>ULGQ01000007.1:376117-976117 GCA_900519045.1 Yarrowia divulgata
CCCCCCCCCCCCCCCCCCCCCCCTATATACAATGCTAAATAACGGCGTGGGTGGGAAACTGGGGTACGGGCTCCTCGGCGTGCACCAGGTACCGTGACAGCTGGCAACTTTTATCCGTAATCGGCAGAATGAGCCGGAAAGCATCATTGGAGTTGAGATAGTACCGATGCAGCCGTTTGGTGCGCACAAAGCCAATGTTTTCGTACAGACTCATGGCTGCGGCGTTGTTGACCTCGGTCTCCAGCATGATTTCGTCCGCCTTGAGATCCACCATGGCCGCAATCGCCAGATCAATCAGCTTCTTGGCGATCCCCTGGCCTCGGTAGTCGGTCTTGACAGCCAGCATGGCGATGTATCCTCGAGATCGACACCCTCGGTAGTCCTCCAGTTTGCAAACAACGGTGCCAATGGCCTTTTTGCCCATGGATCCGTCGGCCTGCTGCTCCTGCTGGTCGTCGTCAAACGCCAGAAAACACAGGTTGGGCCAGGCCGAAATGAAGTATCTGTAGACGTAGACGGAGTACGGTTCCGAGAGGTCGTGCGAGATCATTCCCTTGACGGACTCGGTGTCATTTTGTTGGTTCCCCGTGTCGTACGGTCGGTAGCTGATGTGCATTGTGGGTTTGACGGTTGGAGAGCGGTTTGAGGTTTGAGACGGTTTGAGAGAGATTTTCCAGGATCACTTTGGCCACTGTACAGTACCTGGTACATATCGTATCACAGGAATATGTCAAGTGTAAATACCCTAACCTTGGAGATGGTATTGAGGGAAACCTAGGATGGTGTAATTTGGTGGAAAAGTTTGGGAAAAAGGCTTGAACCTGTTAAATCGACTTCAGTGATTACGAATATTCGCTCCATTTATCGATTCAGCTTATATCAGCCCCGTTACACTCGTTTACTCGTGCTCCTCACTTACTAATCCTCCCAACCTTGTGCTTGTCAAGTGACGTAAAAATGCAACACCTTGACGACACGGTTCAACATCACACACCACTGCGAAAAATGTCGGATCGAGAAGAGTCTGGCTCTCCCGAGCCTCGGTCCAAGATTGAAGACCCCGTCGAGAGCGACGACGAGGTGAAAAACATCAAGAGCGAAGAGGTGGAAAAGCCGCAGCAGGAGCAAGACAACGAAGACGAAAACGAAGACGAAGACGACGAGGAAGAAGAGGAGGACGAAGAGGAGGACGAAGAGGAGGACTCACGACAACGAAAGAAGCCCCGCCGAGAACGAAGAAACCAGTTCCTGGATGTCGAGGCCGAGGTGGACGAAGATGAAGAGGATATCGAGGAGGACGAGGACGGACTGATGGGCGAAGACGGGTTTGTTGCCGAGCCTGATGCGGACGAACCGGACGCCTCAGACGACCGATTCCACCGAGAAATGGACCGCCGACGAGAAGCCATTGCCGAGGAAGACGCCGAACGACTGGCAGACGAGTACCGGGAGAAATACGGCCGATCCACCGCAAACAAGTACCGAGGAGACAGTGGAGTGATCCCCCAGCATCTGCTGCTGCCCTCGGTCAACGAGCCGTCCATCTGGGGCATTCGATGCAAGCCCGGCAAGGAAAAGGAGCTGGTTCGACAATGTCTGCGGAAAAAGCTGTCGTTGCAAAAGTCGCGAAACCCGCTCGAAATCATGTCCGTTTTTCAGAGAGACACCTTCACGGGCTACATCTACATGGAGGCCCACAACCAGCAGGCAGTCACCGTGGCTCTCAAGGGTCTGGTCAACGTGTACCCTCAGAACATGATTCTGGTGCCCATCAAGGAGTACGTGGATCTGCTTCGAGCGACCAAATCCGCCGAAACCGAGCTGGTTCCGGGCGCCTACGTGCGGCTCAAGCGCGGCAAGTACGGCGGCGACCTGGCCATCGTCGAAAACCTGTCTGAAAACGGTCTGGAGGTACGACTCAAGCTGGTGCCTCGTCTGGACTACGGACGCAACAACGAGGCCGGTATCGACGGCAAACGAAAACGGGTGGCTCGTATCCCGCCTCCCCGGCTCTTTTCCGAGCAGGAGGCGTCGCAGTACGACCCCCGAAACCTGCAGAAACGAGGCCCCAACGCCTACGTGTACGCTGGAGACGAGTACATTGGCGGGTTTCTGTACAAGGACTTCAAAATCACGCTGGTCAACGCCGAGAACGTTGCTCCTAAACTCGAGGAGCTCACCCGGTTCAACTCTGAGGAGACTGACGGCATTGACCTCGCTTCTCTGGCCCAGAGTCTGCGAAAATCCGCTGCTGCCGTCCAATTTCAGGGCGGAGACGTCGTGGAGGTGTCTGAGGGCGAGCAGACGGGTGTCCTGGGTACCGTGATTTCTACGCACGGCGATATTGTGACTGTGGAGGCTTCTACGGCTCCCCTGGCTGGAAAACGGATCGATTTGCCCAGCCGATCGCTGCGAAAGAAGTTTGCCATTGGAGATCACGTGCGGGTGATTTCGGGCAACTTTCTCGACGACACCGGTCTGATTGTGGGCCTGGAGGACGACTCGGTGACGCTGTTGTCCGATCTCAACAAGAAGGAGGTGACCGTGTTTGCCAAGGATCTCAAAAAGGTGTCTGACATTGGCGGCTCGCACCAGGTCGGCGACTACGAGCTGCATGACTTTGTGCAGCTTGACGCACTCCATGTCGGATGTATTGTCAAGGTCGAGCGAGACAGTCTCAAGGTTTTGGATCAGGAAGGAACCGTTCGGTCTGTGACTCCCTCGTCCATCACCATGAAGCTCACGCGAAACATGGAGGGTCTGGCGACGGATTCCAACGGCTCCGAAATCAAAATCGGCGACACCGTGCGAGAAACCGTGGGAGAAGGACGTCAGGGAGCGGTTCTGCACATCTACAAGAACACGCTGTTTCTCAACTCGCGATCACTCGGCGTGTTTGTGGCCAAGGCGTTCAAGGTCAACACCATTGTGGCCAAGGGTGCTCGAACGCAGTCCAACTCGCAGGCCACGGGCCCCGATCTCACCAAAATGAACCCTGCCGTCTACGGAGCTCGTCCCGGACAGATGGCGCCTCCTATCATGCCCAAACAGGGCGGCTTTGACCGGCTCAAGGGCAAGCATGTGGCGATTGGTCCCGGCTCGCAACACAAGGGCTGCAAGGGTATTGTCAAGGAGACGACCGACGATATGGCTCGCGTGGAGCTGCATGCGCCCTGCAAGGTGGTCAACGTGCTGAAACACCAGCTGCGAATCTACGACGACTACAAAAAGACGTATTTGTCGTACATGGACTTTGCTGCGCCTCGAGGCATGCGTTCTGGAGGTGGAGGAGGAGGAGGAGCTCCTGGGGGAGGATACGGAGGCTCTGGAGGCGGAGGACAGACGCCTTCCTGGGGAGGAGGAGCAGGAGGAAAGACTCCTTCGTGGGGCGGTGCAGGTGGTGCCAAGACTCCCTCCTGGGGAGGCGCCAAGACTCCTTCTTGGGGAGGAGCCAAGACTCCTTCTTGGGGAGGTGCTGGGGGGGCTAGAACGCCCTCGTGGGGCGCAGCGGACTCGCGAACCCCAGCCTGGGGAGGCGCTGGTGCCAAGACCCCCGCGTGGGGAGCTGCCGGTGCCAAGACTCCGGCCTGGGGAGCCGCTGGCGGTGCCAAGACGCCTGCCTTTGGAGTTTCTCGAACGCCAGCATGGAAGTCGTCGTCATCCTCGTCGTCTTCCTCGGCAGGCACCTACGGAGGCTCGTCGTCGCGAAACAAGGGCTGGGAAGATCTGGGCAGTGGCGGCAACTCGGCTCCTACCCCCGGATACGCTGCTGCCACTCCTGGCGAAATGATGGGCGCTCCCACTCCCGGTGCGGCTCACCATCCCTGGGAAGACTCGGCTCCCACTCCTGCGGCCTACAACGACGCCCGGACTCCGGGAGTCTACGATCCCCGAGGTTCCGGACCCGCTCAGGCCGAGACTCCGGCTGCTTGGTCCACTGATGATGCTCCTCGGTACGATGACTCTCCTACTCCGTAGGTGAGGGGGAGTTGGAATTGAAGGAGCTTAAAAGGAGTATGGGGGAAGCAGGAAGAATTGCTACTATGTGTATAATAAATGATTGTGTATTTAAGACAGTACAGTACATACAAATTGTATGTCTGTAAGACAACCTCTTTGAATTTTGGTCGGTGGAACCATTTTATTTCGAAAGTCTGGTATGGATGTGATGGCAGACTCGGTACTACAGTTGAGGATAGTATGAATTTATAGACCAGACTATACACAACGAATACTCGTCAAGTCTTTGTGATGCTCTCCATAGCGGCTGTATTAGGGAGTGGCTGTGAACTGTACTATAAAGAAGTGTTATTTCCTGATAATTGATCCGTGTTTGATATTATCGATTCATAATTCACTCCGAAAGGCTGGTATGGATGAGATGGCAGACTCGATACTACAGTTGAGAATGGTAAGAACATATAGACCGGACAATGAATACTTGCCGAGGGCTTGTCATGTGCTCCACAGCGGCTGTACGTTCCCTTTTGCAATATAATAAATGATTGTGTATTAGCTAGGGAGTGGCTGTCAGTACAAAAGTGTATGTCTGTTAGTTCCTACTCTTGTTAAGGCAACCCTTGAATGTATGGATCATGGGTACAGTACAGCACTGTAAAATGATGATGTCACTTCGGAAGGCGATAGCTAATACACGCTGAGAGCTCTAAATGCTTGATACTAAAAGACGCTGGCTCACGTCACCGAGTCCTCGCTGGTCAAGACCCGATTCTACGAGCTGTCGTTTGAAGTCAAGACAGCCAAACTCGTGTGAACATTGCTCAATGTCGGTGGAAGCTGTCGATGAAAGTCGAAGAGAACATCTCTAGCAGAGCTGTAAGCATTGGATGCTAGACGGTCCGTAGTCTGGGAAACTTCCTCCACACTGCCTTCACCTGGTTTGGTCATGAGAAAAAGGGATAAGATGCAACAGATGGAGCTCCTGGCTGTCTGTAGATTTAGAAACACTGGTTGAGAGCCTGGGTAAGCCAGTTTTGAGCTTGTTCTAGGCACCATAGTATGGAGAGTAAGGCTTGTGGGTTCGATTTGAAACTGTCAGCCTGGTCTGTCAACTAATTGATCCATTCAAAGACTGTATAGAGCATCGAATGACCATCTATCTTAGTTGTTTTACTTGTCAAGCGTATGTACGTGGTTTGATTGCTGAAAGAAAACCCATTTGGGGATTGGCATAGGCGGTTGGAGAATGTCCGGGCTCTTGCAACAAATACACCAACTATAGATGTTGAGAAACCTCTCGGAATGTATTTTTATATCGAGGACCAGCCTTGACATGTACGATAGGGCCAGACTATTCTATGGCAAGACACACCACTATACTCTCCGTTCGAGCAGTGCAAAAGTGCCCTTGGCGCAGTACAAGTACATGAGCTTGTTCGATGACGAGAATATGAGTATCCATTGGTACCGTCACATACTGTACCCTGTAGCTAGAGTAAAGCAACTGTGGAGATAACGACAGAGGTTGACTGGGTCGAATAAATAAAGTAACTAGCCTGCAAGATCTGAGCAGACCTCTGGCCTTGTTGAATCGACTATAGAGTGAGTACAATCATGACTCAATTACTACGAGCTATACTCTGAGACCAAACAATTTGTGATCACTCTTGTGGTTTGACACTTTGGAACCACATCACAGGTCAATACAGTACTTCTCTTGTTTCAAGGATAGCCGCTACAAGGTAGATATAGATGGCATGGCAGTAAAAGTCACACCAGTAGAATCAGCCGTACTAGGGGGTGATTTTGGCCTTGGTGCCTGAATGACCTGTATACACCAGACTCACCGTTTGTTGATGTATCATTTACAGCCCCATTAATCTCCACGGCGACATTCTTACGGTGACTTCTACAAGAGCTGGTAGGACTCAAAGAAAAAACCAGTGATACGATTAGAGCCGTCTCGGTCGTCTCATCAATCTGATATTACCATCACTTTTCTAGGGGCAATACTCGGCTCAATAGCTTCACATTTAGAAAGCCTCAACGATGGCAACCATACATCTATTTGAGGCTTTGTGGGGTACAGTTGGGGAACTTCTTGTCGTGGAAAAAGAATGATGTCTACGAATATTAGTTCTGAGAAGGGTCAATGTTACTGTACCATTCGAATCAGCAGAGAGCGGAGAGCAGAATGGTACCATTTGCGGTAGCACATATAGCAGTATTATTTCGTTCTAGAGTTCTCTAAACATTTGTAGCCATCAGTCAACATGCTCCACTTACAGTACTGTAAGAGTATATAGCTACTTTACAAGTACATACTCGTAGTTACTGGTAATGTGGCTCGTGTGCCCCAATGGGGCTGCTACAACATTTACAAATACCCATCCATACGCAGTCAATAACCACAAACAACTACCAGTACATCCAGCTGCAATGTCCTGGGGACACAAGGAAATGAACATAGTGGACAGCTACGTTCAGCTTCATCTGTTTGAGACTGCCGAACAGTCTGCAGCTGTGCTCACCAAAGAATTCAACGGCAGGTTTTCGTATGACGAGATTTTGCGGCAGGTGGTTTATTGGAGACAGTATTATCTGAGTCCGTAAAACGGAAGCGAGGGCCGTAGGCCTGAGGGGACAACATTCTTTTTGTGAGGCACAGTACGAGTACGAGTACAGTACCGGTACTTATATAGCTAGCTGTAATGCATCTTTAGAAAAAAAAAAGAGGTACTGGTACTCGTACTTGAACAGGCAGCAAGTTCAAGCAAAGCTGTATTATTTGTGCACAGTCAGGTGTTTGTGGTCAATAAGAAGCGGTCAGAAACGGTCCGATATTCAAGTGAAATAATCCTACTTGCTATTAGCCAGTCCTTGACTTGATATAGTCTTGTACCGTGTACTCCTCTGACACCGACTTTTGTTGTCAACAAACAATCCAAGTAAGATCAACTATTTATTACTTGACTGGAAATATTGAATTTGAAATAGTTCAACTTTTGAAAGAAACTTGGTGGTTATGAGACCGTAGTTGTTGGGAATATCACTGCTCTGCACCTGCTGGTACTTTTCGCGTTCTGATCAAGTCACGGGAACACTGGAATTCCACCCCTAAAGGACTTTTCAAGTCAACTATTCCCAACTATTGTGCTTTAACTAAGCACCTGCACACACCACTTATCCCCGTTTCACACCTGTTTCACGTCTGTTTCAGCCCCAAAATTGTCGTTTCAGCACGATTCAGATTCAGCGATATGACTATGGAGAGCTACGGACTTTGAAATTGTCACAAAAAGGAGTTATATTGTGATATGGAACTGTTCCTGGTCCTTTTGGTACCCTTTACTCCCTTTACATTCACTCGTCGTTATCCCCACTCAGTATACACCTTGTATGATAGGAATTTGGACACCAGAATGTCGTTGTAGACAAATCGTATGGGAATATCCTCACTCAGGTGGGGAGTATTATCACCTGTCTCATGAATGGAGGCTTTACTCAGGCTTACATATCTGAAGTTCTACTTAAGGCGACACTCCTACGACAAGAAAAACAACAGAAGGTGCGAATGTAGCGTTGAAAGCTGGTTTGAAGCTGAGGAAACCTGAGGTAGTCCCTCAATCAGTATATATTGTAGTATTGACAGGCTATACAAGGTAAGCCTTGAACACTACAGTATGTTGAGTATTGCAGGGGGGATCGACGGAAGCATTCTACAGACAGTGCCGTCATGTCCAGGCATACAGATTAAGGAAGTTGGTGCCAGGACATTCAGACCGTGGTATTTGTTGTTTAGTATTTTGTGACGGTAGAAGTCTCGAACACGAGAAGGACTGCGACCCTCATGTCAGGTAGTTATACGAACAACCACCGTTTTAGTGCTCACCTACTTGTAACGTTACATCAAGTCAATGTCCTTCCTGGTGGTACCATATTGTTGCGCTGGGAAAAGGTACGAGCAGCTCAGATTGAACACGAACAGCACCTTGTTCAAGGTACCGGTACAAGGACAGCTGTCGTGTGGAACGAGTTGGGTATTCCTCCATCAGGCACCGCACCCACCTCGTAAAACTGCCTGAAACTGTGTCGAGCCTTCGCTGTTTCCCTGTACATGACCACTGGCAGAATCAGCCAGGTAAGGAATCAACGAGTTCTCTCATGTAATTCTCGAAAAAACGTCTAGCAACCCACTTGTTCAAGTGTAGATAATGCTGGTTGTACCTAGTTCGCAGGCGTCTAACGGCCTCCAGTTCAATATAGAGATGTATGGCCAAAACTGAGGCGCAAAAACACAACTGTATGTACATACTGTCCTCTGTTGAAAGGCACGGAGACTTACTGTGTCCGCTCCAGTGCTGGTCGTATCAGTGTATGGAACGGCTAGAACCGTTAATACCCGTGATCCGTGAGTGCTCCCAAATTGGGACATTTTTACGAGACTAAAATAAAAATGAAACGCTCTTCATGCCTCATGGAACTTGCATATTCTGGGTGAAGTCCGTAGAGTTGAAAAAAAGGAGGGAGTCTAGGACGCTCGTTCGAACGACTTTTGGGTCGGGGAAAAGACGTAGATCGGGTAAACAGAGCCCGGAGAGTCGTTCCGTGCAAGAATTATTCCGATCGGACCGCTACAAGTTGGTCAAACAGGTCTAGAGTCGTTCATCGGCTTTAACAAGATTCTCCGAACACTGTTAACTAAGACCATCCCTCGTTTGGTGTTTCACCGCTCACCGCTTTTACGCTATCGCCGTGTCGGGAATGTTACCCCGGATTTTTCATCTTCACGTTATTGATTCACATGCAAGTGGCGGCATAAAGTTGAGGTGGGGCACCGCAGAGAGAGTTTTGGTTTTGCCGTTTGATTTTGGGGTAATATTCCGAGCAGTCGTATGCGGTTATATGGGTTTGACGGGTGGTACAAAGCGGCTATCTACGCGATAATGTGTGTTCTGCGATTGTAGTAACCGATTTTGCCGTTTCCAGTACTCGTACAAGCCTTCCCCTTCCCCTACAACTACATCCGTCTCAGGTCTTACTTGTACGATTGCGCCTAAAGTTTTGCCCCGCTGTCTCTCATGTTCAAAATAGCGACTTGGAGCTACGCTACAGCACGAGTGAATAGCTGGTGGAAAACGGGATAAAATAGGCGGGGCAACGGGGTTCTAGATGACTACTCCGTAGCGGGGTGGCAAACTAACGGTGTGACAGGTTAGTATTTCGGGGTTTTAATGAACAAGTTGAAGTTGTTCCGTGTCATGCCGTGTCATGCCGATGAGGTCAAATGTTGTATCGTAGAAGAACGGATGGATCTCGATCGAATCCCCGATTTTCGCCGCCAAATCATTCCCAACCCAACAAACACCGTGCGTCTACCGGAATAACCACGTTTCCATTCGCCAGCACGTTTCAGGCCGTTTTTAGCGCCTCTAGTTTTTCACCTAAGGCGAGTGTGCGACTAACCGACACTGTAATTAGTGAGTCAGAGGCGCGAATGTGATTGTAAAAGACCGTTAGACAGCAGCTGTGCAATATCCAGCCAGTACTTCTTTTTCGTCACGTGACGTATTTTCGTTTTGGCCCATTTACCACCCCTCACGTGACTCGTAAACCGACCCCGATCCAGACTCTTCCACACCCCACATTAGCTCAATGCACCCTTTCACAGGCCCTCGTATCTTTCTCCCGGGCCACCTTCCGAAGTTTATCGCCAATATATATATAGAGGGAGAGAACGGGTGTTACAGGTGCCTTTTCTCGTTACACAAACTCGATTCAGCGCCCCAAAACAATGCTCCAATCAATCTTCCTGGCTATGGCCATTCTGGTGGCCTACCTGGGCTTTGCCGAGTGGTTTGGCCGCTTCCAACACCGCCGAATGTCCAAGAAAAAGGGCTGTGGAATGCCACCTATGGCTCGAGGAGGATTTCTGGGCTGGTACGGGCTCTACAAGACGTACCAGATCACGTCGGAACGCTCGTACCCGCACTCCATGCGAGTAGGCCTCGAGGCGTTTGGCCACACGTTTGTGTACCCTGTTCCGGGCACAGACATGTTGCAGACTATCCATCCCGACAACATCAAGGCGATTCTGGCGACGCAATTCAAAGACTTTTCGCTGGGAACGCGCCACAAGATCATGCTGCCGACTTTGGGCGACGGAATCTTCACTTTGGACGGCGAGGGATGGACGCACTCCAGAGCTCTGTTGAGACCCCAGTTTGCACGTGATCAGGTCAGTCACGTGCAGTCGCTCGAGCGACACATTCAGGTGCTGTTCAAGACGATCAAGAAGGAAAATGCCGGATGCGATTCGGCCAAGGGCTTCGATATCCAGGAGCTTTTCTTCATGTTGACTCTCGATACTGCTACGGAGTTTCTGTGCGGCGATTCCGTCGATTCGTTGACCGATTACCTCGCGGATCCCTCTATGCCCCAATTGGACCACTCGGGCATCGATGAGAACATTCGTCGGGCGTTTCCCGAGGCGTTTAACACCGCTCAGTGGTTCTGTTCGATTCGAGCCAAACTCATGAAGCTGTATTTTTTCGCGGGAACCGTGTTTTACCGAAAACAGTACGCCGACGCCAACAAGCTGGTGCACGACTTCACCGACTTTTACGTCTCCAAGGCTCTGGCGGCCCGAAAAGAAAAGTTCCAGGAACTCGACGATCAAGGCAAGTACATCTTTTTGTACGAGCTTGCCAAAGAGACCAGAAACCCCAAGGTGCTCAGAGACCAGATGCTCAACATTCTGCTGGCCGGACGAGATACCACGGCTTCGCTTTTGTCGTGGATCATGTTCAGAATGGCCCGTCAGCCCGAGACTTGGAAAAAGCTGCGACAGGCCGTTCTCAACGATTTCGGAGACTCTCCCGAGGAGCTCTCGTTTGAATCGCTCAAACGATGCGAGTACTTGCGGTACGTGCTTAATGAGGGTCTGAGACTGTATCCTTCTGTGCCTATGAACTTCCGGGTGGCTACACGAGACACTACTCTGCCCAAGGGAGGAGGACCCGATCTCGAGGAGCCCATTTTCATCCCCAAGGGCGGAATCGTGGTCTACTCGGTCTACCATACCCATCGAGCCGAAGAGTACTGGGGCAAAGATACCGAGGAGTTTGTTCCGGAGCGATGGGATCCTGCTGAGGGATACAAGGTTGCCCGAGGATGGGAATACTTGCCGTTTAACGGAGGTCCTCGGATTTGCCTGGGTCAGCAGTTTGCTCTTACCGAGGCAGGGTATGTGTTGGCGAGATTGGCTCAGGAGTTTGAGACGGTGGAGAGCTGCGATGATAAGCCGTTGCCTCCTAAGTATAATACTCATTTGACCATGAGTCATAATGAGGGTGTTTGGTTGAGGATGCAGTAGGAGCAGGAGGAGGAAATACGAGGACGTAGTCCGAGTGTTTCCGACCCACTGAAGGAGGAGATATGAGGACGTAGTCCGAATGTTTCCGACCAGACATTCCTTCTTCGACTACACCGTTCTATCTCAGATCTCAGAGCAATCCGCTCTCAAACAATTCTGTTCCCCGACGACGCACATTCACTGGCGGCGACTGTCCGCAAAATAGCTATTATTCATTACCATTGTTGTTGATTGAAGTACTTGTAATTGTAGTCTAGTACAGTATTACTCTACCAAATGCATTCATTCTGACTGTTGCAAAACATTCATTCTGACTGTTGCAAAACATTCATTCTGACTGTTGCAGAACATTCATTATGATTGTTGTAAACATTCATTATGATTGTTGCAAACATTCATTCTGATTGTTGTAGAACATTCATTCTGACTGTTGTAGAACATTCATTCTGACTGTTGTAGAACATTCATTCTGACTGTTGTAGAACATTCATTCTGACTGTTGTAGAACATTCATCATCGTGCTTCGCACTCTGAGATCTTTGAAATAGACCTGCTCTTGACGTAATGATCAAATTAATCCGGGTTTTTCGCACTGTAGGCAATTTTTCCAAGCTGTAGCCACAGAATCCAGCTTCGCTCTCAACGTCTGAAGTTCTTCAGGCTAAGATTCTGACGGAGAACAGATGATGATATGGAAGGGGGGTTCATGTTCAGCGAAAGTTCAGTTTCATATGCAAACCGCACGATGGCGTTTTGTGCTACTAAAAAATCATTGATTTGAAATTCAGCGGGTCAGAGATTGCTCTTTGAAACCCGCTGAATGCAGCTACTTGTACCTGTACCATACTGTATTTCATTTTCGATTGTTTATGTCGGACCTAACGTGAGCTATATGGTGTCCTTTTACCCAACTACATTGTTGGGACTGCTCTCAGAATTACCTATCTATAATTACAAGTAGACAGTAGACATAGCTCTCAGGAATACCAAATGCCACTCCCCAGACGGCTCCTACAAACTAGGGGACAGTTCAAAAAGCTTATTAGCCGAGGAAGAGTAGTAACACAACGTCCCCTGAGTTGATTCGATTGTTCCAAAACTGCTTTCATCACATGACCAGAGCTACGCAGGCCACCACTTCAATTTTCAAACTGTTTTGCTTGTTTTTGCGCCTTTTGAATACACCTCCCTCTACGCGTGCGGCTCGAAATAACATGTACACTAAGAATCCCGTTAATCACGCGATATGGCGACTTCTTGGTATCATTTTGATCACGTGATTATCCTCTATCCATTGGTCCTGTCCAATATTGCCCAGCTCTGATACCTACCCCATCTATCCAATACGACGGCAGACTCTAAATCGTTTAAGGCCGCATGAAACTGGTATTCTTCAGTGTCGTGTCGAAAGTGGGTCGCTGATGCATGCGTCCTTGGCGAAAAGCTTGTAGCTCGCTTAATCTAGTTGTATAATATGTGGCTAAAACTGAGGCAATTGTTGTCGGGCAGAGATGAAAATTTGATAAGGAGACAAGTCAGATATTTCTGATCATAACTGTGGTTTCAAATATCAAATCTGATCACTTTTGAGCCAGTCGAGGTTTGAGATGGGGACGTTGACTCCGCCGAACCTTTTAGTTGATAGAAGAGAGAATGTAAGCAGTCTGTTGAACCTCTGGGAATAATAGGATGGACCAAAGAGTCCCACCCAAGCTTATGATTGTAGTGTCTGTGTTTTGTCGAATACAATGTAGTGTCATGCAGACACAGTTCATCTTGACAATCCAGGAAAACAGACAACCCACAGTCTTCCAAACCTTTTGCTTTGCTTTTGCCCTTCGTCTAACACCATTCAGCTCCGGATTATACTCTCTATCGTTTTCAATAGGATATCCAAGATTCAATCGCAGCATGAAGCATTGCCTTTTCCCATTGAGCCGTATAGAGCTGAGGACTTTACACTACAGTAGAATACATTCCAATAAGTTGACAGAAGCCACACGCAAAGCCACGCGAAATGCTAATGGGGAGTTGAGATTTGGTGCTAACTTCCAGTTCATTTCTGACAGATTCTGAATCTTCGAACTAGACCCACCTTCCATCTGTCACTTTCATTTTATTTTCTTTTTGATTCTAGAAATTCCACATACCCCCTTCCCTTCAGTAATGCCCCCCCGTCTCATTGTCAACTCGATTTTAGCAATTGCAGCCATCCTTGTTGGAGTGACCAACTACAATGCCCTTCCTCTCTCTGCCCTAAACATCCGGGACTCTCTGCTGCCCAAGATGTGGAAATACTCAGGCACAACCCCCGTCAACAACAACTGCCATGTCGTGGAGGGTGTGGAGGCGTGTGAAGATGCCAAGTACGAAGAGCAGAGCGGGTTGGTGTTTCTGGCCTGTGGAGACGCCGAGGCTCGAAAAAAGTGGTTTCCTGGAGCAGGTGTTTTTCTGGACCCTGACACTGGTCGTCACCAGGTGGACCGTTTTTTTGCGTTCGATCCAAAAACCGAGAAGATCCAGAGTGTGCTCATTACAGGCTTTGACGGACACACCTTTACTTCTCATGGTTTGGATGTGTTCACCCTTAGTGACGGAACCGAGATTATAGCTGCTGTGAACCACAAAGTCGATGGGTCTGTCATTTCCCTCTTCAGGTTCAACCATCCCGGAGAGGTGGCGTACATTGGTGAAATCAAGGACGACTTGATCAAGACACCCAACGGCGTGGCTCTGTTTTACACTCCTGAGGGCCAACTGGGCTTCTTGACCACCAACGATCACGTACAGAGACAAGGCCTTCTACGTCACGTGGCTGAGATTATTGGACTCAAAGCCACGGACATCGTCTACTGCTCTGTCAATATCGACCAAGGGGTCTTTGGCAAGTGTCACAAAGCCGCCGAACATCTCGTCTACCCCAATGGAATCGCCCTTATCCCTGGTACTCTCGATTTCGTGCAGTCCGACTCTCGAGACGCGCAAATCAGACACTGGAGCTGGAATTCCGAGTTGCAGAAACTCGATCTCAACTCGGCCACGATGGTTGGAGCGCCCATGGACAACGTGCGTGTCATTCCTGGCACCAGGGACGTGATGGTGGCAGCTTTCCCCAACCTGTTCCAGGTGATGAACAAGAACAAAAATATGGACGACGAGACCATCAAAATCGAGACTGTCGGGCTTAGGCTGAACTACAACGAGGGATACAGGGTTGCTCACGTGGTTCATAAATCTGATGATGAATACGGAGTGTTTCTGAACACGGTTTATAACTACTTTCCCGAGGAGAACAAGATTTTAGCCGGATCCTGTTTCGCCAAGAGTCTCGTTGTTTGTAGGGACGTGGTTGATACGTACTAGAAGGGTTGTGTTTTCGTTAGCTGACTGTTGATTTATGTTTAGCGCAACACAAGCTAGCTGTGTATCCTCATTAGTTGACTGTTGATTTCTGTTTAGAACATAGGCGAGTTGTGTATCTTCTTTAGTCGACTGTCGGTTTCTAGAGACACCAAAACGTCGTACACGTCTCTAATGTCGCTAACAAAGAAGTGCTACCGACTTGTACTCTAGTGCTTACAAATTGTGGTATGTCAAATACATTCTAGCCCTTGTTGGATTACACATCCACATACTTCACCCCCTCTCAAACCTACACCAATTGCAATTACTCACTTCACACAAAACCTACACCTGCAATTGCTCATTTCACGGTCGTGTGACAAGTGCACAATCAGCTCGTATTTCGTATAGTGGCGTTCTTTGCCGTCATTAGCCGTTTTCTTTAGCGCGCGTCCGTATAGCGACTTGGGGTTAGCGACTTGGAAAGTGGGGTAGCGCAGAGGAGAAGGGTGAAAAGTTGGCAGGTGGTTGCAACTGTTCAGAGGAGGTTTTTGAGGGGTTCATGTAAGAGTAAGAGCTTTGAAAGTGTTCCCATCGTCCGTAACGTCCGTATCATACCCACCTCCATACCCACCTTATCAGAAACCGTTGAAAATCTTGGCAACCAGTCTGACAGGTCGAATACCATCTCAGACAGTCTCGCCAATGACGACAAGCTGACCAAGCACTCTGGCCACACCAATCGCAATCACCAGGTGAATTGCACAATCCGTATCGATGACGCATGAATCTGCACGATATTGCGTGCTTGATAGGAATTAGAGTTGTGGAATTCCGGGGAAGAAAATTTGGAGTCGTTTTAAAAGCGTGAGTTTTTGAACAATGGGGTGGGACTAAGTGGGAATCAACTGTTTACAGACATACTAGTATGCTGTAGAAAAATAGGGTAAATCCAGCCCAGTTATCACCTCCTTTGAGTCCGCTCAAAAACTGACACAAAACGGCATCTCGAAATTAAGCTTCTGGTAACTCAATTGGAAAGTCTATTTATCAGCAAACGTATATAACCATGAGCATTGGCACCTATCAATTACAACTCACCACAACAACATGCCTATCATCACAGAGACCTTCAAATTGAACGACGGCCGATCAATTCCCGCCCTGGGACTCGGAACCGCCTCCGACGCCAACGTCGAAGAGGTCACCTACGCCGCCATCAAGGACGGCTACAGACACATTGACACCGCCTACATCTACAAGTCTGAGGAGGCGATTGGCAAGGGCATCAAGCGAGCCATCGACGACGGTCTCATCAAGCGAGACGAGCTGTTTGTGACCACCAAGGTGTGGCCCACGTTCCACGGCAGAGTTAAGGAGTCTCTGGACTACTCTCTCAAGGATCTGGGTCTTGATTACGTGGACCTCCTGCTGGTGCACTGGCCCGCAGCCCTTCATCCCGACCCCAAGGACCGACATGCCTACGTCCCCAAGAACACAGACGGCTCTGCTCACTACACAGACGACAACGACTGGATCTCCATCTACCAGGAGCTGGAGAAGGAGCAGGCCGCAGGCCGAGCCAAGTCCATTGGCGTGTCCAACGTGTCGGAGAAGTATCTCAAGGAGCTGCTCAAGCGCGCCAAGACCGTCCCCGCCGTCAACCAGTTCGAGAACCACCCCTACCTGCCCCAGAAGAAGGAGATTGAGTTCAACAAGAAGCACGGCATTCTGGTGACCGCGTACTCGCCCCTTGGATCGTCCAACGGCAAGATCAAGCTGCACGAGAACCCCGTGGTGGCCGAGGTGGCAAAGAAGCACAACGCCACCACCGGCTCGGTGCTCATCAACTGGCACATTTCGCAGGGCCGGTCCGTGATCCCCAAGACCCGATCTGTGGAGCGAGTCAAGGCCAACGCCGAAAAGGTCGATCTGGACTCGGACGATCTGGCCAAGCTCGACAAGATCTGGGAGGAGACCGGCACCCAGCGAGCCATTGGTCTGGACTGGCTGGATAAGGCCGGCGATAACCTTGGTTTCGAGGATAAATAGGTTGAATGGTGATTTATATGAATGTATGATTACGTAAGTGGGATGAGACCTGGGGAGTACATAGTCATGTGACCTTGAGAGTAGAGTCACGTGGCCTTGTAGAATGTGAGGCTGGGTTGTACAGTGTAGACCAGTCAAGGTGGTCCAATCGTCCTCTGTTCTATGATGCCATTTGTAAGTGTAACTTTGACGGTCCAGTTCAAACAGCGATACGGAATATGTCTTCTGTAATGATGGAGAAACAGACAGAGTGGTCACTGCTTGTCAGTAATGTTGATTCTGGGTCTGTCGCAGTAATATCCACTTGTGGTGAAACAGGATCGCTGGAGGCATTTCGGAAACACATGCGCACGGCAAGGTCCAACGTCTCAGTCTCACGTCCAAGTCTCAGATCCAAACGTTTTTCAGCCAAACGTGTTTCAACCATACGTTTTTCGTCGATCGTTTGCCAAATCTGAACTCATAACGACATCTATAGATGGTTATACAAGTAGCAGCAACTAGGCCAAGCAGGTCTAGAAGAGTTCCGTATTACCATTCACACAAGAGCTCCAAGCCAAAGCAAGCTTGATGTGGTACTGTAGAAGGCTGCTGGGTGGAGGTCTGGCTTGTGAAAAAGAAGACAAGAGTTGTATTGCTCTAGAGATGGGATGTGGGACTACTTGTAATTAGTTGCGGAGCATGAAACTACACCGTGGGCATACAGACAGTACTCATTGAAGGGCCCGGATAGAGGCAGTAGAATGGAGAGGTTGAGTAAGGGTACCGAGAACGACACAAATGAAACAGGCATAGAACGACATCGACATGTGCATAGCTTGCAGAGCTTCTGGGTGTGTGATTCACTTACACTCTGCAAGATCGTGGTAGGGTGAAAAACAATGCTTGTAAGTTCGGTCAGACCGAGAATCGAACTGGGGGGATTGTCATTCCAACTAATGGGAAGGATATACTTGTGTCCTCGTTTACCTGGTGACCGATCTAGCAGAAATTTCGATTGAACACTTGTACCATCTCTGTCACAATCGATATAAAAGATGGGACCGAAATCTTGCAGATTGAACCTCTGAAGGCTCACACGAGTCAAATCGATTCCCCGAATTAAACCTAATTATCGTGCATTTAAATCAATAAATGTTAAATAATTCTAAAATAAAGCAATTCCACAAACTCCTTGTAAATACTGTACTCCGTACTTGCACTTGTAGCCCCCCCGAAATCAATTCAGCACTCGTCTGGTGGGTCCAAAACCAACCCCTCCCACACCTTCCCCACCACACACGGCTGTGCTAAATTTAGCTCCATGGGAGATGCTGATTACAAAGCACGAAATATTGTCGATATGTTCCTCACTGTGAACCAATTGGAGAGTTTCTGGTAGCCATTTAACACCCAAATGACACCGCCGGCCCAATACCGTAGTTTAGATTCTCATCTCCGACCATTGTTGGCTCATTTTCCCGGTTAGTGTGACTGTATGTGTCTCCTCTCAGACTTTGACCGTGCATGTCGTGATATGTAGGAACACGGTGCCCTGTAACTTTACATCAACATGGCCCAGCCTTTGAAGAGGTGAGTATGAGGGAGGGGGTGGGGCAAACGTGAAGGGGGTGAAACTTCGCTTACGTAATTATCACGTGAACGACGAGAAGGTCGCTATTACTCATCGCCACCAACAGTCTTGGCAGATCACGTCGACCTTACTAACGCAGAAAACTCGTCATTGTTGGCGATGGCGCGTGTGGAAAAACGTCCCTCTTGTGTGTCTTCACCATGGGGTCGTTTCCAAGTGTGAGTATGGAGGGTGGTAGGAGGTTAGGAGTGTGGCAGCAAGAGTGTGATGGAGACACCAAAACCACACAGCCATGGCAAGAACAATACGTCTGAGCAATATGATGCTTGCAAGCAATTCACTGGTGCACGTGATCCAGATGCCTTACCTGACGACATTTCCTGACGACATTTCCTGACGACATTTACAACCAGTCGAAGAAGCGTGAATCAATCGCCTTTTGAAGTCGGTCTGGGTCGTCTGATTGAGGTGTTTGTCTCGTTTTGGCCTCTTGAGACACGCGCAGAAAAAGACGTCCGTCGAAAAAGGCTCAATCATCGTTGAGGCACGGCTGAAGCACGGCTGAATGTGGTTGACAAGATCGATATCGCAGCAGTGGGCTGAGGTATCTGTCTAGACATCGTGTGGCTACATTTCGGACGCACAAGCTGAGTCTGACTTTGACTACGATCTGGATCATGGTGCTTTAATTTTACTGTCTTGTCTTTTGTCAGATTGGTCCAAGTCGCTAAGGTCTGACCCTATTGTTATTCGATTGCTATCACCATCGGACACATGTCTGCTCTGATCTGTTGGTTGTTGTGCATTCCCTTGGTGGTTTTTGGTTGTTGCTCATTCGCTTGGTGGCTTCTTTTCAGACATCCATCCTGGGTCATTGGCGTGACTCATTCGTTATTCACCTTCTGAAACTCCTCTGGTCTGCATCATTTTCATCTCTGATTGTATGTTGCAAATCGCTTGGTAACTTCTTTTCAAGCTCTGCTTTTGGTTTGTTGCTTGTTTTGCTTGGCGACCTCTTCAGAGATGACTCGTACTTACTCGCTTTTGCTAACTCAGAAATACACGCCCACAGTGTTCGACAACTACGTGGCGGACTGCCGGGTGGACGGCAAATCGGTGGCATTGGCATTGTGGGACACAGCCGGACAGGAGGAGTACGAGCGACTAAGACCCCTCGCATACGCAGACGCCAACGTGATTCTCATAGGCTTTGCGGTCAACGTGCCGGACTCGCTGGACAACGTGGCCTGCAAGTGGATCAAGGAGGTCAACGAGCGGTGCCCCGGAGTGCCGATTCTGCTCATCGGCCTGAAGAAGGATCTGAGGCAGTCGGAGCCATGCATTACGGCTGCACAGGGCCAGGCCATGGCAACCCAAATAGGCGCGAAAAAGTACCTGGAGTGTTCGGCCTTGACGGGACAGGGCGTGGACGACGTGTTTGAGGTCGCCACGAGAGCGTCCTTGTTGGTTACGGCTAAACCGGAGAGCAAGGGGTGTTGTGTGGTTATTTAGAGAGCCAAGCGAACCAGGACGAACCAAGCGTCCAAGTGACGATCCAAGTGGCGATCCAAGTGACGCAGTCGCTTGGGAGTCGCTTGGTGAGTCACTGGGCGCTTGGTGAGTCTCTGGTGAGTCTCTGAGTCTCCTGATGAACTACCCAGTCGCCTGGTGAGTCACTGAGTCTCTTCGTGAGTCGCTTAGTCTCTTGTGAGTCTCTTGCTGAGCCACTTAGCTGCCTAATGAGTCTCTGATTTGCCTGTTACGTTCATCACATCCTGAATCTCCTCCCCTACCCCCTCCCAAAATCTCAGCCCGCCCTGCGCTGGCTGACAAAAATTCAAATTCCAGTCGCTCCTTACTAACTTATTTAATACTGATAATACACGCACAGACGAGCCGTGGCGCCGTCGTTAATGTAAGAGGGGGGAGTGTGAGGGTGTAGTGGATAGCGAGAGATCACTGCTAGAGTCGATGCAATTTGTCTCTCTAGGACAGAGCACTCCAACTCGCCAAAAGTATAGACATGAGGATGACAACACCACATTTGTACAATACTGTGCTGAAATGTGGGTGTAAGGAGTTCAGCCATGTAGCTGGTTTTTCTCGAGGACTATGAGCTGAGATGAAAATCTGTTAGTGGACGTCAGCTGTAAAGTCATCTCTACCAATCTTATTGATGTTCAATATCGTACTCTGAAGGCATCGATTGTATACGCTTCGTAGGCATCGATTGTAGGCATCTAATCTATACCTGTTTCTACCGTGCCTGTACCTCGTGATCACATGTTAACCAATGTAGCACACCTCACTAAGTCTCCAACATCATTGGACCCCGATCCATCATCCGCAACCAGCCCTATCACCTCTCTAAGACATCCGAACGATGCAACATCCACCTACAAGTAGAAATAATGCCACCAAGGGGATGCAGTATCACGGAGTGGATTTAGGAAAGTCGCATTATAGACAGTAACGCACTGTATCGGTACTTGCAGAGGCCTCAACACACGAATGTGTAAAGCAGACTGGCATGCCTGAACGATGGGGTCTTCTTTGAGACCAGTTATGCCAATCTAGGTAGATTATTCAGCACGATAGATCAAGTCCAAGACTTGCACCTTTCGTATGATTTGGGAGTTCATGTTTAGTAGGGTCAAGTTAACCGAACTGCCAGGTAATTTCTTGCTAGTCACGTGATGTAAAAAACAGCTCATTGCAGGGCTACAAGCTGTCTCTTTCTCTGGTAAAAATCCTGAGTCGTTTCCGTCAATATTGAGTCCAGTAACATCTTACGTCCACAAGTTTGTTGAAAAACAAAAAAAACAAAACGCATTCCATTTGGTGGACTTGAAGGGCACCAATAATGGGTCTAAATTTTTTAAAAATAGTTCATAATTACAAGCGGTGTATTCATAGCTAGGATTCATTTCATTTTCTCAATTATTTACGGAGCCAAAATATGACTTGGTTTCTTCAACCTCAAAGTTAACGTTGCTACGACGACAAACGACAAACTGTACTCTCACTCTCACACCATGGATGCCCCAGATAACCCAGACAATGATACCGATGCTAGACCCGTAGAGCTCTTGTGCTGTCAAGACGTCAGTGACCAGTGGAGAGCGCTGCAACACTACGCCGACGCAGCTACGCGAATGATCAGAGATCTCTCTTATCAGGTGGGTGGCCACTTGGAAGAGCTGAGTGTGCCTGAGTTGTCCATTCCAGCTTCGAGGCAAGAGTGTATTGCTGTCGCAGACGTTTTGAGAAATCACTGCAGCGCGAAAGTCGAACATCTGTCATCTCGCGAAGCAGATCTGCGTCTCCTATTGGAGCAGTGTGTCGTTCAGATGAGAAAGACTCTCGGGATGATGGAGGAGGTTGTGGAAAAAGCGGGATGGATCGAATACTCCCATCACGACAACGATGTACGGGAATTGACAACGTACCGGCAAGAACTTCGACATGCAAGCGCCGTTCTACCGCTGCACGAAAACCTGCTGTTGTTTTTCGAACGCGAGGTTGCTCTAGGGTACTCTTGCGAGCTTCAGCGGCACTTGATGAAGATGATCAAGGGACAGCCAGACGAGTTGAAGACGTGGTTTTTCACCGAACAATGCGGAGGTGCACATGTGTCGATTTTACGAGATTGCAAACCGATCGTGGTTTTGGCGGACAAAGAACGATCCACGATTGATAGCCGCTTTCCACCAGAAATCAAGTCTCTAATCTACTGGCAGCTCGATCTTGAAACGTGTGTGGTTCTCAGACAAGCGAACTTCAGCTGGTACACGGCTTTCCAGGACAACGAAAAACTCTGGGAGCGGAAACTACGACGGAGAAACCCGTGGATCAAACCGGACGGCTCTCAGCTCAACTCCTGGGCCGAATGTGTGCTTGTGTTTGCTGCTCGAGTCAAATCCTGGCCCAGAGTAGACAACATTGACAAAATGGAGCTGGAAAAAGACCGAGAACCAGCCCAATGCGAATCTGTGGTTGCTGTGGAGTTGAAGAATGGAGAATCTCTCAGCAGCGGTTTCCAGGGAATGATGGAACACGATGAGCCACACTGCAGCTCCATGTACTGTGAACAGTACCACTGTCCTGTCTTCAATCGTCATTTGGACCACTCTGTAAACCTCTGGACTCAGGAGCTCTCAGCCCACCACCGTCCAGCTCCAGAGCTGATTCTTTCAGATGAGACCTATTCTTCAGACGACGAGGATGAGCCCTACCACATGCTCCGCTACAAAGACGTGGGAATGGTTCTTCCCAAACGTTTCTGTCCCCGCAGAATAACCTCCATCAAAGAAAGACCAGGGTACATTTTGGTCAACACCAGTTTCAGTACTTCGGCGCTTTTATCACGTGATAATCCCCATATCGACTCGGGAATACTACTGGAGGACCACATGGCTGTTCCAGATATGGACACTTACCTTTTTGAAGAGGTTTACATGACTAGAGCAGAGCTCAGTGATCCTCCAGATGAGTACCGATATACCATTGCCGACTTCAACAGCAAGGAAATGCAGGTTTACGCCAATGCCTCGACTCCAAACGAACCTGTTGCCCATTACAATGGACTCATCTGGTGGTCTATCGACAGAACACACCTAGTACCAACTTTTATCGACCTTGAAAACCCGGGAGAAGTCTACTACAGCCCTAAAAAGGCCATCACTGTGCCAATACATCTTCCGGGAAGGATCAAACAGGGCAGCAAATCTCGAAACTGCAGCCAATTTCTTTTTGGAGTCAGACACCAAGACTCCATTGCAACTGTGGTGAACCTGGCCACGGGTATTGTCACGCCGATTAACAAGCCCCGAGACGAGCCCGAGGGGAAAGTCATTCCGGGCTTTCAAAACGGACAATTCTATCCTCGGTATCTTTCCCTGTATGCTGTAAAATGTTGGGATTTATTCACCGCAGAAAGCACCCAGTTTGATGATCTGTGGTAGTCACACGAGAAGCACACTTGACCAAGTTTCGTGATGTCCATGAATATACAACTAGTTCACTCTTTTGAAGTGCTGTTCTATTCGAGTCATAGCAGTATAAGTAAATACACCAACAGGGCTTTAACAGCTACAAGGGTAGTGTTGACGGAGATGGGAACTACACTCGTGGTACAAAACAATCACAATCAATTGATGGCAACTAACGTTCCCAATCGAGAGGTCTTGGATATCAAACAGGTGGTGTTAGTTTGTCTAGCCACAGGTATCTACATTTATTTGTAACACAACTGCATTAAGAGCTCTTGAGTGCTGTACTGAAGTTAGCAGTAGAATGAGGAGGTGAACATGTCTCATTGGCTACAAGGACAGGAGTCCAACGATACATATCCGGTGGCAGAAACAGAGTACCACAAAAAACATGATACCAAAGGAAGAGGTGCCACAAACCCAGACATGATACACAAACGATGGCAATGCCAAGTATCAGGTCAGACACACCCCTTGGTCCTTTGGTGCCTCAGCCGGCCTCAGACGCCGGTATAAATCCCAATAAGGACTTGTGTCATCTACAATTACAGATGGTGAGTAGATACTGTAACTGCTACTGAGTGATACACACCTTCAGAACAGTCCTTGAGCGGACCACCTTATTCGTACAGTCCTTAAAGTACCACCTCACACCAGCACAGACCACCTTAAACGACACGTCATTTTATCCACCTTAAACACACGTACCACTCTCCCTCCTCACCACCACTTTATACAAGACCCAGACACGAAACAACGCGGCGGACGCAATCATGTTCTGTCTCCAATTCGGCGTGGAGTGTTGGGGTTGAGTAGGGTGGGGGTCAGAAATGGGGCGGTGTCCGGTCAGGGGCAATTTCTGGTTTGGGGCAGAAAAAACGGGTCTGGGGCTTCACGAACCATCCACTTTGTGTGTGTTCAGGTGGTTTTATTACGGTAACATGCAGGGGGTGACAGATTAAGAGTATCCCATTTAACTTAACTAATTACTTGAAACTTCCAACTAGCCTCAACTAAACCTACAACCACCCACAACTTTCCGCCCGTTCCTAAACCTGATCGGAGTCTGCTGCCTAACCGGTTATTTCCCTGGTCCACTCTTGGTCTACGTGAATGCATCAGCTAAACGTGAGACTGTTCTTTACACTCATATTACCGGTACAGTACTTGTACGATCATCTATCACTATTAATAAATTCACTAATACTCTGATAACCACTAAATAACATATCTAAAGTACTTGTTCTCCTGGTCGGTCATGTCCGACTTTGAGATCTCCTCCAACTCTTCCGGAGTCGGGTTCATATGGCCCTCTTTATCGCGTCGCTTGTTCTCGGCAATGTTGACAAACAAAAGCACCGTGTTGAGAGCAGTGGCAATGCCAAACAGAACCACCATGGAGACCTTGGCAGGCACGTACTGCGGAGCATCGTCGGCTCGAAACGTCTGCGGACCAATCACGTTACCCACACAGTATCCAATCAGCATGATGGCGTTGACCGTCGATTTCTTGGTACGTCCTGTCGTGTTCGAACCGATAGAAGACAGCATACAGACCAGTCCTACAGGGTAAAGAGACAGCAGGTAGAGACCGGCTAGACCTGCTGATTGGTTGTGAGGGAGAAACGCCAGCAGACACATTGCTACGGTTGCAATGAGTTGGGCTATGATAGACCAAAACAGACGCCAGCCCGTGTATTGGGCCAGGAGTCCGAAAAGCACGCATCCCACAATCTCGGTAGCTCCCTGGGGGGTTTGTAGAAGCAGTCCTCGCTTAGGTCCCAGGCCCAGAGTCTCTGAAAACAGAATACTGGAGAAACTGGTGATTCCGCCGTTGGGAATGTTGGAGGCAATGGCGTAGAAAAAGTACAGCCAGGTTTTGGGGTCGCTGACGGCCTCGACAAACTGGTATTTCTTGAAGTGTTTGTTTCCAAACGAGCCCTGGTTGTTTCTCACGCGAATGACCACCTGTTTGCGCTCTTCTTCGGAGAGAAACCAGGCCTTTGAGGGATCATCCGGGAAGTGGAAAAGGATCAGAATGCCCGTGCAAATCGTGATGACTCCAGTGATGATGAAAACCAGCTTCCAGCCCCTGATGGGAAGACTGTTGTTGTTAGCCAGTCCATAGGCCATCAGGGAGCCGATAATGATTCCAAAGCCGTTGGATCCGACCCAAAAAGACGTGCGCAGAAACTGTTCTTCTCGCTTGTACCACTGAGACGTGATGATGACAAACGCTGGAGTGACTGCAGACTCCAACATTCCCAAAATGGTTCGTAGAGCGATGAAACCGGGATAGTTGGGGGTAGCATGGAGACAGAGAACAACTCCCCACAGAATAATGAAGCCTGCAAGAGTGCGAATAAACGGTAGTCTTTGAAGCATATAGACTGCCGGGAACTCAAAGGCCAGGTAGCCCAGGTAAAAGGCTGTTCCTGACCAGGAGTAGTCGTTGCCAACCATATTCAGGTCCGTTCGCAGGCCCATAACCGAAGCCGTGGCATTGGTGCTCTTGTCCATGAACTGAACGGCGTAAATCAGCATCATCACGGGACACAGGTACATGTCGATCTTGCGAAGCAGTCGTCTGTCTGTTGCGGGATCGAGATCGGCAATATCGAGGACCTCTCCAACCTCCACGTCCAGCTTGCCTTCTCCAAACTCATCGACCGTCTTTTCGAGCGACTTCGAGTCGTCAGAAATGTGTGACATCTTTGGAGACCGTACTCAGCGGGTCCTGGAGATTATATATCTTTCCGCGGAGGTCTATAGAAAGCTAAACACATTGCAAACGTATAATTGTCTGCGTTCCAGTCGATAGATAAACAATCTGCCTAACTCAATGGAGCTCTGCAATGATCGACTTCTGCTAATTCTGACAGTTCCTTCAACTGAGACACTTTTCCCCTTATCTAATCTACATGGAACTTAAACCTGAGGGGGAAAACATAGGGTGGTACTGCTACAGCCGGTAATAACAAGCAAACTATTCTCCAGCATCCTCTCGGGGCCACGTGACATCAGTATGCAACCTCATCTCATCAATTCTACCCCACCTTCACCCCCCTACCTCTTATCTCATCCCCGCGGATAAACTGCTGATTTAGTTTGGGTTCGAAGATCCGCTCTTCCTGCGTTCCATATCGTGGACACAGTTCCGCTGTGGCTTCTTAGCGTCAATCGCGGCAATTAAACGGTTTTCCGGATTCACCATGGCGATAGTGGTTGTTTGTATGATGTTGTATTACTCGATTGCGTGCGTTGCAGCATCTCCACGGAAACGCCTCAAGAAAAAGCATCTGGCAATTGTGGGAAATCGGGGACTTCGGAATCCATTATAATACCGTTCCCACCAGCCACATACGGGCGGCTTTGGGCCCTAAATATTCCAGTTAATCCCTGAGCCTTTCTTATCTGCAGCGTAGCTGTGTGGAGATGTTGTCAGCCTTACGTGTGTGAGTACACTGTATTGAACTGTTGATACTCGAACAGTTCCGCACAATTACTCGTATGCAATAACAAGCATGCCAAGCGTGCCAAGCGAACGGTTGCCAAGTACCGGGCAAACGGTGCCAAGTACCGGGCAAAGGTGCCAAGTACCATCTCAAGTAATCGTGACAGAATGACTCACAAACTCCGACAAACTCCGACAAACCCCGATACATAGCCCGGACCCGAGCCAAACTATGGAGTTTCGAAGACTTCAAGACACCTCCGTATAGGGCTAGATAAGAGCTGTCTGGTGGCTGCTTGGTAACAGATGAATCATCAAACTAAATGACTCAGAGTTGGTATACTTTTCGGAGCTACAAAAACACAGCTCCAATGGAAGTCTGTGAAGCATCTGTCAATGGTATTTTCCTATAAATTTGAGGTTCTCCGTAGAACATAAGGGCTTCTTAAGTAATAGAATGTTTGTACTGTATGTACCAGATGCTTTAGACACTCCGACAGATTCTCCAAGACGATGATGACCAATCAAATCCCACTGGTTTCTTGATAAAATTATCGAGTGCTCCGTCGACTTCTGTACCAAATAAAATGCACAGCTTCACCATTAGTTGCGCATCTTTCAAAATCTCAAAAGTCTGTTGGACCAGCTTGGGGATATCATCGATGTAAACCTCATACTAAATGTAAGACGGTCGGCAGTCTGAAGAGTGATTTAGTTTGTTGTTCGTCTGATGTGTTGAATAAGTTGTCATTGCATTGAATACATACCTGAAGAGTGAGTTGTTTGTTGTTCTGTACGTGCCCGCAGAAATGATATGTGATTCATCACGAATTGGTCTAATTAACTGGGTCAAAACTTCACCACGACTCTAAGATGAATGGTGGGTCGTCCTCTTCAATCCTTCACTGTTGATATGATATTCAGAAGGAAGGATTTCTGACAAGTTGACAGAGAAGGCAATGTAGGGAAGAGTCTGGAAGTAGGTACAAAGACATGGGTATTACTGTAGCACCATTGTGTAGCTGAAAGTCACGTGAGAATTTTGATACCACTGAAGGCGTTATCTGGGGTTTGAGATGATTCTGGAGTTGTTAGCAGAGGCAAAAAGATAGTCCCTATGCAGCCCATCTATACAGCCCCCCTATCCATCTACGTTAATTGAGATTAGTTCAGAAAATTGGCTGTTTAAAACACCAAAAGCCAGATTGTTTGAGTCCGTACATTGTTTGTTCACTTTCAGCAGGTAATCATGCTCATGTGGTGTATCTCTTGTCAATGTCATACAGCTTAATCCGATCATAATAGATATTTTTCTTCAGGGTAGACCGAAATAGTCTGTTTGTAACAAATCCCATCATCTCCATCTGGAGCTTTTCTCATTTGTCACAATTATGACCTACGTCTGACTTCATCTCTTGTACCATGTCAACCGTCTTTGGCTGTACAACATTCTCAGGCTGAACTCGGTCGTTTCAGTCCAACCAAATCAGCTTTGCCAGCTTTGTCCACCCTCCACTCAAATCCAAATATCCATTATCTATACTGTTCTCTTGTGTCCTTCTCTGTATTCCTCATTCGCATCCTCAGTAATCCACTCAGTACCATGCAAGCAGTGGATGTTCCAGGAGAGTGAGCTGTAACAGTTGCCTTATCAAACTAGCAACCTGCTGTAGCGTTGAACTGCTCAACCCTCCTAAGCAATGTAGCTCACATCTCCTCGTTTGGGTCGGGAACATTCGGGCTACGCCCTCTTATTCCCTCCTCTAGTAAGGATTAAACCGCCCACTCTCCTTGTACAACCTCACCTTCTCCTGGTCCTCCTTGAACTTGGTCAACATGTCCGTCATCTGCTCCTTCTTGTACTCTCGGATCTGGAACCGGTAGAAATCCTTCTTTTCTCGCTTCTCCCGTCGCTTAATCTCGGCCTGCTTCATTTCCTCGGCCTGCTGCTTGGCAGCCTCCTGCATGGCCAGCGACCGTTTTTTCTGCGTCTTGACAACCGTGGTGAACCCGTCGGCATCCACCACCTTGCGTCCGGTTCGCTCCACGTTTTTCTCCTCCTCTTCTCGAGCTCCAAACTCCTCCATGAAGTAGTCCACCTCGGCCTGAAGATCGTCAGGAGCGGGGAAACAGTACTTCCACAAAAGCTGGTACCGCTGCTTGCCGCCAATAGTGAGCTTGGCGTCCCATTTGACTCCAGAGGAGGCATGCTTCTTGGCCTGACTCAACACCCTGTTGCAAGAGGCAGCATCAACCATACAAATACGCCCAGAACCGCCCGAAAGACCGTGCGTAAGCGACTCCGCACGCACGTTGCGGCTCACGTTCACCCACTCAAAGCTCTCCACAATGCTGTTGCCCAGACTCTGACACAAAGCCTTGATGTGAGAAAGCGTGGTGTCGGCCGGCAGATTGCACACGAAGATCGTCGAGTCTTCCGACGCCGCAGAGTTGTCGTCCTTCTTCATGTACAGGTAGTGCGTGTTGCCCTTGGGCATTTTCAGCGGTAAAATCTCGTAGCCGCTCATGTGTGTGTTATCGAAAATGCTGGTGTTGAAATATTGGCCTTGTAGAAGTTATGGGATTTTTTTGTAACGTGCATGACAGATGCAGGAAGATTTAACCCACAGGTTATGACCAAAGTGGGATGGAAAACGACGACTAAAATCACCGAAAAACGAGAAAAAATTATTAAGTGAAAACATGAACGAAAAAATTATATATAAAAAGTATGTCGCTTACTAAGCAGGTTGCTAGAAAAACTAAAACCTTTCCAACTGCACCAAAAATGCTCAGATCGCTACACGAGTCGAACTGAAGCTAGATAAGACAGACGGTATACTTTCACCAGCTCTAAAATAAATATAGCACCCACAACCATCAATATAATCACCATTGGAAAAGTGCCTAGTCTTCAAACTCTAATCGATTTATACTATCCAACATGCAACCTTCCATTACCTAATCCATCAAATACCTGTAAATGACTCAAACCCGCCAATATCTCGCCACAGTCATAACCGCCTGACTTTTAGGACCCTGTTGATACCAAACAGCTTGACGTTCGTGTTCCAACTGCACACGTGACCATCTTGCCACAGTTCTCTCCACCAACTCTAATTTTGCTACACCATCACGACTTTTTCTGCACACCCCAACACCTCACAAAACATGTACGACCCTGCACGAGACTGCTACCAAGCTGAGGGCGAATCAGGCGATGCCAGCGAAGTCGCAGCTCCTGAAAAAACCGAAAAAACTGCTGACTCAGCCGATTCCAAAACCGAATCCAGCAAAGAAGAGACAACGTCAGAAACAAAACAGCCAGCATACAATTACTTGCCTAAGATTGCCCGGAAGGAGACGTCGGGGTCACGTGACTCGGCCAAGCCGCAGCTGAAGCGACGGGAGCGGGAGGATGTGCGAGTGGCTGGAGATCGGGTTGCTCCTCGGGCCGATATGGGGAGTTATGTTGACTATAGTGAGAAGGAGTCACGTGAGGGGGAGTCACGTGAGAGGGAGAGAGGGGGGGAGTCACGTGAGAGGGAGAGAGATTCACGTGACCACAGAGATCGAGAACGGGACTCACGTGATCGGCATGACCGAGACAGGTATGATCGAGAGAGGTATGACTCTCGAGATAGAGACCGATATGACGATCGATCACGTGACAGAGAACGATACGACTCACGTGACAGGGACAGATACGACGACCGGTCACGTGATTACGACTCCCGTGACCGAGACAGCAGAGACTACCGGGACAGACATGATCGAGAGCGAGAGTATGATTCCAGAGATCGGGAGAGATATGACTCACGTGACCAACGTCCCCGATCCCGATCTCCTGTCCGTGATTCGGCACGTGATTCAGCCCCTGCACGTGACTCGGGGCCTGACTCCGCACCTGCTCCTAGCAAAATGAAACGTCCCTCGCAACGAGGAGGACGAGAAGCTGCTGCTGCACGTGCTGCACAGTATCGTGCTGATATGGAGAAGCGCGAGGCACGTGCTCAGGCGTCGCGCCAAGACAATCAGGCGGGCGACACGTTGGTTCGAAACCATTACAACCAGGCTCCTGAGCGAGGTGTGGTTGCTCGACAATCCTCGCCTATCATCAAGTTGCGAAATTTCAACAATTTCATCAAGTCTGTGCTCATCCAGAAGCAGTCACTAGGCTTTGGAATGCGCGTGATCGATATGGGTTGTGGAAAAGGAGGCGATTTGAACAAGTGGAGCAAGCAGCAGGTTCGAGATTACATTGGGGTGGATATTGCCGATGTTTCCGTGCAGCAGGCGTCGGAACGGTACCACAATATGCGTCCGCGGCCCCGTTTCTACGCCGAGTTCCATGTTGCAGACGCCTTTGGAACCCCTCTCATCGACATTATCAACCCCAGAGCGTTCCCTGTGGACTGTATTTCGTCGCAGTTTGCCATGCATTACGCCTTTGCCACCGAGGAGCTGGCCAGGAGTATGCTCACCAACGTCTCCAACTCTCTGTGTCGCGACGGAGTGTTTCTGGGCACCATTCCCAACTCTGACAAGATTCTCGAGGGTATTGCTGGAGGTCTGAAGGAAAGTGAGCCCCAGGAGGGCGAGGAGCGGTACGGGTACTTTGGCAACTCCGTCTACAAGGTGGAATTCAACACTCCTCCCACCAAGGACCAGGCCTTTCGACCTCCGTTTGGACACAAGTACACGTTTTATCTGCAGGACGCCATCAACAATGTGCCCGAGTACGTTGTGCCGTTTGAGATTTTCCGAGCTCTGGCCTCGGACTACAACCTGGAGCTGATTTACAAGAAGCCCTTTTTGGAGATGTTTGATGAGGAGACCAAAAACGATCTGAACATGGCCCGAATGGCTGAGCGAATGAAGGTGTTTAAGGAGGATGGGACGTTGGGTATTGATGGAGACCAGAGAGAGGCTTGTGGGTTTTATCTTGCTTTTGCCTTTAGGAAGTTGGGTGCGTGATGCAGAGGTGGACTTTGGCGTGCTTTTTCGATCCATAAGATGCGTATTAGTGAATTTGTGGTCTTTGAATGCGTAAACTAGTGAATTTATGACGGTCCTTGAATTGTATCCTTACTCGGTTGCACGTTGTCATAAACATCTGCCTAGCGAAGCGGCTAAATGTAGGCTTTGGTTTGTTGTACTATGGCTAGTGTGTTTGTCACGGCTAATGAAGAGAAGATTGGGGGTTCAAGAGTCGGATATATGTCATTTGTATGAGAAGGAATGGTTGAAATATAGAGTACTGTACAGATGTTTGTAATTGCGTGAATGTGCAAAAAAGTAGATCTACACTTTACTACCGTCGACACTTTTTCAGTCCACGTGTTTTCGGTTCAAGTCTAAGGCTCTACTGCTGTAGCTAGCTGTGGGGGCACTATGCAGAGAAGGAAAAAGGAAGGAAGAACAAAAACAAACAAAACTGGGTACGGAGTATTCTGCAGTTTCTGTACTACTGTATATACTAGTACTTTTCAGACTACTGTACTGTAATTACCGGTACTACAAGTATCACCACATGAGGTAATTAAGCGAATGATTTTCATCACAATAATAAACTGTCCCCCACCATGTTATTTCTCTTCGTGATTTCGTATTAGCAAATAATTGTGTGTCATGATGCAGGGATTGTGACTTCCTGGGCTGTAATAAGGGTTACTGCGCTAGGTACAAGTACCCGACCTTTGTGGCTTCTAAAATTATAGCTACTTGTGACAATACTATTGATGGTTCTCAACATTGTTTGGAACTGTACAATGAGTCTTGGTTGCATGGTATCGTACTGTTGTAAGACTCCTTCCCGGGGTGATGTACTGAGTTAGTTGCTGAAATAAACGTACGATACCATGCAACCTCTTGGCTAAAATAGTCTGCATTTTTTCTGCTGTAGCTAGACGGGCCGTGACGGACCGTTGCGGGTAGCTTTTGGTCCAGGCAATACTTATCCGCCTATCGAGGGCTTTATTCTCGAAAGTGTTCATCGAAAATATTTAGAAACATGTCGACTTGGGACAGTACTTTTTCGCTGTTCATCGAATATAAAACATGTCCACTCGGACAGTACTTATTCTCTGTTAGTTTAATGGAATATATTTAGAGAGCTGTAGACTTGGACCAATATTTTTTCTCTGTTAGTTCAAGCGAATGTCGAGAAGAAATAATGTGGACTTGGAAGGTAGCTAGCTCCTTTCATCTTCTTAGCTCAAGTCTAAACCCAGCTTGTCCAACTCATCGTCATCGTTATGAGTGCATTGAACTTGATTTGAGACAACTGACTAATTGCAGCCAGTCACAGACACAGAAGACTTCACCATTTCTGACCCAGGGCTACATTTCCCCAAACAGAGATTACCAGTTCAGATTCGCAGCCGAGTTACCCGATTCTTTAGTATGATACCTGCCAACCAAGCTACTAGACGACTTGTGCATTGAAAAACGAGCCATGAAAGCAGTGCTAGATTAAGTGGTCAGTTTTGGCGACTAAGACGGGTCGGAAAACTGCACCAAGTCATCGTCCTTAGAAAGAAACACTTCCACCCTTTTCTCCACTCTTTTCTCCACCCCTTCTCCACAACCAATGCGTGTTTTTCTGCGACTTCTTCTCGCTGTATTTCAGATCAGTGTGGCTCTGGCCCAGAAGGTCTTGGACAGCCCCATCACTTCAATGGTGGCCCATGTTGCCCGCGATCCTGCTGTCACCGCGGATTGGACCTGGGAAACCTGGGAGGCTGAGTTTGGTTTCGCTTTCAATGCTTCTACGGCCCCCTTGATCGAAAGTGGAGATTTCTTCGACTTTACAATTGAGGGCGCTGCTCTTAGAGACTACTCCCTTTCTTCCTCGGTTCCCATCACCTACGACTTTTACATTGAGAACGACAACAAGGACCAGCTGTTTCATGTGGTTGCTCTCGACGACAACTACTCTTTTCGAGCCACGGCCACTGCTTTTTTCGACAACTTCTCCGACGAAACCTTTGAAATCACAGGCTCATTCAGCGTCGATTTTTTGATTTCGGAATCCACTCCGGGGGGTAACACCGCTATCTCTGTGGGTCCATACAAAAGTACCATCACTGTCAAAGGCCCCAATGCTCTGACAAACGCTGCTGGTGGCGACAAACTCCGAATTTGGGCGAAAAGGGAGGGTGTGTACTACATCGTCGAGGTTTACACGCTTTTGTACAAAGACAAAACTAAAGACCCGGCCAAACCGAATGACCCCCGGTACAGCAGAGTGCAGGTCAACTCGGGGTTCTCCTTTGTGCCCCTGGAAAGCCACCCTTGGGGCATGTACGACGCCTACTACATCACTGCGGACTTGGAAAGGTACGACGGTGACGGCTCTGTTCTCACAGCCAACAATGCTGCCCCGCTGACCAGTCACACGAATGCCACCGAGTTTGGCGTCTATCTCAACCAGAAGAAAATGCCCGCGAAAACCGCAAAAACAGCTGGAGTTTATGCCTCTGCTCGGGGCATAATGTCAGGTACAGACAACAAATCCTGCTTCACTTACACCGGCAATTGGCGGTATGTGTACACCCCCTTGTTATGGTGCGTTTCCCAAGGTCGTGGAGTGAACGGTTTGCCCAATGGATACGGACTTGCTGGGGTGAATGTTCTTGCTGCGACAACTGTTCCGGGCCCTGTCCCTGGCACTCAAATTGTTGTAGGGCCCGATGGACTTTCCACAGCTCGAGTGACCGCCACTCCTGTTTCCACAGCAACTGTTCCAGGAGATGCGCTCGGAACAGCCACTTTTACCGACGCAGATGGACACTTTTACGACCAGGTGACCCATACCCCAGTGTCTACCAACATTATTCCTGGCGTTGTTGCCGGTAATGAAACTCTGACAAACCCTGAGGCCGAGTTTTACGTGCAGGTGACAGCAACTCCCGTTTCCACCAACATTGTTCCTGGCGTTGTTGCTGGTACAAGCACTCTGACAAACCCTGAGGCCGAGTTTTACGTGCAGGTGACAAAAACTCCCGTTGCAAAATACACCGTTCCTGGAGATTTGGCAGGCACTGAAACTCTCAGAAACGCAGACGGAGACTTCATTGTGCAAGTTACTGCTACCCCAGTGTCTTCCAACACTGTTCCTGGCTCTGTTGTCGGTACAGCGACTTTGACAAACCCTGAAGGTGACTTTTACGTCCAGATAACCGCTACACCTGTTTCCACTGTTACTTTTCCAGGAAACTTGCCAGGAACAGCGACTGTTACGGACTCTAATGGCGACTTTATCGTTCAGGTGACAGCAACGCCAGTATCTACCAACTACGTACCTGGAAGCGTTGAAGGTACAGAGACTCTTACAAACCCAGAGAGCGAGTACTACGTGCAGGTGATTCACACTCCTGGCGCTACACATACGGTTCCTGGAGATTCGGCAGGTACTGAGACTCTCAGCGATTCAGATGGAGACTTCATTGTTCAGGTTACTGCCACCCCTGTGTCTACCAATATTGTTCCAGGCGGTGCACTAGGTACAGAGACTTTTACAAACCCTGAAGGAGACTTTTATGTTCAAGTGACAGCTACGCCTGTGTCTACCAACATTGTTCCTGGCTCCGTTGTTGGTGCAGAAACTCTTACAAACCCTGAGGGTGACTATTTCGTGCAGATTACAGCCACTCCTGTCTCTACTGTCTTTAGGCCGGGTCCCTCTGCAGGTAACGAAACTCTCACCGACGTCAACGGTGATTTTTATGTGCAAGTGACTGCTACTCCTGTTTCTACACACACTGTTCCTGGATCTTCTATCGGAAGCGAGATTCTCACAGATGACAACGGTGATTATTTTGTTCAGGTTACAGCTACTCCTGTTACTACAGTTGCTGTTCCCGGATCTTTTGTCGGTACAGAAACCCTGACAAACGCTGAAGGCGACTTTTACGTGCAGGTAACAGCATCTCCCGTTGCTAAATACACCGTTCCTGGCAGCTCTGTGGGCACTGAGACTCTCGAAAATGCGGTGGGAGACTTCTTTGAGCGAGTCACTGCTACCCCGGTGTCCACCCTTACCGTTCCTGGGGATGAGGTCGGTGCAGAAACCCTGACAAACGGTGACGGCGATTTTTACGTTCGGGTTACGGCCACTCCTGTGTCTGCTGTGACGGTTCCAGGAGATACACCAGGCTCGGAGTATCTCACCAACCCTGACGGCGACTTTTTCGTGCAAGTTACAGCCACTCCAGAAGCTGCAATTGCCTTCCCAAGACCTGTTGTCGGTAATGAGACGTTTACTGAAACTACCACGGTCTCCCTTTCGTTTTCAACCAGTTCAAGCAGTTCTTCCCTTGCTTATTACTCCAATGTCACCGAGACTGGATCGTCTTCTGGGACCGCGATTTCGACCAGTTTCAACATTGAGCTGATTGAGCTGGTCAGAGAGACTTCCAATCTTGAGACAAGCGAGACTTTGTTTCAAACCGCGACTTTAACCAGTTCCGACATTGAGCAGGTCAGAGAGACTTCCATTTCAGGTTTTGAGACAAGTGAGACTTTGTTTCAAACCGCGACTTTCACCAGTTCCAGTCCTGTTTCTGATACAAGCAAGACTTTGGTTGAAACAGCGAGTCTTACCAGTTCCATTATTGAGCAGATCAGAGAGACTTCCAATCCTGAGACAAGCAAGACTTTGGTTGAAACCACAATTCTCACTAGTTCTGACATTGAGCTGATCGATCAGATCAAAGAGTCTTCCAGTCTTTTTTCTATCACCAACACTGGAATCGCGACTCTTGCTGATCTGGTCTCCAATACCTCTACCCGAATCACGACTCTCTTTGAACCGGTCATCGAGAAGGACGCTTCTACTTCTATTGGCACGGGAACCACGATTTTCACCAATTCTAGCAGTGACTCTAGCAGTTTTTTTGTTAAGCCGGTCAAGACCGTGGTTTCCACACGCACTGTGGCTTCCGCTGCAACTGTGTCTTCCGCTGGAACTGTGTCTTCTGCTGGAACTGTGGCTTCCGCTGCAACTGCCATCTTCACCAACTCTCTCGGCGAGCCTTTGGTTTCCAATCGAACAATCACCGATCCCTCGTCCAACAGTGGCTTTATCGAGCAGTTGACTCAGACCATGAGTAACGCTACAGTGACTTCGACTCTAGGCAATACGCTCCTGCCTCTTGACACTACTACCGTTACAGCCAGCGTCACTGGTGCTAGAGATGGTTTCACTGGGCCAGAAGCTTTCACAAACAGCACTGCGTCTGGCGAAACGCTCCTACCTCTTTTCACTGTATCCTCTTCTGGTATGACTGTTGGCTATGACAGTTGCGACACAAAAACGGACAACTCGAGCTTCACCATGAGTCTTGAAGGCTCTAGTGGGCAACATGAGACAAGCTCTGAGGACATTGCTGCAACTTCCAGCAGCTCTGAGTCCAGAGAGTCACGTGGAGGTTCGAGTAGCTCTTTCAATCCAGAGAACGCAGCAGCCTCTGGGGGTGCAAGTGACTCCAGATATCACTCGAGTTCCTCAGTCTTTGCCCCCACTAGCTCCTCAGTCTTTGTCCCGACTAGCTCCTCTGGCTCACCTGGCTCACCTGGTGCTAGCTCTCGACATGCCAACGCTCCTCTGCAGGCTAACGGTGCTTCTTGCGTATCCTCTAGAGTTTCTCTCGTTCTTGCTTTTTTCGTCATGGCGATGTGAAGAGACGTAAAATATTAAATGATGTTATTGTATTGTTGGTAGTACGCTGTAGTATGTAGTCGTATGAACAGTGGCTGATTTGTAGTCGTCAGAATTTGTCTCTTGCGATTCTAAAAAAGAATTATACTGTACTGTTGAGAACAGTATGATTCTATATTTATGTAGATGAACACTGCCACATTCTTTCGGCCAATCTGGGTCATAACAGTCACAGCCATTTCCATTCTGTACATACTCATCTCACCACCTTATTTCTTAGTCTACACGATCTTACACTATTTGAGTCTGTGTCTAACACATAGCTACAATTATCTACAAGTACAGCCATGACCCCCGATGATGAAACGGCGGTTGAGGAGCACCATTTCGTGCCCGGTCGGTCTACTCATATTCGTCTAGTTGGACGTTTTTCTCCCCGAGTCTCAGATACCTCCCCCTCCTTGCCTCTTGTCAACAATGTTCAAGATCTCCAGCCGACAATCGACTCTGCTGGTCCGCTAACAAACCGCTCGTTTCTCTCTGGCGCAGCTGTGACTCTCAACAATACCATCACCCCCTCTCCTGCCATCTTTTACAGTCTGGAGCCTCTGGAACAGATTCGACAGCAAAAAATGCTGCTGCGGTATCAGGGCCATCTCACCAGTGAGCTTCGTAGTCTTGATACAGAGACTCGTTTTCTTCGCCACCAGATCAGCTGGAACTCTGCCCATGCCGAAGTGACTGAGGAGGCCAGATTCATGGTGTATTCGGCCTGGAGATGCCATCGCGACATTCGGCGGATTGTGCGAAAACAGAAGCAGCTCAGGCGAAATATTTGGCTGGTTGGTAAAGATATCAAGACAATGAGCAGGTTGATGGTATTGAAATTGGAGCAGATTGAGAAGGAGAAAGAGGAGGCTCTCAAACAGAAACAGTTGCAACTGGAGGGGAGGGTTTTGGGGACTAAAAGGGGTGGTGAAAGTGAAGAAGAAGAAGACAGGAGGAAAAGGTTGAGAATTACGCTTCCAAAGAGGAGTAAAGATAAGGAGGGTGGATGAGGAGAGATGTAAAGTAATTGTGAGTGAACTCTGATAGTGAATGTACTCTGATAGTGAATGTACTCTGATAGTGAATGTACTCTGATAGTGAATGTACTCTGATAGTGAATGTACTCTGATAGTGAATGTACTATAAACTAAAGTGAATGTACTGTAAAGAACTGAGAATTTACTGTAAGCTAACAGTGAATGCTCTGTAAAGTGACTGCAGTACATACTGTACCCCTCCAATACGCTTTGTAACTTCGACTACTCACACATGCCATGTCTCTAACCACTAGAAGACTCAAAACACACTGTAAAAGACTCCAAACGTCGTGGAAAGTTCAAATTCGCAATTTTTTGCGGCTGACTTTTTCTCTATCACACCCCAAACCCCCCCCTCCACTGCTCGGAAAATCATCCCCGGTCCCTTGGCCCAGTTGGTTAAGGCGTCGTGCTAATAAGAAATAGCAGCTTTGCAACGCGAAGATCAGCAGTTCGATCCTGCTGGGGACCATGTAGCTTGTGTTAGCAGGTTTACTTTTTGCCTTGGAGGCGTGGGTATCTTTTTGTCTGGAATATTGATACTTGCTTGACATGAATGTTAGAGTGCTACAGTACTTCTTTTTTGACGAAAATGTGTATTCGGATACTACTAACTTGACAGTTAGCGAATTGTACCAGGTTTCCAGCGCCTGTAATTTGACCCAATATATCTGTCTGTGTGAACTCGTGCCATTTCAGCAACTTCCAGGAAAGTCACCCAGACGACTGTTGCACAAAACCAGCCATAACTCCACGACTGGACATGCTACATGTCTGAAGACTTTACCAAAAGAACGAGCTCGCCAAGAGCTTTCGAACGAGACCAAAAAATATACGTATATGCCCCTGGGAAAGGCAAAAAAGGTCGTACCCGGAATCGAACCGGGGTTACTGGAAGTTAACTATTAAGAGTCAGAATCCAAGGTGATAACCGCTACACTATACAACCAGGAGAAAGGATGATTTCTGGCAGGATCGAACTGCCGACGTTCTGCGTGTTAAGCAGATGCCATGACCAACTAGACCAAGAAACCGGAACCTTGATTTTTGAGAAATTGGATCTACAGAACCTCAAAAGTCACTTTTTTCGCGAAATAAGACCGTTACGGGAAATCCATGACTTGTGGGGGTAAATTCAGACCCTCTTATATTCGGCGAATGCTTGAGATCAAAGTTTTGGGTAGCTTTAGGGTATATGACAGCGTGTTGAAAATTCATGTTTTTAGAAAGATTGTCATATCTCCCGCAATACTACACTGAGAGAGATGGAACATTTGTAATTCATATCACCGGATCTGAAGCTGCACCATGAACCCACTTGTGGCTTTGTTTGATCCGATCTCAGTTTATGGTGTTTTCTCGTACTTGTCGTAGCGAAAGCAGAAGTAGACCAAGGAAGTCAAGATTGGTGTCAGACTGTTTAATCTGCTGTTAAGTGTCTGTCTGTGAACTCCTCGCTTTTCTTCTGCTCACCTCTGTGTTTTATTTTATTGTTATGTTGCCCACTGAGATAGCAAAATTCTCAACAATGACCAAAGAGGCTACAAACGGTCAAATAAAATACGAGAAACTTCAAATGTAGCAAACATGGGTCCGTTAGAGCACTCCGTAGAAGTTCCCGTTCACGTCACGTGTCTCATTCTGACTATCACTAGTATGACCACCCCATTTACCCTTCCTAACAGTGACTTCATTGAACACACATTGAAGATGATGTTTTGCCTCGAAACTCGAACTGAGACATCTGCAAGCCTCAAATAGACGACTGCGGCTTTCAAAATGCTCTCAAAACGCTTCTATCTAGAGAAATCAACCCCAGTTGTTGACACTCCATATACGGCTCTTTGGAGTGAAAGACAAACCTTAACCTTATATCGATTCGATCGGACGACCAAACCAGAATTTGGAGAGGTCGGTGAAATGATCGGGACGGGAGATATAAAATAGAGAAAGCCGGCAGACTGTTCTTCAAGGTCACGTGAGCTCACAGAAACACCAGAACCTTAATATTCCACGGATCGACAAGTGTCCAGACGGGACCAAATATACGCCCATCCAGATTTCACACGTGAATATTCTAGACTGAAGAACACATCAGTGTATTTTGTAGCCGGTGTGTGAGCTTTGAAGTGAAGTGATAGTTTCTAATATACTAATTCAGCCCTGTTGAACCCACCTAGGTCACTCTCGTCTCCCGTAAACCCCCAGATCCTACCGTTTCAACCATTTTAATCTTTCCACTTGTCTGAATGCACCCCTAATGGCGATATCACAATGAGGAAACCATCAGAATCGATTGAGACGGAGTTTCCGATGCTCTTGTGTACTTTTATTTTCCCCTCCATTACGTCTTGACGTCTTTGTGGACCTCTTTACCTGCTTACGTAAGCACATTTTCAGACACCACACGAAAAAAACTGTCCAATCCCATTTGTCCAATTTCCGCTGTTACACGTGAGCTGATATTACCCTGGTTCACAGAACATCATCAACATGTCCCGGCTTACATAAGCAACCTTAATTTCGTCACCTCCAAATCTCAGGTTGAAATTTTAACTCCCCAAATCCCAAATCAATCTCCACCACACAACATGTTGCGACGACTGACAGTTCGGCAGCCCTCGATTTCGATTTCGGCTCTGGTGCAGATCCGAGGCTACGCCATGGCGGGCGGCCCCAAGGTGAAAAACGTCAAGAAAAAGGACAACTTCCAGAAAACGCGATCTCTGGGTTTCAAGCTCAAAAAGGCCGCTCCTGCCGAAAAGAAAAAGATCAGTGGAAATGCCACGGTCAAACCGTTTCCTACGACCGTCCATCGAGCTGCCAAGATCTCCAACGAGTCTACTCTGCCGGCTATCGACATTGAAACGCTCAAAACCGAAGAGCCTGTGATTCTATCCTACCAGGGAGACGTTGCACGAGCATGCAACATTGGCTCGGCTTTTTCGCTCAAACGAGGGTTCGAACTGCTGGGAGAACGGTCCACGCTGCTGCGAAAGGAGTCACGTGATCTGTTCTCAGCTCTGGACACCCCCCACAGCCGTATTGTGCTTGCTGGCCCCGAAAACTCCGGTAAGCGAGAACTGCTTTCCCAGGCCATGGCTTATGCCAAGACTCATGGCTGGATTGTGCTGCCTATCCCGCAGCTGCTCAAGTACATCAACGGCTCGTCCGACTACGCTCTGACCGAGTCTGGTCGGCTGGATCTGCTGCGTCGAAACTGCGAGTTTTTCAAGAAACTCATTGGCATGAACAAGGACGCTCTTTCCCAGGCTAAGCTGTCTAAGGACTACACCTTTGGTCTGCACAAGTTCACCAAGGAGAATTCGATCGCAGATCTCGCCAAAAAGGGAATTGCCCAGCGATTCCAGGCCGGAGACATGTTTGACGCCGTCATCTACGAACTGGCCCAGCTGCAACAAAAGGTGCTGCAACCGGTCTACGAAGTGGACATTCTGGCTCGACCCACCGAGTACCGAACGCCGGAATACAAGCAGATCCAGGCACGTGACCTGCAGGTGGCTCAGCTGATTAAAAACCCGCCCAAAAACTTTGTCCAGGTGCTGACTGCCCACGAGTCTAACGAGACCGGAGTGGCTCTGGGCACAAAAAGGGCCGAGGACTTTGTGTACGAAAACAAGTTCGACCAGAGCGTGGTGGACCTGGTGAAGTCTGGTCACGTGATTGCGGTTTCCCCGGCTTCTGCCGTGGAGTCGGGTCTGCTGATGGACTACTACCAGACTCGAGGGTTGGTGGTCGAGTCACGTGACAAACTGCATGTCACCTCCGGTGGTTTGCTTGGCGAGCTCTGGCGACAGGTCCGGGCTTATTAGATGTATATAGTGCGAGGGTAGGACCTGAGGATCGAACCTGAGCAACCTGAGAAGATTGATAGTCAATGATTTGAACGTATGAGTGAGCACGTGGTTGAGCGCCGAATTTAGCAGTGGACACGTGATCAAATACCGAATTTAGCATTGGGCACGTGATGAAGCACCGAATATAGCTTTGAGCACGTGACCAAACGGATTGGTACTGTATGTACCATACTGTACTGAGCAATGTCAATGCTTGAACGGAAGAGTGGAGAACGTGATTGAGCACGTGATTGAGCACGTGATCAAGTATGGAATAGAGCATGGAGTAGATACAGAATCACATGATCACCGAATCGAGCTTGGAGCACGTGACCGTGGAATAGAGCTTGGAGCATGTGTCCAAACGGATTGGTGCTGAGTAATGTCTTTTGAACGTAATGAGGAGAGCACGTGATTGAGCAAGTATCACGTGATCAAGGATGTGATCGAACACGGTATAGCGCTTGAAGCACGTGATCGACCCTGAATCACGTGATCACCGAATAGAGCTTCAATGCCTTGCATTAGATCATTCAATCGATGTGATCTACCCCCCAACTACCGGTAAACTAATCACGTGACCAGAAGTAGTAGTAGAGTCGTACTCTTTTTTATTGGGACCGTTTGTTGCCTTATTTTGAGTACTTGTAGCTACTGTAGCTAGTGTTTTTTTTTTTTTTTTTTCTATGTAATTCTGAAAATTAGAGCGTTACAGGGGTTTTGGCCAAACGCCGTAAACAAGACCTATAACTTTCAAATTGATTTTGTTCGATAGAAAAGAGCGCAACTCGTCGAATGGTGGTATCCTCATCTCGATAGAATGTCTGTATCTGTCCCTACAGTCACATAATTATCTGCACAGGCACAATATTAAAACCCCTGTCAGACGCCCGTTTTCAGCCAGACCGATTCGATGAGTTCAAAAAGACGTTTGGCTGTCTACCGGTGAAGTCTGGACGCTTTCCCCATTTTTCATACAGCTTTATTTTCGCAATTAAACGGGGCAGAGTGTTTATGTGAGGCGCAGTGTAAGTGAGTCAGTAATGGAGCAATTGGAAAACTGAAATCACCAATCAACACACACAAATTTAGACGTCTGCTAGACTGTAGTCCTATGCTTCCTTTTCTGTCAACATTGGTCATCTTTTTTTTTTTATAATCACCAGCAATCTCAGTTCATCACGATTGGTTAAACCTTTTAGTTGGAATTAGTTACACGCAAAATCCCTTAAGGGCTGGGAAAATAAGTACTGCATTTCACGCAAATGTTGGAGGTATGAGAGTCACGTGATTGCACGGATGTCACGTGACCTGGCATTCTTGTGATTGATCGAGACCGACATTGACTCGAGATGAGTATCTGAATCACGTGACCGTTGTCTAGCTCTGAATCTTGCTAGCATCAAGAAACGAACTCCAGTGGACTTGACAAGAGTTCAGTGAGTTCTTGGGGGCGGATATTGGGCTCTTATTTAACAGATGAAAACTACACGGTGAAACCGAGTCAGCTGTTCCAGACTTTTAACTCTCACAACTCTACCAAAAGAGCTCCAAAATACAAGAAGCCACTTTCCATTGGTTACTGGGACTAACCGATATTCATTACTGAACTCCCCAAAACGTCTAAAACCACATTCAAACACAGCAGCACTTTGAAATACTTTGATACTATAATGAACACCTGACTAGGTACAGTACTTTGCACTCACTCATTTGAAGTTCGAGGTCTGAGACGTGTTTTCACACGAGCGACTTTGAAACACATCTTTTAAGTAACTGTCAAGAGAGCTTCTTCTACAGTGTTTCTTAGTCGTCATCTCAACATACTCGTATAGAAGATGTTGGACGTCTAGACGAAATACTAGACAGTACCACTGTTGATAACACTCGACTCTAACCTCCTTTCAACATGTGACACTTGAGTGTAAGGTGTATACACTCTAGAGCTACATCACTATAATCGATTTTAATCAATCTACCGTGTGCAAGAGTTGCTTATTCAAAACCAGCTGAAGACTGCCTGTACAACATTGTCTCCAAAATACGGTAGCTCTAGTTTGGTACAGTCAAAGTCGCCAATTCCCTATCCGAGATTTCGCCCAAAGTGGAATTAAGCTCCTTAACACCGTCTAACTCCGTGATTCTGTTAGATCGTTCAGAAGATTTCATTAGCTTGGTTTCGAAGCTAGCAGGCTTGTTGTTTTGATTTCTTAGGCCTTGTTTACGGGGTCGACTGTACAGCTCTCCTATATATAACCCCTATCCCTGCTTTCTGCTCTCATACACCCACTCACCACATTCGCTACCAGAAAATGAACGACAAGCACGGGAAGCTGAGCTGCCACATCTCTCCAGGGGGATGGTGACGTGATATGGGAACGTGAGTGAACGAGATTAGCACACATGGTGCGCTACAGGTAATTTTGGCATTGCAGCAACTTCCACCCCGTCGTGATTAGACGGGCCATCTTCCATGGTTCGTGGCACAGTATAAACTACCAGTACTCTTCGCGGTAACTGGTTGTAGCTCTCCAGGGGTCTTTTGACAAGTCCTTGTCCGGAACCTGATGAAAGTACTGTAGTTACGAGCACCACATACTGTTCACCTTAATAGATCTAGAAGTAACTGCCAGTGGAAGGTATATAGCAGTGCTGTTTCTACGAGTCCTTCTATGCAGAAGTAAACTCCTTGCCCCGACCGTAGCTCTCACCATTGCCTGGGTGGGAAGGCCATCACAGGGTCATGGGCGTCAATTGCATGGCAGAAGCGATTATCTTCTCTTGAACCTCTGCTACCCTGTACGGGTGCAAACTTGCCGTTCGACCAAGGCCAGACTGCTGAAAAATCACAAGTATTATTTGGCTTTGCACTGTACGTGTTTGCCAGTCCAGTCTCGGTTAAACTTGAACATTCTCATTGTTTTAACCCGTAATTCACCCTTTTTGAGGTTCTTGTGTGCACGTTGTCATGTGTTAACTAAGCGTTTATACAGTCTGTTACAGTGCAATTATGCCGCTAAATAGTGAATATTCTGGTGTTCAAATCGCAAGTCATGTGACTTGTTGGGAGTTTGGGGCTAAATAAATCCTTTTCTCGGATAGGGAATTGGCGACTTTGACTGTACAGTACAGTACGCTAAAAAGTGGTTGTCTCACTCTCAGTTCTCGATCTACATCTCGGATAAACATAGCAGCTGATGGTATTACACCGCTTCTTTTGATTTTCGGTTTTTTTGTTCTTTCCACCCGGTCACGTGACTTTAATGACCTAACCCATTTCTCCAACAACTTTTTCCAGTTCTTATTGGTCTTGTACGTTGTATCTCTGTTGGACAGTGTAAGCTGATTTTGGGAGAGGCTACAGTTGAGATTTTGTGACGTAAATGGAAATTAAATCTGATGGGTACATTTAGCACGTCTACAGAAGTCGAATAATACAAGTTTCATCTCGATTGGAGTTATTGTCGTCTTTCAAAAGGGTGAGCTTCATTGCAGAGTTGAGTCAAGAGCTCCATTGCAGTTGAGTCAAGTAAAGTTGTTGAGAACTGAGACTGAAGTATGAATATCAAGCAACTCCCAACAAGGCAGAGTTAGCTTTTCAAGAGAGAAATAGGTTAAGTTCGCCAGTTTTTGAAAAGCCGAGACACCCATTTTCTGAGCAGTACAGCTGTTCGAAAAGCCAATAGAAATCCAGCAAGAAGCCTAATCAACCAAACCAAACTCGACTCGTGCGGATTCACTCGTTTTTCAGGAAATTCCCACATTCGGCCAAAATGTCAGCACCCTGCATAATCTTTTTCATCGCAACTCTAAGTCAGGATTCGGAAATGGATGTAAGTGGCGAGAAAAGAGGGTAAGAGTCACGCGAGCACTACAGAAATAAATTCAAGAGCTCGCGGAGGTCACGTGGAACCCGTCTATTGTCTTTTTATGCCTGCTACATAAAAACCAAGCAGGTAAGTTTAATTCGGTCAGAACCCCAAAGGACCAATTTCAGCACCAGTATCAACGCTAGCTACATCTCACCAGAACCACCAGGTCCACCCCGTCGCAAGCTCCATTTTGGTACCAATCATGACCGCTTTCCGTCACGTTCGATCTGTCGCACACACACATTCGAAGCAAGAGCTCATCTCTATCCATGCACACACGCAATGTGGGCACGCGGACATCTTCAGAGGGGTGTTGTGGCTTCCCTCCTGCTCTCAATTTTCTTTTGCACTGTTTCCTCACAAGCAGAGTGTTGGTGTACACGATTTTTAAACATTCTATGTTTTTAGCTGACACAAAATCTTCATCAGCAACTGTCCATTTCGTTGGTTGATCGGTCGATACAGTTGTCACGCCTCCCACGGCACTCCGGCATCATAGCTTACATAATCCAGTGGTTGCATCCATGTGAAACATGTATTTGCTTTTTTGATGTGCGCTGTCGAGAAAAAATCGTGCGTGCTGCAGGACGAAGATAGAGCTCGATTAGCGAGGCCTGGGGCGTCGCACAAGCAACTCTATATGATTTTCTTCTTCGTCCTTTCTTTTTCCAGCCACATCAGCCCATAACTGTGCAGTATCCGCGAAAATGTCGGGGTAGAAAATGCAGGAAAAATGGTACAAGAAAAAATAACATGCCGTTACAGAGCTCGTGTGACGAAGAATCCGCCGGTGAACTCTGCTTTGTCATAGAAGTTCCGGAAGACTGTCAAAACAGCTTCTCGTGCAGCGAGATGCATCTATACCTAGGAGATCAAAAAGCAAGCCATTTTTTTCAGATCCGGGCCTTCCGAGGAGCGTGCGGTACTCTCCGCTTTCCTCCACAAAACGCGTCCAGCAGCTGGAAGATCAAAAGTAAGCAGATCAGGCCACTGGAGTTGTGGGGTGATGTTGAGCAGGTATGGGTACAGTGGTTGTATCATGTGAAACTGCTGTTTAGAGGACGGAATTTGTTGATTGTAAGGGTACTTCACGTGATGTCTTTGAATATGTGCTGACGTTAAGTTGATTGGTTGCGTGTACGGCATTATGAAATACTTCTATTACCACACTGACGGTTGATCTGATCAACTAAGTGTGATACAAACGCGTATCGTTTTTCCGTGGTTGCATGGTCGTTTCTTTTGCCTATGTGAGGCAGGCAAGAGCCGATCTCTCGTGTTTAAACAGTACTTGAAGCAGCACCGGTCCACAAGAGGAAATTGAAGCAGCACCAGTCTACAAGAGGTAATTGCTGAGTAGTACCAGTACCGTACTTGGAAGCAGCACGAAGTGGCCTGCCAAAAGCGTGAAAGTGTTGTAAAAAGCACTTTTCTAGTTTTAGCAACGATCTGAGAAGAAGGAGCATCAAAAACGATGCCGTAAAACTAGAAGGCTACCATAAGTAGTTAAGTGATTGGTAGTACTGACAGTAAGTATTATAATAACGCCAACCCACTCACTCGAATACTCGCACCGTGGTCCGTTTGGTTACAATCTCTTACACTTGATACCGGGGGAAATATCTGCTTTTTTTTTTTTTGATTCTAGAGAAATACATTTCAGCTACTTAAGGCTATGAAAATTGCTATATCAGGACGACAAAGGGTATCAAAATGATCCCTGAGATTAGAAGACTCGAATGGTACGCTCGGAACTATTATACGAGCTCCACAACGTCTGATTGTCCACCAGATATGCTCCCACCAACGTGACACGATTAATCACACTAACACGCTGAATTGGCCCGTTGAGAATTGCAAACCGCCTAAAAAATCCACACTAACACGTCGGTCAATAGCGTGGATCCACCTGCTAAGCGGTAGACTGGAAACTGCCAGCGTTTTCTAGAGATGTGCGGCCCCCCTGTTAGAACACGGCACCGTTCTGTGTTCGACAGTGAGACAGGTTTAAATAGGTGGTAGTTGGTTGTAGATTGAATGTGATAGTTTAGTAGGTGGTAGCAGGTGGTAGCAGGTGGAAGCAGGTAGAAGAGGTATTGTTTGGAAATAGAACATTTGTTTGTCCTTGCACTGACAATACATACTTGTACTGTACGACACTTGATAATACAGTACAATCACTACAACCACTTCGTATCGCCTAATCAGCCAATAAACTAGGCCAGAATTCGGGGTTTTTCGAGAGTAGACCTCGGCTAGTCTGTAGGGAAGCTGAAGCGAGCAGTTTGCAGTCTAAACCGAACACCCTGTCGGAGAGCTAGTGGTTAGTGTCGGAGTAGACGTGAGGTGAGGGTGTGACTCAAAGTACTACTCGTAGCTGCTACTGTAGTAGACATTGTTGAGCGTCGCGTGCCTGGTTCCAAAGACGAGTTCTGTGGGATACAGGGGTTTTTCTTCTATTGAAATCGTCAAAACGGCCACAAATATTTCTTTAGAACGGCCACATATTTCTTTAGAACGGCCACAAGTCGTCAGAACGGCAACAACTAGCCCAGTGGATCCGTCCAGACTGTACTGCTCGTATTATATGCTACCCGTTATCGTCCAGTAAAATTCAGACACCATCATAACACCCAGGTTGCACCTCGTTATTGTGTCTCACCGCCATTCACCGTTCCGCTAAGTCAACCCTGATCCAGGCCATTAACCGCGGTCAGAAAAAGGTATACTCTTCCCCGCTGTCCAGACTGAACGACGACTTGAACTACTCGTACATGTCTTGTCGCTACGCTAAGTCTCATCTGCGCTGATCGCTTGACCAAAATGGTCTTCTGCCACGCCCGCACACGCCCTGTGCAATCCCTCAAATACCCCTCCTGGGCTAACCGGTCGGCCTCATTATTGTTGTCTAGGCTTTTCGCGCTAAGTTGAGGGGCTTTGTCAGAGCCACAAGTACATACTGGTGCGCTTCTAGGGCTACTGCTCTGTGTGTGGGGTTGAGGGGAGGAGATGTGACGTCAGCAGGCAAGTATGAATAGCCCCTGCGTGCAGATCGGAGCTGTACCTGACTGTATCTGTGATGTACCGGTATGTACTACACCTGATTTACGAGTATTTATTCCACCACCACACCACCACACCACCCCGTGGACCCTGTTTACCCTGCGCACTTGGATTACCGCTGTAGGCAATTGCTGGCCTGCCAGGGGGATGTGTGGGCGCGCTATTGACGAGCTAGCGCCGAGCACGTCGGTCGGTCGACTATCCGGTGGCTAATTCACGCCAGTCTCAGACAATGGGCAAGTCCAGAGGCTTGGCTCCAGTGAGGTTCTAGTGTAGACGAGAAGAAGGCAGGTATTGGCTGGAGATTTGAGCGTTTGGCAAACGTCATTTATCGAGGAGAAGGGCGGAGAAGCACGTAAACAGAGAACGTACTGCGGAAAAGATCTATAATCTCCATCTATAGCACGTGGTGGGGTGAACCACGCATACCGACGCATACCGACGCATACCGACGCATACAAGCGGTGATGTATGGCGTTTTCTAATCGTTGGACGGCTTTATGGACGGCTTTACAAATCCACCAGAACATCCAGTTTAGTAGGTGAAACATTTTCCACGCTTTTCCACACCTTCCACACTTCACTTGCACACTTCACTTGCACACTTGCACCAAAACCTGAACCTCACTAGCGCCCGCTAGCCCACTAATTAGCACCCAGTCCTCCTCGGAGGCTGGATATTATGGACAAGGCTAGCGAGGGCTGTAATGAGGGCTGTAATGAGAGCTGTAATGAGGGCTGTAATTCGGGGCACGCGAATGTTAGAGTTGAAGGTTGGCGCTACTGTGACGACTTTGAAGACGTGATTCTGATCGCTCTAAAGACTCAATTGCAACGGTAAAGTAACCAGTATGAAGAGCTGAACCCGGGGAACACGTCAAACAACTCCCCATCTCGATCCGATCACTGGATCGTCCGGTATCGTCAAAATGGCGCTATCCCCCCCTCCCAATGTAACACGACAAACAAAAGAAACGACGGCACAAATAGGGGTATGTAGTACTGGTTCCTGGTAGCACCGACTCCGCCTGATTGCGTCCACCGCCTGTTTGCATCCGTCAGCACTACCCTAACGACGCTATCTTGACTATCTCAAACACTGGCCGCTTACGGCAAGCAACCAAACCAAAACACAAAGACGACGCGAAAAACGCAGCTGAGAGCTTTTCGGCTCGCCTGGGTCACGTGACTTTACGTTTTCATGACTAACCCTGTCTGCACATCTGTCGATCTGGCGATCGGTGGTTTCATGTGACAATTGGTTTTGCGACGGGCTGCAACGGCCGAGGCAGGGGTCGTAACAACGGCCAAAGTACATGTTTCGAACCAGCTCGGCGCGGTGAATCGATTGGAGGTGGTTGCAACGCCATCAGACGACTCTATACCCCGTTTAGCCGGCATTACAATTTCCCGGTCCTCAAAATAAACTATACGAGTGCTAATCCGGAGGAACAAACCAGACGATGACATTCGGAGATAGACGGTCGTGGCTGGAGTCGCGAGAGTCACGTGACCAAGTTTGAACACGCACACGTGCCCACCCACCCTGGTCTTCTAGGAACAAGGTTGGTGGGGGTGGTTTGGTTCGACTTGATTGGACACTTGATCCTGGCTTTTTGACAGGTCAAATCGTGCTGAGAAGTTGTCACGTGATAGAACACAGTCACGTGACCGGATTCAGCTTTCCCCCGAGTCCATACCACCAAAATCCACCTTTCTACAGCCACTTCCTCTCAGCCAACCAGATCTGACCAACTCAAAAATCCGCATGCGTCGCCTACGTTTGTGCACGTATGTTTGTGTAGATTGCTGTATTTGAGGACCCATTTTTGCGTCCGTTTGTGCTTTTCCGATCAGCTGATTTTGCAAGGTGACATTGACCGTGTGACGGGCACGGATAATGAACGCCGGCTTTGTGTCCATGTTTTTTGAAAGCCCTCTAAGGTCCAGCTTTTCGCCCTTTTTCGCCGTCTTAGCTTGTCACACCTTGGTGGCAACGTTGAACTTTGAGAGCCAGAGAAGGCGGTGGAAGGGTGCATTTGTGGTGGCTTGGGGTGGGTCGATTTTTGATCCAAGGGTCGCGTTTTGATGAGAAAAATGCGGCGGCCAGTTTGACGTTTTCAGATCCGGAATCTGAGCAGTATTCAGCCCGAAAAACAACCCCCCAATCCTGACATTGATCACCGCAGCACAGACGCACACGATTATCGCTGATTGTCTCTTCGCTTGTCGTATCGGCCTACGATATTAAGTTGTGCTGGCGAGTTTAAATGGCGGGGAGGTTGGGCGGGAAATTCGAAAACAATTCGAGAAATATCGGTAAAATTACGAAACCGGGTTCAAAAGAATCGTTGGATTCTGCGCATCATTTTAATACCACTTCCAACACGACCAGAATTTTCCCTCCCTCAGTACAAACGCACGGCACCAACCAGCCACAACGCTAGCCCACACCAGAGTCTGGATCTGCGCGTAACAAGCCCAGACGACGCGTCGGCGACCAGTCCACGTTTTCTCCCGTTTCCGACGGCGGCCAGGATTTTTCCGGGATTTTAGCATTTCTTTTTCGAGTTCTTTTTGATTTGTTTTACGCCGTGCAAAAACATTTTCATTTTACAGTGCTCACATTTTCATTTTACAGTGCTTACCGTGCACCACATTTTCACAAGTCTACAGCGTGAAACGTACACTTCGTATCGAGGCTGTAGAGTGCTGCACGTCCGGAGGCTGCTTGGAGCTACGAGCACGACCGAGTGGTGTGGTGCCCCCACAGTTGATCGGCGTATAGACGTGGTGACACAGGTGATGTCGTGAGGTGGTGACGGTGACGGGTCGTGTGGTGACGGCGCGGTGACGACACGGGCAATGTGGTGGGCACAACACTCCCTCTGTAGTGACCACACTCGGTCTGTCGGCACAACACTCAGCCTGTCGTGACCACACTCAGCCTGTCGTGACCACACCCCCCCTGTCGTGACCACCACACCCCCTCTGTGGTCACCACCCAACCCGTGCCACGCCCTCGATCTTCTCAGATCTTCTCAGATCACCCTCAATGATCGACATGTGTCCAGGGTGCTTAGGGTCGTCCACCTGCTTCTGCTGTGCAGACACAAGCCCGGCACCGCGCAAACGCACGCCAAAAATCACAGAAAATCGCTAAAATCAAACAAACGCCGCAGAAATGCTCCCCCGCACGCCCTCTATATTTCCCGCATTTTTCCGCCTCCACACGAGCCCGCCCAGACGCTCCAGAAATTATTTCGCCCGCTCGCTCTTAGAACCAAACACAAATAAGCTCGTGACACAATGGCTGTCAGTCACGCAGCACGAATCGCAAAGCCAGCCGCAAATATAGCAAAGTGGAAAAGCGCAAAAAAGCAAAACGGAGTCCGCGGCCCAAACCAGCCTGCAACACAGAACCACGCCCAATAATATCGCGATATTATTTCCGCCCCACAAATATTATTTGCGAATTTCCACGTCCGAAAAGAGCTACAGCGTGGTATTTGGCAACACGAACTGGATAAATTCGCAGTAAATCAGGGAAAAATCGGGCACAAAATCGGGCCACATATTCGTACTCTCCTTTCTCCGCTGAACACTTCCATGCCGTCAAATTTTCCACTCCACCAATATCAACCCCTCCAACCACACCCTCCACCGCTAACCTATCTCTACTCTTGAAAATAAGCTTTAGGATAAACTTTCAGGAGGCAGGTTTTGCGGAAATAAAGTCCACTATGTATCTGGGGCAACGGGGCGGTATTTTCTTGCAGGCTCTATCTGACAAACGTTATTTCATTCATCGCCTAACTCTAACGTTAAGTTGACGCGCACGAAATAGAGTTTGAAACGTTCGCGCCTCAAAACTGCACTGTTAAAAATAGAGGTTGGTTGGAGGTGCAGAGTGGAAGAAGGTGGAAGGGTTGGGGTTGGGCGCAGTGGAAACGTCGATCTGAGGGTTCTGCCCCGTGCCCTAGCCCTTGCCCTAGCCCTCTATCAGTTTTCCTAACCCTCGCCAGCCCCAATACTACCCCGCTATAGCTAATTTGGGGGTAATTAAACCTGTGGTCATGAGTTGACTTGTCCAGTGTGTCTTTTCCGTCTTTATGTAAGGTTTAGTGGGACGGATGCGGAGTCGGGGTTAGGGCGCGAGCGCTGGTGGATTAGGGTGGTGGATTAGGGTTTGCAGCGCACGCGTTGGGTGGGTAACGCGTCGGTGAGGTTTGGGTTTGGGTTAGGTGTGGTGTTTTTTGATAGCGGTGAATAGGGGGGCATGTAGCCGATAGAAATCAGGTGAACGTGTATTAGGGTAATTGCACACCCTATAAACCGCCCTAACCCTGTGAAATGCTAATATCTCCAGCCCTTCCTTAGTAATCAACAAGTTTCAGTTTGCAACGCGTAAAATGAAAAGCCAAAATAAACTTTGCTTGTTCAGCTGCGCTTGAATTTAAGCTTTTCCATCCTGCAACAGACTTTGGCGCCGGGTGCAATACATATATATCACACCCCCATCCTGGTCAAGGGTGGTTCTTCAGAAACACTCACCTTCTCCATGACCACCTACGACCTCAACTACGACTACTCCTTTGAGTCTCTCGACTCGTTTGACTACTTGTCCGAGAGCCAGGTGTCCACTGCTGCCACCAGTCCGGGAGTGTATGATTACGCCCATGTCTATGACAAGAGTGGTCACCATGGTCACAACCATGGCCACAACACCGGCCATGTCACCCACAACACCGGCTCTGTCACCGGCAAACCCCCTCACACCCCCCACACCCCCCACACCCCCCGACAGGCCGAGTACAACCTGATCACGCCGGCCACCATCATGTCGCGGGCCTACTCCACGTCGTCCACCCCGTTTGTGGGCATGAAGCTCAACTTTGAGACTCCCGTGGCCCCTCAGACCGAGCTGGGCGACTCCTCCCTGCTCACCCCCCAGTCCATCTCCATGGACCGCTCGCACTCCCTCCCCGAGACCGGCGTCAACCCGTTCTACGCCCCCTTTGAGCTGAACCAGGACATGGTCTCCGACGCCGAGAGCGGCAACTCGCCCACAGACTCGTCGGCGTCTGAGTCTCTGGGTGGGTCTGCCCTTGGTGACTCGGCCCTCGGCGACTCGGCCCTGGCCCCCCCTCTCTTCACCAACCCGTTCTACAAGCCGCAGTCGTTTGTGAAGCCGCTTGATCGGGTGGTGGAGCCGCAGCAGGTGGTTGACCTGTCGCAGATGCACATGGCATCACCTTCCCCCTCTCCCTCCCCCGTTGCCGAGGAGAGCATGTCTGCCAAGGCTGCCAAGCTGGCGCTGTCGATGGTCGGCGAGGACAAGCACCACTCCCAGAACTCCCTGTTCAAATCGCCCGAGGTGCAGAACCTGTACTCCATCATCCACACCCCCCACACCCCCACGGTGGTGCCCCACAACGGCGTGCTGTCGGTGTCGCCCGAGTTTGAGTTCACCGTGTGCGAAAAGAAGTTTGTGTGCAAGCACTGCGACAAGCGGTTCAAGCGCCACGAGCATCTCAAGCGCCACATGAAGATCCACACTGATGATCGGCCGTTTTGCTGCGACATTGAGGGCTGTGGACGGAAGTTTTCCCGGTCGGATAACTTCAGAGCTCACAGACGCACCCATATGAAGAAGGGGGGACGGAACTCGTTTGTCGAGGGGTTGGAGGATCAGTATACTCATCGGCAGAAGCGACGTTGCTAAGCGACAAGCACTGGAGCGCAGCGACTGTTGCTTGTCGCTGCAACAGACACACTGTTGTCGTTAACAGCTGTTGTTGACACTAGCTGTTGTCGTTGCTGTGCTGACACTAGCTGTTGTCGTTAACAGCTGCTGCTAGCACTACCAGCTTATCGTTGCTGGCTTTTTGTCGTGGCTTTTTGTCGTGTTGGGACATTGGGTTGTGTTTTTTAAGTGGTGTTGGGATGTGTTTTTTTACGTGGGATTTCGCTCTACTTATGCTTTTCTGAGCAGTGCAAAAACCGTCTTTAAAACACACGCCTGACACCCCACGACACTTGGCAAGACAGACATTGGACATGCAAGTCCACTAACAAAACTCTCATTACGTCGGAAGACGGAAAACTGCAGGACAGACTCTTTCTACACGCTCATTACAGCCCGGGTGGCTTATTTATTAAAGCATTATTTATTGACAGCCGGCCGAGCGATAGCGAGGCCGTAAACAGGAGACTGAGCGATAGCGAAGTCGCAAAACCGTAGCAAAAGACGTTATGTGGAAGAACATTTAGTTGGGAGTACACAGTTGACTACAGTAGAACCCTCAATGAACGCCAGTTCGAACCCCGGTTAGAGCAGATTATTCTCAGCTCAAATATCCTCTTAAAACCAACAGCTGTGTTTCCCCGAATCGGGATGTGGCGTGATCTTACTTGTGGCGACATTTCATCAACGCAAACCACCTTCGTGGACATGTTTATACAGTAGGTCTGTCGAGCATCTTGGTAATCATCTCTTTAGGCGTTTAAAGGTCTCTAGGACCAAAATCCACTATAGCAACAAATAGTGAAAGTTATACCATTCGACTCCTTGTCTTCTTCTGATTCGAATGGTACCAAAACCCTGGTTCTTGTCAGTACAAATATTCGTAGATATACGAAACTTGACTGCCAACATGCTCAACTGACTGTACCAGTAGGTCTCTCAATATCTGTAAAGTTGATGGATGATGTGCCACATAAGCCTTGAGTAGGAGGCTCTGGTCTATGGATTTCTGTTCAGCCGTGATTATCAGGTATTTCAGAGGCTCAAGTCCCTCTGTAGACGGATTTATTGTGTCCTATGAACCAACAGTCACGATTAGTCGACAGTAGAAGACATCCGAAACGCTTAGTTGATTGTGGAGAGAGGCCTTAAGCAAAGTACTACAGTCTGTCAAAAGTCATTTCGTTACCAAAAATGACCAAGTGAGAATCGGATTGTAGTTTTCGTATCCATAAATAGCAGATCAGTTCACTTTTGTAGGTTTTCTGAGTCCTGTAGGCTTCGTTTCGCGGCCCTCATTTACATCCCACTGTTCCCAGTCACAGACACATAAAACAAGAATGGGTATTGCTAGAAGAGAATTGAAAGCGTGGGTATCTTCAGAAACGGCTCATCTGTCACCTGAAACCTCCCCAGCTCTTTTGGGAGTATTGTAAGGAGTCTTGTGTCGCTGTTGGTGATCTATGGTTTGGATTTTGGGTCACGAAGATACTAATTTTAAGATATCTCTGTTGAATGCGGATGGTGTTTTTTCACCTCAAAAACTTCATGAACCGATTCCTGCAGCCCCAATCATCTCACGACTAAAACGCGGTTTACATCTACGTCGATTTGATACTGTTATGGCTTCTCCTTTTTTCGAGGTTTGAAGCTGTCAAACCCAAATAAGGTGGTGGTAATACGTAATCAGAGGGTCAATCAGTTAATAGTTCGGTTTTTCAAATAAAAAGTAAATAACGGTGTACAGTTGCGTCTTGTGAACACGATGATGTAATATTTGAAAAGAAAATCGCATTAATCTCGTTTCAAATAGCTCTTGAAGACATTCCGATTTTTTGTCGATTTAAGTTGGGTCACGAAATGGTAGACTTTTGCTACAGTACAAAAGAAACCTTGAAGAGTTCCGGAGAGGAGTATACAGCTCTATGCTTTCCATACAGTAGCCAATCGATTCTGTTAAGAGATAAATGCTCGAAACCGAGTGCGAGAAATCGATTAAATCTTTCAGAGAAACGATACCACTAGTATTGACGCCAATGAAGTGTTCTGTTCTGTGCTTCACTAAACACTTTGCTAGCCAGGAAGGCCAAATATGGTCCAAAGATACAGAACCAAAAGATCCAGAAACAATCGCTGGCTATTCAATTGTACTCTCAGGTTTTATTGTGGTGTTTAGCTGTACTGATATTCATAATTGAGACCACAAATCACTATATAGAGGAGTATAGAAGATCTGACGATGGTTTGATTCTGTTCAGATTCAGTGGAGTGCTTTGGCGGTTCTTAAAAGAATGTTTAGATGCCAGATGCTGTATAAAATCTGTCCTCTGAGACGTGCTGTAGTCGGTATTGTATTACCAACACATTGCTGTTGATTGCACTATCAATATTCATTCATACATTTACCAGACCATGCTGATATGCCCCTTGATGAAACATACAGTGTCTACTATCGTAGAAGTACTCAAAATACAAAAGATCGGTATCATTCGAATCCCACAGTTTCACTGATCACATATCTATATCTGGATCTATGATTCCTGCTCTGCTCGGCCCATAATTCGTCTCAGTCCATGTACGTAAGGCAAAAGCGTTACTCCAACAATACAGCAGCCTACAAGACCGACATCAACTATTTACGACCTGGAACGTTCAAATATGTTCACCTAGCCTACCAGTTCGAAATCTGTATCATTTTACCAGACCCTGTGGATATATTCGTGAGTTCTCTAGATCCATGTCATGGTTGAGATGCAAACTATGATACTGTTTACAGAGCCCAATGAACGACCTCCAGATAGGACAATTCAGATAAGAAATACACCAATCGACGCAGATTGTTCTGCTGATTCTAGCCATATACTGACTTCCACTTTTCGTGCGGAAATGGGGACGTGATGATGTTCTGTTCATGGGTGACTCTGGAACTCGAAAGTCTATGGTCTGTCTTTTACAGAGCCAGTATTTTGATACAAGAAAAAAATAAAAAAACTGTGTGGAATGTGACTTATTGAGCTGAAATTATTCACTTCTGAGCCGGTATTATTTCAGCAGTAGCACTGGAATTGTGATACTGTACGTACCTAACAAAATCGCCAACTACTGCGTCAAATCTTAACCGGGTACAAGTACTGAAAAAACGGTGGTCGATGTCACCCCTTTCCAGTCTCAGACTTAACCAGACTATCGTACCCACCCACGTCATGTCTCATCGACATCAGCATTCAGGCGATCGTACAGGGATACCGATGAATTCGGCAGCCATCTCATGACCGTTCATTTATCATCCATGTCGATCCACAGAACAAGGCGTAGTCAGGACGACCAGGGCTTAGCCAGAGTGAGAGTTTGAGACTGAGGTTTGAGCTTGGTGAGAGTTCATCGAGAAATGTCTTTGTCAAACGATATCCTGTCTCACACTGCCTGATAGCAAGAACTGGGACGCGTCAATTCCTCCAGACTTACATTCCAAACGCCGGATCGTGGCTATTTTAGTCGCCGCTACTCGTACTTTAGCCGTGTATTTTAGTCTTGGCGATTTCTGCCCCCTCATCAATAGTCGACTTATCGTCTTTGGAGCAAATTGTTGCTCACTAATTTTGTTTGGGTTTGGGAAATGAGCAGAGTGGGGTGGGTCAATGGGGTGGGGGGTGGTCAGAAACGGATTTTGAAACTACCACCGCAGAGCTGACGGTTGGGGGAGTTCAATGCTCAAGTCGGTATCAAAATCAGACACCTCTACGACCTCCCAAATAACCTCCTCATTCCTCCCCATATCCACCTAGCCAAAGCCTAAACATCACATGAGCGCTCCAGAAATACCTTCTCCACTCTGCTCACCTGAGACCAAACGCCGCAGTCGACCCAGCAAACCAATATCCGAGCGGTCATGTGCATGAGGCTCGATCGGGCGAGTTTTCCGGCTCTTTGTGCTCACCGTACGATCGCACGATCGGGCTCTTTTCCGACAGTCACGTGAAACTTAATCGGTGAACGACACAAAAGGAACGAAATATGGCGCAAAAAACACGACAAAACGAGAGACAGATTTGTGACAAATTTCTCGATCAATTCGTTGATGAATTTACCCATCATTAGACATGATACGATTGTCTCCTTATCACATATGACCGCTCAGATTGCCCCTCAAATTGCTCTTGATCCTAAGGACGTATCATAAAGTCTAATTCCGGCACACACCGTAACCTCACAAACCTCAAGAGCCTCAATTGTAGAGTCCAAATGCCCCAAATGAAAGACAGTGGTGATGGAACGTATAACGGGGAAAGTGCGATTTATAAAATCTTACGAACTCGATCTAGTAACACAAACACATCACCATGCCAGACAACGTATGGTACGCGGAATGTCCGGATTGTGGATCTCGAATTCTGCTCAAAAATTACCACGACCATTTGATGAACTGTGTGCCCCAGTTGGTTGGAGGAAAGGGAGTTAGTTGAAGCCAGACGGGGTAGTTGGAGTTGGTTGGGAGTTTACTTGAAATGTCTTCAAGTACGGAAATAAGGTGGACTCGGTAATACATGCATTTTTCATACTATATATTATTCATACACAACCACGCTCTGAATAACACCCCTACAACCAATCAAAACCCGGCAACCTACTCTCCATGCTTTTCTCAACAAATCGCACTTTTCAAAATATCTCCACGGGCTCTGCAACCCGAAATATTATGTCTGAGGTTTCACAAACGTTACATCCGCCAGTAATACGGCCGGAAATGCAACATTATTTGGTGCCAACACTACATACAGACGTCTGAGTTCTTTCCGATATTATTCACTAGTCCTATCGTGCTGCAACTGCCCACAATATTATCCAACTATCTAGACGAGATTAGACCATGCGGGTAGTCAGTATTAGTTGGAGTTTAAATCAACACTACGGAACAAATAGATGCTGTAATTCTGAGCATTACTACTGTACCAGTAATGTATATGACATGCCGGTGACGTTACAGTGCAGCGAGTGTGGAAATTATTCAGCTAGACAAATACAGCGTTTATAGAACGACTTCAGAGGTAATACTACACTGACACTGTACTATACAGACACTGAAAACACGCCATTTTCTCAGACAAAACCAATGGGAGCTTTATTATGTATCCACATATAGTCAGTCGCTGTAGTACTTCAATTAATCTCATTTCCGAACCTTTCCACCCTCATAAAACGGATATATCCTTCCTCAACTAACCTCTACCAACTGCCTAGAAATTTGAAACCCTCCATACAACGCAATAAAATTCTCAGCACTTCAGACACTTCAAATCGATGAATAATATACACCAACAATCACCCCAAACCAATCCCTAGACCGTTCCGATTATTTCTGATATAATTACTGCGTTTTTAGTAGTCCACACACAACCACACTAATGTACACTATATTGACCTCAATAACAACTCCAGGTGCACCCAAACAAGCCCACATTCTTCCTCCCCCCTCACTGCCACCTACCACGTGTACTCCTTGCCTGTCGTATCCCTTTACGCGTGTTTTTTTGTGTTCTCCAACCCTTGAACCAGTCCACCAAACCGTCCACCAAATCGTCCAGTATTTCGATACAAAAATACACTAATGTATCGTAGGCTCAAACTCAACCCCCTCCCCCCAGCCTTGTGCCTCCCCTTGTGCCTGTGCTTGTATTTCTTAGCCCCCTACCACCTCCGCACTGCTACACTGCCAAGCCAAAAGCAATACGACCCTCGTGATAGGTACAGCCGGGATATTTTCGGTTCAACGGATGGAGTATAGCTAAATCCATGTTACGTGACTAGTGTCGGTCTACCCCTTGTCTAAAAAGCGCTAGTGCGATTTTGCTAAAACTAGTCATGTCAAAACATCATGCTACTACTGCTGCTGCTGGAAATGCATCCGGAAAATCGGTAAAAACGTCTGTGTTGCACCCGATTGCACCGCAAATAATATCCAAACACGTCTCCACCCCGGTCCAGGGCCCTCAGCGTCTCCTTGATAACTTATGAGACATGGACCGGGGTGGTGAGACATCTAACGTCGTGGTGAGACATGCGCAAGTGGAGAGCGTAAACAGAATAGGGGTCAAGGGGAGTGAGGGGTGAATTGTAGATCCAGCGGTTTAGACCGTCGACAGACGATTGGTTGATCGCAGGAAAGTGCAAATCACGTGATAGAGATGTGACAGTTGGAGGGTATGGTAATTGACCATGCAAGAGTCTGCTGTAAAAAGAACGAACGTTTTGACGCAAATTGCAAGATTCAAAGGCTGATGTAAGCAGACATAATTGTGTGATTACGTAATACAGTCATGTGAGATCGTTAGACTCAGCCATACGCCTGGTATGATGACAATTACCACGTGTACAGTAGCTATCATTGTTGACGCTATGAATCCAAGGTCTGCAAAAGACTCTACAGGTACAGTGCCCAAAACAGAAGCTACAGACAATCCGAAAACTGGAATCGACTCCTGACACCGCCACCAACCCACCGCAAGTCTTACCATCACGCCAGCACATCTTTTACATCTTCAAAAATGTTTCTACGTGGGGGCTGTGTGGGGGCTCAGCTTTATTAGTGAAGCGGATGATACATTTGACACCAATCAACTGGGTGCTACAGGTGTGTCATAGCAGTTCTGAGACTGTCATTCGCTTCCCTGAACTCCGCTGATTCGATTGACACTACCAAATCCCCCATTGACCCCTTCCCCATCGCGTACAACTCGTCTACCTTTTTACGCCGCAGTGCCCTACAAATATGAAACACTACACCGCCTGAAAAAACATAAACACTTTCACTAAACACTTTCAATCTATTAATATCTCTGCTGAGCCCTACATACTATGCTGAGTCCAACTATTTTAATTCTCTTATCTCTGAAAGATCACGTGATACACCCGTGATACACCCCGTGAAACACGTGACACCTCGATACAAATCTGCTATACCCTCTCAGAAAAAATGGCAAAAAATAGGTCTCTATAACACAGACCAACAATTCTCGAAACCCGTCACGCCTATCTGTGCTGCTTAATCTCAAACTCGTGGTTCTTAGCTCGAATCTCGCTTTTTCCCGGCGAATATGATTGTGGCTGTAAGATGCTCCGGCTGCATGAACGTGCATGCTCGACTTTTCAAAATAAAGTTACACAATGCCAGCTTCTGAAACAGCAACATGCAGCACGGAGTTTAAAATGTTGGACGGAGGTTAATATGTTGCGGACTCCGGGATGGAGTGGTTATTTGCACAAAGCTGTTGCATTCGGTTTACACGCGTATTTCATTCTGGGCTAGTTTTTTTTTTGATAGCTGACTAATCTGACTAATCTTCCACTGACTAAGCTTTGCTGACTAAGCACAACACGTGACTCTACTGCGATGGCGTGACATGTGCTCACCTCCACATTCTCCCAACCGAGCCTAACCTTATTTGTCATAACCTTAAACGACACGTGAAGAATGCACGGAAGCGTGCTGCACATTTGCATGAACAATGCCTCCCACATGCACACATGCACATGTATGCGAAAAAACCCGGACCCGAGCTTTAGAGCGGCGGCCATGTCATGCGCGATATAGCACACACCAGCCTTGTCGAAATCGTCGCAGGTGAGCGCAGATGGGGTGTAGTGTGTTTGTGTGTCAAGGTCAACTTTTTTTGTTTTGTAAAACCGGCAATAAATCGTGTAAATTCGGAAACAAATCGTAAATATTCTTGCCGTCTAGAAAACAGGCTAAATCAGTTAACACTCGTCGATAAGCCTCGGTTTCACCTTGTACAAGTGCTGGTTCCTGTCTCAAATGTTGCAACTGTTTTTTAAGGCTGTTTTCTACATCCAATAGCACGTCTCGAAATTTGGGCTGGTTTTTTCACGTCTGCCTTTTCGTCTTTTTGGATCTGCGTGGAACAAACCCAGTGGTTCTTACTAATGCAATAGTAGGAGTGCAGTGCTGGTAGTATCGTTGGATCCACCAGGTACAAGGGGTGGATCGATGGGCTGTAGCCACGAGTAGTTGGTTAGCTACTGTTAGTTAGTTACTGTAGGCTACTGGTGTTGTGTTGAGATGGGCGAATTTTTTATTTTAATTTTTTCACCACAGTGGAGTTCCCCTCAGACGATCCAGCTTGTGATTGTCGCCTTTTGTCGTCGATGCATCTGAGATTCGCCCCGATGCATCTGAGATTCGCCCCGAAGCATCTGAGATTCGTCTGGTGCTTCACTCATGCATTCGCTTGAGGAAGTTGCAGGCTTTGGTTGTGCAGGTTTTGCAGGTTTTGCAGATATTGCAGATATTGGTTATGGCGGTTTCTAACCGAAAAGTCAACAGTTGGACCTACCGTTTTCTCTTTCAAAGGCAAACGTCAATCACGTCGCGTTAGACATGCGCGTGGAGGTTTACTTCGGTTTACTTCCGTGTTTCAAGAGTCGGCCCAAAATAGCTCGGGTTGTAAGTCCGCCGTTTGTGAGACCTAAGCCTGTGCTGAGTTGAATACGTGGTGAGGTGGCGAGGTAACACGATGTCTGTGACCAGATTTGAGGTCAAAATTGCACATCAAATATGGCGTGTTTGTGCACTGCTCCAGTTCGGGTCTCATGTCCGTCTGCGAGCAAAAGATCGCCACACCACACGGGGCGGGCAAACGGAAAAAGAGAGGTTTACGAAATGACACCACAAGACACCACAAGGGTGTTTGTTGGGAAGGAGTGGAGGGGCTGCTTTGTAGCTTGAGTTGTAGCTTGAGTTGTAGCTTGAGTTGTAGCTCGAGTTGCTCTGGTACCTGGTAGGTGCTCTTGTAGGTGCTTTAGATGCTGCTTAGTGCTCAGCTTAATCCCTCTTAGTCTCCCTGCTTAGTCACATACGTCTGGTACCTGTCGTGGATCTAAGGTAGCAACGTCCGACGCACTACGGCTTGGACTGAGCCGAGTAGCGTGTTTAGTTAGTGGTAGGAGTGGTTGTGAATGTGATGTAGTGTTCGAGGGGAGGGGTTTTGGTGTGCTGTGTTTTGTGTTCTTGGCAGGCACGGATGAGTTGTTAGTTTGAGGCAGTACGAGCACCGTTCTGTTGAGAGTTGATGACTGGATCTCCTTTTAGTCAACATTTCACCCACTCTCCTAACATCACCACTTGATGGTGTAGCTACTGTGGTTGGGGATAGCTTAATTTGTAAAGCTCGAATTGTCACATCAAAGGCATAGGATGGGAGATAGGACACGTGTAACTGGCAAGAGAGTCATTTTAAAAAAACGGGCAAAGCATTTTGATGCTGTGGCTGACATTGGTTTTGTTGGTGGTTGTGTCGCTACAATCCTCAAAACCTGCTTGGAGGTACACACAGCAAGAGCATAGAGGCTTGTATGAACTATGTGGAACGAACAACAAACACATTTGACTTATCTTCGTCTCTGAGACGTGATTCAGTGAGTAAACGATTACTAGACGACTCCTTACTGACACAAACGCTACAAGTAGAGCTACTTCAGCTTCTACAGGTATGGTACACATCGATATCAATGTCAGGTATCAGCCCAGACACCCCATGGTCTTTCTACAGTAAATTTACATCCACAAAAACACATGGTGAGTATAAGTAACTGTATTGAGTGATACGCAGCAGTAGCAGTGGTTGACATGGACAGAAGTTGAAGTCGAGACCATCGGCAATATGGAAGAGATTGGGCTCGTATAAGTGGAAAAATTGAGAATCACACAATCCCAGACTCGCTTGTTAGGATACAGTACTCTGCAGTACATACATACATTTCTCTCATATTTCATGTTACAGTAAAAGCAGTGGGAACGGGTGATAAAGCACAACAACTCCAACACTCCTGAGACAACTCCAAAAGAATTTATCTCATAGTTGCAGGGTTATTGGGGGACCAAACGACAGCCACAAACACGAGAACTCGTATTTACATCGTCACTTGTCCAGACCAGTATTGAGAGCTGCATGACATCATCGTTGGCAGAGGTAATTACTGCCTTCTTGGAGTGAGTATTGATGGTTGTTATGGAAGGCCTGGCTGGATCAACAACAACAGATCGAAAAAAACGTGACCGATCACACGATCAATATTTCAGATAATTCCATCCAAAATCCTTCATTGTGAGTGCTCAACAGAGAAGCCTGTATCCGTTCGAAATCTTCATCAAACAACTGCCTCTTCAGTCTCCTTTGCTTTGAGAAGTCAGACTAGCTGCGTCAGACCACTCAGAATGCCCTGAAAAGTCTTGGACTAGACAGCTTGGACATTTCGTTGCTGACTCTCTTGGCAAAGTAGTCCCTATAAGAGGGTGGTGGGTTTTCATGATTCGTCGCATGGGACATCATATATCTGAGCACAATCACCACGCCTGTAGCCGTCTCAAAAATCTATGCACTTCAATAACTTCTAACAGTCTGCTATTAACAGGCTCGATGAATACTTTTCTATTCAAATTTAATAATGTATTCATACCCCTCTTGTACCAGGCTGTCTAGGATTATCCCTTCGCCAAGAGGATCAACAAGAATAATCCTGGATATGTATAGACTTAGATGCTAATTACAAGTCATTTATCCACTTTCACTTGATATGCTACTGTACTGTACAGTAGGTAAAAGTTGTCTATTGGACTTGTGGATTGCTGTAGAGTCTTTTCTGGATTCGTTTAGAGGTCCTATTTGAACTGGTGTATCAACCAAAAGGTCCTACAGTACTTGGCTAATATCGTGGGGATCTGGCTGCGTCTCTGCAATCATATATTTCTCAAAACTAGAATCTTTACGATGGCCATTACTGGTCGCTGATCAACTCTCACCGTGTTGCTGGATGTTGATTTGATGGACTGATTAAACAGGAAACGTCTCACGACAACCACACTACTCGTAGCTACATACCACTATTCTGTTATCTCACTGGTAGGGTGTCTTATTAGTTTAATTTTCAGGGACTCTGTTTATGAAAATCATTATCGTAAGGTACAGCTCACATAACTGCCAATGTCCATCCTCTCAACACCCGCCCACCCCCTCCATATTTGGTACCAAAATGACCGCCAAAGTCTGCTCGTTTGAATGGTACCAGTTTCACAGACATCTGATCACTCTCGAGTACTCTGTTTTGCCCGTGGCTCGTTCCCTCAAATAAGGTGGAGGCCATTCTCTCTCATTTCCGAGCCGCACGCCTGGGGGTGGTGTTTTAGGTCCCTCAGAAAGAGTGTCAGAGGGGGTGGAATTGGCTGCATTTTTGGCTGTCGATACTTCGTTGTCTGAATACGTATGTGACAAAATTCCAGACCATTCGGATCCAAACTGCGTGCGTGAAGCTGATTTTGGAATCCTGGGCAACGTCACATCACACCACTCTATCGGACTAAAATAGATCTCTAGCCGGTGTCTTTGTTTCGTTTCGAGTCGACAACCCGACAAATGAGACGTGAATACTGGCTGTCAGCTGGTTAGACACCTGCCAGAACTACGTCAGACCTGGACATGCCAAAATGCTACCGTCCTCGAGTTGTGTCAGATCAAGCGGTGAAAAATAATTTCGAGACCTGAAACACGTGTCAGGGGTACGTCGCGCGACGGTGACAACATATCCGTCGTCACATCGACCAGTGACAACGGGCTTTTCGTCTTTTGTTCCAATATTTTTAGCGGAAACTAGTCCCCTAAAGTCTGGGCACTTTTGCGGGGAAGCCCTACTAGTCGACTCAATTCTGGGGTTACATCTGATACCAGAACATTGGCCAATCAGGTGGTCGGAACGTCATTGACACTCTGTCAGTTCCGTGGAAAGTCGGTTTAGTCCGTCTTTTGGTCGTCAGACCGTCTTTTTGTCGTCTGACAGATCGTCTGACAGTCGTAAGTATGTCCCGTTTTGTCGTCCTGACGTTCTGTCGCTCTGGCCAATATTCTGCAAGGTACGCACAAAACGCCGATCGGCGCTGCTCATGCACTCCAATCGTGTTAATCGCGAACTATTATTTTGGCACGGATTTTGGCACGGATTTTGGCACGGATTCTGACACGTATTCTTTACAGTGTATTACGCCGAGCGGATATTACCGAGTGGATATTATGCCACCAAGCTTTTTGTCGACGAGTTTGTCCCGAGGTTGTGGTGATAATTATGCCGCCGAAGTTGTGGTAAAAAAGGAGTCTATGGTCAAATATATACTGCTGTCTTTGTGTTAGAGCGATACATACGGTACAAGTACTCGTACATAAGCTACCGCCGTACTTTGGCTGCTTTTGCTTGTTCCTGGGCTTGTTCTTAGGCTTGTACCAGGTATAATAATATCGCTACTTTTCAACTTGTCACACTCTCATTGGAGCATGGCACAAACTGTACCCAGCTGTCAGATCGGCGCTAGACCTCCGAAAACGGCCGGCAAAAAGAACCGTGACAAACGCGCCAGCCCGTCAGACAAGTGGTGACGTTTGTGGACGTGAGACGTGTTTGGACAGACGTTTGTGGGACGTGTTTGTGGGACGTGTTTGTGGGACGTGTTTGTGGGACGTGTTTTTGAGACATGTCGTGAGACAGACAGGGACTACTGTACCAGGGTACACAAACAGACATACAAACGAGACAGACAAACAGGGACCATAGACTCCACGGATATCCAGTGTAGATAACATGAGGGGAAATTTTGTGGCAACCAGATTTCAACAGTACAAGTACCCGTAATATTAAAATCTGAAACGTCGACTATTATTCCACACTGTTTTTTGTCGCTGGTTTTGTCACTGGTTTTGCTTTTCTTGTGTTTTTCCACACTCTTTTACTTTTGCTTTTTTCTTATCCACACCTCATCCACCTCTTATCCTGTGTGCAGTGCAATCTGGCTATCTCGAATCTTGCACAGTTTGCCACAACGCGTGGACCCAATCCGTCTGCGGTGTCAAATACGTCATACGTCAGTGTCAGAAAAATAGCAACCACTGCAGACACCTCACGTGGAGTGGAGACGGTTTGACAGCCGGTTGCAGCCAACAAGGGATCGTGGCTTGGGCTGCTAGGCTGCCTGGAAAACACGCCAAAACGTCCGGACGCGTTTTAGGCCGGGTTCACAGAGTCGGAGAATCGGATAGCAGGGGGTAGATTGCCGGAGATGTCAGCATCGGAGTTCAGAAATTGATTTTTAAATATCCAGAATACAGGTTGTTGGGTGGATGGTGATACACGATTGATAAGAGTTTTCAGCAATAAAGCCATTGTGAAGTCGTAAAATCGTACAAAATCAAAACAAATAATCAAAAACACACGTCCAAACAGATACTCCACCTGGCTACAAAAACCGCCTTCTCCACCTTCTGTAAAGTGGGCAAAAGTCGACAAAGGGAGGCAGCACGGAATCGGAGAGGTTTAAACGCCGACAAAGACCCCACTGGACGCTTTTATTAAGCCGGGGAGGCTTAAACGCCGATATGGATCCTGTTTAACACGTTTGTTAAGTCTTAGGCGTTTTCAGGCGTTTTCAGGACGTCCCAGGGTTCAAAACAGAGGTTCCGCTGGTGCCGCATATTTTATTTCTTCTACAGTATGCCCAATATTGCTGCTATAAACACAAAAATACTACCTTTAAGATTGCCGCAAACTCCTCTTTCGAATGATATTCTTCCCCCGCTGATCAGAGCAAAATTCGCGAAAAAACACTCTCCACATCCCGCCGCCAGAAATGAGCTCCAAAACTCATCTTTGGGCGTCTGGTGTAGTTGGTTATCACATGCGCTTAGCATGCGCGAGGTCCCCGGTTCGATTCCGGTGTCGTCCATTTTTGTCACGTGAGCATTTGCGTGGTTGTATTTTTGAAGTCGCTGCTTAGTAATATACCAAGTTCGCGGAAAGTCGTCGGAATGGGATGAAAATTCGGATAAATGGTAAACTGTCTATGAGAATGTCAATGGAAAAATCAGGTTCTGAATAAGATGTCTCTATCTCGTTTTATTGATCTGTTCTCGACTTTGTGTTCCAGTCGGAATTTAAGCTAATGTCTGATTGCCTAACTAAATTACTCAACTATGTCTCAACTAAACACTTATCACATTACGTCTACATTCAAACGGACATTAATGGAACCGCTAGGAACATGGTAATGCTCCAGTAGTGGTCAGACTGGATGGGTGTAGCTTCAGTCTGTTGGGAATAGTGTCTATCAGGTTTGAGAGCGGATTATAGGATTATATCTTGGAATAGATGTACTGGGTTAGAAAAAGGCGGAGAATTAAATGGTACTATATTTGGCAACGCTTATAGTAGTGTTATTCCACTCAGGACGACGGCAAACATCTACAAACTCCATAGATAATTTCGTCAACTGAACGTACGGTTTGTTTTACTTGAGGTTGGACTGAAAAGGAACAGTATGAGTCTCTCCCTTGGCGACAACATAAGTGACAAGATAGTGGGACAAGTAGATAGTGAATGTGTCGTCTTTGTCAGGCAGTCAGTTGAGGGATGTTTAGGGCTGCAACAAGACTGATTGCAGTGTTCACAGGGCTGTCAGAGATATCACAAACACCTCCATGATTGTTTAAAGTGATTGGTGACGTTGGAAGAAGAGAAAAGAGAATTAGGAACTGAGGCATCGGAAGATGAAGACTGGGAAGTAGCTGGGGGCTTATAATGAGTCCCATAAGGTGTCTACACCTTCAACCCTTCGAATCAAAGGCTTTGGATCAACATTAATGGTCATTGTCAGATACCTGAGAAGTTTGATAGCTTTGGCCTGAACAGCCAAGTTCTTTTTAAGAGTCTTGAGAATGTCAGAGTCAGTGGTATCGGCACCCTCAGCAGCATCATATTCATTTTCCCTTTAACTGTCAGCAATACAGCTGTTTGGCTGATGTCTTCCTGGTGTTTTCATGGTGATAGTCTGAGCAGTCTCCGACTCACAAAGCTGCTTCTGAAAAGCCTTAAGCTGAACCAGGGGCTTTTCACTACAAACCCTCTGCGCAGAAAACATCTGGTAAGTGCAGAAATTTACTACAACAATCAGAGCATCAGTGTTGGTATGATCGGCAGCACCCAGTTGGCCGTAGTCTTCCTAGAGCACCTTGATTGTGATTCGACTGAGACAATTCTTGTGGTTGAAAACAGGATATAGCTTGTTCCAGTGATTTAATCGACCTTGGGGTTGACAAGGCAGTTTCTCTAATACCCAGAGGATGTCATAGGATTGGTTCAGATCAGCATAGCCGACCACAGACTTAGTGCTCTTATCTGAGTCGATATCAATAGCAGTATTTGATATTAATAGTAGGATGATGACAAAAGAACATACTGTACTCCACCTTTGAATCAAATTTCAATTGTTCTCTGATAAAGATAGGGGTCCTTAGGATATATCTGCAGATTGACAACCTCAGGAGAGTCTGTGATTGTAACTTTACGGACAAGAACTGCTGAGCTTCTGAGAGTAGTGCTGAGGATGATATTAGTCGACTACGCTTCCGGAACAGCAGCTGATGGATTTCTATATTTCTAGAAGCCAGCCTATGATGTTCACGTGATACTTACTCTCAGTAGATAGCCTAGGTATTTCTTCTAACGTGCCTTGAGGTCATCATCGGAGGAGCTCATTCATGGGGTCAAGTGTTTGGCGACCTTTAGATTCCTTCTTTGACAATTATGATAGGTAGAACCGCTTACACAATTGTACTCAGCGTTCTCTGCAAGTCCAACCATACAGTATCAGCCACCCCTAGAGTACAGAGTCCGTGTTTAGTTGACATGTTCTGCATGTGGTCTTCCGCTGATGTTCAAGGGCCTAGAGCAAGAGCGTACATAATTCGAATGGGCGTGGCTTGCTGATTCAAATTATGTAATAATATTCACCTGTCGCAGTACAGATGTTTGTAGATATGCTTCATAGCCAGTAAATGATAAACACAACTGCACATCTGGATAATACATTCAATCCTTATAGTGAGATGATGTCGTACCCTTACGAATAGTTTAGGCATTGAGTTGATAGCTATAAGAATAATAACCAGAAGTCCCAAAATACAGTCCTACGAAGTAGACGAGCCCGCTTTGTATGCATTCATTGTTTTAGTTGTTTGTCGAGTATTAGTTGAGAATATATTCATTGAGTAATCATTTGACCAAGCTTCTTCAGAAGAAGACAAATTATCTCATCCAAAATCTACCCAAAGATGCTGAAAACTCTCCAGACCCCTGAATAGCCCAACATGAAGCAGCTGCCTCAATTTCAACCAAATCTGAGCATTTAAACCCTCCTTTTCGAACCCCCAAAAACACTACCCCTAGGCGTGCGGCTCGGAAATTCACCCCACCTTATTTCTCGGCAGTGACAAAAGAGGGGATTTCCCAGAACGCAGTCACCTCATCAATCTGAAAGTAGTCTCATTCAAACCAGCGGCATTTTCTGGTCATTTTGGTACTACTCATCGAGTACTTTCCATTATTTCTCTACTGCAACAAGTACGGCAATCACAAACAAGAGTCAGATTTTGGGGAGAAGCTGCAAGTAAACCTGATCATGTTCAAACGACTGTGAAGTCTTGTTTTCTGTCGTTTCTGGTCATTCTGGCGGTTTCTTGATCATGTATAAAATTCGAAATTATGCACTTTGAATGAACATCGTATAGTCGCTGAAACCTGCCATTTTCGAAAAGGTTCCTTATTTCCCATTTTCAAAAGTGATCCAAGAGAGGAGAGCCACATCAACACAGACTCTACGTTTGCTTTTCATACGGACTCTTGTTCTGTATCTGTGGCTTCCCCCCTCACCACCAAAAACATACCCGACGAGATTCAAGCTATTATAGGCTAATCAATAGATACTGAGTTCTCAGGGGTGTCAATAGAGCACTATAGAAGGCTAAGACAGCAATGATTTATTGTCGGGGTCGAGAATGTATTGTCAAGGTCGTATTTGGTCCATATTGACAGGAGAGTCCTGTAACAGTAGCTCTATATCAAGCACTTGTATGTTTGCCCTACGCTAGCCAACTCACGGCTGCATCAATCTAACATTGAGTTGGTGCTAAATACGCCAGGCAGCAATCTACTGTAGCTAGCGGTGATGCAGCCGTTTTATTCCAGACTAAACTGTATCATGGGTCATCGTCTTCAAACATCTCCATCCATAGACTTAGTATTCCATCTCTATTGCACTATCTACGGTAAATCGCTATTGATATCATAGAAACAGAGTGACCGATAGACATGAACCAATAGATATTAACCCATAGATATTGAACCAATAAATATTGATGTATCGTTCAAAATGAACCCTTGTCTTGCAAAAAGTGTTGCAAAAAGCAAACCTTCAGGTCTTCAGAAATATTCGAAACAGGTGCAAAAATTGACTAAAAAACTGCTCCAAAATCACCTCCAAAACCACCAACAACGTGACTCTCGTTTCGGGAAATAATCCTCTTCTTTAGACACATAGCCGATACATGAACTATGCAGGGTTTGGCACCTTTTACGTGCGATATTTAGGCTCTGGCGGGTTAAGGTTAGTAGGTTTTTTTACAGAGCAATCTTAGAGAACACAGCATTTAGCACGTTATATAATTGTCCAATTGTGAAGATTGACATTTCAGCGTGTAGCTGAGACTCCAGCGAGTCCATAATTTCATTCCCCACGTTTATAGCACCTCTCCAGCAGATTCTGCAGTGTCTCAAACAACCTCTGCATATTTGGAATGCAAAACACCATTTTGAAATTTCCTAGAAGTAGCTACGAGTACCCATCACTACAATTACACCATACAAACATGTTACTGCTGTCGCCAAAACCACTAGCGCCCAATAACTCGCCCAAAAAACGCTCTCTGTACCAGACTCTCAACAAGAGGGAACATGTCGCCTCGACTCCGACCAAGAAAAAGACGCAGTACACGATACGACCGGTGTCCATGCAAAAGATTCTGGGACTGACTCACAGAAAGCTGGAGCTGCTCAAGTTCTACGTATCGTGCGCCTCGCCCATGCTGGTGCACGTGTCTGGCAAAAAGAACGCCTCCTGGATGAAATCGTCCGTCCAACTAGTCAAAAACAGTCCGGCTTTGACAGCTGCATGTCTGACCTTTTCTCAAATGATGCTTTTCAACCTGCGAAACGAGTACCGGTACATGTTAAGGGGTAATGTGGCCCATTCCAAACGGGCGGGAGTACCTAATTCTCAAAAAATCGTCGGATACGTGCCTTTGAACATCAAACAGGAAGAAACACTGCTGGTCATGTTTACAGAAGCACTTGCAAAGCTTAGACTCGAACTCCTCATCTTAGATACCACCCACAACTATAACTGCGTGCTCATAGCCTGTGTGATGGTATCCATGTGTGCCAAGGCGCTCGTTATGATTCCCCTTTTGAGCTTTGATGACAAAAACAACGACACTGATCTTTTTTCAATCCTTCGCATCACCCGCGATGTACTCACTCTGTACATGGGTCAGGAGGTCTCAAAGGCGGCAGCAGCTCCTCTACCAAGCCAACACTACCTGCCACGTGACGACCTGTTGTGGCAGATTCCAGATTTGGTGAGACAAAGCGATACTAAGCTGAAAATGTGTCTGGTCAGAGAAATCCATACAATGACAGAATTGTACTCTATGGACTTGGAGGGTCAGAGCTCAGCTCATCTTACAGCATGGAGCATTTACTGGCATCCTGATTTCTTGGCGTACGTTAGACTGAAGAATCCACATGCTCTGCTGCTCATTTGCTTCTACTGTGCCTATGTACATAGATATCATGGGCTGTGGTGGTGGAAGGATAGGTTGCAGTACGATCTGCAGGAGATTGTGGACCAGCTGCCGAGTGAGTTGAAGGAAAAAGCGTGGTGGCCCATGTTGGAGGTGGCTAATTTTGAGTACGATCATTCGGTTGAAATGGGGGTGGTTGTTTGAGGGGGGGGATTGTTTGGAATGGGGGTGTTTAGGGGGTGGATTATTTATTGTTCAATGCTATTGCAGGTTGTACGAGTGTAGTGCTAAAAAGATGAAGAGGATCAATCAACTAATCGTACTGTATTAACACTACAGAAAGCAGCCAGGCGTCAATATGAGTTCAAGACAAGAGTATATCGAGTCAATCGAGAACCCTTGTATTCGGCTGAAGTAGCCAAGAAGGAAAAAGAAAGACTGCTTGATTGCCTACTTGCTCGAATCTGCTTGAGGATAGGTGATTGAGGCACTTCAATAGGACGTTGCTGGTTGGACTGAGGAATTTCGCCACTCGAGAAACGTCCCTGGTCTACTTAAGTTTTAAATTACAATGCTTAGATTTTCTGGAAATCAGATCACGTGACAAGAATACACCACTGGTAGAAAATGAGTTCTCAGCGTTCTAAGTGCGTCTTTGAAAGACCTACCAGTAATTAGAACCTTCGCACTACATGTACACGGCTCAACTTTGGTACAAGCCAGTCCCCTAAAAGAGGCGGGTTATGGGCGGAAGAAGAAGCTTGAGTTAGTTGGGCCCTCGGGTGAGCTCCGTGGAGTGGATCTTTCTAGAGTGGGTCTTCTTGCAATGAATAGGAGAGCCGTTATGATGGGCCGTGCGTTGCAGAGAGAACTTGCCAGAGGTAAAAGAGTACCGCTGAAATGAGTTACGTTAGCTAAGAATGAATTCGTGTTCAAGATTCAGCTCACCGTCAGCTTTCGATTGGTACTATTTGTGACGTTATCCGATGACCGGAAGCAATTTGAACTACAACTCGAGGTAGAAGTCTTGTCAGTGGCTTGAAAGGTGCTGTCGGTAATTCAGGTAGAATGTACATGTGATGTTTTTGCTGGTTGTAGACGAGATTTCTATCCTGTAGAGAGTGTTTCTGGTGAACTATCAGAAAGTGGTGTCCCTAGAAGTGGGTTGTAAGTTACATGATCATACACATGGTCTTAAATATCCCTACACTGGTTCGTCAAAGTTCCAACCACTTCCAGTATTTGCATTCATTCCAATCTTCCAAAGGCCTAGTAAAGAAGTCAGCAGTCTCCACGAGTGATACAGTGATTTTGTCGGGTGAAAAGATATTGGCGTTTGATGTTTGGTTCGTGATATGAATTACCATTTCAAGCCACCATCGTTCGAACCATCAATCGAGTTAGCAATCGAACCACCAATCGAGTCACAATCGAACAACCAATCGAGTCAAAATCGAGTCACCAAGCTTCCAAAAGTTCCCAAAGTTCCCGAAGCAGCCACTTGGCGAATTCTTGCTGTGTAGCCTACTTTGCCTAAAGCCTTAACAGGTTTGGTTCTGTACGGTACAGTATCTAAATCCCCTCCTGGCTTGCTCCGTCCAGTTCAATAGCAGTTGGACTCCTCTCACGTGTTGATATCCGATATGGCCGGGCTGTTTATGTTTGTCTGGATTTGTCGTTTGGTACGGTAGACTACGTCATGGTGCGTTGTACCCTGGTACCAATAAATGTGTCAAGTAAAAAAAGAAATAATCTTAGATGTAGCAAAGAGCAAAGGAAGGACAGTTGTTCCGTGCCAGGTTGAATAATCACTACCTTCCACCAAGTAGAAGTAATCCCTTTGATTTTAGTATCCACAGGTTCTCCTTAATTGATGTATCTACGGTACAGTACATACAGCATCGTACACTCCGTACCATTCTCGGCAGATCAGATCGCCGTTCATTCGGTGCATCAAACGCACACCGCCAAGGCAGCTTTTCCACGGAACATGCAAGTCGGCTAAAAGACCCGTTTGCAACCCTTGTGGGTTCTGCAGCCCTGCAGTCGCTCACCAGACGACTCCTAACGAGATGAATCGTCGGCTTTTGTGCGAACAGGGGTTGCTTGGATTATTTTGGTTGGTTTTGTTTCGTTTGATTTGATCTCTCAGAATGTCACTGTATGTTTATCCGCTTGGAAGAAGAATTTTTCTGACAGCTTTTTTGACAGCTACCTTAATTTTGACAGAAGTGCGGATTTTTGATTACCCTTCTAAACAGAAAAGTCCGATTTGAAACACTCAAATTATTGCATCCGGTACAAGTACCGCTCCAGTTCGTTCACATCCCAAATCTCGTTTTGGACTGGTGAAATATGGATCCCTTAACTCTCCCTTAGCTCAGCCCTATTCACACACATCACCATATTAGCTTCAGTCTAAGGTTGTGTCAAATGAGAACTTTATGCAGACCCCCTATTACTCCATCAGCCCCATTATTTGGGTGAACGAGAATTCACACGTTTTTCCAGTATTTCTAGCGATACCTCCAAACTGCGGCTAGCTTACGGGATGTGTAGTGCGTGGTGTGATGACTACCTACAGTACAGTACAGAACAGTACAGAACAGGTATTCATGGCCCCCCATCTGCCAAAATAAAGTGTCGTATTCGGTGAGACAGGATGGTGCCGTGAATCTAATACGATAGACAGGAGATGATCAGCGCGCTAAATATCGCGCTAGGCAGCCCGAAATAGATTCGCAGCTCGATACGACTGATCCGGTATTCGAGAAGGATCAGACAAAGACCTATCGGGTTGTGTCTTGGTACTGTAGCAATGGTCTTTGTAATGGTATCCCTACTACTCTAACAGTCTTGAGTACAGTACTCGTACAATCAATATGAGAGACAGGAGAGGGTGTTGCTCAATTGTTGTCCGGTTCAACGCTAGTCCTTGGCAATGAGACTAGTTCTTTTTAGCCATGCAGCCATGTTCTGCTGTCATGATGTAGCGTGTTGGGTGGCTTTACAGCAGTCATATTATTGTACAGTCTAAAGGTAGTCATATTATCATAGCCCTATTATCATAGCCATACTGTAGTATAGCCTAGACATCAAGTTCCTTTACAAACAAGTCGTCAATTGTCCACCAAAACTACGATACTACATTATAATGTCGCACCTCGGAAAAACAATTTGACAGGCGGTTGACAGTTTGACAGCCCCAAACGTCTGTCCTGCTCTGGATGTTCTACGCACGTTTGTGTGCTAATGTGTTATTTGCTTTTGCTAGTCCAATATCGTACCAAGAAGTACATACTCTTGCGTCTGTGCACATTTCGTCTTTACCAAGATGACACCGAACATGACGCAGAAAACACCGAAGACACCGAAGACACCGAAGATGACACCTCATCTTTAGAAGTACATATAAACACCTGTTTCCCCTGATAAAAGCTGTAGTATAACCATAAGCACCACCACAACCATGCTCTGGATCACTGGTACACTCCTGCTGGCCACCCTGGCTCTCGCTAAGGAAGTAGCCTCGCCCATCGACACCTTCAGAATGTACGTGGCAAACGAAGATCCCGAAATACGCGACACCCACGGATACATGACCGACAAGTGGATGATGGAGCTGCTGTTTGAACTCGAACCCTCCAACGATAACATCCTCCCAGGTGACCACTTCACCTTTGACGTGGATCCCAACAAGCTTCTTCTCACCGACACTCCGTTCGACTTTGACGTTGTGGACCCCGATGGAGTGGATATCATGCACTGCTCCAATGAAGACCACACTTTTACGTGCACTTACACGGACTATGTCACCGATTACTGCGAGGAGATCTCGGGCCAGATCTTCATCCAGACCTGGCTCAATCCCGCCGAGGTAGTGTTTGGCCCCACCACTGTCTCTGCTGCTGACAAGACTGCTGTCATCACCGTTGGACCTGCGCCTGTGACTCATTTGCCCCAAAAGGTCGGAGAACGAGAAGGCGACATGATCTGGTGGACCATTGTCTTCCCCCACTCTCCCTGGGTGCGGCTCGAGTTTGAAGATTCCCTGGACACGTCGAAACTCAGCTTTGTCGACAAGAAGTTCATCACCGACCAGATGATCGTCGAGTTCCACAGGGAGGGTACCGGGCCCGAAATCTTCACGGGCAAGGCTGCCAAGGATATCGTGAAGATCGAGGGCGTGGATAAGGGTAAGGCCACGGGACATATCACCAAGATCCCCCAGGACGAGCCTGCCATCGCCGTTCATCTCATTCTGCCGTCTAGAGTTGTTGCCGAATCTGACCTGTTTGAGAACGATATCGACTTCCGAATCTGGACCAAGGAGGATTCTTCTGGAAAGGCTGAGCCCGGGTACGTCGGTGATCTGCATGGTGAGCTCGTGGGTAAACCAGAGTCGGGTCTGGAGGGATCTGGTCTCGGGTCGGGATCCGGCGAGGTGTGCGGGGAGACAGAGTCGACGTCATCGGCTTCAGAGACGACATCATCGGTTCCAGAGACCTCTTCTGAGCCCGTTACGACCTCTTCTGAGCCCGTTACGACCTCTTCTGAGCCCGTTACGACCTCTTCTGAGCCCGTTACGACCTCTTCTGAGCCCGTTACGACCTCTTCTGAGCCCGTTACGACCTCTTCTGAGCCCGTTACGACCTCTTCTGAGCCCGTTACGACCTCTTCTGAGCCCGTTACGACCTCTTCTGAGCCCGTTACGACCTCTTCTGAGCCCGTTACGACCTCTTCTGAGCCCGTTACGACCTCTTCTGAGCCCGTTACGACCTCTTCTGAGCCCGTTACGACCTCTTCTGAGCCCGTTACGACCTCTTCTGAGCCCGTTACGACCTCTTCTGAGCCCGTTACGACCTCTTCTGAGCCCGTTACGACCTCTTCTGAGCCCGTTACGACCTCTTCTGAGCCCGTTACGACCTCTTCTGAGCCCGTTACGACCTCTTCTGAGCCCGTTACGACCTCTTCTGAGCCCGTTACGACCTCTTCTGAGCCCGTTACGACCTCTTCTGAGCCCGTTACGACCTCTTCTGAGCCCGTTACGACCTCTTCTGAGCCCGTTACGACCTCTTCTGAGCCCGTTACGACCTCTTCTGAGCCCGTTACGACCTCTTCTGAGCCCGTTACGACCTCTTCTGAGCCCGTTACGACCTCTTCTGAGCCCGTTACGACCTCTTCTGAGCCCGTTACGACCTCTTCTGAGCCCGTTACGACCTCTTCTGAGCCCGTTACGACCTCTTCTGAGCCCGTTACGACCTCTTCTACCCCTGAGACGACTTCCTCAGCTCCTACCACGTCTTCCGAGCCTATTGAGACGTCCTCCACTCCCGTTGAGACGTCTTCAGCACCTGAAACAACCTCTTCTGCCCCTGAAACAACGTCCTCTACCCCTGAAACTTCTCCTACTCCCTCTTCTACCACCTCTGAGCCAGCTGAATCCTCTTCTTCTATTCCTGAGACCTCTTCAGCTCCCGAAACTACTTCTGAGCCAGTTGAAAGCTCCTCAGAGCCCGTGATTTCCGCTCCTGAGACTTCTTCTGTTCCTGAAACCTCTTCCGCTCCTGAGACATCTACTCCTGAGACGTCCTCTACCCCTGAGGTGACTCCTGAACCTACCACCTCTGTTCCTGAAACTTCCTCAGCTCCTGTGTCTTATTCTGAGCCTGTTGAGACGTCTGAGCCTGTTGAAACCTCTTCCGAGCCCATTGAGACGACTTCTGTGCCTGTCGAGACCTCCTCTGCTCCAGAAACGACTTCCTCTGCTCCTGTGACGTCTTCTGAGCCTTCTTCTGCTCCTGAATCGACCTCCTCTACTCCTGAGACAACCTCTTCAGCTCCTGAGACAACCTCCTCTGTTCCTGAGACCTCTGTTGCTTCTGAGACCTCTTCAGAGCCTGTTGAAACCTCTTCTGCTCCTGAGGTGACTCCTGAGCCTACTAATTCTGCTCCTGTGACTTCATCGGTTCCTGTGATCACTTCTGAGCCTATTGAGACTTCTTCTAAGCCTATTCAGACCTCTTCTGAGCCTATTGAGACCTCTTCTACGCCTGAAACGACTTCTCCTGCTTCTGAAACCCCTTCTGTTGCCGTTGAGACTTCCACTGTGACTTCCATTCTCACCACCGTCACGCAAACAGTCACTATCTGCGAAGAGAACACGTGCACGGAAATCCCCGTGACACACACCACCGCCGTCCCCACCAACTTTGCCACCACCACCGTTGTCACTGTTGTTGACGACCACACCGTCACTGTGACTCTTCCTTGCGATCCCACAGAAACGGTTACTGCCAAAACCACCAAGGTAGTCACCCAGACGGTCACTGTGTGCGACGAAGATGTCTGCACCGCAACCCCTGTGACCCATACCACCGTTGTTCCTACCAACTACGTCCTCACCACCGTCACCACCGTGATTGACAACAAGACTGTCACCGTCACTCTCCCTTGTGACCCCACGGATGTGACTGAGCCGACGCCGAAGCCCAAGCCGAAGCCTCAGCATACCACTCTGGTGACCAAGACTGTCACTCAGCCCGAGTCGAAGCCCTCTCCTGAGGTTCAGCCCTCTCCTGAGTCTCCTGAGGTTCAGCCCTCCCCTAAGCCCACACCCGTGAAGCCCGTTGAGCCTGTTCAGCCTACTCCTCAGGTTCCTGAGGTTCCTGAGGCTTCTGTGCCTTCCCCAGAGGTTCCTAAGCCCTCTCCTGAGACTCCTGAGACTCCTGAGACTCCTGAGACTCCTGAGACTCCTGCTGAACCTGTGGAGCCTGTTAAGCCAGTCGAGCCAACTCCTGAGGTCCCTTTGGAGCCTGATAGACCCGTTGAGCCTTCTCCAGAGTCTCCTGAGACTCCTGAGCCCACTCCTGAGACTCCAGTTGAGCCAGTTCAGCCCGTTGAGCCTGTGGAGCCTACCCCAGAGGTCCCTGTGGAGCCTACACCTGAGTCTCCTGTTGATCCAGTTCAGCCTGAAGCTCCTGTTGTGCCCGTTGGCCCTACCCCTGAGACTCCCGTCTCGCCTGTTCCCGTCTCGCCTACTCCCTCTTTCCCCCCTCTCAGCCCCAGTCCTGAACCCATGACTCCTCAGGCCAACTCTGCCGCAAAGATGACGCTGGGAGCTCTGGCTTTCGCCCCTCTTCTGGCCCTTCTTGTTTAGTTTCGAATAGTTGATTATTTTATGTGTTTTGATGAGTTTGTGTACAGTGCCTTTTTGTGTAAAGAGAAGCGATTTCTTAGGGCAGTGTATTTATGTAGATTGGAGATGTAATCACGGGTGTCAAATTCTGGCCATCAGAGTAACAAGAAGTAGCGCATATTCATGTGATGCTACTTTAGTACTAGCTATGATACTGGCTATCAAAAAACAAGTGAATAATACCACAGCACAGCAGATCATACTGATCTCGGTAGAGCACTCAATAGCACTACGGGTAGACGTTAGACAGTATCTTCTTGTTATCACTGCTTCGTCATCTGGATTTTGTTCATCTCTACAAGCAGGCAACGCTCAATCCTCGAGCAAACTACGCTCTTCACTACGCTCTTCGCTGCTTGTTGTAGTGGAGTTGTCTGCCTTGTAGAGAGTGTTTCTGCTGGCCGTGAATGTCTTCAGGTGGATGAACAAGCACACACCCTTCTGATGTGTGCTGCTATTGGAACGAGAGTGGGGGTTAAAGGGACATACTTAACACTCCCACCAGGTGTGCTGTACGCGCTTGTCATTCTATTGTGGGTGTGTGAGATGGGGACTTTCTTACGCAAGTGCAACTTCGTGGTACAGTACTATACAGTATATAGTGTCGGGGTTCAAATCTGATGACAGGCGCATGTGTCTGCTTTACTTGTAGTTGTACCCGTGCCTGTACCCGCACCAGCATGTGCCCATTTAGCAAGTCTCATACTACAAGTGGGTTGTGAGTCGTTACATCAACTACAACCAATCAATCATACAGATGGTCTTCATTATACTCAAAGATGGTTTGAGGTTTAGTCTCTTCACTTGCTATAATAGTACTGTATCCTACAGTATACATAATTATGAGCTTGTGTCTTGGCAGTGGTATAGAAGACGGTCGGTAATCTGAAAAGTGAGTTTGTTTGTGGTTCGAATAAGTTGTCAATGTGTTGAATACATCCGACTGGCAAGTTCAGGACAATTTCACAAGGCTTCTGAAATCTCAATTACAGCACGGCAACCGCTTCCTGATAACACTCAAGTGTACGAACACAGTCCTTATAGGTCTCTAGGGTACACGATCAAAACATTGTGTGTCATCAGGTACACAGGACTCGTCAGACGAAATGAAACATGCTGATTACAGTAATTACGTCTCTATAATAGTTCTCAAGTGAAGACGAACGAAACCATCTACTTCGCGTTTATAAGTTGTCTGAAAGGTCTGCTGCTGTACTCCATTTGACAAAACATAATCAGCTACACTACGCTGAATCTTGCTCCATACCAGCTTACACCAATGGTCTTATCTGCGAGCGGTTTATCGGGTCTTACTGCTCTGCAATCTGTTGCACCCCTCCCCTTAAGTCTCTTTTGTCTGTCAAAATATGGGCTAGATACTGATACTTGTACCAGTTCTGTTTAGAGTGTTTTACGTAAAAGATCGTCAGGGATACTCCACGTTAGTGTGGCCCTAGTTGGGGCAGTTGAAAATAATAAAATCAAAAGCCCCCAGTTGGAATACACTTCCGTAGCCTGTCTTAATACAGTACCTTCAATCTACTGTATGTACAGTACCCAACGATTGTATCTGATCTTTGATTTGATCGATTCAGTGGTACACGGTGAATCTCTCATTTTTTCTTGGTTTTGGTGAAACTGGAATTGTCTTGGCTTAATTAGATCCCGTGGAACAATCCAGATGGACTAGTTCGTGCGGGGAGCGTTGGAGAAGCTAGTAGAAATGCTACGCTATGATTATCTTCTAGACGGTGCCTAGTTTGGGTAGATAAGCGAGTTGAGGACCGAAAATATCGTGAATAGCGTGGATTTTGTGACACATTTTTCTACATTACACGATCATTGATCAACTTGGGAAGTTGTACCTTTACGATGAATGTACAGTAGTTTACTCTTTACTCCTAACACTGTAGGATCCTATCCAACTCCATCTCTGAAGAAAAGTCTTATGAAAATTCTTTGCGAAGAACAGTTTAGAACAAAAGGCAAGCCGATCCGAAGTGGTTAGCAGAATTTTAACTGGCAATTGTGTGGCTTCTGCTGTTTTAGTTGAAACTGCAATCTCATGGCCAATTTAACGTTTTCTAATGATAATCTCTGGACATATGGCATGCGGGGATCATGTGGAGCAAAACCTAAAGAAGCGTTGCCAAAACGGTACTTGTATCGTAGTGGACGTTCTACCAAACCTGCTAGTAGTGCTTGTCAATTGGTTCTGTCGTTTGATGGTCGTCATTATACCAGTAGTTCTCTTCAGTATCTCATACCATCTTACAAACACTCACAGTGTCTACCATACATAGGTGGTATCTGCGAGATTCGAACTCACGCCTTTGAATAGACCATGGCTACAGGATCCTGGTATAAGTAGAAGGCTTTGTCTGGTCATCGGAATTCGCTAAAAACCGCCAATGACTTGTGAAGCTCTTTTTACGAGCACACCATGACAGAACACTATTACTTTAGAGCATTCAGATTTGCATTCAGATTGGTATACTCCTATCTGATAAGACGTTTGTTCAGCCATCATATCTGCAGTACAGTACGTTCATCTGACGAAGATGAAGGTGCCGTGGCACACTGTAGCTTCATAGCACACAAGGTCAACTGAAGACTTATATGGTCAGGGGAAAGTGACTCCTTTCTGTCTCGCACTCCATCAGCGTGATGCACAACACATTACTGTGCGTTCGAAACTCCCTTGGGACTGATTTACGCCACCGGTATTTGTCTGCACTCTGCGCCCGCACATATCGTCAGTTCTCATTAAGTATATCAATCCGCTTGGATTACAGAATCTGTCTCGCGATTCCAGCTCCGCCCAGGGTGGAGGATCCAGTAAACTCCTGCTTCTTGAGCGCAGCCAGGGCGTAGCACATGGAGGTGATGGTCAGAAAAACGGCGGGCACCAGCAGCGACGTGGCCATGAAAATCAACGAGCAGTACTGGATGGTGGCCATTCCGATGTAGAAGGCCGCTCGGGGCCAGTTTTGGTTGAAGAACCGGATGAAGTTGGAAAACCGTTCTGTCACGGGGCAGATTCGCAGCAGGAATGGGATTTCAACGAAGACGACCACCAGACCTTGCACGCTGAGTTAGAAGAGCCGATAAAGACTTGTGTGAGGGTCTTAGGAGAGTGTACCTCGTGATCAGACAGCAGAGAGTCAACCGATAAGTCTAGGGCTCAATCACACAAACCGAGGACAGAAATGGAGAAACTGGTACGTTCAAGTCCTTATCGCGATGATTGGAGGTGGACATGATTGGAGAGCCAGTCTTGAGGTTCTTGGAGAGTGTCTTGGGTAGTAAGTCAGATAGATGTGGGACAATGGCGGTATCAACAGGTCTGAAACTGTCACAAAACAAACAGACAACATTGACGTCCTCTGCTTTGCGTCAAGTTCAGGTCCCTGACATGGATAATGTCATGAACAAAACGTCATGAACCAAAGGACTAAAACACTTTGAAATACCACCATCAGCCCCACACTACCACCACCATCACCACACCTCAAACCACCTCAAACCACAACGCTTCACACGTCACACCTCCCCCAAATAACATTCACAGGCTCCTTGTCATGAACCGTGCATAATCAATCGTCAGACCATGCATCGTCTTTACGGTGACCTGCTTGCAACAAGCGACAAATCCTTCTCTCCGTTTCGGTCACACCACCAATGTAACACAAAACCCCCCTTCATACTCACATGCAAATAATGGAGAAAATGATCACCAAGCTGGCGTGGAAAATGTTGGCGATACCGAGCGCAATGCACAGAATGATGCACAGCACGCCGATCCATTGGCCGTATATACTGAAGTTTCGCGTCTTGAGTTCTTCCACAAGAGACATGTTGTGATGGTTGTTGAGTGTTGTAGCTAGGTGTGAAGTGTCGAGATGATTAATGTTATGATGTGTGTACTGTTAGGGTTAGGGTAACGTTGGGGGGAGATTTGACATCGCCTTAGAATTGGCTGTAGTGGTTGGATTTGGTTTTTGAAAGTTGCTGTGTGCTCGCAGAGACCGTATGAGTCGTTTGCAATGTCTTGTATCTCCATAAGACCTCCCCTCACCACTATACAGTGACTCGTCAAACCTCAGCCGTGTTCTTTATGCATGACACATGTGTGTGGAGTCTGCATGAACACGACCACCTCGAGTTGGTGATTTCAGGGCTGTTTAAGTATCTGCTGAGTCACGTGATATTCTGAGAACGAGACGAAATTCGATGGAATTGATTTGCCACCGGATGGTTGGTTAAAATAGGGGTGAATTTGTTGAGCTTCCTCGACTACATTACTTGAGACTCCTATAGACATGGCTTATCGAGGTAATTGTACAAATTCGATTACAACGTCATGGAAAATGGACCGGTGACCGTGAGAGATGCACAAACGTGTTTCTGCTGCTTCTACGATACTAATGGTACCAATTTCGCCTCTTTTGGAGGACATCTTCGTCCTGGAAAACGGAAGTAGACGTGGGGTAATAGCTCACTCCTTATATACCTTGAGGGGCATAAGTGAGTGTGTTTATCGGATCAGGTATTTGCGTTGGATCAGGTATTTCTGTCTCAGTCGTTTCAATCTTGCAACAGCTGAAAGTCCGCCAATCACGATCGAATCAGCAAGACCTCAGTTCAAAATCAGATTTACTGTTAGATGAGATCCTGTCAGATCTGACAGTTATCTGGTAGTAAACCACGATTGGCTATAATAACGAAATATCAGTGTCCACTACAGTGCTCGATTAATCAGCACATCCCGTTCTTAGGGACTTCCTCTTTGGGGTGTCGGACCGACTACCCATAAGAACTCCATTATTTGATTTCCCGACTTTTGCAAAACTGTGTCTCCTCAGAACCATTCTCCTCAGCCCTGTCTCTGATCGTATTTATTCGTTCCTAAACCTCTATTCCGACTGTACACATGCTCGGGCTTACTCAGTGAGACATGCGAAGTTGTAAGACATGTTTCAGAGGTGATAAAAGGCCATCAAGGCAGCCAGGGTCACAAGCGAGTACGATACTCTATTGGGTTAAACACCAGAGATGTTTCACCGAGTATTTGGCCGGGTTTATACGTATTGATCGAATGATTGGATCGAAAGCAGATTAGGGCTGGAAGCGTGGCTATAGGAGGAGTTGCAGGTTGCCAAAGTCGGGTAGAACTAGTGGCGAGTTGATATGTATAGGCTGACGACCGATTCGGACGCATTTTCGAACTAACCGGGTTATTAGGGTGATTCGCGAAGGTGTTATGTCCTTTCTCGTTCGATAGGATTAATATGACAGATGTGTACGGCTTTTGTCGATGTACGCACTGAAAAACTGTCCACGGACCCTGTGCGGACTCTCAAGTTCAAAAGCACGCTCCATGAGCGTATCTCCACATTTTCGGATCCTATAGAATGAACATTTAGCACCTATGGTTCCGAGTCTGGAGTGAATACGACGCTGGGTATACAAGTATATAGGGATATGCAGGCGGACACGAAAAGAGTGGAATGTTCGCGCGTTGGAGGGTAGCAGGTGGTTGAGAACAGTCCCAGTCCCTGTGAGCCAGTTATTTCTACACCTGTATCGAGCTTGTATCGTCTTCAGATAGTGGCTTGGGGTTAGTGTCCATACCCTTGGCTACCTGGCTACAATAGCATCGTGCAAGATATACAGCAGAGATGCAGAGGGAGCCAGGGCTTTTTTCAACTGACACAGTTTGATGCAAACGCGCAGCGCACAGGCCCAGATCGATGCAAGCAGGTTTTTACGAGAGCAGGAGTGTACTGGTACCACATATGAGTCCAAACTCGTTTACTCGTACTCGTACAACCACCCGATTTATCTCGGAATTGCCCTTTGTGTAGCCGGGCTCGTTAGCTCGGGGTCTAGTATGGATCTATAAAAAAGGGCTAGAGTCAACAGAATTGAGCCCGTCAATTGCCAGTTAGTTCTATCCCGTAGCTAGGCCAGAGTCTTCAGTCAGAAACATTCTTCTTCAATGAAGTTCAGATAATGTAGATAAGAATTTGTAAGTCGATCATCATTCTGAGCAGAGTACGCGACAGCCGGAGGTTCTGCGAACCGGTCCAATCTGCCGCTTACACCGCCGTTGTTGGCACAACAAGACTCTTTTGCCTGGCTGGCTAAGAGGCAATATTTTTCGTGGTGGAAATTTATACTTTGGAGGGATTAGGGTTTGGTAGGGGTGCCATAAAGTACGCTTAGTGTGCTGAGAAATACGGATTATGTAAGCCCGCACACCGAGAATGGTCATATAGAGCCTTACACAATATCAATCAACAAGTACTTGTAGGTGAATCATTGAGGCTGTACATACGAAAACAAAGAAGATCGTATCTGTGTAATTTGATGAATCAGAAGTTTTATTGCACAGCCCAATTTCACTGCTCTCAATGTCTTACTGTGTTAGCACCTGTTTGACCTCTTGCCTCCCACCACATCGGATTCGTATTTTCGTCTCTTTTTTGTCTTTTTTCACCGCTTCCTTTTCCTTTGTAAATACATGCCACAAAATCACGGATAAGATATGGAGACGAGAACGTGATAGCGGCATGAGGGGGGTTGGAGATTGAGGGTTAGGACAATGTTGGGGCAGGGTAGGGGTTGGATTGGAGATGGGTGGGTTAGGGGGCGACATCTGAGCGGAAAATATAAATACTGTCAACTTGTGCTTGCCATATACAAAGGTAGACACCGTAGACCTCTACCATCCATTTTCGTGGATGCATTTAAACTTCAATAAGTGCAGCCCAAACTCTGGAGATTTAGCTCTATCGCGACTGCTAAGCTCCAAGCCCATATCTACACACCGCACTACTCCAAAAGGGACCTGAGACACTTACCGCAAAAGACACTTTGGCCCAGTGTATATAAAGGGAGCCTGTTCCGATTTCTTGATATCGATATCTTGAGTCATCGTTTGTGTGCACATCTAACTCACCACCGCACAACACTCGCCTCGCCATTTGCCACCATCGTCACTTTTTGCTCTTTAGCAACTCGGACCTTAAAAGAGAAGCCCCAAAGTAACATCAAGACTCTGTCCTCTTGTCCGTTTCTTCCTTCACTTCACTCAAACACCAACCAACTCATCTAACCAGCACTCTTCACACAACACACCCACCGTCATGCCCCACACGGTGCTCTACTCCTACGGCTTTGTGTCCGACCAGGTAACCCAGGCCATTGTGTCTGTTTCGGTGAGTATCAAACGGAGTGTGACACGAATGTGTGACGCAACAAACGTGTGACACAAGGTCTGCCACTTTAGCAACAGCTGCTGACCTGTTGACTTGTGTTGCCATATGTTGTTGTCCGTTCAAGACATACAGTCTGTCACTGCTGCTGCTGTACCATCTGTTGTTGTCCACTCGCGACCTACGGCCGCTCGTTTCCGTACTAACCCAGCTCTTCGCAGCCCTCTTTTGCATGACCCCAATCGCCCTCTTCTTCCTCATCGACATCTCTGCATTCATGTACCAGTCGATGAAGAAGCAGATGGGCGTGCTAACCAAGGCCACCGTGCCACACGTGGCCTAGGCGCCAATTATTTATTCGGATTATAGAAAAGGATGGGATATGGATTACCTGACGTAGGGATCGACACTGTACTCGTGGGCCACATGACTTATCGTTCCATTGATCGGCAGTACGGTAACGGGGAGGCTTTGGTATGTACTTGTACTGAGCGGTACATTCGTAAATTATACGTAGCTACAGAACATGTATACCACCCTTAGTTTTGGACTCAACACAGCACAGCTGTTATCGGTCCATTATCTAGGTTCACGATGGTAGCAATGAAAACAGTAGAAACACTGAGACAGTGAGATAGTGGTAGTTGACGAGTTGTACATACCTCGTACAGCCTTGTACAGTGTTCAGTGACCGCTCATTGTCCTCAAAAACCACTTCCTCATCCGTATATCCCTTGTCTGTCACTGTTGACGTGCCTGGGTATTATTTTACGATGTATACAATTCGCCTCGTCATTTAGGTTCAGGTGGTTAGCTCGGTTCCGCGAAAAAAAGAGAACCAGCAACACGTGTGAAAATAATACCACGATAATAAGTGTTGTGGGAGGGGGTGAATTTGAAGTTTTGAGGTATGGATCGAGTCGGGAAACACCGGAGAATCCGAATATGCACTTCTTTTCGCGATATCTCCACCCCATCTTGCGGTAAAGCTGCCCTTCTCAGGCATGTGACATTACGATACGAGAGTCTAATATTGAGAGACTCGGGTTTCCACAGATGTGTACGGTGCAGTTCTAGGGCAATGGTAAGGGACTTGATTGGGGCTACTAAGACGGCTACAAATAGTTCTTTTTTCGTTATATACGTTTCGATCACGTGACTAGAGCCCCCCAGAGCCTCCATTTCTTTTGCTTATCGTGCAGATTCCGTGCGGGGAACCACCTTGCATGAAGAGCGATATTTTTTTTTTTTTATTCTAGGGAATTATAGAGTTGGCGTAACCTGGCTTATTCCGGTTCTGTCTGAAACAACGGAGATTTTTCCAGCGTTTGAACAAGCCGACAATTAGAAGCAGAAGCATGAGAGCACGAGTGATCGGCGTTCAGTTCCCCGCATTGTCGTATTTGACTGTACGATTTTAGAGCGAACTTACAGTGTATGTACAGGGCCATCGAATGTACCATACAATTTGGAGGCTACAATTTGTACACTAACGATCGTACTGTAACTCGTTTCAGCCAACATTAGAGGGTCTGACAGAATGCTAATATCCGACAGTGCTATCTGACAGAATGCTATCTGACAGATTGTGGACGCTTTGGTGTATGTGTGTGCATGTTATGATGGTTTCTCGTATTGTAAGGTGGGTCCCTGTTGCAGGTGAACATGAAGTCCGTTTTCTGACTTGTTGTTTGCCGTTTTGCACCCATCTGCTTGATATCCACCAACCAACAAGCCACTTGTACACATTGACAAACTACCGGGGGCACTAGAGCGGTTTTTAGTGCGCCCAAATAGGCCATGTTTGGCCTTTAGCACCCTGCATTTTTCATGTAAGCGAGACATTGAGTGTAACTAAGCGAAAAAGGTACCAGGGCTGGACTTTAGGTGGTGAATGTAGAGCTATTAAGTCGACGGGGTGGTTAAATCGTATGGACTCCGATTGTCAATCTAAGCTGCAGTACAGGTGTTGTACACAAGTGTGCATAGCCATTGTGTATACGACACAATCTCATTACAAGTACCAGATGCGACGTTCCAGACTGCTATGGCAAACGTAGACTGCTTTTGTCCATTTCTTGGCCGCTCCTGGAAACATCTAGCTTCTCATCCGCCTTGAAATTTCCCCTCAGAGGAGCTGAAACCCAGCCAGATGAAACAGCTACAAGTACGAGTAGGGATAGAAGGCTACTGTAGGCAAGGTAATGCTGTCAATCGAATTTGGCTGGATTGGTGGTGGGATCGGGGCTGCAATTGTTTGACGTTTAGCAGACGTCAGCCGAAGTTCTCACCATTGACAGGGCTACAGTATACCAGTACATGCTTACAAATCGGTAGACAATTGGCAGACAATTGGCACAACTGATAACCGTCACTTTTGTTCAAAACATTCCAGCCTCTGCCGGCGTCTCCATCAAAAGCCGAGCCTCAGCCTCAACCTCTTATCCTCGTCTTTGTCTCCGGAGACCGCCAATAAACATTGACTCTCTAGTGCGAGCCAAGACGGCCTAGCTTTGATACCAAGTCGTATATACGCATGTACCGGGGTGGTTGTACCCTTTAGGCGATGAATTGGGGGCGAAAAGAGTACAGAAATCGTACGATACAACTAGCTCGGTTAATAGTCAGGTCTAGTTCCATACGCAGTACTACTAGTATGTAGGTACACCTACTTCATTGGTAGATTTGAACCGTATAGCTTGCAAGAACATATACTTGTACATTCGAAAAAAATGGTTCAATTCAGATCCCTTTCAACTCCTTACAGTTAAGGCTTCACATCACTGTATTCATCCTTCCAGCCAGGTGATTACTTGAAAACGCCTCTCACAAACGTCACGTGATCATCTCACAGTTGCAGTTGCAGCAGTAGTCACGGCTCAGGCTGTTTGTGTTCGTCTGGTCGTTTTTCATGATTTTTCGTGATTTTTCATTTTTTTAGTTTCCTTGCATCACATTTCTAACGCATTAGTTAAACATTTGTTAAGAAAAAAGTCATTTAGGGGTGGTTTCCCGGAGTTCCTGAAGAGCTGTGACGTTAAAAATACCACCATTCCATACATAATACTTTACTCATCAACAAATACACAGCTTATTCTACCCGTTGCGTACTCCAAAAAAGCGCAATTCGAGATCCAAGATTTCCCGTCCACTATAGTTACTTAGCGTTTAGCTGACTGTTTTCTGCGTTTTGTTGGGGTTTTGTTGACCATGTGCAGATTTATGTTCCGTTCAACACATTGGTTAGTGGCTGTACAATATGGATGGTCTCACAGTTGCCACCAGTGTCACGTGTACCTGATCATGTACCTACTTGTACTCTATACTCATACCAATACTTATACTCTCGCCGCTTACTAAGTAGTTACCCTACCTCTTCTTGCAGATTTTTAAGGTTTCACAGCCATCACACCCCAGGGCGTACCTCCAGCAATTGGAAATTCGTACATCACCAAAACACTTTGAAAAAACACTCAAAAAACACACATTTCCGAAATGCCCGCCTCCGTCCCCGCCCCCAAGAACGACTCCATTCTCAACGCTGTCACCACCATCCTGACTTCTCGAGAGACCGTTCCCATTTACTGGAGCGTTGCCTGCTTTGTTGTGAGTATTCATGAAATGGAAACAGAAAGAACGATCTGAGGAAATTGATTGGATTGACTGAATGATTGGATCACGTGATATGAATTGCAAGAACTGAATCCGGCGAATTCCACAGATCTAGCAGTGAAATGGATAGTGTTGTTCTAGGTCTGATCCAAAACCATGAACAACCTGATTTGCCTCCATGTTCTAGATGCAACGTTGCGGTTGTGTCTGTTTGTGGTTCAGTCTGTTTGTGTTTGTGTCTGTGGTCCAGTCTGTTTGTGTCAATCTGGTTTGGTCTGGTTGATATGACGTGTGCTCAAGTACCGTCCGTGATTTTGGCCATCCACATTACAGGGGTGATTCAATCACATCTCCAGGTTGTGTGATGCGACGAAATCTGCCACTAGAGATGAACACGTTGCATTTTTGCCACTGACTGTGTCACGTGTTTTGGTTAGAGGTTTCTGTCACCACAGGCAATCATCAAAAGCCTCGATGTCAAAGCCTCGATGTCAAAATCCTCAATTTCGAAATCCTCAATTTCAATAGGTTGTTGTCCGCTCGTGACCTTCGGCCACTCGCTCCCGTCTTCCGTTTCCGTACTAACCCAGGCCGGCGTTGTCTTCATCAAGTCTTCTTTTATGGACACCATGGCTCCCCAGCTCTAAGTGTAAATATCCCTCTTGAAAATGTATATATGTCTGTGAATAAATAGAGCAGTGATTAGTGTGTAGGTGATTATCCAACGCGATTCATTATGCGTTACTGGATGTTACAGTAAGTACAAGTTGGACTTTACAGCTAGTCCTGATGATTGAATGAGTCTATTGTACTGTAGCTACAAGAAACAGTCAGTAAATATTCAGGGTGTAGGTCTGTGTTTCAACTGGAATTGGTTCGTTTACTCCTATTAATGTTCCCATACTTCCTTTAACACTTCTCTTTCCTTTTCTGTAGCCCTGTCACCTAAAGTCTTAGACATGTGGAATTCTCTACACACCAGCTAAAGACTCAGTTCCAGTTTCGAGAGCAGCAGAATGCGTTTCAGACTGGAATGGTGACGTTCACGTGAAGTTCTCATTCAGCTGGGGTTCTCAGAAGTCTTCTCAGGTCCACCTAGAACAGCTAAACCAGATGGAAGGTGTCTTCCCCAGTAGAACCAGTCATTATTGTCACGTGACTGTCAACAGATACGCCGATACACATTATACGGTTACGTGAGCCGAGTCTCAAACCAGAAACAATCAGTATTATGCTTGGACAAATGGGTGTGTGGTGTGAAAACCAGAACCATACTCTGAGCTGAAGCCACAAGTGAATCAAGCTGTGGAGTATGTCGAAATCAGCTTTTTGTTTTGTTATGTGGTACCTTTATAATCATATTAGTGCGGTACAGGTATGTACTGTACTTTTATAATCGAGAGCACTCCAGAGCTACAGTACATACAGTACAGTAGTCTACTTGCAGTCCTTTTGTCCTCAGATGAAGAAGAGCTGTAAAGACGTTAGCACTCTGAACAAAGATATGCAAAGACAAAGCCAATAGGAGGACAGTCAGATTCTGCGACAATATAGCCAGAGCACAGGGTATACTGTGTGATGAGTTCGTCTTTCCAGGAGATGCATGACAGAGTGTAACCCAGAGGACTTCTGCAAGTCGCTAAACTCATCCGATTTTGATGGAACTAGCTGGGCTAGATTCAGCAGACTCTTTGACGTCTAGATATCAAGTGCTAAGAGTTCCTGGATGACTCTGTCGCCGAGGAAGATGAGGCGTGCACAAGCTAAGAACTTGTAAGTCTGTAAAAGCATGGACAGAAGAGAATATATGCGTTTAAAGATCTTCATTATGTATGAAACTACTCAGCTCTTGAGTCTCCAAAGGTACGAAATGAATACTTGGACGTAGTCGTACATGCATCGCTACAAAAAAAGAGCCAGATCTTGGAGAGGTCGAAGGGCAGGCTGGAGTGAAAAGCTCTAATTAGATATTTGTACTATAGGTTAGCTGGTAGACTGAAGAGACTGGGTGTTGAGAGTACCATGAGAGCTCTCTCTCAACAATTCCCAGCTAATAATCTCAACTAAGAATACGCTCATTCTCTACATCACGAAAATCACGTCCGACCACACTGTGCAGAAGTGTGGTATATTTAAAAACCTCCAGACGTGATGAAACTGATGTTATAGCTCAGAAATGAGTGAAACCATCTTTTCGTGGTTAAGAAAATAACCGTCAGGTATTCTCACCCATTCCTAAATCGTTGGTGTCCATACAGTACAAGCAGGATAGTCAGCTTTATAGCTATGCCTTGCTCTCTCATTTCAGTCATCTCACACGGCAATGTAGCTACTCTTTCTCATCTAACCACGTCTAACAACTCTGTCAAAACTCATGTCACAAAAAATGAGGCACTGGGCTTTTATTGCTCGATGAAATTGCTGAAACAATCTGTCAGAATGTGTTAAAAAGTTGAAGGCTCCAAGTAAACACCCCCAACACTCTTCATTCTCTCACGATGATATTGATTATGTATACTTCATTACTTCGTATTTGTTTCATCATCGTCTCGTCTTTGTTTCATCATTGTTTCATCATTGTCCCTTTTTTTAGAACTTCCCCAACCACCCGTTACCAGCGGCCAATTTACTAGCCAGAACAAAACAGCCTCCTACCAGCATCGTAACTCCCGCAAACACCTGCAGACCCACAAACTTGGTATGTTCTTTGTCCAACGTAGCACCAGCAATAGGCATGGCTGTAAGGGCTGCAATCGACACAAACAGAGTCACCACGCCCAGTCTTCGACCTATTTCGGCAGGAGGAGTGATATCGGCTACTAGAGCGGCAAACAGAGACGTGTAGGGCCCCGTGGCGAATCCAAACACGCCTGCAAACGACAAAATCGTGCCGTTGGACTTGGCAGGAATCCACCAGGCCAAAATGAGAATGCCACAGAGGAAACACGAGGCTGCATGCAGATTGTAGGTTCCAAATCTGTCTGCCAAGACTCCGGGCCCGATTCTGCCGACAATTGAAGCAGCATTATAAATGGAAATGATGTAGAAGGCGGTTTTTTGGCTCACTCCATGGGCTATGGCGTGTGTGGAGAGATATCCCATGGTTCCTAGAAGTCCCCAGTAGGAGAAAAAGAGCGCAAAGACCATGAGACAGAAAGATAGCGATGTGAGGGGTTGCTTGACCTCTGTTTTGAAGTCGAAAAACCGTTTCTGAAGCTCTTTATTGGGTGGAATTCGAGAACTGATGGTGACACAGCAAATCACACAGGCGCCCAGCATGATAAATCCAATAGCTCTGACGGTTTGGGGGAACCCGATTCGCGGTTGTAGGTTGGAAAACACAAACGGAAGAGTCAGACCTCCCAGACTGCTGCCTGCAACCACCACTCCCATGGCCAGAGCTCTGTGTTTTTTGAACCACGTCGAAACGGAAACAATCGAGGCGTAGTAGACACAGGAGTTGCCGATGGACGTGCAGATACCCTGGGCCAAAATAAAATGCCAGTATTTCGTGCACACCGAAGTTGTCATGATTCCTGTGACAGTAAAGGCTGTACCAACAATAGCCAGTTTTCGGGGACCGTACATTTCAACCAAACGTCCAGTGATAACTCCACTTCCCAACAAGATAAAGGCCTGTAGAGAAGTGATCCAGGAGACTGTAGAAGCCGAGTATTGAGACAGTTGGTGATGCAGGTAGTAGGCTTCAAATAGACCCACCACGTTGATGTATCCAAACGAAGTGTACAGTCCCAGAGTGCTTCCAATCATCGCTATCCACGCAATACCTTTGTCTGTAGGGGGTAGGTCAGAAGTGTTGTCTGTAATGGGTTCAAGAGAAGCGTTTTCCGATGCACTGAGTTGTTTTTCCGACACGTCTTCAGCACTCAACCGCTTCTCCGAGCCATCTCCACCACTCAACCGCTTCTCTTCCACGGAAACGTGTTTTTCGTCGTGCATTTTTGTTGTCGAAATTTCTGAAAAACGAGAACGGCAAAACGCATGACTCAAATAGTGACTCGAACCTTGCCGCACGTGACTCAAAGTGACTCGCCCCTTGCTGTAGTGTGACTCGAAACCTTAAATTTGTTGACTCAACCAGGAGGGTAAAAACTGTATGAAAGTTAAATGTGGTTTTGGGGAGGTTGGTGTGGGGTGGGTAGGAGAGGTACGGTCACGTGGGTGGTGTAGTTTTGACCGCAAAGCTGTTCTGAGTGTCTGGGTAAAATCAGAATTTCGATAACTTGTCTATACGTCGTGATAAATATCTACCCCGGACTTTCACTCATGCAGTCCTGCAATCAACAACCGGAGAAAAATAGTTGTAGAATTTGAAGGAGAAGAGCTATTGTGATTTTGGGCACATTATTGGACTCCTGAAACGTGGCTGACTATTACTATATATTTTCTTTCCCAAAAATCGGTCTTTCCACCCCACCAACCCCATCTCTGCACTGTTCGGAAGCAAGCAAAAATGTTGGCGTAAATCGGCGAATTGAAAACGGCAGTCTAACGCACAAACGGTTTGAAACTCATGCGTCTCTTTGTTGTTTATTGCAGCGGAATGTCTCAAAACGGGTTATTATACGACTCATTGTACGGCATTATTGGTTGATGAGAGTGTAATTATGAGATTGGTGAGACGACTCAATTTCTGCTGTCTAGCTTGTGATAGGTTGATAGAGGATTTGTAACACCGCATGATTGATACTGAGGCTGCTGTTTTATTGGTTCATGGTCCATCAACCCCTTGACTCTTTCACTGTTCACTAGCTTAGTAATCAATTACCTGAAGCTCCTTGAATCTACCCCAATAACACACCAGGACTCGCCGCTTCACTCTGTTTTTTAAACTCCATAGAACATGAGAAAACTACAGTACTGTACTGTACCAGAATGTGTTCAATGCAGCGTGACTGACATTCTGTTTTCTGTATGAGTTCTGGAGTGGTACCAGTACCCAGTAAATCGCACTGACATTGTTTAACCTCTCATAGACCTTGAAAAATCAGACCGTAGGGATTCTCCAGAGACCGTGATTTCATCCATGTTTGCCTGTTTTCCACAGTCTCCACACGTACTGTAACTCATATTTGGATGGTTTCAAGATGGAGTTTATCAATCAAATGACAAATGTCAGCAAAACAGGACACAGCTATCAATCAAAAGCTGAACTTTGCAGTTTGACCCAAACATCATCTCTTGACGTTTCCATTGCTGAGTCTCTAAATGGGGAAACTCGTCACAAATGACGAAATTATATAAGTCGAGTGAATGATTATTATATAATCACATTCCTGGCACCCCAATCTACGTCTACAAACTTTTTCCGGTTCAGTCCGGGTCTTTATGAAAGAATACTCATCGAGCCAAAGAGCAGCTATACTCATACAGTATATCTATAAAAGTTAATCTACAATGTGATTATAAAAAAAAGCTATAAAGAGACGTTAAATGCTTTGTAGCTCCCCAAGTCACGTGACGCTATAGGGGTAGTTTTTTTCTTTCAGAAAACACCCCTCATCGCGTGTCAACCTTTTCCAGACATGCTTCCTATCTGCAGTGAGTTGCATATACGTGCATCAAATCTCTCAATCGAAACAATCCACCCTACAACCCTCGATGTATCAGTCCAACCCGCTCCAAAGATGGGATGGTAAACCTATCAGAAAGTATCCTGGCGGAGAACCCAAGATTTCTGAAATCAGCGACGAAACCAACAAAAAGCTCCGTGACTTCATGCTTGCTCAACTGCCTAATCTGTACGGGCGATTCCACAGAAAAAGACCTCTCAACGAAAACCTGGTCAACGTTTTGTTCTGGGAAAACAGCTTTGTCGATTTCCGACACCATATCTACGACCTTATGATCGAATCGAGGTGGGCAAACAACGCAGAAATCTACTTTTGGACCCACAAACATTTCGACACGCTTTACAAGGCTCGACGGTTCATTCTGGACACTTGTGAGAAAACAGACCCCTCGACAGCCAAGGCGTTCAAACACCTTCAGAGTCTGTTTTCAGGCAAGTGTGCATCCAATGATTCTACTGATAAGCAGTTGGATGAATATTACCAGACTCTGCACTCTTATTATTACAGTGACAATCCGATTTTCGGGTTGCGTCGAAAGTTCCACACGATTCCCGTCATTGATGCGGTTCTCACGTACTTTGGGCCCGAGAATATCCCGTATCTGTGGACGCAGGGTTTTTTTGACAACTTTGAAACCGGTTCAGATTTGTTGGAGTACATGAAGATGACCGACGACGAGCTGTGTGACCATTACTATCCTACTGTGGAACACATTGAAGAGCCGCTAGCGGTCAACAAATCGTTCTATGGCGACTTTTTCTCCGATAGAGCGCTGGCTCACGTGATCAAGAATTCCATGAGCCCCGAAGTTCACAGGAGATGTGGATTGTTTGGAGTTGAACCTCTGGGTCCGGTTTGGAGTCTTGTTTATGCTAGAATGGTTGTTCCTCGAGTCTTGAGCGTGATCAAAGAAATGTCTGACGAGTACAAGAACCGCAAAGTGATGGTTTTCCACATCCATGACTACCACAAGAATCCCGAGCAGTTTTTCAAGTGGGCCTGGTTGTTTCTCCAGACCCACAGAGATGCCAGGTATCTCAATGAGCAGCCAGAAGAGTATTATCCTGCTCTTCAAAGACACCTGCAACTGGTATTTGAGCCTACTTCTTTGAGAGAGGTTCTCAGGTTTGGAGATGCGCTCACGAGAAGACGGATTCCTTCGCTTTGCAACGATGTGCAGGTCTGGATCGATAATGAGGAGAAACTGAAGCTTGCCAAATCTGAAAAGTACGTTGAAGAGGAGGACCAGGTGAGGATAGCAAGAGGAGTGCTTCTGCAGACTCTGGAGGGAACCACAGCCAGTGTTTGTCGAGTCTGTTCGGTTTTTTCCAGCGTCGATATTAGTCATCCGAGTCATATGTGTCCCTTGAAGAAGATGCCTGATTACGACGACTTTTGGACCAATTTCAAGGACGGAAAGTTGGTAGCAGTGATGCAGAGATTATTGAGGGGAGAGGGCCAAAAGAAGAGGACACTGGAAGAGGTAGAGATAGGAGAGACTGCGCCAGAACCGTTCAATATGCAGTACCAAAGAAGAGTCGACGAGTATTGCGCTTCGCTGACGAGAAAGAGGGAGAAGTGGGAGAGATGACAGAATAAGGAACGATCACTCAACAGTGGTGGTTGATACAGTGTCGTAACTTGTGAATACGGAGTTTGGTTTTTTTTTTTTTTTTTTTTTTTCAATGAATTTTTAATGCTTCAACACTACAAGTCGTAATATAGGCAAATTACGATAGCGAGTAATTGGCAAACTACGGAGTACCCCATCGTATATGTGATCACGCTCTTCTTCAAAATGAGTCAGAACCGACGATCATATGATACGACGTAATCTGCTGTGACCCCGTACCGGTACCGTACCTATAGTAACAGTAGTTATACCGGCATCTGTGGTACTAATACCCCTGCCAGTGAAGATGATTGCAAGACATGTTCAATCTTGAGTGCTCGTTCAATCGACGAAGTAAGCATTGCTTTGCTGTGATTATTTCTTGGCCTGTGAAGACCGGGAGTTACAACTCGACAGTGAGCAATGCAAATGGTGGACCAAAGCTCAATTGTGACTGCTAGAGCTCATCCAACGTCCTTGTAGTGGTTAAACAGCTCATCCAACATAGTTTGTAGGTGGTTACAACATTATTAAACGTCTTTTGGAGGTGGCTAATGCGCATTCCGACAGATGGGTTTGTCGATACAATCCCTGTCCTCTCTCAGTCATTTGTTCCCACTTCTTCAGGAGGCAGACCGTCTCAATAAATCAAACTTCACGTGATCATTGAAGCGGTACCACCTTACCGAAGATAGTATGTACTCGTGGTGTTTCATTTGCGCGAATACCTGACTTTGGATAGTCCAGTTTGTTTCCATTATTATTGATAAGACACCGTTCCGATAGTAGTGCCACAATCTGGAAAATATAGCAATTAAGTAGCTACAGAAGCTAACAAGATCATCACGATAAGACCCGATCTCTCATCAAGTAGTCTTGGCACTCGTCCATCTTTCCGAAAGAGATCCCAGGCCAGTACTGGTACATGACTCCTATCTAAAGGACAGGCATCAGTCATTGTTTGCTGGTACTTGCCAAAATATTACCCTACTGGTTCTGTTTTGGTTAACATCTGACTGGTAGAGGGGAGGAGAATATCGTACACTTGTTCTTATGTCCATTAAATGGGGGGGAAGAAAAAAAAAAAAAAAAAAAAAAAAAAAAAAAAAAAAAAAAAAAAAAAAAAAAAAAAAAAAAAAAAAAAAAAAAAAAAAAAAAAAAAAAAAAAAAAAAAAAAAAAAAAAAAAAAAAAAAAAAAAAAAAAAAAAAAAAAAAAAAAAAAAAAAAAAAAAAAAAAAAAAAAAAAAAAAAAAAAAAAAAAAAAAAAAAAAAAAAAAAAAAAAAAAAAAAAAAAAAAAAAAAAAAAAAAAAAAAAAAAAAAAAAAAAAAAAAAAAAAAAAAAAAAAAAAAAAAAAAAAAAAAAAAAAAAAAAAAAAAAAAAAAAAAAAAAAAAAAAAAAAAAAAAAAAAAAAAAAAAAAAAAAAAAAAAAAAAAAAAAAAAAAAAAAAAAAAAAAAAAAAAAAAAAAAAAAAAAAAAAAAAAAAAAAAAAAAAAAAAAAAAAAAAAAAAAAAAAAAAAAAAAAAAAAAAAAAAAAAAAAAAAAAAAAAAAAAAAAAAAAAAAAAAAAAAAAAAAAAAAAAAAAAAAAAAAAAAAAAAAAAAAAAAAAAAAAAAAAAAAAAAAAAAAAAAAAAAAAAAAAAAAAAAAAAAAAAAAAAAAAAAAAAAAAAAAAAAAAAAAAAAAAAAAAAAAAAAAAAAAAAAAAAAAAAAAAAAAAAAAAAAAAAAAAAAAAAAAAAAAAAAAAAAAAAAAAAAAAGCCTTCATCAGCTCAAATCAGTGCACCAGAAATCTTGGAGTTTTTTTAGTTTTTTTTCTTTCTTCTTGGTCAACCCCATAATTACGTAATCCACACGAATTTCACGCTAAAACGCCACTAATCACGCACTAGTCACTAGCCGGGATCTACCACCACTAACCGGAAAATCGTTACATCATTCCATATATTATATACAAAGGCTGGTCATCCGTCATCCGTCAGACGGTCTACTTCTGGAGCATCTTGTCAAAGGCGGGGATCAGAGACTGGGCCAGAGCGAAAGAAAAGACCAGCTTAGGGCCGGCGGTCAGCAGCTTGGGCACCAGACCCTTGAAAAACGCGCCGGGTCCCTCGGTGGCGACCATGTTCTTGATGATGGTGAGTCCGCTCTGGGGGTTGTCGAAGTTTCGGTTCTGGATTCGGGTCTTGATGACATCCAGAGGAGCAGACACGATCAGAGAGGCCGAGGCTCCAAAGAACGAGGCAATGATGTTCTGGCCCCAGGTGGCGGAGCCGTAGTCCTGCAGACGCAGAATGTACTCCTTGGCAAAGGCGTTTCCTCCGAAAAGAGCGAAAGAACCGGGGGCGTTTCGAGCAGCGGTCCAGCCCCAGCCTCGGTACAGACCCATACCTTCCTCCTGGATGATCTTGAAGAAGCCTCGGCCCTTGAAGGCCTCGGGGTTAGTCTGTCGCTTGATCTTCAGGACATCGAGGGGGAGGAGGACGATCTCTCCAATACCGATCAGAGAACCGGCGGTGGCAGACAGCAGGGCCTTTCCGGTCTTCTTGCCAAAGGCCTGCTCGTAGGTCGAGCCCCAGGTCTTGCCGAGGTACTCGTTGACAAAGGGCTGGCCTCCGTACTTGTACACTCGCTGCAGCACCTTGTAGCAGGCGGCGTAGCCCAGACCGGGGAACAGCGATCGGAATCGTCGGCCCACAGAGGCGTCGGCGTAGTCTCGGAAAATGACCTGGTTCAGGTGGGCGGCGGAGCCGATTTTGCCGTGGTTGGACATGAGTCGCTTGGCAATGGTGTCGACGGGATGGAAGACGGCGAGTTCGGCAATGCCGGCGGAGGCTGTGTTAGAACGGAAATGAGCGGCCGTAGGTCGCGAATGGACCTGTTAATTCTGTCGGAAGCGAGTGGCCGAAGGTCACGAGCGGACAACACCGATTTTGAAGTCATCAACGGAAGCGAGTGGCCGAAGGTCACGAGCGGACCCAATGGATTCAAACACGCCTTCAATCGATAGCTTCAAAGACGTGTCAAGTGATAGCTTCACCGGTGAGGTACTGGTAGTCATTGAGTCTTGAATCGCTAGATCCAAAGACATCAACCGATAGATTCAATGAGTCTTCAGCTGATAGCTTCAAAGACATCGTCATTCGATAGCTGGCAGCTCAAGGAACGGAAGATTCAGCAACAGCAACAGCTTCAGTGACGTGTCAATCGATAGCTCAGTGGCGTGTTCAACTGGTAGAGACACCAGTAGCAGGTGCTGAGAGCTCAATGATGATTTCTAGTGATTGTTTCACCAACGGAAGAATCATCCTTGAATTTCAGCAACAGGCACTGGCAGAGTGTTCAGCGTAGGTGGGTTGTTTAGGTGGCAGTAGAGCAGGCTGAGATAGGTGGAGACAGTCGAGAGCAGATTAAGGTCAAGACGCAGGTCAATGCACGAGTCAGACAGGTTGAGACATATCAAGACGCACGCTAAGACTCAGGCGAAGACACGAGTCAAAAGAGGTCAAGACAGGTCAAGACACGAGTCAAAACCAAGTCACGCATGAATCGTATAACAAGTCAAGACCACTCAAAACGTCACCACTCAGCTGGGAACTGGGTTTGAAATCACAAGGTCTAAAGCACAGGTCGAAACACGGGTCGAAACACGGGTCGAAACAAGGGTCGAAACACGTGCCTAGTGAGGTGTCATGCAGTGCCGTCTGGTGTAATCTGTGGTGACGTGATCAAGGTGGATTGTGAGGTGAATTGTGAGATGGAGAAGACTGTCAATGATTAGTCAATCACACCAACATCGATCACACCTCGCTGACATCAACAGGTCAGCCGTGCGATGAGTCAGACAATTACCATATCACTCCTCAATCGACGTCTAGCTTACCTCAGTATCACTCACTCCTCACCATCTGCACAACCTCCCAACAAATGGAGTCACGTTAAAGTGGCGACATAATCACGGTGAAGCAATCAGGCCATAGGATCACAGCACAACACAACCACAATCGCAATCACAATCACAATCACACCCACCCCTCAATCACAATCGCAACCCCTCAATCACACTGCTCTTGTGCTCTTCCTGTTCTCACAGTAGTTCTCTGCTGTTTCTGCTGCTGTTGTAACTGCCCCGAAAACACGCCGAAACCGGCTTTCTCGTTTCGTTTTCTCGTTTCCTCATTTCTCTCATTTCTCTCATAATTCCTCCCTGTCATACTCACCGGAACCGAGAACTCGGGCCAGACCAGAGTTCTTCTTATCGGACTGAATAGGAGCCATTTGTGTGGAGAGCTTTAGCGATATGGAGACTGGAGAAAAAGGGCAAAAGTGGAGAGCGAAAACCGACACTGATATACAGTTTGGGTTTTTCACCACCTCCAAATTTCCAAAGTGAGTCAGGATGCAGCTCCGAAGTTTCTCCAGAGGGGGAGCCAAACGTACCGGTGCGAGTACTAGCGTGTTTGTCAGGGGGAAAAGGGTTGGGGCAAAGTGCTGGGTTAGGTTTGTATATCGCGTGTCATGTCACGTGATCTCATACCCTTGATCATCATCTCCACTACGATACCCAGATCACTCACCAAACGGTTTGTATCGTCATTCAAATCACCCGACAATTACCGTGGATCCGAAACTTTCCGACCCTCGGCCAAAACACGGACCCCGCCTAATTATCCGGCTCCCGCACCTCCGCCGCAAAGATACACACGCCTTCATGTGCGATAGTAAGTCGAAAAAGTCACATTTCGGGCCCTTTTTTTTTTTTTGGTTTTTCCTGCGCTGTGGTTGGTCAGTTTTGAGAAACTAATCCGATAACGAATGGTTAGAGTTGAGGGCAAGTGTGCTACAAAACGTACAAAGGTGGAGAACGAGAGGTGTGGGTTCGGGAAAGTCGATTGATCGGGTTAGGGTGGTAAAGAGTGATATTTTGTTCGGGGAATTTGATTGCCAGAGGTCTAGGGTTGGTAATATGTGGTTTGAACGTGGTGATTGGGATTTGCCCGACCTCGGCTCATTTCCGGAGAGCTAATGTGTGTGAACTTTAAAGTATGTAACGGTGGCGGGAATTGAACTGGGGTGTGGTGGTTAGGGTAATGGGTTTGGGTACTTTAGGGTTAGGGTTTGTGGGGCAGGTGAGGCTGGCTTTTGAGGGTTAGGGTAGCCATATCTGGGAGTATGAGCTAGGGTTAGGGTAGCAAACGCTGGAAAAGTCTGGGAATTTGTTAGGGTTAGGGTAGGTGGCCACACGGATTGGATGGATTGGTAGCGAGGCTGGGGTATATAGCAGGGTTAGGGTAGTTCGATTGGGGTATATAGCAGGGTTAGGGTAGCTCGATTGGGGTATTTGACAGGGTTAGGGTAGCTAGATTGGGGTATTTGACAGGGTTAGGGTAGCTGGATCCGGGGTGGGCCAACTCGAGGGTTAGGGTTGACAAAAAAACCGAGGTGGCGTGAGCGTGAGTGTTCAATTTGCGATACGGATGACTCAGAGTCTTTATCTTGGCTAAAACACACGCAGAAGTCCTCACCTACGGTTCGAACATGTGCTCGTCAGTTCGATCCACAGGATTTTAAATTGATCACATGACTGCAGACCTCTTAAGGTTTTTCCAACCAGCATACATCTGCAAGAGTCTTTCCTTCACTCTCCAATATCAACGTCCGCGACACTATATATGTAATGTCGGAGCTGGATGAAATTCGAGAGGACTACCTGTACGCTCTGGAGGAGCTGACGGGGGTTCAGAAACCCATCATCACCAATCTCACGGTGATTGCCGAGGAAAACAGACATGCTGCCAAGGCGATTACCCGGGCCATTGAGGAGCGAATAAGTAAGGTGAGTAGCGGGAGATATGAGGGGGGGAGGGGGGGAAAGGGATCATGTGATATGGTGGTGGGCGATCACGTGATATGGCGGAGGGCGATCACGTGATATGTTGAGAGGACGGTACACGTGACATGACTGAGAGAGAATGAGCAACGTGATGTGGCAACTTGACAGATGTGTTGAACGTGTGTTTGATGTTGAAGCACGTATTCAAGTGTTTTGGTGCTAAGTGGCGAATACGTGGAATCGTCTGTCATTGTTGTGGTGTCTATCAGTCTTTGGAGAGTGTTGTGGTGTCTGTCATCTTGTCTAGAGTGTTGTGTTGTCTAGAGTCTTGAGATAACACCTATTCAGACTGTTGCAACGTATTCATTCACTAGCTGATTCACGTGACCGTCTGTCAGGATACATCTTTAGACGTCATTGTCGTGTTGTCTAGATCTGACTGAAAATGTCATGTTCTCTATGACTGTCATGTTGTCTAGATCTGACTATCTGGAGAGAGTCCTGAGATGACACGTTTTGGCTGCTACAACGTGTCCAGATACATTCAGCATACGTCTGCCAGAACCATACTGGTCTGTGGACTATTTCATGTTGTCTGAATGACTATCTAGAATGTCATATCTAGAGACTGTTATGTTCAGGGGCTGTCATGTTGTCTAGAGATGATGTCTACAGAGTGCCTTGAGATGACGCTCTTTTTCAAAGTGGCAAGACACAGTGTGATTCTTCATCTGATTCACGTGATCGTTTTCTGGAGTCATTTTGGTCTTACGTTGATGTCTAGATACGACTGTGGAGTGTCTTGTCTTGAGAATGTTTGAGATCACACATGTCCAGATTCTTGCATCTGATCATTCACTTAATCGTCTTCTGTCAGATCCATGCTAGTCTTTGGATGTCATGTTGTCTAGATCTGTCTGGAGTGTCATGTTGTCTATGACTGTTGTGTTGTCTAGAGTGCCATATCGTCTAGAATGTCTAAATATGCAACATGACAGGTCATGTGATTCTTCATCTGATTCACGTGACCGTCACATGTCAGGATTTTGACTGGAGTGTTATGTTGTCTCAATACGACGGTCTAGAGGATGTCATGGTGTCTAAAGATCAGTGTCTTCAGACTGTTGCAACAAGGCGTGTGTTTCACCGTCCGACTCACCTGATCGTCTCTTATCATTCACGTGATCGTTTTCTGGAGTCATGTTGGTCTGGATCTGTCTTGAGAGTGTTATGACGTCTAGAGTATCATGCCTAGCGAATGTCATATTGTCAGATGAATGGCAAGAGACAGATCACAGTGTGAATCATCAGCTGATCAATCACGTGATCGATTTCTGTCAGAATTCATATTGTCTGGATGACTCTCTAGAATGTCATGTTGACAATGACAATGGTGTCTACACGTCAGTGTCTTCATATGACGCTATTCAGACTGCATTGTGTTTCACCATCTGATTCACGTGATGTCTTCCGTCAGAATCCTGACGTCATTGTCATGTTGTCTAGATCTGTCTTGAGAGTGTCAGTCTAGAGAGTGTCATTTTGTCTAGAGATGAGTGACTACATTCAGACTATTGCAACGTGTCTGTGTGATTCATCACCTGATCATTCACGTGATATCGAGCTGTCTTTACCAAGCTGATGTGTCCTCTACGTTATGGCACTGTCTGTTTCATACAGACCATCTCTCATGTTTTATGTCTCTTATGTCTCTTATCAGACCATATCTCAACAGTCTGTCTCATTCAGAACATCTCTCACGTGACTCCTTTTCTTAATATCTCCACCCATACTAACCCAGTGCGCACCGGAATACAAACTACCAGCCATGTATCTCCTAGACTCGATCTGCAAAAACGTCGGAGCACCCTACACAACCTGTTTCGGCATCAATCTCTACCGAACCTTTGCCGACACATACACCCAGGTTCCGGAATCGATCCGACGAAAACTCATCGAGCTTTATGGCACCTGGAAAACGTCTGCTACAGGAGGTATGCTTTTTCCGGCCGAACCGATGCGGAAAATCGCGTCTTTTCTCGAACGGATCAACGAGGTCACGCCCCGAGCCACCCCTAACCCTGGAACTCCCCAATTGGGCAGTACGGGTACCCCTAACCCTGCTACTCCTCCTCTAGGTACTCCTGTTCCGGGTCAGGGTGGTCAGGGCTTCACCAATAATCCTGGGCTCACACAACCGCAGCTGCTGGATAAATGCAGTCACGTGATCGACATGACGTCCGACCGCCTGCAACATATTCCTGGCGACGTTGATGCCAAGGAGCGGATTCCGGTTTTGCGCCAACTGCAGGCCGTTTTGCAGTCTCAGGCGATCCCCGTGGCGTATCTGGGCAAGATTGAGGCGCAACTGGCGTCTTCTCTGGCTCATGAGGAGAAAAAACTGGCTGAATACGAGGAAAATGAGCGTTTGAGGCAGGTACAGCAGCAGGTACAGATGCAACAACCTCCTGGCAATCTGCTAGCTTCTCTACAAGCTGCTGGGTTGTTAGCTGGGGGGATGCCGATTCCTGGTATGCCTGTTTCAGGTATGCAAATGCCCTTTCCGATGTTTCCAGGAGCTCCTGTTGTTCCTGGAAATTCTGTTGTTCCTGGAAATTCTGTTACACCCGATATCAACGCTCTACTGGCCTCAGGAGCCTCTTCCCTGTTATCCTCTCTCGAATCCAACGATGTCGAGCTGTCCACCTCTTCTCTGCTAAAACCCAGGCCCAACCTAGTCTTCAACCTCTACGGAAAAATGCCCAAGGTGTGTAACATCTGTGGAAGGCGTTTCCGCGACAACCAGGACCACGCACGAATGCAGCACATGGACTGGCATTTCCGCATCAACAAAAAAATGCGGCAGGACGAGGGAAGAGCCCAAAACAGACGGTGGTACCTTGCCGAGCATTTGTGGGTGGCAGGCGAGCAAAAGGAGGAAAAAGAGGAGACCGTGCCAAAGGTGGACATGGACAAGGTGCGCAAACAGTGGGTTTTGGCGCCCAGCAGTGCCTCCAAGAAGAAACAGGTGTGTCCGATCTGCACTGGAGGGTTTAATACGGAACTGAGTGATGAGGCGGAGGACTGGGTGTGGACGGATGCGACTCAGGTGGGAGATAAGATCTTTCACGCGACTTGTTATGCTGAAAGTGGAAAGTTGGCAGAGAGTTTGGTGAGAAAGAGAAGGGGGGAGGATAGAGAGGGGAGGGGTAAGAGGGAAAAGGTGGAGTTGGATTATTAGCGAACGAGCAACCGAACTTAGCGTAGCTAAGGAGGTTGTAGTGAGCGTTTTTGGTGATTAGCGAACGAACAATCGAGCTTAGCGTAGCTAAGTGAGGTTGTAGTGAGCGTTTATGGTGATTAGCAAACGAACAATCGATCTTAGCGTAGCTAAGGAGGTTGTAGTGAGCGTGTTCAAACCTGAACTCTTTACTACACCTGTTCAGGGGATTATTCTGACTCTTGATTACTCCCTGATTACACCCTGAACACTTCTTCCACCGCCTTTTATCTCTCAGATGAACCCAACAGACTCTTCATACAATAAATACAATAATAGCATTTTGATAATTACAGTACTCCATTCTTTTAATTCACCAGGCGGTGGTGTAGCTCATAAGTATGATTAATGTGAACTTTCGACTTGTTCTTAATAAACCTGCACATCATGGTAATACACCATCATCTTATATTGCTGCAATTGTACCATCAAATGGTTACTCATTTCGGTATGATCTTTAGGTAATTCGTTCATAATAATTAACAAAATAAGGATGCCCTGGTAGCGTAAATGGTGAACTCTGGAACCCCCTACCCATTGGGGGTATCTCCATAGGGGCGAGGGTACTTGTAGTTTTTTTTCTTTCGGATTTGTCAATTCATTAATGTTCCTTCTCTTGCCTACTATACTCACCTAAGCTTAGCCGTAGTCCAAAGGGATTACGGCGATTGTGAAGAAAACGATTCTTTTAATTCACCAGGCTGGGGTCAGAGTGTGACATCTCTAAAATCGATTTTAGAAAATCGAGTCGCAGAAAACCTCACACAAAATGTGGTATAAAGGTAGTGAGTGCTCAAAATCGATAGTACAGTATGGTAGCTCTTATAGATATGATGTACTGTATATTATATCAGAAGATGGAAAGGTTCTGAGTACCCTGGCATACACTGTCACACTTCACCGTTCAAAACTCTCAAACTTGCCCCAAAGAGCCCAAAACAGACCCGGTGCTCGTCTACTCCTTCACACGAACAGAATGGTGCCACTTTCTTCTGAAACCATCCACTCAGTGTCCTCTTATATTGTGTTCTTCAAATTTCAGATTAGGCACAGCTAAAGACAGAGGACATACGCTACAGTGGTCCGAAGAGCCCAAAAAAAAGATAAACTTATATAATACGCTCTTCTGCTTCTGGTGGTATAGTTGGTTTATTCTTATCTTACCTATTAGTCGGGTTTATCAGGGTTTCCGCGCCGTGTGCCAGCCAATCAGATGTTGGTTGTGCTTGGGTTGTGGGGGGTTGGGAAAGTGCACGTTTGGACTTTGCAACGAATTGTTAATAGACGGAGCAAGAAAACTCCCGTTTTGGGCCACCTTATTCCAGTTTAGGTTACTGAGACGTGGTTGACATTAAGGGTGAGTTTGTTGGTCTTTACTTACCCTACAATGGGGCATCTCTTATTCGGTAGTCGGAAACACGAATCTGAAGACACTTTTGTATGGCAAAGTGGGTGTTGAGAATCGACTCCTATGCTTTATTTCTCTGTAGCCGTATTATTGATGGAATCAAGATCCTCAAGTGGGTATTCAGGCTGACTGCTGAATAAAGAACCATACTGACAAGTGTTTGGATGAAGGTAAATGTTCCAGTACAAGCAGCCTAGAACAGTCGTACCATCGTTTACAGATGCCTCCAACATGTATGGTAGCATACAGCGATTATATAACGCTCGTTCTGGACTGCAAACTATCGTACTGTACAGAACTGAAAAGACTGGCCAGATTCCACAAGACTTGAAGACAGCTGTCTCTGGATGTGTGCAACATACTGGCACTGTTCAAGCTGGTAGCTATTTCACTCATTTTTCAGCAAAATACAGTATGTACATACACTCGTACCAGTGTATCTTTGCAAGTCTTGTTTCTGCGTCAATCTCAGCCAAGTGAGGTTGTAGTGAGCGCAGTTAGCCCTGATCTCGTGATTAGTTCTGATCTCGTGACTAGTCCTGATCTCGTGATTACACCCTAAACACGGGACTTCTCCTGCAACTGCCTTTTATCAGTCAACAATTTTTTTTATAATTAGCAAGAATCCTGAAAAAATGAAACACAATAATAGCTTCTTTTTTTTGAGCATTTTGACAATGGATATGGTAACATTTAGCCAGCACGGCCCTCACACAGTGTCTTAGTTTCGTAATCATTAGTAGGCGTGCAAAGTATCGCTCGGTACGCATTTCTTTTTCTGACTTGTTTCTTCAACGATAATGCATCTTTGGAAGGAGAAACTGCTACTTGTACTGACCGCATGAGCGCTTTGTCAGATTGTCATAAATCACTTGATTTTCTCAGAGAATCAATTGTATTGTTTCTGCTGAGATTTTGAGAATTTGGTCAACTTCTCATGACATTTCGTTCAAGATCTTCACCCGTTGCACTCCGTTAAATCCGATTAACAGCACCTCTGCAATGAGAACATTTCTTTCAGTCTCGAAACCGTAACTCGCACGGAACATTGATCAAGCTGTACCCACAGCTACCTTCGGTATGAGTTTGAATAACCACTGAAACATGCCAAAAGTGTATAACGAAGGCTGTCTCGATTTGGCAAGCAAAACGTCTCCGCGAACCTATCGTGGTTTTACGTAGCACTCTGTCGGATTATTGCCTTTCCCAACTGTTCAGAAATGGCGTCTGACGTTTGACTAGTGTGACAAATCAGATACAAGAACACTGGAATACACTGTAACACGAACCAGTGATCCCACTCTACAAGTACAGACCTTTTTAAATTACACCAAGCCCCACAATCAATCAATCGGATCACGGAAATACCACAACCCCCGGCAAGCCACAAATGCACCTGAATGCGCTACTTTTAGCTAGTGTTTACTTCCGACGTTTAGCACATAAACCTCGACTAATTTCAGGCTAATTATAGAGTTGTGACAGCTCTCAAGGTGGATCAGATAGGTCAGGGGGTTGTTATCAGATTCTCTGAGAAGTCTTAATCTTCAAAGTCTTCAGATTCCTGCTTCTGTGTCGAATTTTCGGAAAATCGTTTCCTTCCGTTTTCGCCGTTTTCAAATCGCCGACACCCCCACTATTGCCAAGACGGCAGTGCAAGCCAAGCTTTTTGGCGGCACTCTAAATTGCCGTTTTGGGTTTCATAAAACCGTGCTAACAATTTGAGCGGTTTCACATAGCAGGAGGTTGACAGTTTGGTGGTAACCTCGATTACTCCAGCCCGGTTTCCGCATTTTTTAACCACTTTCCAGCACTACAATGACTACCCCTATTCTAGACCATACTGACATCATCTATGCAAAGTACGTACATTGTTCCCGCCCAATTGGGTTATCCGAAGCTGAAAGTTTCCAAGCACGTTTTCATAAACCTCGTGCTATAGGTTTTGCGCTCTCGAGCAGGGTTTGAGTGGTGCAAAATTTTTAGTCTGATGGTTTTGATTGATTAGATGTGGATCCAGTAACGAAGCTGCAGAAAAACCGCAAAAAGATGGTGGAGATGCAGAATTCCGCCCTGCTCTATTATTTTAAACGCTTGCCAAGCCCGGAAGATTACACGTACACTTTGGACGTTACATTGGGCCGCAGGTAAGACAACCTACTGTGCGTACGAGCATTTTAGTGTCGCCAAGTGTTATCAGATGGATTGATGTGATTGTGCTACGATTGTGCTATACCGGTAATATGGAGATGTTGTGCACTATAACGACAGGCAACTAGTTCATCTCGGTACTTTGCATACCAAATAACCCCTCTCAAGACACATCTAGATACCCATCAAAGCGATAATCAATCTAAGTTGAAAACCTTGTAGACTCTTGTATATAACGAGAGATATCCACAAAGACCATATGGACCACCCAGCATGGAAAAGGTGATTGTGAAAAAAGAAATCTGGGGCGAAAAGCTGGAAAACTGGCTCTGTTTCCACCCCTGGATCAGAATCATCTTCTTCTCCAAGGCCCAGATCAAACACTACCCGAAAAAGAAGTCTAACACCAACGCCAAGGAACGAGGATGGACCCGTCCGATTATCATGGGCGGCTGGATCTGTGTCTATCTCTACGCTGCCAGTAAAGCTATTGCTGAACATGTCTATCCTACCATGGCCCCCTTGGCAACCTCGCATTTTTCAGGTCTGTCGCTGCTGTCCAGTAAAGAGATTGTGCAATCGGCCATCTTTATCGTCACTCGGCCTGCCTTTGCGAAAATCTCGGATCACATTGGACGTTTGGAGGGCTGGGTTCTGGTGATTCTTGCCCATCTTCTCGGCTCGGTAATGTTTGCTGCGGCCCCCAACATTGGCTGTTACTTTGCAGGCACCGTTTTCTGGGAAATCGGAACCGTTGGAGGCCATCTCATGACAGAACTGTACGCCTCAGATACCTCTACGATCAACACGCGAATCATTTTTTCGTCGTTCATTCAATCGCCGAATATTTGGGGGCCCTACGCTGCTGCTCCGATCGTGGGAGCTATTCTCAAAGTCTCCACGTGGAGATGGGGCTATGGAATGTTTGCCATCATTCTTCCTGTGTGTTCTCTGGGTGTCATTGTCTTGTTTGCTGTGATGCGCGTCAAAGAAGTCAGATTGGGAGCTCTCGGCGACTTTTACACTCCCGGAGGAGTCAAACGGTTCATGTTGTCGTTTGATTTCGTAGGACTCATCATTCTGGTTGCTGGCGTGATTTTGTTTTTCTTCCCCATCACTCTGGCAGCAGGCACAGAAAAGTGGTCCAAGCCGAGTTTCATCGTCATGCTGACTCTGGGCAGTTTTTTTATGGCTGTTTTCCCTCTTTGGGAACTCTACGGAGCCAAATCACCGCTCATTTCGTGGAAACTGTTCCGAAACAGAGTCATGATCTGCTCCTGCACCATTCTCTTCTTTTCCAGCATGTCCAACAAACTGTCGGTGCCCTACTACATCACGTGGCTGCTTGTGGTGCGAGGATACAGTCCCAAGGCCGCCACCAACATCTCCAGCGCCCTCACAGTCTCCAACAACGCCTTTGGTATTCTTTTTGCAGCCCCTTACCTGTGGTGGAGCGGAAAACCAAAACACATGATGGTGCTGGGAACCTGTCTGTACTTTGTGGGAACAGGTCTGACGTACAGATTCCGACGAGAACACTCGGGTCTGGGCATTCTCATCATCTCGCAGATCATTGAAGGAGTGGGAAGAGGCACTCTGTACATTCCCTGTGGAACTATGGCCCAGGCCATGTTTGACAAACACAAGGTGGCCAAGGTGACAGCAGTGTACTTTACAGTAGGAGGATTTGGCCAGATTATCGGTGACGCGATTCTGGGAGCCATTTATCGAGAACTGTACCCTCGATACATCCACAAGTACGCTCCTGATATCCCCCACAAGGATCTTAACCAGATCATTGAGAAGATCAAAAAGGCCACCAAGTTCCCCATAGGCTCCAAGGTACGAAACGAGATTAACCATGCTTTTGAAGAGACAATGAAACACATGCTGTACGGAACGTTTGCGTGTGCCGCCATGATCTTCCTGACGGCTCTGTGTTACCCTTCCATCGATTTCAAGGAGGATGGCAGCGAAAATGTGGTTGTAGGAGACGACATTGAGCCCGACGATTATCGCGTTGAGGCAAGGTCTGAAAGCGAGGGAGAACACAGTGAGGAGACAGAGACGTACGAGAAGTTCGATGAGCTTCACTCGGACTCTCTGGAGGGACAGGAGCGGTACCAAAAAGATTAATTGATGTGTGTTTGTTTTGCCGTATTGTAGTTGAGAAGTGACGATGAGTAGTACCAAAATGACCGGAAAATGTTGCTGGTTTTAATGGGACTACTTTCAAATTGTTTGGATGACTGCGTGCTGTGAAATCACAACTTTTGTTCTTGCTGACAAATAAGGTGGGATGAATTTCCGAGCCGCACGCCTAGGGGTAGTGTTTTTGGGGGTCCTGAAATGGGGGTGGTAATGCTCCGATTTGGCTGAAAATGATTTTGATGCTTTTTGTAATGATTGTCACGTGACTGGAAAGTTTTTGGCATGTTCTGGTTAATTTGGAGTGAAATAACATGCCTATGATCACTGAACAGTCAACTAATCCTCGACAAACAAATAAAACGATAAAGACATACAAATCGGGCTCTGCTTGTTCTCAGGGCTGTATTTCAACAATGGCCGTGTATCTCTGGGCTTCTGGTTGATATTCTTATAGCTAATTTATCAACCCTATGCCTGAAACATTCGTTAGGGCATGATATCATCTCACTATAAGGACTCTACACGTGACTGAATATGTATCATTTTTGAATGTAATATCCGGCTGTATAGTTGCGTGATTCACTTACTCACTCACAAGTGATTTACTGCACCGCAGGGTAGGTATCTTCTTACTGACTTGATCTCTTCTGGTGGACAGTTCAGTACACACTCTCCTGCTACTACCCGAACCTATGGTTCCTCAAGTGGGTCGTAAGTGGTTCATTAAATCTTGCATGTGACAATACTTGTACCAAAAATACTACATCCATGTCACTCCTGCTAATCTTAACATATCTTGAACTCCCTAGACACCTTTCACAGCCCCTAGAAGCACATCACTAACTTCAAGTTCGTTAATCAGTAGGACTAGTTGAGTTGTGGAGCTGTGTCGGTCTGTTCACATTGTTACGAACACTGCTGCCCGCAAAACACATTAGCGTCGTTTACCTAGAGAGCTCGTAGTCATTTCTCTCTAATATGTTACCTATAGACAGTAGTATAGCTATTTACAACCTGTGTCATACCAACCATCCACTTGCTACACTCACTACGCTCGCTACGCTCGCTATTATTTTATCAATCAATTACCTAACCCTTCTCCTCTGATAGCCCCAATACAACCTGGCATTAGACGCCCGGGTAAACTCCTCAATCGATATCCTCTGCTTCAGGTAATTAACCCGCTGCAACAACTGCATCACCTCATCTAGAGCATTCAGCTTGGCTCTGTAATGCGCTTGGAACGTTTCCAGGTCTTCCCGTGATCCCACCCTTCTCAACGCCTCGCCTTGGTGGTACAAAAACGACAGTCCGGCAGAAATCGCCCTACAGTCCTGTTTGAGCATATAATCGACTTTGTAGAGAATACACAGCCGAGCCAGTTGCGCCAGGGTGACTTCAAACGCCAACGTGTTCATTGCATGTCGAATAATCGGTGGGCTGTGGTTTGTTCACAATCGGTTCTACCGTCTACCATTATATCTCTGTGGCAAGGCATAAAGGACATGCTGCACTTGCTAAGAGATCACTATGACATTCCCCACGATCCACACACAGACCTATATATACTCCTCATGTGTTTGCACTTATCGTGAAGGAGTTCGTATAAGTTATGTTGACCGGAATTCGGAGCAATTCGGAACATGTCCTATGCCGGAGGACTAGGAAAGGAAATGTTTTGGTAGTTTATGCGGTGGTATAAGTGTGTTGAGATCGATTTCAACGTCACGTGATTATTCATAGATTGAGCTCGGCGGTTGTTATATTACGCAGAGCAGTTTGATCAAACACAGGCGAATCTCGATTTGGAAAAAAAAAAAAAAAAAAAAAAAAAAAAAATAAGAGCCGTCCTAGATCGCTCCTCTGAGTACAGTATTCCAATGGTAGTGCTGACTGATGAGAGCTGTTTTCGAGCTGGATGAATTGTGGAAAATTGCTCTCACAAGATTAGAAAACCACCAGAACGAAAAACACCCTGCAATTGCCTATCTGGTCATTGTTCTCTTGAATGACACATGTACTGGAGGGTGAAATATCTACCCTTTGCACCGAACCAGCTTTGTCCATCAAACACCTGTGAACCTGCTGAAACCTGTGAGATTGCCAAAATGCCGTTACTCAGCAAAATTGGTAAGCCTGGCAAGTTCGCTGAGTTCCGTCAACGTCAACCGTGTTACTAAGCTACATTTGTAATCGGTAAAGTCCGCCAGCAGATTTCAAAGAGAGTGAGAGTTTGTGAGTGACGTAAACAGGGAGTTGAGCAGGCCTTCAGACGATGAAAAGCTGTGCACTTTCAGACGGTAAAAACTGTACCCGTGTGTACATCGGTGTTGTGAAGAAGTTTTTAAGACGAAACAGCTACAGCTACCCTGGTACAGTCCTTGTAGTAATCCTGGCAACATGGAACCCTTTAACGTTCTTCTGTGCGTGTAATATGTACACCAATAGGGAGTGCATTTATTGGGTCGTTTTTAGATCGTTTTGGATCGTTTTGGATCGGTGAAAAAGTGACCTGAAATTATCGAAAATCTCGAAAATCCGCATTTTGGCCACAAAAACACGTCACCAGGAAAATCGAACGCTCGGACGTGCTTTACACACGTTGCAACACAATTACCAATCTTGCATATGGTTCACAACGCCTGCCTAATTAAACCTCGCTTATGTATAGCAACTGCAGAACGTGTTACGAATACGACGGAGAAAAATGGAGAAGTGACGGAGAAGATGCTAAGGAGATCTGGGGCGGTTGGTAATCGACAATGACGTTTGGTAATATATAAAGGGTCGTTTTCGCAGTCTAGATCCTCACACAAAAGCACATCCACTTACCCTGCTAACCATGACCTCCCCCCGAATCGCAATCGTCTACTACTCGGTCTTCGGACATATTCGAGAACTCGCCGTGGCCATGCAACAGGCCATTGTCGCCGCTGGAGGCCAAGCGGACCTTTTCCAGGTCCCTGAAACGCTTTCTGACGAAATCCTCGCCAAAATGGGAGCTCCTCCTAAGCCCTCAGATCCCATCGCTACTCCAGCCACTCTCGAGGAGTACGACGCGTTTCTGTTTGGAATTCCCACCCGATTTGGAAACTTTCCTGCCCAATGGAAGGCGTTCTGGGACAGCACCATGGGTCTGTGGAAAACAGCAGCTCTGCATGGCAAATACGCAGGAGTCTTTGTGTCGACTGGAACCCCCGGAGGAGGCCAAGAGGTGACTGTTCTCAACTCCATGTCTGCCCTGTCGCACCACGGAATCATCTACGTGCCTCTGGGTTATAAGCACAGCTTTGCGCAGATTACTAATCTTGAAGAAGTCCATGGAGGATCGCCCTGGGGAGCAGGAACTTATGCTGGTGCTGATGGTTCTAGAAAGCCTACGGTGTTGGAGTTGGAGATGGCTGGGATTCAGGGTAGGGAGTTTTATTTGACTGTCAACAAGGCTTTCTAGAAAGAGCCTGGACGAAGTCCAGCGCGAGAACAGATGTAATACAATCCTGGTTAGAACAAATGGAGCCACTCGTAATACAGTACTGATTAGTACAAATCGAGCCACTTGTAATACTGTACAGATTAGTACAAACCGAGCTGGATAGATTTAATACAATAACCACTAGATCACTACCCATTATCCATTAGAAGTACAGCCTAGACAGAGTATTTTCTTTCTGGCTATACATTCTGAAAGCAACAGCAGTGATAGTTAGTACACTGTCGGTAATTTTTGTAGCTCTTTCACAGGAGTACAAAAAGGGTACAAGATAAAAATAACACAGACGACTGGTTCAGAGTTGATAAAGTGTGTTTCAACTCTGGTACCTTCTGTCTTGGAGTGTGTCTTACGAGGAGCCTTTTCAGCGGCACCATATGCTGATGATACTTACGATAACTCATAGAATCTTCATAGAATCTACATTTTGAAGATTTTATGAGCTGTCGTAGGTTTAGACAGCCTCCGGGGCTCTACCTATATTTTTTCTTGCTTATAGTATGACTGGCAGCCCCAGAATTTGTGTTCCAGTTATGGCGCCAAAAATCCAAACTTTTCAGAAGCCCGTCGAACAAGTAAAACTTGGTGTATCTTCAAGCTGACTATATCAGCCTGATCAGACGAGCCAGATGTACTATAATATTTATCTCACTCGTGTTATTATCGTCTCAGAGCTGTGCATCATATAGCTCGTACCTATTGATGGTCTAATGGGATTACGAAGGAGCAGAGATACAAATGTCGTTTGAACTGTTTTACTTCACAATTGAGACATTTCCACACAATCCACTGGTGTGACAGAGCTGCGTATGTGATTTTAGCTCGTTTTGGCACCTCTCTTCAGAAAGATACTGCTCCTTATTGCGTCAGTTGGAAAGCTTAGGTCAATGTAGATGACACATACAATTGATATTTACAAATGACACACCTCTAACCTCAGACTTCCCCAGCTCTTTCGAGAGTATTCTAAGGGGTATTGTAAAGTACAGTGCTGTAATCGTGTGGTCTAAGTCTGGTAACATTGGATAGAGGGCACGCTATATAAAGACACTGGACGTAGGGACTACAAACTGGGCCACACATGAATAAATGGGGAAATCACGTGACGCGTTAAATTGAAAAATGGACTCTATAAATGGTAGCAAATCCGTCCAGCTATCCAGTTAGGCACAGACTTTTGTTGTGCAGTTCTTGCCCGGTGGCAGTTGTATCTGATAAGCGTCTCCGGCTCATCAAAAGTCGATCATTTCGTTCTGTTTTTCACAGTACTTTCGGCTATTCATGAAGTTCTGTAGTGTCCATGCGTTTCCAATGAGTCACGTGACTACGAGATCAACTGGAGACGTACTTGAGGTATTTTCGTGGCTGATAGCTTTGTCTGAGTTGATGCTCGGGCTGAAAAATGGAGCCCCCTTTTGAAGGTATCGTATGGACCACTTCTGATACAGCGACTCTGTGTGGTTCCTGAGAGAGTCAGCTGTCTTTGTACATGTCTTCCCTACTGTTTCTCGTCCTGGTCTAATATACATATATACAATATTGTATGGAAGTGTAGCCAGGCAGGCAACACCTTTTTGGCACACTTACGTCATCCTTGAGGTATCTATGCCATTCTTGAGGTACCTTCGGTATTGTGCCGTCGGTAACTTTGGTACGGCACCTCCGTACTTCGGCTACGGCACACCTGCGGTACCTTCGGTACCTTAGGTATGCCTACGGCCTCTTCAAATTCACCAACGACCAATCATACTCATCCCTCAGATACATGACCTGGGAGGCCTCCTCTGGATGCAGATCTTCAAAGTCGGCAAACAGATACCCCGCATCGTACCGTCCCCGTGAGTAGTTGACAATCCAGTAGAAAATGTTGACTCTGAGCCAGTCCGCTTGGTAGGCCGTGCCATCTTCGGCTATGACTGGAATCCCCCGGGCCAAACACGCCTGTTGAAGCTCTGCAAACGACATGTTCCAGGCTCCGCCGCTCTTGGCAATGAGAATGTCGTCGGCACGCACCTGTTTCATGTGTGTTTCGACCCGGCTCTGCAGCCACGAAACCGGGTACCAGTTGATAGGCACCATGGCTGCCGTGAGTTTGAGGGCCTTACTAATCGCCAGCAGCTGGGTTTTGGTCATGTGATACGCCGAATGGGCCGGCTGGGTGTCTCCTTTGAGTCTGAGCAGGTCACGTGCGTCTTTGGATCGAGCTTGAAGTAATTTCCTCGCCTGAGACGGGATCACACACGTGCCTGGAAGAACCTGGGGAAACGCCAGAACAACCAGAGGAGTGAACTCAAAGCAGATGCAAAAGACGACCACAAACAGCGGCAGTTTGGGGAAGTCACGTGCGGTTCGCAAGATCAGCTGGTACTCGGAACGTGTCAGAGCCTCGCCTTCTTGTGGTAAGATGTTGACGTCGATTTTGCGGCGCGTGTTGTCTCTCTCTCGGGCGATTTCCTTGTCGCGTTTGTGTAACGTCATTTCGCCCGTGACGGTCGAGAAAATGCGTTTGTGCGTGGCCACCTGGTTGTAGAAGTAGTGTTCCAGGACCGCGTCGGTGATTTCTGATTTGTTGGACGCCGCGTACTTTGTGAGCAATTGATTGGCCTGTTTGCGGTTGATCCACACGTTTTTGATGCCGGATTTGTACACCGCCAGGGCGACTTTCGCGAGGTTCGTGAGTTGTTTGAATTTTGACAATTGAGACGATGAAATCGGTTTTGCCGTTTCAACCGGTTTTGTTGATGAAGTCTGTTGTGCCGTTTCAACCGAGGCTATGCTCTTCCCCTTTTTTTCCGCCTTCTTTTCCGCCTTCTTTTCCGCCTTCTCCCTTCTCTGCCTCTCAATCTCCGCCTCGGTAATCGTCAATGTCGTGGGAGCATTCACCAGATCGGCATCATAGTCCGCGGCAAACCAGTTTTGCTGAAACACCTTGCTTTTGAGCGCCTGATCCAGGCTTCTCTCACAGTCCACCAACGGAAACAAACCCATGTTGCGGGTCGCCACAAACAGCGGGCCGCGCTGCCGCTTGCTGTACGCCTCGGACTGCTCCTGGTGCGTGTCGTAGAAAGGTAGTGGCGAGGGCTGGTTTTTCAGCGACTCGGGCGGCGGCGCCGTGCTGCTGATTGATCTGCGGGGGAAGCGGAGAGCATGCTTAGTCAGCCGTAAGCTGGATGCCCTGATCATGTCTGTGTAATGTGTAATGAAGGGTGGTGTGTATGTGGTGTGTAATGAAGGGTTGAGTGCTGTGTTACGTTGTGTTGTGTGGAGATCTGTCTGAAATCGACACCCTACTTTCCTGCAAAGGCTGCATCAACTATAATTGGTGGTTGGCGTATTTGGCCTAGGGCTGTTGGGCAATCATGCACAATGCAAGACTCGGTAATTATACTGTAGGGGGTGAAATCGACTAATGCTCGGGTGCGTGGTGTCTGGGTTCTCTGTGTATCCGTTTGTGTCACTTTGACCGTCTAAAACCGTCTACATAGGTTTATATATACCCCTGTTGTCGCACACGACCGGCCTTTATTTTGGCCAATGTGAACACGGTTATTTGATCACCAATACAGATTGACCAACACCGAATTAAACACACTAAGGCTGATTGATAGACAGATTGGCTGACTAAGACGGTTAAACAGAGCGATTTAACAAAGCATTGTCAGACTTTCGAAATCATCACGTTCAAGAGCAGTCTTAGTAATCATCCAGTCTTGCAAATCTAGACCATCATGCTGACGTCATAGATGTAGATCCTTTACAAACGCCGATCGTGTGAAGAATGGTTTGGATGAGGGTGGTCACGTGCGCTTTGGTTACGTAAGCCTGAGATGACTAATGTCGAATATCCAACACCAACGGAACATGATCCTACATTGTAAGCCGACCCGATCAACACCTCGGCCCAAAGGCACTGCAAAGACAGGGTAAGTTGATTATGTAAGCTCATATGGGGTGGAGATGTGAACGAGTACCGGTAAGTTATTCATATTAGGGGCTTTGGCGAGTAATCCGTAGTTTTAAAGCCAGTCCCAGGGTTTTGGGGTTGACTTCTCGGGGAAAATATTGGGTTGTCAATTGGGCTGTCAAATTGGATTGTCAAACTGGGTCACACATATTGATTCAAGATGGTTGTGTCTTTTGGTGGAATGAAATGTGAAATGTGAGAAGCCAAAGACCAAGAGAAGACACCAGAGGACTTTGCAACATTCCAGTACTTGTACCGGTGCTTGTACTTTTACTTGTACAGTGTTAAGTCGTTGAATTCGACACTGAGCCAATCCAAGCAGTCTTACAAGTACATACACCTCAACAAGTTCACACACAAGTTGATGCCGAAATGACTGGAATGTGGTCACGTGATTGTATTCCAGCTACTCGTATGTACAGCTATAGTACACCATTGTTTGTATCAACAGTTCATGTATGTACTATATGGGCGTTGGCAGGGTGTATGTCTTCAGAACCATAGGTTACTACCGTACGATACAAGTAAAACGAAAAGACATACCATTCTACTAAGCGCAGTACTGGTACAAACCGACTTGTAAAAAAAGAGTCTTAAAGAAATGTTTCTGTGTAAAATACATTGATTTTGACCACCACCATTTCCCATATTTATCTCACCCAACTCTATCCACTCCGGCAGATGTAGGGTATTATTCCGAAGTGTGGGGAAGAGTGCATGAGGTGTGTTTTTGGGCGGAATTATTTTCGACTTTAAAAAACAAATCGCAGAAAATGAATACTACAGACAGACTCAGTTCTGGTGGCTCATGTTATTTCGGTTACGCGAATATACAATCTGATGATGTATAAACAAGTTTGTAGTACTCGTGATTGACTGCTTATTTCTCTTACCTTTCGAGAACATTACCGAACTCGTAACACATCATCAGAGACTGAAAGACACTGTAATCACTCTATACATGACTCAATACAGCCCGTCGAAATTTGTTAGCTCCTTTGCATTGGTTTGCGCCCTTTGTGGTTGCTTTTTCGGACTCCTCCTGCCACCGCCGATACCGCTCTTTTTTAGGTTTGCGATATCGCTCTCTGTCAATATATATACCAGGCGATCTCCAGCTACTCGTGAAAGACCCAAATCACCTCTATATCTACAATGTCCGATCCCTGGAATGCCAAGAAATACACCGAAGACGCAGCCTTTGTGCCCCAGCTCACTTCTGTCGTCCAGCAGTGGCTCGACCCTCAATCTGAAGATACCATTTTGGACATTGGCTGTGGAGACGGCAAGCTGACTCAGGATTTGTCCAAGCGGTGCCAGTCCATTTTCGGAATCGACAACTCCTCCAATATGGTCGATCTGAGCCACAGTCGAGGTCTTGAGGCCGAGGTCGTGGACTGTTCCAAGCTCGACTCCTGGACCCATTCTCAAAAGTACAAAAAGGTGTTTTCCAACGCCACTTTCCACTGGATTTTTGCCCAGACCAAGACTGATGCTCAGCGGGTCGCCGTGTTCAAAAAGATCCACAGCCTTTTGCAACCCGGAGGTTGGTTTGTGTGTGAAATGGGCGGTTTCGGAAACGTTGCCGAAATTCAGGCTGCCTTTATTATGGCCGTTGAAAAGTTTGGAAACAAGACCGTTGCTCAGGCTGGAGCTGCTTCGCCCTGGTATTTCCCCCATGAGGACGTCATCTCCAAGTTTCTGCAAGAAGCCGGTTTTTCCGTGGAGAAAATCGAACGAGTGTATCGATCCACCGAACTTGCCGAAGGAGAAGGACTCCGAAAATGGCTGCAGCTGTTTGGATTCAATTTCCTCAGCGAGATTGACGAGAGCAAGCACCAGGAGGCTCTGGACTATATTGTCGATACTTTGAGAACCACCAACTACGAGCCCCATTCGAAGAAATGGTATGCTGGCTACGTTCGATTGAGATGGGTTGCCAGAGTTGAGTGATGAGATGATGAGATGCTGCTAACTATACCTCTTAATATTATGCTTATGAATGAATGCCAAAGGCTAGTAATTGTAACACCACAACAGTATGAACATCTGTAACAAAGAGGATACAAGATAGAACGAAGAATACAGTAGGATGAAGAAGATACAAGATAGAACGAAGAATACAGTAGGATGCTGAGAATATAGACCAAGCTATGAAGAGCTTCTGTTTGGTTGCAATAGTAAGAAAAAGTCTTCATCTCTTCGGTATACCGTTTTACCTACAGTACTGGTACCGACAACAGAGAACTGTCAAGAACAAGTTGAACCCTTGGAAAAGACACTAGAAAGACACCTGGGACCCGTTAAACGACATGGAAACAGAATTCCGTCAAAATTCCTTTTATGAAGTGATTTTGACCGTTATAACGTGAGAGTGAACTTTGGGAAGATCACGCATTGATACTGAAGAAGATGTAGGCAACACAGGAATACTGAGAGCTGATGATACAGTGAAAAGATCATCGACCAAAAACCTCATATAAATTTTACTCTAATATAATTCACAACCACCGCGTAGACGCGACTTTAAGATGGAAGCCTCAAAAATGGCATTTTCAACAGCACATAACTTTCGTTTAAGTCACTAGATCAGTTTCATTTTTGGGGACCTGGTTTCATAAGCAGTGGTGTATCACCTAGTATAATTAGATATTTGATATCTCCAAAAGCGGGCGAGATAGCCCAAACCTAGGAACTTGTTGAAAGTTCACCCTAAAAAATCAAGAATCTCGCGCCGATGGTTTGGTGGTAAAATCCATCGTTGCCATCGATGGGCCCCCGGTTCGATTCCGGGTCGGCGCAATTTGGTTACGGCCATATCCTGGTGAAAATACGGCTTCCCGTCCGATCAGCCATAGTCAAGCACCAGAGAGCCTAGTTAGTATTGTAGTGGGAGACCATACGAGAATCCTGGGTGCTGTAATCTTTTTCCCCCAGCTCACGAGCGTAGCGAATGGGCAGGTTTTTTGAGCTTTTCCTGACTTCTGATTGCTGTGGTGAATTTTTTGTTGGCATTATTCAACTCCACACAGTTCAAGAAATAAGCTTCTGTGCGGCTGACGTCAGGTTTGGATTCCGGCATCTGCAAAATAGTATTAAAAAGGAGTCGAGACACAAAAACTCGTTATAATCCGGGCCTTATATGGATTAGAGTTCATAGCTTAAAAGGGTGCCGGGAGATATTCGTCGAATGAGGGCGTAATTATTGTTTTTACCAGAACGTGACTAGTTTAGAACGACTGGGCAGATCGGGAGAATCATTTTGGTACCAATAACGAGTCCAATATGTGTATTTTGGGTGCCACAAATGTTGATGTGACGCTATGTTTCCACTCACATTCACGAAACAACACCATGACCGCGGAAATATTAACTGTGTCGACGTTCATGGTATCAAAATATTCGCCATGAGCTCCCTTATCTGTTGGTAGTATTTTTAGAGCTCTCTCATCATTATATCGGTTTTCGTTGATTTGCCACCGCCCTTTTGGGGCACGCTTACGTCAGCAAAATCAACTGCATCTTCATTGGAGGTTATCCACTAAGGACTACTCGTATTTAGTTTGACACTTACGCAAATGTTTCTTTTCACAATATTTTCGCTCCCCATAAACTAGGTTATGAGTCAGAAGAGAAAGGGTGGTTGTTTGAAGGCGATTTTGTTAGCATCCTTTTGGTTTTTATTACATTAATCAGCTGCCCCAGCCGCCCAAACCCTATTTCAGTTCCAACCAATCAAATCCGAGCATTACTAACCACCCTTTGGTTCTGCCCGATACCGGCCTCTCTCACGTGAACTTTTGCTTATTACTAATTAGCTACTTGTCAAACCTAGATAACCGGGGTGCAGGAAAATTCACAGGTGAACAAAAACCCATCTCTTTCTACAAACACACACACACAAAAGCTCACACAACTACAAACATGTCTTCGATACTCTCAGCAGACGACCTCAACGACTTCATCTCGCCAGGAGCAGTGTGTATCAAGCCTATCAAGGTAGACAAGACGACGGAGACGGCCGAAATCGAAATTGGATCGGAAGGACAGGCCCTGGAGGTGGGTATTGACGGCACTCAAAAGGAGCTCGAGCCGGCACAACTGTCTCTCAGTGACTGTCTGGCGTGCTCGGGATGTATTACGTCAGCAGAGAGTGTTCTGGTGGCTCTGCAGAGTCATACGCAGCTGTTGGACGAGCTCAAGAAGGAGGCCGATTTGCCTAGTGGCGAAAAACGCATTTTTGTGTGTTCAGTGAGCCACCAGGCACGTGCCAGTTTCGCAGCAGCCTTTGGGGTGTCTGTGGAGGTTGCCGACGCCAAACTACATTCGCTACTGTTGGATACCCTTGGGTTTGATTACGTGGTCGGTATGGGTGTTGGACGCGAGATTTCGCTGATCCACAGCGCCCAGGAGGTGGAGAAATCGACGCAAAAGCCCGTCATGGCCGCGTCGTGCCCCGGCTGGGTCTGCTACGTCGAAAAAACCCATCCTCACGTGATTCCGTATCTTTCAGGCGTCAAATCGCCGCAACAGATTTGCGGCTCGCTGCTCAAAAAGGTGATTTGCGACACGAGAAACGTCAAGCCCAGCCAGGTGTATCACGTGAGCGTGATGCCGTGCTTCGACAAAAAGCTGGAGGCGTCACGTGACGAGTTTTCCGTCGAGGAGGCCGGCCAGGACGAAAAAATCAGAGACGTCGATTGCGTCATCACCACCAAGGAAGTGGTCCAGCTGTTGACAGAGAAAGATCTGAGTTTCGGCGGGCTTCCGGAGATTGAAAAAACCCGTCTGTACACTTCTGTACCGGATACCTGGCCTGCTGAGCGAGATTGGAAGAATCACGTGGGGTCTTCTTCGGGAGGATACTTGCATCACGTGTTGACGACTCTGAGACTTCAGCACGACCCCCAGGAGGCTCGAACGCGCGTGGATGCGTCCATGGGCAAAAACCAGGACGTCATGGAGTACTCTGTGATCGATACAGAGACCGGAGAGACGGTAGCTTCTGCGGCCCAGGTCTACGGCTTTCGAAACATCCAGAACCTGGTTCGAAAGCTGAAACCGACCCGAGGAGGCAAGGGAAAGGTGGTGTCGGCCCGAAAGAGCTCCAAGTCTGTTGCTGCGGCTCTCAATCCTTCCACATACTCGTACATTGAAGTTATGGCTTGTCCTGGAGGCTGTATTAATGGAGGAGGCCAGGTGGGAGCTCCCGAGGGAGTTACTGTTCGAGAATGGAAGGACGAGACGGAGAAAATGTACAACTCGATTCCCACGGAGGCTGTGAGTCCCGAGGTGGTGGACTGGGCCAAAAAGGTGTGGGCTGGTGAGGAGGAGGGGAGGTTGGTGACGGCGCATTATCAGGAGGTGGAAAAGGTGGATCAGGGCTTGGCTAGTACGTGGTAGGGAGCGAGCGGAAACGAGTGGCCGTAGGTCACGAGTGGACAACAACAGGTTGGTCATGTGTAAACGAGAGTCCTGTTGGTCACGTGTTACGAGACGTCCTGTCAACACAAGTCTACCTGTTGACTCGAGACAACCTACTGATCACGTGTCTACCACAGGTTCCATGAACATCAAGCTGATGACTACAGCTCAGCATACTACTGTTGAGGTCAGGTAATTTTGTTCACCATCATTCCCTGTTGAAATCCAGCAACATTCAAGGAGTCAACTCCAAAAACAACAGACACATACACGATTACATATTTATTCAATAAAGCATTTGATTGACGGATGACGGCGTACTTGTAGTCACCTCTTCTAGAGCACAATTTATAGATCGACTTTAGAAGGGTGGACAGAAGCTGTACAGTAGGCTCACTACATTCGACCTACCAGTGACCACTAGGCTTGTCTTTGTTGACCGAAGTTGGTGTCAAAATGATCTCCCGAATCAGCCCATTCCAACGGTACCACTCACTACATCACTCGACTCCTCCCCATCGAGATGTTCCACTTCTAGAATTTGCCTATATCGTCTGGAAATTAAGGTATTTGAATTTTCGAGCCGCACGCCTAGGGGTGCGGTTTTTGGCCCTCTTCAAAACTGGCCAAATTGGGTGGATGAAGCTGGAGTTTTGGCTGGTGGTTGGTAGGGGAGTGTTCACGTGACAAACAAATTTCAAGAGTTTTTGGGCTACTATTGAGTAAGATAAAAGGATATGTGGTGCAGTGGTATCAGGCGAAGTAGACATGCCACTAATAGTATAAACCCTTAAGTAGCGCTAAGTAATCTACAAACTCGGACTGTACGATGATCCCACATAACGCTTTAAGAACGGTCACAGTGACCAAAAAAGAAGCTGGGAAGTATTTGTGAAGGTCACGTGAGACGATTAGTCCGCAAAAGTATTATATTAAGCTATCTCTTTGGCATTGTAGAGTTATACGCTCATAGTCTGTAATTGAGGAAGAGGGTATGTACAGTATAGCGGATGTATCATGACGTACAATGCTGATGATGGTTGTTCTTTAAGAAGAAAATAAAAGACAGAAGCATTAGTCAGCAGTCGTTTGACAAGGTATTCAAGGCTGCCAAAACAACCACAGCTTTGTAGAGTCGTACATACTCGTGTGTACTGAAGCTCACGGTTGCATGGACCGCAGCTTAGGCATGCACTGAACAAGCCAATATGCAACCACCAGTCTCAAAAGCTCCATCCTGGACCCACATATCTCGGCTGCCTCGTTCCGAAACTTCCACAACCTCTCTGAGACATTCCACGCAGTGTGGAGCGAACGAGGTGAGACTGCAGGATGAGATGCCATGCACAGTGGGTCCTGTTTTGGCCCACGGTTTGTGTGTGTTGTGGGTGGGCTAGGAGAAAAAGAAAAGTACTGGTGTGTAGCTGGCATGCGTATGGCCGGTTTGGTGAAGTTTAGGGGGTCACAGCGTCAACATTCGCTGCTTAAACGTGACTACAATCACGCGATGACTTTGGGACTCTAACCAGGTCTAGGTTTCGCTTAGCTGTATTGCCCAGACGACTTATAACGCCTAGAACGGTTTAACCTGTTAGATATTTGGTCAGAATGTACTCTGCAGCTCGCTGGATCTACACTATAAGTCACGTTCATATCCGTCTTATACTACACATTCTAAAAGGGTCCGTCTCATGGTGAAAATCTTGGCAAAACTTTATCAGCCTCGAGATGAATAGCCAAGGTGGCTGCAGTCACGTGTACAAATCATCATTTTGTTTGACTCTGTGTTTGCACCCTGCTGCGAGTCTCAGACACGCGAACTCAGACACGTGAACTCAGACAGAAAGGTGAGACTTCTGAGACATTTTCCTGCACAAGTACGGTATTGCGTGAGTCAGCTGGAGCTGTATTGAACTTGCAGTGTTTGACTGACTTTTAAAGAAGTTTTGCTCTCGTTAGGGCAGTTAATATGCTAAGCATCTCAGCACGGTATATACAATTCAATTGCAGTTCTCCTTGTATCTGTCTCACTTGTTTGTCACCTGTCTCTTACAGTTGAGCAAATGGACTATCAAGCTTCAAAGATGAAAAGCGTGTATTCTACGAAAGTACTCACAAGAGTGGACAACACTGTATTGCTTGAATCAGCAATCTAACGGTAAACTGTTTGCCTCTCTTGTAACCACAAATACCGATTACGGTGGATACGAGTACGGACTCCAAAGTCAGCTATCTACACAAAGAAATGTCTCAGGATTGCAAGCTCGCAAAAAGAAATCTTCACACTCAGGTATACCCTCGTTGCAGGCTTTGTCAGAAAAAGCAAACACAACCCTCGAACAGGCATGCGAATGAGTGTCTCATATTTTTCTTGTTTCCACATCTGAGACAGTTCAGAAGGTGGAGGAGTTGAACGGGTGGAGGGCAATACAACTGAAGTATCGGACCTCGGCAAATTCAAACTGCAAAAGTACAATTAGAGAGTCTGATATCGTCCATAGATGAGCAAAAAAGCCTTTGTGAATCGTGAAAAGTAAGTGCAGTCGTTTCTTCACCGAAAAGCAGTATACTGGTGCCAACTTCGTATCTGACATTTCTCTTCTGAACACTTGTACTATTGTACTCTGTACTCGTATCGTGCTATCGTACTCTGTAATCGTACTCTGTACTCTATACTTTCGGCCCGTGTTTGTCACGTTTTTTCTCGTGTAGCTCCTTCAGCCGCTTCATGTCTCACCGTGTTATTGGTGGCTGTAAAATGCTATAAATTCATCCAAAGTTCCAATCACGTGTCTCTGATCGTCAAACCAGGTCACGTGATGCGTAGACGGCTAGTCAAAACAGTTTGCCGACTTTGTGTGACTGACAGAGTTACTCGTAGAAATACATATGGATTCAATACGGTGAGTGTTGCTGAGACTACAAGTACAGACTACAAGAACTGGCTTAAAGCTCTACTGAATAAGATGAACTGTATGTAAGTTGTTGCTGAGATTTGAGACGCTATTTCAATTCTCGTGCATCATCTCTAGCCACTTGAAGAATGTTTGTAATGATATGGAGTTTGTGAATTTTTGATCTTCCTTGCAAAACATTTGTACTACAAGCGATGCCAAAAATAGTACCGTATCAGTACACCACCCAACTATCCGCTGATTCGAATGGTACAATGATACAGTACAAAGATCTGTACAAAAGATGGGCATCTTCTTAGCCACTCTGAAACTTCTCAGCTGCTGTTCAACACACCTGTATTCTAATATTCTAGAATCTAGCCACTTGTACGATGCGACACTGGAATGTATACAAAAGCAACGTCAACCACGTCGACTCTACAGACTAACAACTCCACTGACTGCACAGTCTACACTCCCGCCTCTTTCTATACGGCATAGGTCAACGTTCGGAAGACGGCATGGCCGAGAACGCAGATTGGCGCAGACACGAGGTATGGGGAGCGTACGGGAGCGTATAGACAGTGAGCTAGGACATGAGACATGCCGAGGTAAGAGAGGTGGGTTAGGGGCGGAAGTGTACCAATACTGCACAGAAGAGAATGTTGGTAACGAGTTGACAGACGTTTGGTTCGTGTTTTATGAGCTCTACGTATAGTTACCATTCGACTGGGTTGAATGGCAGAATGACATCCATCTTTCAGTGTAAAGATGATGAGATGTACAAGTACTCTTCTTTCGAATGGCAGTACTACTTCGAGGACTGTGGATGGTTTGTAGGTACTTTACCGTACGTCTTAGCATTCTGTAGATACCTCTTGCTTTAGTATGGAATGAGAAGGACGATTCCTGACATCAAGTGCAATCGTATAATCGAATTGTATCGCTACACGATATAGACCCAATCCAAGTCGTTTCGCCGACTACCGAAAGATGAGCAAATTACCAGTCTGAGACAGCCTGAGACATCCAAGACTGAATTGATGCGGTGTGTTGTGTGGGTGGTGCATGTAGAGAATTTGAACACGGATTTGGACAAGGTAAAGGGGTATATCACCAGACATTTGTACTGAAGGTGGAGGATATTATGACACCATTCGAACCGGCAGAGAACGGGGAGTAGAATGATATGCTTTCTGCAACTTCTTGCCATACAAAAATCTCGCCCTAAACGCTGCTAAGCGACACCTCAACATATTTGGTGCTCTCAACATGTGCCGTCTAGACAATGAGGACAATGGTCCGGATACAATGTACGAACCTGCACTAACCAAGCAGATTTAGCCGACGTCATGGTTACGAGCGGTTAATGGTTTGAATGTCGGGTTTGTGGCAAAAATCGAGTTTCTGTCGAAGATCTATTTTCCGTCAAAGGCGGATCACCCCGTCTATATCGTGGATGTGCTGTGCGGCGTTAAGGTGTTAAAGCCGGCCAACGCTGTAGACAACAGCTGACAGAGTCACGTGAACAAACCCCGTACGAAAACAAGACTGCCAAGCAACCAGTGCATTACAAACGTCCTATGACTTGACAGCAGGTATTGTGGAAATTATTGTCAGCTATTGTGTGGCTATTGTGTGGCTATTGTATTGTGGAGGTTACCATATGCTAAGACAATGGTGACAGTGAGACATACGGTACTTGTAGATGAGACAGAATTGCTGTACACAAAAGGAGTACCTGTACTCTAGAACATGACGTCATCCGTCTACACCTCATCATCTGACCACATACACAGCCCTATGACTCTATGACCCGGCTCTACACCGCCACACATGGTCGCACACATGACCTCTGGGTATAACCACGCCACAAGTGGCTGAGGACGTGCGTGGCTGAACTCTACTGTCGGTCGGCTCCCGGCTTGCGGCACCCTCGACGGCTTTTGGTCTAGTTGATTTTGGTTTTGGTTGTTTTTGTGTTTTTCGAAGATGCATTTTTTGTTTTCTTTTTCCCACCCTTTTTTTTGCTTTTCTTAATTTTCACTTTCCTCTCCCCCTCCTTGTACTCGTACCTCGCGGGCCGCATTACGCCGGAGAGTAGCAAAAACGAAAAGCTGAGAGTTGAAAGGGTTGCGGATTGCGGGTTGGACGGAGAGAGGGAAGTGAGGGAAGTCTTGGTCAACAAAAAGACGATTTTAGTTGGACGTTCCAGTAATATAGATGAGAGTTAAGGGTTGGGAGGGGTTTTCAAGTATACCTTTAACAGTGCTCAAGTACAGCTACACATCCAACACCCCCCTACACTCCGTTCTCGCTTAACATGCACCGTCTGGTCTAGACTTGTTCCCTGGCCTTCTCTCCCGTCTCCTCCTCGCTCGTCTAATTACTCCATATCCCTGCACCCCGTATTCCTGAAACACCCTTTGGACAAGAGTTCTGTTCAACAGCAAAAGACGTTGCCCAGTGTAATGTACATACGGAGTACATGTTAGACAGGATTAGCCGGGGAAGAGGTTAAAAGGATGGAAAAGGCTGAAAAACGATAAAAAAGGCAGAAAAAATACGTCGAAAAACGTCAAAAAAGGCAGAAAAACGACGTCGAAAAACGTCAAAAACGATAAAAACGTCAAAAAACGATAAAAACGGCAAAAACCGACGATCTATTGTGGGGAACCAGTTACAATGACGTTTGACGTGAGACAGATCGTCGAGAGTGGGGTATGGAGAGCTGTAGCACGTGTTGTAATCGAGTCACGTGATTGTATTAGTACACACTAGTCCAGTTGGTCCTCGCTTAACACCTCTAATTGTAGAAGCGAGCATTGGTGGAAAATCGAAGCGAATTGGTGAAAAATGCAGTACATACGTATAATCGCGTATAATCGTTCGTTGATCTGTGCTCGCGATCGACCTCCTCGAAAGGCAATAATATCCCGTGCCAAGGGACGTGCCAAGGGACGGTATTAATGTGGGGACGAGACATTGAATTTTACGAGGCAGGGGGTGTTGGGGAGCTTAGAATTTGAGAAATGGTTACAAAAACAATGTTAGGTGTATCATTCGAATTGGAAGAAGACGAGGAGCAGAATGATGTATTTGGATTTTCATTTGGGGGAGTATTGGTGGAGAGGCAGACCGTTGAAATATGTAGAGCCAGGGGAGGTCTAAAAGTTTGATGGTAGTTTGGCGGTCGGTAAATCTATAACAAAATGTGACAAAAGTAGTATCATTCGAGTCGGAAGAGGACAGGGCGCAGAATGGTTTATTTGGATTGTCATTTGGGCTAGTATCGGAGGTTTTACAGGGTGTTGAAGTTGTAGGGGTAGTGGAGGGTTTAAGAGTTTGACCGTAGTTAGGCAGTAGTTTGACCGTAGTTTGACGGGCTGTAGATCGAAATTTGCTATTAAGAAAAGTGCCAAAAATTGCACCATTCTACTCCCCTGTCTCTGCTGATTCGATCAGTACCAGAGTCGTATGCTTTGAGTGCTATACAAATGTTTGGATAAGTGTTCTCTCCAGAGCCAAATGCTCCACCTAAATTACAATAGACGGACACTGTATTGATTGACACGTCATTGGTTATAGAGTATAGAACACTCCATTCAGTACAGTACACGTCATCATTCAGAAAAACACAAACACAAACACGTACGTCAGCTTTTCCAAACACGTCTCTCAGTAAACACAAACACGTCTTCATTTGACATTCCTCTTACCCCAGATTTTGACAGCAAGAGTGCATTCCTGCGTGAGTCTATCAGTTTGGTTTGTGGCTCTGACAGAACGTTGCACAAACGGGTGACACAATTGACATATGTGATTACCGTTGGGTCAGGAAACAGAGTGCACGAAAATAGCCAGGGAGACTGAGTTAGTACTGTCAACTCAATAGATTGGGGCGTCTTATTGTAAAGAACTCCCTGTACTCACTCTGATTGTAATCGTTCCTGCAGAATAATGGTTGATACCGGTTCTTCTGTTAGCCAACTGAAATATCAGGGAAATGGGTTTCAGAACAAAGTATTCTCTCGAGTGCCTGCGTTAGTAACATTGTCTATAAAATACCTGATTGCAGGAGTGGTGGTTCGTGGTGCCACGTCATCATGTAGAGCAGGAGGTCGTGTCTTCTTCCTGAGCATCGTGAACAGCACGGCTGGCTAATTCCAAACAGACGCGATGGATGGCTTCCTCGTATGACCATCGTTTCAGGGGTGCACCAGGGGAGTATGTCGAGCGACCCTATCAACCCTGTCCGTAGAATCCGATAACGATGGAGTGCAATTAATCGGGCCGACTGCCGTTCTGGGACGGTACTGCTCTCCGAGGGTGTAGACTCACTTGTCGATTGGGGGGATGGCTAGGCTACTTGTCCTACGAACCAATGACCTTAGTAAGTCAAATTAATTCAGGGAAAGTGCGGCAAAGCCGCGATACAATACATTCAATGGTTATATAAGTGGCTGCACGTCAGACTAGGATGTGCAGGTGTGCTGAAGGTTACTTTTTAGCGCACACGTGGGAGATGTCGGAAAATGTCGGGAGGGTTCACACATAAACGACACAAACAGCAATGCTTGACTGACACAAACAATGCTCGAGACTGACAGCTAGACGGTATTTACATGTCTGTGTCACTCACTGCATGACAGTGTTACCACCAATTAACACTGACGTCGGTGATAATCACCAGGTGCTGACATTACATACCATTCGATACTCATGTCATTGTCTCGATCAAACAGTCCAAAGCATCTCCAGATGACTCAGCATCGCCACTGTCCTCGTGTCTGATGACTCAGCATGGCTACTGCTTCAGAAGAGCTTTCGTCACTTCCTCGGAATCTCGCTTAATTACCAGTACCTCTAGGTTAACCGAAAACATGACACATGTCAGCAAACGTTAGTTGTGGAGCCGGTTACAGGGGGGAGTGCCTCACGGCCGGAAACGGGGCCCCGGACGACAGACGTGCCCCGGACGGCTCTGGTGAGACACAAACGTGTGCCGATCACATTGTTGCTCTGCAGTGCCTTGACCTCTTGGTATAGCCTGTCAGGGCATTTATCAGGGGTCCAAAACCCAATTTCCGAAACCGGAACCGCGAAACAATTCTACAAAAGCGCAAACAAAAAGTAGTACCGGTACTTGTACCGTACATACAGTATCCATACCCCTGTTGTACGCCCTGTTTTCTCCTGATCCGCCATGCACGATTTATTATCGTTTTTTTAACTATTTTCAAATTATTCACATTTTCAAATTTAATTTTACAGTGCAAATCCTCGAATAATATCCAACAATTCGGATAACCAACTCGGATAACCAACTCGGATAAAATGGATACAATGGATATTAATGAAAATTCCAATAAAATCAGCCCATTTATTGCCCTCACGCGAGCGTGTAAATACCCCATAATATTCCACACACTCTTCCCCTGCCTTATTGTTTTTTGAAACGTTTGTGGCAAGTGCAATTGCGCATTTGGCAAGTGTCGATAATTGCTGTAAAATCAACATAAATCGTTCTCAACGTGCCATTCGGACCGTTGCACCCAAGACAGTAAAATGAACGACCGTAGTGAACGATCGTCGGGCCAAGCAAAACACTGTGGAGCTGTTTAGCAGACCCCGACGGTTCGTAACCTTGCCGTCTCTTCGTATTTTAGCTCAGCCGCACCCTGGCGGCCTTTACGGTTTTGGAGAGGCTGTGAAACGATTCTGGGGATAGGTATAGGTGGGGATTGCACGTGACCGAGTTGAGACACGTGACGGGAAACATGTGTGTGTTTTATCACACGTTTTGGACACTTTTAACCCATTTATTCAGTGCATTGCTGTGCACTCTTTTTTTGACGTGCATTTCTCAGCGCCCACCAAAAGTGGCTCTTGCCCACCCCACGAGGGTTGCAATCGGGATCTGAGCGAATCTGCCCGACTGCCGGCGTGTGGAGCACCTCGTGTCTGTGCCTTGGCCGTTATTCTAGCGAGCGAGTGGAGATGTGACGTAGTGGGTTGGTGGGAGTTTTTGCAATACGTGGTAAATTCAATTAATTGGCTAGTAAATTGAAACAAGACTCAATAAAATGGAAACAAATCCAGAAATTCACCCCCGCCATCTCTGTACCCTCTGAAACACATCTCGGCTGGCCACAACCCGATCTCGACTCTCCCCGACTACCTGCAAGATCGACAGGGTGAGCCGTATTCGAGGATGCAGAGTTTGTAGCAAAGGCGGATAGATGGCGGAAAAGTGGATAAAATCGGGACAGAATAATTTTGAAAAAATGTCGATAATTCGGGAAAACGGTTGAATCACGTAATGCCATTTTCCTCCTATTTATTCCACCTCCCCCCAGCCCCCCAACCAATCACCGACAACATGTACTCTTGCTTGCTGCATTACGCTTTTAGCCGGCACAAAGTTTTTTACAGTGAATACGGGGCTCTCTTGCTATACGTGATAATACGGCAAGGCAAGCATGAGCACAAAAAAAAACACAGACAGCCCTTCTTCCGCTTATCCGGAGTTCAAGCGAGGAACTAATGCATCTTTAGCGAGTCGACGGATTGGGTAGGGTGTTAAACCAGACAGGAACACAGACACAAACTCGACTAACAGTGTGTTCCTGAAAATGTTCCTGGCCTAAAACGAGGCTAAGTGTTGGTTTTTTTCACTAGCCACATTTCAACCAAAGGTCGTACCGTATTGTACCGTACCGCACGTCCTCATAATCCCATTGTGTTTCAGTCATATTAAACAGAGACATGGAGGGAGAAAAAAGCAACGACGGTTTTTTTTGTTTTTCTGTTTTTTTGTTTCGTTTTTTAAAAAAGAACCCTGTCTCGGCCACATCCCTCGAGCTTGACACCCGTTGAATGTTATTATACGAGTGCTGGTGAGGGTGAGTGATTAGTAGCCAGTGAGAGTATCATCGAATTCACCCTCCCGGTATTCGCTTAATTAAACTAGGGTAACCGAGACGTTTACCGAAGAGCTGGGTGGAGTCGTACGTTTCTTCGAGAATGCTCGTTTAGGGTCGTTTGTCCATTTCCGGGGTCAATCCTCCGTTTTTACCTGTTTGAGCGGGTTGTTGGGTGAACTTAAATGTGCACAGACCAAAATCAAACACAAACCAAAATCAAACACAAAACCGCACAAACCGAAACCAAACACAAAACCAAACCACACAAACACAAAACCAAAATGACACAAACCACATGTCTCAAAATGGCATGCAGCAATTCACGGGACATTTCAGAGCAAGGAATGGAATGGTGGAATTTGTTGGATGTCACGTGACCACAGATATGGATCCACAGAGTGGTGGTGGTTGCGTGTCACGTGACTCAACCAATACCTCTTCTACTGTAGCGCCACCACCACAAATCTTATCAAACTTATAAAATGAATTAATGTCTCGACAACAATTGGCCCATTGTATGCACTGTGTATGCAAAGGGACTGAGCTTAAGTGGATAGGGAATTTGAAGGTCATCAGGACACATTTTAAAAGCCCATTTTTGTCAGCCCGATTTTCGACGATTTTTGACGGAACACGGACCACACGTACAGAGTCTTCTGCAGCGGTTCTATACAGCGCTGTGCGTTGGAAAAACAGAGCAAGTTGAGAGCGTTAGTTACCATGAGACCAAAGCATGACGTCATTCATTTTAGAAAGAGTGTACGTAGCTTTGCCTTGGCTTTCATCAAACACCCTCTGATCGACATTGAGCTTGGAGATCGATCGGTAGTGTACAGTGCTATCGTATTTGTAGCAAGGGCTAATGGCAGACGGCAAGTGAAACGAAAAGCTGTGTAACACGTTTCCGAAGCCCCTGCCCCTGTACAAGCGATACCAAAGGGAAGTTGTAGAAGCGACAAACGAATTGCAAAGAGATAAAACCAATTGCAAAGCCACAACCAACTCACCGGTTTGCATTGTTCCATGACAACCCAGAATTCTCATGCTCAACAAAATAGCCTGATGTGCACAAGCACCATGCCATCTGTGCACCGTACCTCTGCCCGGAGACTCGGGGGAGGTTCTCCGTGTGGGTGCGTCTTTGCGTTCGTGGAGTCTTTTGTTGTTTTAGCCGCTGGAGGAGGTGGTTGTGCAAAAGACTGAAGACTGTGCTGGTGAAGGGTTACTGTTAGCTAAAGATAGACTGTAGTAAGAGACTGAACACTGTAGCAAGAGACTAAGACTGAAGACATCTGTATAAATAGCAATCCACACAACACAGCAGCATCGTTCAATCTCTCAATCTCAACCTCTGCCACCGATCTGTACAGCTGTCCAGTACAACTGCGGAACGTGGTTACCGCTGCAAACGTGGTACATTCACCAGGTACAGTCCGTACGTGGAATACGGCTTGTTGGTTCCGGCGGGTACGACAGAACAATCGGTAATTTGCTCACGGCGAAATGGACGAGTTTTGTAGTGGTGGCAGAGGAATGTTATTGTTAAGACAGACGATACAACGCCACCCAAACACACCCTTAACTGAAGAACACAACGCCACCTAAAACCAGACACTCCACACAACACTCCACACACTCAAGTCTTCTACTGTAGCCACCTAATTCTTCACTTTTTGTTACTCACTTTCCGTTCTCCCTCTACCCACTTTCTAGGGCTGGAAAAGAGCTGGAAAAGGGCCCGACGCACCCTGTGCATCATGTAAGAGGTATACGAGAGTTGCAAAACGAAAAATGAACCAAAACGAAGCGCAAAATGAAGCACAAAAACCAAGGCCTAAAACCAAAATGATCCAAAGCCAAAGCCAAGCTCGGGGATTAAAGCGTATACGCTGGGTGTAATGGGGCAAAACGGGATTACGTAAGGCGGTAAACCGGGTCAAAACCGGTGTAAACAATTTTCCAAGGCCAACAACAGCTCCCCAACCCTCGCTAGGTAACTCTCGCTAACTCGCTGCTCGCTAACCCTCGCTTCTAGCGCTTCTCGCTTGCCGGATTGGGCAGAAAAAGTGCACAAAAAAAAACACACACAAAAGACACACACAAAAGACTCACACAAAAAGAGGACAAAACACACATACACAAAAGAATCGCACAGTACAGGCGGCAAACGGCAAGCGAAAAATGCACCAAAAGTCCACTCATGGAACACCGTGGAAGGTGGACAGTGGTTGTGTGGCTGTGTATGTGTTTGTGTGTTTGTGATTGACGGTTAGCTGTATACGTTTGGCTGTATACGTTGGCTGTACAATGACGATGAGGCGGTGTACAAACCTGTACAAAGATAGCTACAGATACAGTCTAGTTTTACAGGTCCACCTGAGCACCAGCCACAGTCTCAGAACATTAACCACAAGTTTGTGCTGTACGAGTTGTCTTTGTTCCGAAGCGAAGAAAAAGGGTGGGTGAGTGGTGGTGGGTGGTGTTACAGAAGCTAGGTCGGTCTTGGAGTAGTGTTAGGGGGCTGTACAAGGTACCGAAATGATCGGCTGGTTGCGACAATCATTCTGGTTCACTCCTCATCTTTATAGCACCGCTGTAGCCCTAGTTACAGAGTCCTTCTGTATTACCCCGTCTCACCCCTTACATCTGGCTTTGTCTATTTGATGGCAATCGGCGACTTGGGCTAATGTGGCAAATGACCAGGTTGCGAAACACCCCTCGAAATAGATAATACGGGTTTCAGGAGAATACAAAACCGACAACAACACGACAATGGGGCAATTGCTTTGTGAGATTGATGTTTTCCACTGAGAGGTTTGAGCTGTGTAAATACACTAGGACCAAGTTTGTAGCCCCAGTTCTTGTCAAAAAAGGTCGATTGTTGTACCATTCGAATCGTCACGTGATGGGGAGTAGAATGGTGTGTTTTGGCCTTCTATCAGTTCTACAATCGTGTCTAAAGACGTTCTAACATTTTACCGTATGGCATTTGAGCTGTAGACAATTGACGACTCTGGACATAGCTACAAACAACATAATTATACCAGCCTACTCGGTGACTCCTTCTAATGACCCCCACAGTCTTTTGTTCCAAAACACAGTCTTTCTCTGTTACACAAACACAAACAAATAACCACTGCTTGTGTCCACAAAAAACCACTGTTTGTGTCCGTTTGTGTCCACAAATAACCACGGTTTGTACCCCCATATTTTTTACCCCATATCCCGGCTAAACTCCGCCAAAACTCGCTTGTCTTTTTCCATTTTTTCTTCTCATTTTGTGCCGCCTTGATTTTGTCATCTACTTGTACTACCAGATGGACCAAATTCACCGCTCGTATAACTGTTCAAGTCAACCATCGCAAGAATTGCTTTTTTGGTCAATTGTCTCACCGAGTCTCAGATCCAGTGTCAGGGTACTGTCAGGGCATCAGCCTCAATTTCCCAGACACGGGTCTTTTTTTCTTTTTCTACACTTTTCCATTGTCTTGCTTTGCCTTGTTTTTTCATCCTTTATTGTCCCAATTATTGTTTAATTGTTCAAATAATCTTTTATTGTTAAATTAATCATCGTTTATTCTCCCAAACTCCACCATCCCTGCCACAATGTCCATTGTCTCCGCACATACCCGATCTGGCTATGGTCTGATCTGCCTCCGGCCAGAAAGAGTGCATTACCGTGCATATTTGACGCACGTCATGCATACCTTCGGAAATACACACCTCTGTAACACTCAGCAAATCATCAGCTCAGCAAAACGAAACATCTCTAGTCTACGCAATCATCCACGAAACTCGACTCGGCCAAATACCTCCCTCACCATATGCACCCTCATGCACCCCCATGCACCCCATGCACTCCCATGCACCGGCCTGCACCCGAAAGCACGAACCTTCGGCCCGAAATTAGCTTGCCGAATGTATAGAAAAACCTCCGACCACCTGTGCCTGGCCATTTAGCTCGTTAGATAGTGTTACGGGAGTCTCCAGCCTCAGGGGGGGTGCCAGGTCACGTGACTCAACCTCTCCAAGACCCCCTTCATCACGTGACTTCCCACAACCCCAAATCGCCCCCCTCTACATGCATTACACCCACATTGCACACTCCTGTGGGCCACTTCCGTATTGCCGAAACCTGCCCGTTTGACTTTTCGTTTTCGAAAAGTCTGTTTTTCTAGAGCAACGAACCGTAACTCTAACTCTAACTCTAAACCACCTGACGCAGGCATGGGCCCAACTGTATGTATAAGCGAGACAAAGAAGTTGAATTAAACCCATTATGACACTCGTAAAAAATGGGCCCAAACGCGAGACAAGAAGCGTCATGTATCCACTCCATCTCTGTGTGGGGATTTTGTATATATTAGCGAGGGTCCCCTGGAAAAGTCGCACATCAACAATTTGTTTCTTTCGACCCTTCTGCAATGACGTCATTACCCTCTCTATCGGTTCTCAATCTGCCTGAGCCTGTCATGAGCTCTGTGGTGCCCCAGGCCCAGAAGCCTTCGGTGGCCAGTACACACCACCATTCGCACTTGACCTACACGCATTTGCCTGCTCCTGTTGGTTCCAGCGGCAATGGTTTGTCTCAGTATTCTTTTGATAAACCGGCCGTGAGTGACATGGCCAATGTGACCCGCGACATGGTCAATGTTGTGCCTCACACCAACAATGTCACCCACAACACGGTCAATGTCACCCGCGACACGGCCAATGTCGTGCCTCACACCAACAATGTCGTGCCTCACACCAACCATGTCATGACCAACCACACCCACCACACCCACAACACGGCTCATGTCGGCCCTCACACCGCCCATGTCGGCCCTCACACCGGTCATGTCACCCACAACCACACCCACCACACACCCCATGCCACCCACAACCACGCCAATGTCGTGCATGTCATGCCCACCTACTCAGCACCAACTCCTCCCCTCAACCCTCCCACACCTACCCCCTCAGAACTCCCTGCCAGCCCAGCCACACAAATCAACTCGCCAGCCACATCTCCCCCCCTGGTGTCGCAATCCTACCCCACATCTGTGCCCCATGCTCCCGTGGCAACAATGCTGACTCCTCTGTACACTCCTGAGGCATCGCGAAGAAATTCCACAGAAAAAGAGTACTTTGGCGTCATGGCGCAAAACATGCCCCAAAACCTCCATCTGCACCAGCAACACATCCAGCAGCAGTTGCAACAGCAGCAGATGCACCAGCAGCAGCAGCAGCAGCAGTACTACCCCCACGGGTACCGCCAGGCGTCACTGTCGCCTCCCCAGCATTATCCCTGGGACAACCAACAGCCCCAAATGATGGGGTTGGCGCCTTCTCATGAGCTCAAACAAAAGATGCACAAACGACAGGTGCGAAAACGAACCAAGACGGGCTGTATGACGTGTCGCAAGCGTCGAATCAAGTGCGACGAGGCCAAGCCGTCGTGTTTCAATTGTGCAAAGTCCAAACGAGATTGTATGGGCTATGCCTTGGTTCCTATGTGAAGAGACGAACCACAAAACGTGCCTATGGTACGAGATATTTATTTAGCATAATGCATTATTTATTCCTCTGAAGAACAAGACAGACGGTGTAGTCGCGACATGGGCGGTGTAACCCGCGACATGAGCTGTGTAACCCGCGACATAGTCTGTGTAACCCGCGACATGGCCCTTGTAACCCGCTACAGGGCCTCTGTAACCCACGACATAGTCCGTGTAACCCGTGACATCGCTCGTGTAACTCGTTACATCACCCGTGTCATCACCCGTGTAACTCGCGACATGGCCCGTGTAACCCGCGACATGGCCCGTGTAACCCACAACATTACCCGTATAACCCACAACATCACCAGTGTAACCCACAACACCACCGGTGTAACCCACAACATTACCCGTGTAAGATCAATTCAGACCCGCCAACCGCCCTGCCAAAATGCCACATTGAATCTGCCACACGCTCAGAAGTCGCTACGCTTCGCTACACTCCTTCTTCGCTCGCTCGCTTATCCTACTACATCCCTCATGCACCACACACCTCTCCCATGCACAATGTCTTGGTCCGGTTAATCCTGCCTCTTTACATAAAAGGCGTATTTACGCGACTCACTCGCAAACATGGCCCTCTTTGGTGTGCCACAGAGGACAAAATAGCCGGAGCCACTTTCCGCAAATAGATCTGTGGCAAGATGAGGCGGGTCGAAAAAAAAGGGTCGGAAAAACGGGGATCGTTTCCCGAGGGCCTAGCCATGCGATGAGATGATCATTAGCTCCTTTTAAGCGAGATTTGGTGGAGAGTGGAGTGTGGCGTTTTTATGTGGCTAGTGTTAGTGGAAAAAGCGTTACGTGTCTTTAGTACGATACAGTACGGTACAAATACGTCGTACTCGTTTGTTAGCACGGTTTGAAATACCCCATGACTGTCAGATAACGGATCCGGACCACAAATATGTCTCATCTGTGTGACATTTTTTGGTCTTCTTTTTGGCCGTCTTCTTGGTCCCCCCTTGTGTTTCGTTCGTTTTTGTAACTCTGGTCGATCACTGAGGTTTGGGTTTTTCAAGGTTCAACAGGCAAATGCCGAGGTTTGCTTTTCTCGTGCGGCTGGTTAAATGGAGACTGAGCGATAGCGAGGTCGATGGTAGGCGATTAAACGACTCCAGTCGTATCTCATAATAGTCCTCAGTCGATAGAAGCACCCAGAGAGTCTTTTTTTTCTTTCTTACAACTTCTAAGTCAAGCCAGGATAATCTGCTGCAACTGGGTTTCGAACCGACTTCGCTATAGCTCAGCCGAAGAACAGTCTCGAGATTGTAAAAGCAAAGTCCACAAGATCAAATCTTGAAGGGAACAGGTGAGCACTGCTGAGCCACATTTTTGAGCTTTTAAAAGGCGTGGAAAAAGAAAATCGAGCAAGGCGACATTTCATTTGGGCAAAAAGAAACTAGAGGAGGGGTATTCGGGGTTTTATAGTGGGTCAACGTCAAGGCATGACGGCGTATGACGTCATGCAGAGTTGGGTGAGGTAAGAGGACTACAAGAGATTGTGCACGAATGAGGACAACAGCTGTGGACTAATAAAGGGTAGCGCTAGAATCACCGGGGGAAGACAAGCAGGCTAGAACCTTCGTGGTTCAAATTGGACCCGAATTGCTTGTTTGGAAGAGTCCTTGGTGAAACTATATGACTATTGTTTACATGTCTTTCATAAGCTGATGGGGAATTCATAAGACGTCTGAGACTTACTCAAAGGTTTCGAAAGCCCTGTCAGAACCCATATCTTTTCTTTTTGCCCTTTCAATTGCGGTTCCAAGCTAATAACCATCTAGTAACGTGTACCACCATCGCATGTACATGACTGAGGGATTAAACAGAAAACTGTCATTGGAAATGCACCAGCGATGAGCTCATCGTGAAGTGCATTGTCAATTAATCTCAGATCTGAACTCTTCTGTCTTATACAGGTTTCTCTTGGAGTTGTAGACACCTACAGTTATGTTCGAGTGCTGACTAACCAAAGTCTAGACCACATTCATACCGCAGCTCATCTCATCTCAGGTGAAAGCTAAGTGCTTGTAAGTAGTCCCTGCCCGCAGTCCCCGCCAAACTTCCACGGAACTTTGCTAAATCTGACAATTCTAGACTGCTTCTGTGCAGACTGCTTCTGTGCATCCAGATCCCATGTATAGCAAAAGCAATGGGAAAAAGCAAACCCGACGATACAACTAGTCTGCCTCAGGTATAAGTGGACCGGGGTATTAATAGAATGATGGTTGGATGGACGGGTTATATCACGCCATGTTGCTCTTGTTGAGGGCAGTTTTAGGCGGAGCAAACGGATGAAAAAAGGATTTTTTGAATTCGAAACGCCTGGGTTGGAGTTGAGAGGATTGAAGTTTAGCAAGGAAATAGTCACGTGTAAGAGGCTGGAGCAGGTGGGTAAGCCACAGCAGTGTTCAATGCTGGTTTTGAAGAATAACAGACTCGCTGGATTACACCGAATCTATGACCAAGGTGTAGAGAGTACAAGTGGTTTCAAGTGAGGTATACGGAGAGAAAGAGTGTTGAGGACCTGTTGGATGGATTATAAATGTGGATCGAAATCGATTTCAGCAGTTTGTCTCAGGGCTCTACAGTCTTCATCTACTGTACTAGGTGTACTATCGAAGGGACTGCTTACTTTTCTTTAGTTAGCGTATTGGTAAGATGAAAAGCCCCTTTAGTTGAATAATGAACGAGAAATTCGACCAATCGACGTGCGTCCCATGAGCGAGTGACGCCCAATATTCGTAGGTCATTTTACTGTATACAGCTATCATATAAATAACAATCAATTCATCATATACCAAATGGTTGTGTTTTGCAGCTAAGCAATAACACAGGAAGAGGGCTGGTAGGTTCGGTAACCGCCAACGATGGTCACGTTGGAGTTGACTCGGTAGGACTGGTTTCCGTATTCTCGCTTGACAACGCTCATTGTAGTAGTGGTGATGGTGTTTGGTGGTGTTTGGTAGTGGTGAATGATGGAGTTCTAATAGGGATTTGCAGAGCTACTTATACAGTCTGGAAGGCAGGTTTAAAGGCAGCAAAAGTCCAAGACTGATTGGATCAATGAATAGCGGGGGACTGAATCTTTTTTACAAAATCCCCGTCTCATTGTCAATACCACTTTGAACCAATATGGAACGTCTCCTGCATGTGTTCTATTGACATGTCTCGATTGGGATGTGGAGCGAGTACAGAATACCAGAATCAGACTTGATAGTGAGAAGTGAAATAGGGGAATGGCAGCAATACTACAATTCATCATTTGAAGTCTCTGCTGCTTTCGTACGATTAATTCTGTACACACCGTTCGCGCTATTTGAACCTGGGTACAGATGTCTGAAAACTGCAACAAGAAGTCATTTACTGAGCAGACTTCAATTCTGACCTAATATTAAGAGTTTAAACAGCTACAGACTCTCAAATCTGCACGTCTGATCACGTGCTCGGAGTGCTAGAACATGTTACTGGGAAGGATCACTCTGCAGTTCGGTTCAAGTGGCGGTCCAAGTAGCATTTTGTTAGGTTTAGTTGGGTGTTTAGTTACTTGCACTTTTGGACCCACAGTCATATTCTATCGAGGCGCCAGTTCGAATCTCACGGATATCACCATGCAAAGCAGTTGAAGCTTTGGAATTCACAAGTGAAGAAAAATATGATGAATTAGAGATGTAAGATTGCAGCGTAGCAACGGTACCAACAGTAGCATGACCTCTATGGTGGCGTGAAGTCACGTGATATCTACCCTTCATCATTTCCACACGTTTTCTTACATTGTTAATACAAGTGAGATGCATCGGTTGCATTGATTACAGCCTTCAATATTAAGCATCTCGTGTTTCAAGCTACCACGATGAGTGACAGGAGCAATCTCTACATGTCCGTCAACTTTCTAGCCAGATAAATGGGCGAAATTCAGACTTAGTTTACAGTAGATCGCTAATGGTCTTCAAACTGCGACTGAACAGTCTTCCTCAATTGTTTCAATGTCGATGGGTTGGACTCTGTAGCCACCATGAGACGATGAGAAGTTGACATATTTGCTAGAAATAGAAACATGACTGAAATTGTCGACTTCTCGCTATCACGTGACCCACAACAGTTGAGTGTACATCACCGTTTGCACTGGTTGAGATTGAAACGGTAAGATCGTGTCTAAGAGATGATGCCATGAACACAGTACACATTGCACCACTTGAGGTGACTCTACTGAAAGAACCACAAGATATGCAGGCTAGCTTGTATGGAGTGAAATACTCGCCTTAGCCAGCTCTATCGACTGCAGCTATTTCCTCTATCGGATCATTATTGCCCTACGTAGCTAGAGCCTTTCAAAAAACAGGAACCAAAGCTGAGGGAGTAAAACACTGAGCCGCTTTTACATACAGTAGTAGGAAAAAAAGACTGAGTTGAACACTTGTCAAACGGTTCACCAACACTTGTCTCAACAAACACGACTGTCAAACAGTCCCCCAAAAGGCCCCTGCCACGGACATCTGTTGGATGGGTGTCCCCTTTATTTATTGAGCATGTGCATAGTATGAATCGAATAGATGTTGTTATTAAAACACAGTACTTGTGCAGTACATTAGCTACCTTTTTGTCCACTTACATCGGCCTCTTCATCATGCTCAAAACGTTCAACCCAAGCTCGACCATTGCATCACGATAAACAAGTGAAGGATTAGAATAAAGTACTTGTAGTAAGAGCTCTGATCCATTACGTACACTTACAGAACAGTTATAGGGTCCTTTCCTCTGCTACCACAAGCTACATGTCTACTCTTTGTTCGTTTCTAATAATAATTAAGGGTATGTAAAAAAGCGCCTCCTGCTAATATCCGCTCTCTACTCCACTTCAATTCTCGCGGTAAAACTTGCGGAAAATAAAGTGAAGCAGCAGATTGGTGTTCATCTTGACCATGTCGTCGAACAAATGCACCAGCTGCTGGTTGTTGTACTGCTGCGACAGCAGATCGTCCAGAGTCAGTGTGGTCGTGGCGCCAGGCAGAGCAATACCTCCGTAGGCAGCCTCCACGGTGAAGACTCCCACCTCGTCGGACGAAAACGTAAACATGACTTTATCCTGGGCCTTGTCCTGGTATCCGTTGAGTTCCACGAGAATGCCCTTCTGAAGTAGAGCCTGGGCCGAGTACACAAACGAGCCAAACTTGGGCACCTTGCCGGACTTTTGCAGCTCTCGCTGGTGGAAGTACTGCTTGGTGAAGGGCAGCACGAGACCCTTTCGCTTGCCCTTTTTCGTCTGCAAAGTCGACATGGCCTGCTCAATGTAGTCGTTGTAGTTCTTGAGCTGCAGCTGTAAGTAGGCCTCCTTTTCAGACAGACCCTGCAGAGTCAGGGCAATGGAGTCCAGCTCGGCATGGCGCGCCAGACGTCGGTTCTTCTTGGTCTTGATGTCCTGGGCAATGGAGTTGACGATTTCCTGGTAGTTGTTGGCCCGCGAAATCTTGCCCAGGGTTTCCAGCTCAATCACCTTTTCCAGGGACAGCAGCTTGAGGTCTCTGTAGGACATTTGGGCAAACTGGTGCTGCGAAGGAGACGAGCAGAGTTTGTGGAGCGAACGTGTGGACTGCGAGGAAGAAGTGCTTTTGGTCATTTGCTCTTCAGACTCGCGTTTTCGACGTTCGATCGCCTCCTCCGTCAAAATCGCCTTGTACTTGTCTTCGTGCGATTGGTTGACTGGAGCCAGCAGAATGTCCAACAAAGACGCGCCAGTCTGCACTCGAATCACGTACAACAGGTACCGTTTGGTTTCGACCAGCATGGTGTTGTAGGCCGACTCGGAGTCGTCGCCCTTGGCGAAAATCGGGTTCAGATCCAGCTTCACCTCCGTGAACCGCGCCATGTCGAGCACCTCGGTGGCAGACGACGGCAAAGCGCCCATATCCGTGACCACCTCCCTCAGAGGGTCCTTGGCATCGGGAGCCACGGTCTCAATCTCGCGACACACGAGATTGTGGATGACAAAAATGTCGTTGGTGCGCAGAAACAGCGTGGGACGCTTTGTGGCAGTCACGTCGTCGGTCGTAGAGGTCTCGTAGTACTGCTCCGGGTCGCAAACATCGACCACCAGCTTGAGCATGGCCCGAACTCGAGGCTGCGTCTGCTTGATGTAGTCGTTGAGAGGCTGGAGATAGACGTTTTCGCGTGAGAAAAGGCGCAAAGACGCAATCTGGGCCAGCATCTTTGCTACTTCGCCCAGATTTCGGCGCTGAGCAGGTCCAATCGCAGACTCACACACTCCGTAGTCGTCAGGAGCAACAATGGGAGGGATGACGAACAAAGACACCAAAACAACACCAATCACAGCCAGATGTCGATCCTCAGACTCCTGCGGAAACGTCTTCTGAACAGACCGGTAGCACTCTCGAGCCACGTACCGCACGTGATACGGCAGTTGAAGAACAGACGACTCGATGGTATGCAAAAATTCGGACGTCAGTTCTCGAAGACGCTGCAGATTGGCAATAAACGTCTGGCGAGTCTCGGGGTCCTGAATGGCCTCGTCAACAGGCAAATTGGGGTCACGTGCCGATGTTCTGCCACTAGCCAGCTCCTCCTGATTAATCAGCGACCGGTAGATGGCAATAGGGTCGCTTTCGAGGTCCAGCATCTGCTGATCCACCACCGCGGTCACGTGGGCGCCCAGCAGCGACTTGAGCAGCTTTTTGGGCGCCGCACCTCGGTTCAGAGCGGCAAAAAGCCGTTGCCACATGTGTTTGTCTCTGACCATGGTTTTGGACGCGTCCAAAGTCGCAATATGCGCTGCTGCCGACCGGGAAATCAGTTTGAGCAGGAAAAACTCCTCACGACGTCGCTGGGCATGTGCAAAAACACTCATGGTCAACGTCTCGACGTTTTTCATGTCCTTTTCGGGCGAAGACGAGATTCGGCCAAAAAGTCGCGTCAAATACATCGGACGGGTCTGTAAAAGGTAGAAAAAGCCCTGGTACAGCTCCAGACGGTGTCGAGACGTCTTGTTGAGCGCCTTGAGGTTGAAAACATCGCCGTTGTCGATCTGAGGTACCGCAACACCCTTGTTTCGGGTTCGAATGAGCTCGTCCAAAGTGATTTTGTTCTTCACAAGCAGCGCAATCTTCACGTCCAAATTCTGGATAAACTGCTCCAGCTGCTCGTTCTTGTGCACCTCGTCAGACACCTGCTTGCGCTGCTTCTCCAGAGTCACCTCCTCCTCGAAATCAAAGTCGGAGTCGTTCAGCAGATGCACAAACTTCTTGACCGTCGACAGAGGAGGGTCTGGAGACGACACCAGCGACTTGTAGGCGTCGCCCTGGGTCCGTGCTCGCAGATACGACTGGATCTTGATCACCTTGTCCATGTTTCTGTGGAAGTGCGCCATTCGATCGTTGTGTTTGGATCGAACTAGGGCTCCTCGACAGGCTGCCTGCAACATGACGATCGCGGGCATCTCATCGATGAACTCCTCCATCATCAGAGAGTAATCGAAACGCGCCAGAACGCCTCGAATCACCGTCTGAAGCTTGGTAACGGACGGAGAAGCCCGATCCAGACGCTCATGGAACCGAGCAAGCTGGTTTCGAACGATTCCAGCCCGTGCAGCGCTCTGGAGAGTCAGAATAGCGCCCTGCTGACCGTTCAAAACGGACAATTTCTCGTGGAAGACGTTTCGAACCAGTCCTCCTCGAGCAGCACACTGCAACTCGGCAATGTCGTCGGAACAGGCTCTGAGAGCAGATTTCTGGGAACTGACCTTTTGTCGCACAACCCAGCCTCGAACCAACGACTGCAAGTCAACCACTCCAGAAGACATGTCCAGCATGTGATTGGAGGTGGAAACGGTGGAGGATCGAACCTGGGAGCCTCGGATGACGCTCTGAAGGGTTGTGATCGAGGAGAGCTCGTTGTGGAGAGCCTGGTCGAGCTGAGAAAGCTCGTTTCGCACAGAATTGCCTCTAGAAACGGCCTGGAGCTCGCAAATGGCGTCGGAACATCTGAGGAGCTCGGTCTTTGTCTTGGAAATGGCTCCTCGAACCACAGAGCCTCGAATAATGGACTGCAGAGTCGTCACATCGCCCAAATCACGTGACGAAGTCTGTTGAACGACTCCGTTTCTCACCCTGTTGCCTCGAGCGACTGATTGGAGCACCAGAATCTGCGACTCGGCAAAAGAAAGCCGATCCAGGTCTTTCTGGAACGCTTTTCGGGCCAAAAAGCCTCGCAAAAGAGCCTGGAGCTTGGTAACGTCCGCGGAAGACCTCGAAACGGCTCCCTGTTGCACCACGAGCTGCTGACGCGGTCCCAGAGCTCTCAGAAGCGACTGCAGAGCCACAATCGACGGTTCAGCCTCCCTGAGTTGCCGTTTCGTGTCGTTGAACTGCTCTCTTGCCAGGAATCCGAAACAAAGAGCCTGCAGCTCTTCGATATTATCGTTGGCCTCGCATAGTTCCCGTACCATGATTTCCTCCTCGCTTTCCTCGGGTTCTTCTTCGACGTGCTCCGGCTCCGGGGTCTGTTCCTCCATTCCCAGCTCTTTGTTCATGGACGAAAAGTTGGGCATTCGGACTCCGAGGTTGTCGAGGCCTCTCTGTGTTCGAGCCAGCTCTTCGTCGGAAAACTCCAGCTTGCCCACGAGATTGCTCATCGGAGGAGCCACTCCTTCGACATAAAGAGCGTACGCAATGGCGTGGATTGTGTAGATGACCCGGGGGATGTTCTTTTTCTCGTAGAGATCCGTGAGCTCAAAGGTGAAGAGATCGGGCATGCCGAGCTCGGACACCAGGGCGAAAAAGTAGTTGATGTTTTCCGAGTGGCGGAATTGCAGGCCGGGACCTTCGTAGATTCGTTTGACCAGATGGGGGGCAACGGCCTGGGTTACCTTGGCGAGAGCGATTCCGTTTCGCAGGTAGTCTTCGAGTTGGACGACGGGGGGGAGAGTCATGAGGGTGACTTCTTCGATCCATCTATATTAGTAACGGTAACGAGCGGACGTAGTTCGCGAGTGGACAACAACAGGTTGTAAGACCAATGCGGAAACGACTGGCCGTAGGTCAGGAGTGGACCCAATAGACTGTAAGACGGAGTGAACAGTAGACTGTAACACTGAGTGAACAACAGACTGTAACACTGAGTGAACAGTAGAATGTAAAACAGAGTGAACAGACTGTAAGACAGAGAGAACAACAGTAGACTGTAAGGCAGAGTGAACAACAGTAGACTGTAGTTTAACAGATAACAGTGGCAATGTAATATCGTCGCAGATGTGGATTCTGATAGAGACAATCACCAAAGATTACCACCATTGTCCCACAACATCACTGCCACATTGGCACTGGCACTGTAGAACATCCTGCTCTCTGATATCACCACGTGTCTTCCGTCAGCGTACTCTACAGATAACAGTGGGTGCGTCAGTAACTGCCCACTATCAACCGTATTGTCAATTGGTGTCTCATCCATCTTTTGATGTGCTCCTAGTCCTAGGGCTGTCATTAAAAAGCACTCAAAAAAGGCACACAGGCCCTCGTCCCCCGCTTCTAGTCGCTTCGCTCCTAGAAGCGGTTGATACTCACTCTTTGCACGCGCCCACATAACACAAATACTCATACGCAGCCAGATTCTTCCTCTGCATGTCCATCCAGTTGTGCTTCTCGTCCTCCAGCTTCATCAATCGCACCCGCCCCTGCAGACCAATCACGTCCTCCTGGTCCACAGTCACGCCCGGCAGCTTGAGGTTTTCAATGTCGCTGTTGGCGAGGTTTCTGAAATGACTAGTCGACGACGATTTGAGAATCTTCTGGTTGCGCAGCGTTCCCGAGTTGATTCGGGCGTTGGATCGGGGTCGTAGTGGTTGTGGGGGCACCTCGGCTCCGCCCAGGGTCTCCAAGTAGCGGCTCGCCACTCCTTTTTTGACCATGTTTGGTGATAGTTGTGATCGAAAGTCGTGATAGTGGTATTAGTGGTGTAGCAAGATGTGAGGTTGTAGACTTGGGTGTAAACTTCGCGGTGCGTGTGTTTTTGGTAAACATGCACCTCTCCTATTATCACAACCTAGTTTCCCAATCGGGAGATTCCCAAACAGACTGTAACGAGGCCAGTAGAGTTTGGGTTTGGAGTGAGGTCGAAATGAGTCCAAAGAAAAATACAAAAAAACACACCCAAAACATATTCGGTGCATGTCATGGGATGTGCAATGCGGATTTTTACAGTGGTAGCGCGTCATGTGGTGGTGGTGGCAGATCACGTGACGGCGAAGGAAACAGATCACGTGATTGCAACACAGGCAGTACAAACGTTCTACACCGAACAAGACCCTGTGACAACGATCATCCAAGTAGATCCATGATCCACCAACGATCCAACAATGATCCTCCAACGTCAACGTCAAATTGACTCTGGCATCGAGGTCGGATAACAACCTTCTTGACTTGTGTTGGTACATCTAGGCAGACGAGCTGGTCCTTGTCGTCTTAACTCGTGCTATATCACAACCTCATGGCTTGTTTACTGCTCATGTTTGCTTTTGTCTGGCAGTGTATGGCACAGCTTTGATCATGAGATACAAGGTGTTGTAGAGCAAGCAATGGATGAAACAGGGTGGGTTATGGCAGCTTCGAACTGGTTGGACTGCTTGAACTGCTTGAACTGCTTGAACTGATCACTTGTTGAATCTGTCTAGTAACAATGAGAGCACCATATAAAGAAGAGCTTTCACAAGAACAATGTCAAGACCACTAAACCAGTGCAGCCAAAAGAACCCCATCTCTCCGATTTCTCAGAGAGAATTATGAGAGAATATGAAGACATTGGCGCACCTCATACCTACACTCACCTCAAGTTTCCTGCTGTTTCGTACGTCACCCAAAAATAACCCTTTCGAGCTGAAAAGTTGTACAGCAGCTAACAGCACCTCCATAAACCGAAAAAATCTCTTTCTACCCTGCTACACCTCCTACTCGCCACTCTAACCGCCCCTCATCTCCTCCCTCCATCTCCTTAAAGTTCGTTCATGCATCAGTATCGCAACCTCTTTATTAAACTTTCTTCGCGATCACAACATCACCATAACACCACTCCATAACCACTCAAAACACACCATGCCACCCCCGGAAAAGCTCCAGTTGACGGCCCAAGACGCACGTTACCTGCGCGACGAGTTTTCTTCCGCCGTGGACCAAAAAACAACCCTACATTTGCCAGGAAACGACCCCACAGACCCGCTCATACTCCGTGTACGACAACTCGTGTCCGATTTCGTCACAGAAACCATGCAACTGTCGCGACACGCGTTGGTGGTCGACGGCGAGGATATGGGTCACGTGACGTCCATCGACGCGCATCTCCGCGACGCCACCGAGCATATTGAGCCGTTTGACCTGGCTCTGGCCGAGGAGCTCAGAAAGGTGTATGCCGAGGTTGACGAGACGACTGTGCGGCTGAGTGAGATGCGCAAGGGCGTTCCCCAGGTGATTGCCGAGCTATACCGGCAGGCTGAAGTCGACTGTGGCGATATTGGCCAGCCTGCAGAGGAGGGACGGACGATTGATGGGGTGTTGGAGGAATTGCCTCCTGTGGAAGAGCTGGGTGAGGAGGACAAGGAGACGTTGAAGCAGGCGTTGCTGGAGGTGAAGCGGCTGAGAGGAGCTGTTCCAGAGACGCAGATGAGGTTGGAGGAGTTGGAGAAGGTTAAGGAGGTGGTAGGGAGGTTGTGAGTCACATTCTAAAATTGCGCAGCAATTTGAATGTTACTCGAGCGACCTAAGCGTCAATGTTACTCACACCGTGAGTGTTACTCGAGCGTCAGAGCGGGTTACAAGCATGCGTGTTTCTCCAGCGTTGTTACTCGAGCTACTTGAGCGTGTCACGAGCTTTTCATTCGGTCGAGTTCAGCGTGTCATCTTACCGGAACATTCACAAGCGCTACCATTTCTTGCCGGAACAAACCAGATCTCCTAGCTAACACCGATCAACCTGTGTAAACAGCCTGAAGCCGTTGAAGCGTCTAGGTGATCACGGGTTTCTCATTGCAGTTGAAATGAGAGCTGGAGTCATATCAGTGAGTGCCTCCCCGTGAACATGCCCGCAGTATAGGACATAAGCCCTACGAAGCTGAGCCCTACAGAGCTGAGGCTTTACTTCCTGGCTAAGAGGACTTGAAGACATTGGCAGAGGCTACGATATCGTGACCTCTACATAAAACCGTCTGCCATTCACCAGCAGCACACAATTGTTCATAATTTATCATTATTTATTTCGTAAATGAATGCACGACGAAGGGTCGAATTGGAGGAGTTATTGTATGATAAGAACTATCATCTTTCATTATCGACTGATTCTCGCTTGCTATCGACTGATAAAAACACTTTTCGTTTCGTTCAACGCGTCTGAACTTCACCATAGCAGGAGATGGTAAAAGGTATACTACTTGTAGCTCATTCGACTGGCTTGGTAACACTGAAACTTCGTAAGACGAAGATTCGTAGAGACACGCTTTCACTTCAAACCCCCTCATTTGGCATTACCCTGATGGATTGGATTGATTGATTGACTCGTCTTGATGAACGTCAATAATCCGGTTTGCTAGGTATGTACATACTTGTACGAGTATATAGCTGTAATGCATCATCTTGAGATAAAAAATCAAAAATGGAGTAAGTACTATTCAGCAGGAAAAGTTACACCAGCTCATTCTAATGGCTTCGTAACATTGACCCTTCCGGTACTTGTAGCCAAGATACTTGGCTGTAGGATTATCGCCTTCTACACAAGACACTCACTCGTGTCCGCTCGGTCGGCTCGGTCAGAGTGCTACGCACTCTTCCCTCTCCTCCTCAACTGAGTATACAATCTATTACTATTCACAACACTTACTCCTCCTTGACACCTCCGGCGCCGGCAGTCTCGGCGGCAGAGATGGTCTTCTTGTCGGTCTTGATGTCGCCGCCGCCCATGCCGGCTCCTCCAAACATGGAGGCGGCCTTGAAGGGTCGCTTGAGATCGCCAATGGCGGGCTTGCCAAAGACGTGGATCTGGACAATGTTCTGCTCGATGGCAGACTTGATGGGCATGATGGACTGCAGCAGCAGAGGGTTGGTGTACTTCATGTAGATGTGCATGAAGCCCATCATGGCGATTCCGGTGAACACGCCCCGGATGGCGGAGTTGACCTGCTTGATGTCGTACTCCTTGACGGTGGTGGTCACGAGCTTGGGCTCCTCCTGGCCGCCGAAAGCGTTGGCAGGCTCGACGTATTTGAGAGTGGTGAGATCTGGGTTAGCAAACGGAAGCGAACAGGCATCGAGCGTAGCGAGATGGCTGTGAGCGGACAACAACCTATAGCAGTCTCGAGCGTAGCGAGATGGCTGTGAGTAACCACCTATAGCAGTCTCAATGAGCGTAGCGTTGGAGGCTGTGTAGACATGTCCAACAATCTGATGACACAACAGTCACCATGGCTTACGGCAACTGATCGTAGAGCAGTGGGCTGTGCAGAAGACTGTGGTTGATGTGGACACCGCAGACTCTCATGGCTGCAGAGACCACACAACACATGTCATATGCCACCATCCAGTCTGAGAACACAGATGGGGAGGTTTACGGACAGCACAAACGTGATCAACGCCACAGGTCAATATCGACAAGCTTGGTTACACAGACATAGCTGAAATCAGCCATGAAAGCACCGTTCTTATCTTTTGTTGATCTGTGACACACTTGCAGTCTGATCACAAAGCTCCAACAACACAACTGATGTCATCCAACTAGCTTGCACCGTTTCGATTCTTCATACTCACCATTCTTCTTGGCAACAATGGACCGGGTGTAGAGATACAGACCCAGGACCAGCAGCTGGGCAGTGACGTAGAGAATTCGAATGCCCATGAGAACCTGGGGATCGTCAAAGGGCACCTTCTTGGAGACCTGCATCATGACAAGCATGATGACGAGGTTGGAGATAGCGGGGTTGACCATTTTTGCACGGGTGTGGTGGATGTGTTTTTAGGGGTGGTGGCGTAGTGTGTCAACAAGGGAAGATCGTGGGTTATATGTTGGAAGTTAATGGCAGTGTTCTTTTACAATACGTTGCAGCTTATTTAAGGTTTTCGCCGTAGGAAATTTCACCCTCCCCCAACTGGGTCGAACGGCACACGTTATCTGGAGCCGTAAAAAACATTATGGAAGGTTCCAGATGATGTGGGGGTGGCGGGGGGAAAAAAATCGGCAAAAGTCGGAAAAAATGAATTGAAACAGATGATGATGCTAGTCGATTGAACCAAAATTTCTCATCATTGTGCCACCTTTTTCCTTTCTCAGATCACCCCCCCTTCACCCCTTCTGAACACCCCTTCTGTCTCGTATCGCTCGTCAAATTCAGTTTAGACTGTTTATGAAGTCAAGCCACGTGACTCTGGCAGGTCGTCTATCCGCGGCATTAGCCGGAGCAGTAGTACACTAATAGGGGCACCTGTCAGTGGCGCTGTGCATCTCGCCAGCTGTTTTTTAATCGCTTTTTGTTGGTTTTTTCGTCACCCCGTTTTTCTCTTATCAACATGGCTGGCTCGCTTGTACTTTATGGGATTGTGGGGTCTGCATATTGAACAAACACGGGAATCGAAATGAAGATCGGATGAGGGCGAATAGCGGCATATGAAGCGGGGCTAGAAAAAGTCTGGAAGATCGGTGTCTCGGCTTATGTAATCGGGTACACAGACTGTCAAATGTGCCTCATCATTTAGAATTCTTTCCGACAGGTTAAGAGACTCTCAAAACACTGTCAAAACACTGTCAACAATCACATGGTAGTTCGCTACGGCAGTGAGATCGTTACGTTCGCAGTGAGATCGTTACGTTCGCAGTGAGATCGTTACGTTCGCAGTGAGATCGTTACGTTCGCAGTGAGATCGTTACGTTCGCAGTGAGATCGTTACGTTCGCAGTGAGATCGTTACGTTCGCAGTGAGATCGTTACGTTCGCAGTGAGATCGTTACGTTCGCAGTGAGATCGTTACGTTCGCAGTGAGATCGTTACGTTCGCAGTGAGATCGTTACGTTCGCAGTGAGATCGTTACGTTCGCAGTGAGATCGTTACGTTCGCAGTGAGATCGTTACGTTCGCAGTGAGATCGTTACGTTCGCAGTGAGATCGTTACGTTCGCAGTGAGATCGTTACGTTCGCAGTGAGATCGTTACGTTCGCAGTGAGATCGTTACGTTCGCAGTGAGATCGTTACGTTCGCAGTGAGATCGTTACGTTCGCAGTGAGATCGTTACGTTCGCAGTGAGATCGTTACGTTCGCAGTGAGATCGTTACGTTCGCAGTGAGATCGTTACGTTCGCAGTGAGATCGTTACGTTCGCAGTGAGATCGTTACGTTCGCAGTGAGATCGTTACGTTCGCAGTGAGATCGTTACGTTCGCAGTGAGATCGTTACGTTCGCAGTGAGATCGTTTCGTTCGCAGTGAGATCGTTACGTTCGCAGTGAGATCGTTACGTTCGCAGTGAGATCGTTACGTTCGCAGTGAGATCGTTACGTTCGCAGTGAGATCGTTTCGCTCTCTAACTCGCTCTAACTCGCTAACTCGTTCTACTCTCATCAACCGTCTACAATCACTCGACGATTCACAGGTAGTTCGCTGCTCTCACTTCCGCTCATCGTCTCGTATACAATGCAAACCCTTATTCAGGGATAATTAACTGTTCACTCGGTGCCGTTCACCCAGTTTTGCTCACCCATAACGAATGGAAACCGCCACTGGCAAGGCAACAATAGTCGCTATAATGGTCACCACCTTGGTGGCCCACCACAAATGCTGGACGACAAACGGACATAGAGAGTACTGAAAGTCGTACTTTTGTTGAGTGTCGTTCCAGGAACCCGTCAACAAACCCGTGTTTCCTCCAAACTCGCCCATCATGCTTCGCACGGTGTATTCCGACACAGCATTGCCCGTTCCTCCCTCAACCGTCCAATTCCCATGCTCAGAATCGAAACTGTAGCTCGAAACGCATCCCTCATGGTCATGACCAGCCAAGATAACACCTCGGGGGTCTTCTCTACCGAAAATCCCGTCCAAAAGTCGGTTGGTAGCGTCCTCTGAAAGATGGTTCTGCGACCTCAGCCACTTGTACTCGTTGTCGTAGTACTTGAACATGGGTCCATCCGTACAGATTCCCGCTGGTTTGTACAGCGGCACGTGGGTCATGAGAATCGTCGACACCTCGGGCTCTTGTTCTCGAGCCTGTCTCACCATGTCCACAAACATCCAGCAGTCGTTTTGAAACTGTTGTTCGTAGACTGGCCCGTCTAGTGCCAGGTTGTTGAGCACCACGACCCGGTACCCCTTTCTCGGCACGTAATAGTTGACTTTGCCGAACCGTTTTTCGAACCGGTCGATCCGCTCACGCGTCATCTCTCCTCCATATCCAATGTCGTGGTTGCCAGCAATGTTGTACCACATGACGTACCCTTCGTTATCCTTGACCAGAGACTCGTCGAAGATGCGACCAAAGTACCGGTCTGCGCGCCGGTCGAATTCGGCGTCCCCGATCCACTGAGAAGACAAGAGATCACCAAGCACAGACACCTGGGTGGGTTTTGTGCGTTTGGCCATGACCCGGTAGATGTGTCCCAGAAAGTGGTCGTTGCCAAAGATGTCGAGGCGCGTGCGCCAGTTGGAGGTGTTGGACGCTCCGCGGATCTGGGGGTCGCCAAAGGCCAGCAGATGGACCTCCTCGTGGCCGTTTGAGTCGTGTTTCGATCCGGGCTGATCCCTCCAAATGCACTCCGTTCGGTTCTGGAGATAGGGGTAGTTGTAGATGTACAGGTTGAGCAGCAGCGCTGCAAGCAGCGTCAGGTAGGCGGGCCAGCGGAGATAGTGACGATGGAGGGAGATCATGGCATTATTGTGGGTGTGGAGGGCGAGGTGAAAATCGACGTCAGGACCAACATGAAACTTAGCCCAACTTTGAGTTAGCCAGGGGGATGAGAGACGCGTGTGGGGGGGTGGAGAACAGTGGTGTTAAAAGAGGTCTGTAGGGAGGTGGGGCTTTTCGGTATGGATTTTGTGGTTGTTAAAGTCGATTTTTCAAGTTTGAAGCAAATAAAACCAATACTGAGTGCTTTGGACTGGATGTTTACACGTCTGATTGTTCAACCAAAGTGAACAAATGTTACGTACACTTTAGTTGATTGATCTCAAAGACTGCCAGTTCGATTTTTGCATGTGACTATTACGAGTGGTGAAGTCAAGTCTCTCAGTTTTGGGCGGATTTGATTTTAAAACATACTACTCGACTCAGAAACTTTGCCCAGCAACACTGGAACCCTTCGTTAGCTCATTCCATCAAAATTCACCAGAGTAGTCTAAGCCATACACTGCACGTATTGTATGTTGGTCAACGTTTCACGAACAGGCTTATGCGACATACAAGGGTGTATTTAGTGTGCTCAATTCAGCTCCAATTCGAAATCCAGTTTCACCAGTAGACTCACCGCGTCCGTCTCGTCAAATTGATATTTCTCACTAGCCTACATTTCCTCCACAGAAAATTCTACCCTACTAGCCCCACTAACGCACGTGCTTCGTACGCGTGGCAATAGGCTCATGCACTAGCCACCGTACTTGTAGAGAGAAAACAACATCTACAACCACTCGAAGCAACATGTCGATCCTGAAATACTCGGAAATTCTGGTGGAGCCCGTGCGGCCCTACGTCCAGACCATCACCCAAAACCTGCCCAACCCCGTCATGAACATGGGTCTGGATCTGCTGGGGCAAAAGTGCTACGACCAGCTGCTGATCGATGTCGACCTCACACAGCCCGAATGTGTCAAGCTGGCCATTTCCAAGGGGCTGGGAATCGGCATTGTGGCCATGAGCGCCATTGTCAAGCTTCCTCAGATCTTTTCGCTGCTGGCCTCTCAATCTGCTGAGGGTCTTTCGTTCGCCTCCATCTACCTGGAGATTGTCGCCCAGCTCATTTCGCTGGCCTACAACTTCCGAAACGGCTTCCCCTTCTCGACGTTCGGCGAGACCGCGCTGATTGTGATCCAGAACGTGGTGATTGCGGCGCTCATTCTGACCTACAAGAACAAAAAGGCCCAGGCCGCGCTGCTGTTTGTCAACATTGCCTTCTTTGTCAACGCGCTCTTCAACCCCACCGCCGGCATGGTCAACAACGACGTGCTCAACATGCTGCAGACCGCCACCATCCCCATTGGCCTGGCGTCCAAACTGCCCCAGATCTACACCAACTTTGCCAACAAGAGCACCGGTAAGCTGTCGACGTTTTCCGTCGTCAACTACCTCGCGGGCTCGCTGGCACGTGTCTTCACCACCCTGCAGGAGGTCAACGATCCCAAGATTCTCGCCTCTTTCGGCGCGGGAGCCGTGCTCAACCTGATTCTCATGCTCCAGGTGATTGTCTACTGGAACAACAAGCCCAAGAAGGTGTCCCAGCTGAAGAAGCGGGCTTAGACGATGAGAAGCGGTGTAACCGGTGTATAACAATTTAAAACAATGTATTGGTAGTTTGAGTGGGATGGTGGTGACTAGAAATAAGCCTGTCTTGTAGAACTATTAGGACTCCAATGTTAGTAACAGTAGGTACTCATAATCGTAGTCCAGACGTTTACGAACACTCAGGATGGCTAGACTGGAATCAGTCCAACAACCGACTTTGAGAACAAGTGCGGATTCAAGGATCCCTTTCAATCACAGCCTCTCATACTCCTAGCTACAAGTAGCTATAGCCTATATCCTATAGCTATGATACTCCAGGGGTGGCCAGGGGTCTGAGTTATGATTCTGTGTTTAACCAGAACGCCACGCAAAGGGCACCTTCTAGTGACCCTAGAGCTGATCTGAGTATACCAATCGAACCACAGAGACCATGTTTCAGTACTAAAGTGTTTTCCTTTTGGCGATATCGTGACTTTTGGCGCTTCTACCAGGTGTGCAGGAGGCTGTCAACGGAAATCAGGAAGGCTGTAAAACGAAAACCCCTGACTTCTTCAGACTGACAAATCTCTGAAAATGTCCCTCTAGGCTCTTCACTTTAATAAAGGATTCTATACACATAATAGATCTCAGATCCAGTACATCTACCCACACACATGGTCTCTCGTTGTCCGTCAACGACAAAGAAACTCTCGATTATTATCGTGCTAATTATACCATCCTCGACTATCCCTGCCTTTGGGGGTAATTGGGGGTAATCAGAGTGTCTCTATTGCCACGGCTATTGGAGATGAAATCGATCAAAACAACCAAATCGATAACCACCGGACCCCCCATCGCTCGGCTAACTCCACCCCGTTTTCTGTTTCATAATACCTGTCAAAATATCCCCTGGCAAAGCCTCGTTTCGGTACGGGCCTCTCCGCCCACTATGCAGAACCCTATTCCCTTATCAATTAAGCGAGTTTTTTGCGTTTAAGCCGCCGACGACGTATTGGATTTTTGGCCTTTTGACAACCTCGACTTTTCGACCAACCGACTCCACAAATGCCGTCTCTCACATGGGATATTCAGAAACCCGTGCGCGAGGAATCCGCCCCCATACGGAACGACCCGGCTGAACCCAACTACGGAGCCCTACAACGGCCGTGTACAGTGCAACTGGAGGAGGATCGGCTGATTGGCGACTTTTACAAACGACACAATACCGTGGCCGGAGACAAACCCGCAGATGCGGCGGACGAGAAGCTGGGCACGTTTTCGGGCGTGTTCATGCCTACCACGCTCAACGTGCTGTCGATTCTCATGTTCTTGCGATTCGGCTTCATTTTGGGCCAGGTCGGAATCCTCGGCATGTTTGCTCTGCTGGTGCTGTCGTACTCAATTGACCTGCTGACCACGCTGTCGATTTCGGCAATCGCCACCAACGGAACCGTTCGAGGAGGAGGAGCCTACTACATGATTTCGCGAAGTCTGGGCCCCGAGTTTGGAGGCGCCATTGGAGTGGTCTTCTTTTTTGGCCAGGTTCTCAACGCAGGTCTCAACGTGGCCGGATTCTGCCAGCCGATTCTGTCGTCGTTTGGCCAGAACGCAGGCGGGTTTTTCCCGGAAGGATACTGGTACGAGTTTTGCTACGCCACGGGAGTGTTGCTGTTTTGCACCTCCATCTGCATGTTTGGGTCGGGGCTGTTTTCGCAGGCCGGAAAGGTGCTGTTTGTGATTCTCATCGTCGCCACCGTGTCTGTGCCGGTTTCGGTCTTCTTCGTCAAACCCTTCCTCGTTGAAAAACTCGACATCTGGTACATGGGGCCCAGCTGGGACGTGTTCTCGGATAACCTGCTGCCCAGATTCACCACTGGAGCCGTGGGCTCGGATCTGCCGCCGGGACAGCTGGAAAGCTTCACCTCGCTGTTTGGAGTCTTCTTCCCGGCTACAGCAGGTATCTTTGCAGGCGCCTCCATGAGTGGAGATCTGAAAAGACCTTCTCACAGCATTCCTAAGGGAACTCTCTCGGGCCTGGGAATCACCTTCTTTCTCTACGCTGCCACCATTCTCGGAATGGGCGTGGCTATCCCACGAGCTCTTCTCTACAGAGACATTTCTGTGATTGAAACCGTCAATCTGTCGAAATGGCTGATTTTGTTTGGAGAAATGTCCACCTCTTTGTTTTCGTCCATGGTCGGAGTCATTGGAGCTGCATACGTGCTCCAGGCGATTGCCAAGGACGCGCTGGTCCCGTACACGTCGTTTCTGGCGTCTGAAATCAACGGACTTCCCATCCCAGCTGTTGTCACCACTTACATTCTCACCCAGTTGACGCTCTTTTTCCCCCTGAACCGACTGGCCACCTTCATCACCATGGCGTACCTGATGACGTTTGTGGTGACGAATCTGGCGTGTTTCCTGCTCAAAATCGCATCTGCGCCCAACTTCAGACCCTCGTTCAAGTACTTTTCGTCCACCACTGCGTTTCTGGGAGCCGTCTCTTGCATTGCCAGCATGTTCATTGCTGACGGATGGGCCTCAATTGGCGCCATTGTCATTCTGGCGTTCCTTTTCATCCTCATTCATTACGTTTCTCCTCCTAAACCGTGGGGAGACGTGTCTCAGGCCCTCATCTACCACCAGGTGAGAAAGTACCTGCTTCGACTGCGACAGGACCACGTCAAGTTCTGGAGACCGCAGATTCTGCTGCTGGTGGACGACCCTCGGTCTGCCTGGGGCCTCATCAAGTTCTGCAACTACCTCAAAAAGGGCGGCCTGTACATTCTGGGTCACGTGGTGATCACAAAGGACTTCCAGGAGACGTTCAAGGAGGTCAAGAAGCAGCAACAGAGCTGGACCAAGCTGCGAGACATGACTGGAGCCAAGGCGTTTGTGCAGATTGCCTGTTCTCCTGACGTGGTTTGGGGAGCTCGAAATGTGTACCTGGGAAGTGGTCTGGGAGGTATGAAGCCCAATATCACCATTCTTGGCTCTCTAAGAGACAAGGCGCATCCTCAGGAGCTTCAAAGAGCTCAGAGTATCGATATGGAGGCTCTTCCCACCGACAATTGTCGAAAAGAGTCGCGTATTCGAGTCACGCAATGGGTCAACATCATTGAAGACATTATAGCCATGCAGGGTAATGTTGCCATTGCCCGGGGATTCATGGGTATGGAGCTGCCCGGCAAAAACATCAAAACCACCCAAAAGTACATTGATTTGTACCCTATCCAGATGAGTGCCCAGGTGGTGGACGAAAACGGAACATCCACCATGACCACCAACTTTGACACCTACACGTTGATCTTGCAGATGGGAGCCATTCTTCGAACCGTTTCGCTCTGGAAAGAACGATACACTTTGCGAGTGATTGTGTTTGTGGAGTTTGAAGATGCTGTGGATGAGGAGAGGGAACGAGTGAGTACGCTGCTTGACACTCTGCGAATCAAGGCCGAGATTCTGGTTCTGTGTCTCAACTCAGGCAACTATGCGGCTTATGAGTGCATTATTAAGGGAGCTTCCAACCCTGCTGTTGAGGCAAAGTTGTCTGAGCAGGACTGGTGGTCTGAACTGGTTGAGGCTCGAGAAAGCAACAAGCCCTACGCCTTCACTCGTAAGATGGAGGAGCACAAGGTCATTGCCATTGACCATAAGAGAAGGCACACGTTTTCGTCTCTGTCTCATCTGGGAGCCTCTTTCTCTCTCAGAGCCAACTCCATCTCTTCGGCAGGCACTTTTGATTCGGAGGGGTTCTCTGATTACGATGAGAACTCTTCAGTCATTGACGACGACGATGGTGATGATGATGACACTTCCGCGCTCGAACAAAACACGTCTGCTCTTCACCGTCACAACTCGCTGTTTTCCACCTCCAGACCTCTCGACAGAGTCAAGGACAAGTCTCGTGACGATGAGTCTTCTTCTGGACGGTCTTCCCCTTCTTCGTCAACTCACCACGAACGACACAACTCCAACAAGCCTGCGTTCACGTCTCAGGCCATTCCCAAGACCAAGGTGAACGACAACGACGACGATGAAGGCAACACGGTCATGTTTGAGCATGGAGACGACCCTGCGCATCCCAACGTCTTGTCTTTCAACGATGTGCCTGCCAGAGCCCAGCATATCATTTTGAACGACATGATGGCTACTCTCAGTAGCAAGGAGGAGACGGTGGTCATCTTTTCAACGCTGCCTGCCCCCTCCATGGGCACCCACAAGAGCGAGAGGGATAGTTTGGACTTTGTCGACAGTCTGGAGCTATGGTGTCAGGACTTGCCTCCTGTGCTATTGTTGCATTGCCAGACTATGACGGTTACGACGGCTTTGTAGTGCGCGAAACGAGTGCTACAAGTGGTTCGGGCTAGGAGGACGTCTGATCGCACATTTAATAGAGAGCCGATGCTCTCGACTCTACCAGATACACTTGGATTTAGCATGAATATATTTATACATTATAGGAGTGAGTTATTGGTACTAATGCATCGGAAAGTTCCAGGCGATCAAAATGATACCGTGAAGGGAGTTTCCGTGAAAGTACGTCAGCTGTTTTTACTCATTTATTTCGTTACTTTATAAACAGATCCTATACAATCAACGGATAAAAGCTTAATATTCAAGCAAGATGCATATAATATGCATATACATCGTAACCTTAAATCGCGAGCCAGTGGGTTTGTGTTTGTGTCCAGGCTTTCTCTCCTCTACATTTACACGACGAACAGACACGCAATGATTTACGAAAAGCAGCACCAAAAGCTACACGTTGACTCCCCAGAGTGTGTGTGAGAGAGATACCCTGTTCATTTGCATGAGATACCAGTGTCGGCAGATCTTACAATGAGAAAGGTGTCTTCATACAATCGATACCTATTTCTGTGTTGCTACTTGGTGAGTGTTACGAATGTGAGCTACAGACATACAAGAGTTAAGCATTTATTGAACCGTTACTAACAAAGGTTACAGAAACACGAGGGCCAAGGGGAGTGCCATGGCAATGCCAACAGCCAACTTGGAGGCGTCGTTGGCCTGGGCGGGTGTTGTCTCAACGGTATCCTGAGGAGACTGGATGACTTCAACCACACCGGCTTGGTTGGGGGGTGCAGCACCATCAGCAGGAGGAGCAGGAATCTCAGCAGGAGCAGAAACATCAACAGGAGCAGGAATCTCAGCAGGAGCAGGAACATCAGCAGGGGCAGGAACCTCAGCAGGGGCAGGGGCCTCAGCAGGAGGGGCAGGGACGGAGATAACGGAGTCGATAGGTCCAGCAGGTTCAGCAGAGCCAGCAGGAGCAGCAGGAGCAGGAGCGATGGACTCGGTGTGCTCGGTGGCGACCCCAGGGACAGACACCTCGCTATCAGAACCCTTGGGGGCAGATGTGGCTTGGGCTTTAGGGACGTCGAGAGTGGCGGTGCGAACAATGGTGACAAACACGGTCTCGGTTCCCTCAGATGCGTCGCCCTCGTTAGTGTCACGTGCAGGGGCACTGTCGACTGACACGTTGCCAGCCTCGTCGGCAGTGGCGAGAACAGTCACTGTGACGGTGGGCTTAGCAGGCGTGGTGCCTCCGACAGTCTTGGTGATAACGTCGTCAACACATGTCACCAGCTCATAGAAATCTCCGTTGTCATCAACGTGGAAGTCGGAGCCTGCAATGAGACCAATCACGGTCTTGGTGAAGACGGGCACGCGGGTGACCTCCACATAGACCGTCTTGTCTCTGGTGAGGGTCTGGGTGCCAGGTGCGACTCCAGCAACGACAACGGTCACGGCATTTTCGACGGCGATGTTGATGTCGACGGCGACGTCAGCGTTGGCGGATGAAGAAGAGAAAGAGATGCTGTCGTTTGTCGAGTTGGAGGAGCTGACACTATCCGAAAACGAGAAAGAGGAGCTGACTTCGGTCGAGGCGGGAGCAGGGGAGCTGGCTTCGGTCGAGGGAGAGGGAGAAGGAGTCGCTTCTTCCGATGAGACCACCTCCAGGGTGGTGACCTGCTCGTACAACTCGCCATTGGAGTTGGTCAGGGTCTCGGTACCGACAACTGGGCCAGGGACAAAGTTGGTGGTGACCGGGACGGGTACAGTGGTGACTTGCTCGTACAGATCTCCATCAGAGTTAGTCAAGGTCTCGGTACCTGCAACGGGGCCAGGAACAAAGTTGGTAGAGATCGGGACGGGGGTAGCGCTGGTAGTAACTGGGGCAGGGGCAGCGCTGGTGGTCACTGGGGCAGGGACTGTGGTGACCTGCTCGTACAAGTCTCCGTCGGCGTTGGTGAGGGTTGTGGAACCAGCAACGGGGCCAGGGACAAAGTTGGTAGACACCGGGACGGGGAGAGTGGTAACCTGCTCATACAAGTCTCCCTTGTCATTGGTCAAAATGGTGGAACCGACAAGTGGGCCAGGAACAAAGTTGGTAGACACTGGGACTTTGGTGATCTGCTTATAGAAATCTCCGTCGGTGTTGGTCAGGGTCTCGGAACCTGCTGTTGGGCCAGGGACAATGTTGGTAGAGACCGGGACTTTGGTGAGCTGCTCATAAAAGTCTCCGTTTTCGTTGGTCAGGTATGTGAAGGCTGAAGTGGTTCCAGGGACATCGTGGGTGGAGACCGGCGCATAGGTGATCTGCACATAGTATCCTCCATCAGGGTTTTTGATGGTGGTGGTTCCGGACATGGGTCCTGGAACGATGTTCGTGGAGGTAACAAGAGCCTTGGGAATGCAGTCTGCTGCCCCTGGAGGGGGCCAGTTGACAATCATCGTCACACCCTGCGATGATTCTTTAAAGCTGGCTGCCTGCTGAGCCGCGTACATTCTGTATGCCTGCTCGATTGCTGCGTTGTAATCAGCGAGTGTATGAGGCTCAGGCTTCATGTCGAGGACCCATACGAAAGAGGTGGCGGTCCGTCCCACTGCAAAGTTGCTAAGGACATCATACCAGATGGGTGGCTTACACTCAAGGGGGAAGATGTAGTAGGAAAAGTCTTGCTGCATTTGCAGGTCAGCAATGATCTGCGGGTTGGGGAGGGCACGGGCAGCAGCCTTCAGGGCATCGTAGTCAACCGAAGGAACGAAGTCGTATCCTCTATCGGAAGCCGTGCCTTTGGCTGCCTTGACCAAAGTGTCGATCTGGAAAGTGGCATCATTTGTCAATTCACGAGACACCAGTGAGTCGACCAAAGCTTTGTCGGAGGTGATGTCTGCGAGAACAGATGAGGCGCAAAGTGCCACGGCAGCAAGAGTCAGTTTCATTCTGGGCGATGGATTGAAAAGAAGGGTTTTCAACTTGGTGATTGAACGGTGGGTCAGGATGACGCTTATATATCTCGGGTGGTTTGGGTAGGTTCTCTGAGATCGTAGCAACATCTAGCAGTCTGGAGTTGGTAGTTGGTAGCGGACCATAGTGCTAGCAGTGCTGCTACGTACCGATCTCCTCGCGTATTTGGACATGATGGGACGAAAAAGGTGAACAAGTCGTTCAGAAAAGACTACTTGTTAGCTAAGGTGTACTGAGGGGGTGTTATTATTAGCTGAGATAAGTCAGCTTCTCTCAGCTATCACGTTTTCGGCCGAAGCTACAGAGGAGCATCCGACTCGGCTTGTTTGTATCAAACAAGGATGAGCTGCAAGCTGCAACAGAACAATCTGACTCGATCTTAAGATACTATACTCCAAGTAAGAGACAAACTGGCAAACAATCACCTGGAGATTACCATACATATCCATCTCGCAATGCATGGATAGCGCAAGTTCTTGCATTGTATATTGCGCTCAATTCAGCTAAACACGTCCCCACTGTACCGGTACTCTAGCTACTTGTGGACAAGTTTACAGCAGAAGCGGCACAAGCACTTACAGTAATCCTGCAATTGGTTCGAAGCCACACTCAATTCATCTTCTGTTAGTTTTGGACTTGGCCACCACTCTGGTACAATTGCTCTTTTTTTTTTTTTTGAGCCACTTTTGCACTTTGCGAGACTTACAGTAGCGCAATCCCGACTCGTTTTCCTGCCCCCGAGCATTGACTCCCAACTTCATGTTTTCGTGGTCCAGGTGTAAAATATCACCACTGTTCTAATATAAGAACGTTGTTGTTGAATTATCACATGAGTAGCTCGTTAACTTTATCTATGTTGAGAACCTAAAATTTACCGAGCGGTTAAAAGCCATTTTACGAAGTGATGAAAGGTGGTTTAGTGGATGATATTTAAAAAATAACTACTTCAAGTTGCGGAGTTTACGCTATTACCTTTTTGTTCCTTTCCACCCTCACACTGAACAGCTGAAGCAGTATTCTCAAAATAGATAAGGTTTCTCATTCTCATTGCAAGCCTGAAGTTAAAAATCTTAATTGCCTTATCGGAGATATAACTCGAATTAGTAAACGCCATAGGTCTCAATTGGCGTAGCTTCTACCCTGCAACTCTCCAATTGTTTGCACATACATACAGTTCGATTGTTCAGTACATTTAAGCTTCAAGCCAGCCATATATTGGTCGTCAGCATCTTTAGAATAAACAAGCCAGTGCTGGTGGTTCAATCGTGAGGGGAGAACCGTTGCCTCTAACACACAAATTGGACAAGGGGTAGAGAGTTTGAAAGCTGTCAGTTAGCCGAGGCTGACCAGCCCCCCACATTTGGGGTGGGGGGATCACTTCAGTCTTCAATCTTTTCTTCGATGGCGCAGGCCTGGAGAGCTTATTGAGGATGTCGATTTGCAGTGAGGCTATCAAGGCGATGATTTCTCCGTTGGCAAGAGAATCTCCACTTTCGGAGCAGTCCTCGAAGCCTTACCCTCGGCGTGTTCTTCATGATGCTAGCGGAAATGGTGGCCATCTCCAATTGATCTAATTTTCATGTCCTCGTTGTAAAAATGGACCACGTGAATTCACGTGAATGCACGTGTCGCCAAGTCTATTTACCCGACTTTATTTGATTTCGGCTGTGATAAATAGTTCACTACTGTATCGTAGCGGGACTTTTGTGTTTTAGTTCTGGTGCTAAACTGCACAAGGCTGGAGTTCACCAGATACGCGCCCTCGATTGCACAATTGTAAATCTGAATGTCAGTTCGATGCCTTGTTACAGTCGGGCTTACCTACTCACAAGCTACAGACAATTAATTGACTCACTCCATCTCCACTGCAGGATATTCAAGATCTATGAAGCTAACTAATGCAGGTTGTTCAATATTTACAGAGCTAATGCATGATGTGGATATGGGAAAACGTGGGCTCATCTTTGGTCGGACCGAACCGGTTATTGACGAACCTATACTTGACCGGAGCCGTAAAGGCACTTCATCGGAGCCATAAAGGCACTTTGTAGGACCCTCTTAGGGGGCACTTTTATAGGACGCTCTTAAACAACACCTTTAAAGGACACTCTTAAATGTAACGTACACACAGTACAGTAGCCTGTACACAACTTAACACCACCTCTCATTGCCACTCAACACCTAACACAATCTGAAAACTTCAAGGTGGACTCTTATCAAGTGAAGGTAAACGATTGAGTGTTTTTTATTGGTTATCCCCTTGGTTTGTGGGGCATGATAACCTACAGTACGTACACTGTATTCGTCTAGTTGGGCTACTGTAGTGTTGGTGAGGCAAAAAACCCCGTGAATAATCGAAATTGGCCCGACTAAGATTGGTCCGAGTCTCGGTTGACTGTCCTACTCAGTACTGAATTGGGACGGCTTCCTGTTTGAGTCGTGGCCATGTGTTAAATGCGTCAATTACTTGTACCATACTGTGCCAAAGCTCTAGGTAAGAATCATGACTGAAGACGTGGAGGATGAAACCGCAACTAAGAGAATGAGTGAGGTGGGTGAGTGGTACTCAGTAGATATTTTGTAGGCAATTGTAAAATGTAGATTCCCCTCATTACTTGTGGTACTGTACCGTGTTTTTGGATCGGCATGCTAGTATCAGTGATCTCCAATGTTGCTTTGTTTCGCATTGAAATAAACGCACGATATTTTTTGATCCCTCCAACTATAGATGTCAGAATATCAGCTCATTATCTCTTCTCTTGCAATGTCGAGCACTTAGTCAGCCATTTGAAACAGTTTTGAATCAGAGTTAAAAAAGTCACGTACACTTGCAGCTTATCTACAGCATCAACACCCACTCAAGAGATACCCCAGATCCCGAATTAATACAATGGCTGCGGCTTGGCGCTACGACGTTGATGTCCTGAACATGCTCGGAGTAGACCGGCTTATAGTCGAAACCTCTTTGGTTGCCGATCTGGCGGAAAACGTGACCCGTTTGCAGTCTGAAATCGGAGAGCTGTTCCCGAACAGCGACTTCAACGGGCATTCTGAAATACCACAAGTTGACGAAATGGTCCGTACATTCATCCATGACTACCAACAGATAATCCAGCGCCTGAGATGTCAGCGCGACTCTCTCAGAAAAAGACTAGAGGAGCACTTCTCCATTCTTGACAATGCGTTGCGGTTCTTCCGGTCTTTCAGAGCTGAAAAACATCTGGGCCAAGTCAAGAAAAGGTGGCAGACCTTCAAACGCATGTTAGAAGCGTTTGACTCGGGTCTGGACCTGCAGGAGTCCATTCAGTATCAGACTGGTCTTGCGAATATCATGCGACGCTTGAAAGCTGAACCCGATCGTCATTTGTTTTGGACCAAGTATCTGGCACAGTTTGGAAGTCACGTGGTTCCAAAGAAGACCTTGAAACCGGCTACATCTACTGACAATCAAGCTGCCCATTCCCAGCTCCCCAGCGAAATCATGACCATGATCTACGACTGTGCAGATCTTGAAACTTGTGTGAATTTGCGAGAGACAAGTTCAGCCTGGTTCCACACGTTTCACCGGATGGATTTCAAGGCAAAACTGGCAAGGCGCAACCCCTGGATCACACCTCAAGACGATCTCGGCTCTTGGTCGGAATGTGTGTTGGTGTTTGTTGCTCGTCTCAAGACCTGGCCGTCAGCAGATTCCATTGACAACATCAGCATTCCTGCAAAAGCGCCATCACGGAAAAAGATGCTGGTGGCAGTTGAACTGGAGAGCGACGAGAAGCTTCCGACCAATTTCTCGACCATTTTGGGAGATGCAGCCTACGGCATCGTTGAACACTTGGAAGTGTGGACTAGCGATAACGAAAGACACTCTTACTTGAGAGACCCTTGGACTCATGAATCGAGAGACATGATGGCAGACAAAAGTTTCGACGTGGTCACTCTGGACGAGGACAAATATGTCATTCGGTGCAAGGGCTTGGAAATAACACTGCCGCCTTCCTTAGCCGAGGCTGCCGAAGAAATGCAGCTAATTCGCGTGTACGAGGCGTTTGTGTTCATTGAGCTAGCCAATGACCAAGCCTACATTGTTCCTCGAGACAAGCCCCACTTCAACTCTGGTCTCTTGGTGGATTGCCCCGACGGAAGTCTCTTTGAAGCGGGAGGGGTTGTATATGAGCACACGGAAACACCAGAAAAAGGAACTTTCCGGCTCAGGCTATACGACCCTGAAACAAGAACAATGGTAGACTGTGCTCATAACACCGGCCAGTACACCGCGAATGCGGCTTCCTATAATGGGCTCATCTGGTGGGTGAGACAGCTCGAGGATGGTGAGTGTGCTGTGTTTCCTACCTTTTTGGACCTGGCCTCTCCAGGCAAAATGTACTACCATCCAGAAAAAGGTGTCAGAGGCGCTCATTCAGAATTTGTATTTCAGTGCAGCCGGGCCCGTGGTATGGGCCAGTTTGTGGTTTCCAAACCATTCGATGACGGGTGTGAGCGAGTCCGTTCTGAACTTCAGGTTGTCGATCTGGCCGCCGGAGTCATTACTGACATTTTGCCACCGTCAGGATGGCCAAGGACGACCTTTGAGAGCAAGAAGGTGTTTATTGGTTCAGTGGAAGGCGACCAAACTGAGCCCAGCTTCCAAGCAAGAATCATGTCTGAGAAGGCGGTCCAAGAAGCAACCAGGAGCGCCCTCCAGAGCTTAGGAGTTCCGGAGGATGAGTGGTGAATACGAATTGGAGCGGCTGTCCAAACTCACGCACAGACACTTTTGTAGCTTGAAAACTCATGTACTCTCGAGCCTCATTATATCATCTGTCAATATGAAGTACAGACGATCACGTATTGGATCTCCTAGACCCGTAGTACACCAGATGACCGTGGTTCATCAGCATTGTACAATGGTCTCATTTGTAAGGTCAACGAAACTGAATGCGTTATGAATCCCACATTTATCGATCTGGCCTTTCCAGAACGAGTCTGCTACAATCTAGAGAAAGCCATCACGTGGAATGGCTCAGGTTGCCAGTTCAGACGCACCCGATCATCTTGACTGGGTGGGAGCAGTGAGCAAGACGTCTGCAACAACCAACGACCAAAACTCTGGCTCTTGGGTAGATTACCAATCATATTCAAAGCCACCCTTCTGTCTGGTAACTCTAGGCTGTTTGGCACTTTGTACAGTCAAAAAGTTGAAATCTCTGAAGGTACAGTACACCTGGATCTCCTCGGGGTACCTGTTCCAGACACTCAAAAGCTATGAAAAGTACATCAACCTGTAGCCCTCCTTTGCGTGACCAAATGTAGGGCATTTAATACACCCGTTGATTGCCATCTGGAGTAAGAAATGGACTGGTTTCGAAGGGCTCTGTATGTCTATACTCAAGGCACACTTCGTACTGGGCTAGAAATGTCAGAATGCTGGTCTGATCATGTGGTCGTACACTCGTGTAGTACAGTAGCTACCTGGTGTCAAGTAATAGTTCAGTACGAGTACTGCTCTCTGCTCATATCGTACAGCTGCCTTGTAGAGTATCGAATCGCCCCCATTTTACTCGCCCCCTCTCTCTACTCGATGGCCATCATCGGAATCGTCGAGATCCCGGATCCTATGTGGTCCGGGTCCCATCATATGCATTATATACAGTCACCTTGCGGTGTATCATTATCATCCTCGTCGTCGTCGTCATTCAGGCCGTCTGGCCTCACCACCTCCCCCTTCTCCCCTCTACGGACACACCTCCTGCTCTCGCCACTCATCCTCGCCGAGCCGGGTGAAGATGTTTCGGTAGCCGGCGCCGTCGACCGTGCAAAAGTCGACCCGGTTGGGACACAGAAGCACAACGACAAAATTGCTCAGATCCTCGTGCTCGCCGTCCACGCCCCGGGCAAACTTGTCCAGCTGCTTCTTCTTGTCGTCGCTCATGAGCGACCGGGGCTGAGGCTTGCGGAACGACGACTTGGTCGTGGGCGACAGCGAGTCCCACACCCGGTGGTACTCCTGGTTCCACTCCTGGCCGCTGGGCGACGAGTTGGTCGAGTCTGCGCTGGACGCGCCGGTCTCGTCCGACGACGTGATGCTGTCTGTGTCGCTCATGTTGCCGAGGCGTGACTTGACGGCCTCAAAGTCGTCCGGCTTGGGGGATCCCGTGGGCGACAGGCCCTGGGGCGAGCTGTTGCCGTAGATGGGGTAGCTGCGGTCGTCCACGGTTCTGTACAGCTGGTCCTTGTTTTTGTTTTCGTACAGCACCTGGCCAATGGCGTCGTAGGTGGACCCGGGGGCGTGGGCCATGGCGGGGGTCATGTCATCCGACAGCAACTTGGCAAAGCCCTGGATTCGGAACTGTGCATGATGCGCGTCCGAGTAGAAGACGGCCTCAAAGGCGTCGTTTGCGGCCAGCTGGCCCGTCTTGTCCATGCGCCGGTCTGTGGTGAAGAGCAGCACGCCGGTGTTTCTGTTGTTGAAGAGCCAGCCGCGACACACGCAGGTTCGTGCTCGGGGGCGGTTTTGGGCGTCGACTGTGGCGAGCGTGAACAGCAGCGGGCCCTGGTGTTTCTTGAAGTTGAACACCCGCTCGAACTCGGGCACCCAGGACGGTAGATTCGACATGCTGTGTGTGAGTAGTGACAGAGCTTTCGACAGAGTGTAATCTGTTCTGTTGTGTGGTGTGCAGGAGATTGATCCGAAGAAACCAAAAATTATCCCAATCCGAACTTAGCTCAAACTTTGCAGCAGACGCACGTGGGCAGTTGGGTGAGGCGGGTTTAGCTGTGAGGAGGACGGCAGCCCCGATGTGATGGTTTGCGTGGGTGTGTGTTCCCTTGGGCGTTTCCTAGAGAAGGGGATAAAGTCCAAAAGGCGGATCTGACGCCCTTATGTATTGCCACCGCAACTCTGTGTCACAACCCCAACAACACAAAGAAGTCTTAGTACCCCAGATAATTAAACGCTAGCCCTATTGCAACAACAGATCACCATGTTCTCCCCATGATACATTTTACCCGTGAGAGTGTAGACTACTCGTTCGTACACAACAGAGAATGCGCATAACGCACAAAACGAGCTTGTACTTGCAAACATTTCATTTTATGCGGCACTTGCTGCGACCAAGACTTCTGACATGTCTCTCTTGCAACGGGCACGAGGCTCTTTATTCTGACGGTAATTTCGGTGTCTCAGATCAGCCTCGGGACTTGTACAACCCTACTTGTAGCAAATGAGGTGATTGATGATAGTGGCCGATAGTGGCCCCAAAACCAGCTTGTAGACAGAGACAAGGGCGTTGTCGGGTAGAAGGAGGGGTTAGCATTCGCCCCAAATGGCAGTTGGAAGATATTGTGGCGAAAAGAGGGCATTTAACAGACACTTAGCGAACCTGTCGTGATGACGTCAAACTGTCACACGACCTGGAAAGTTGTGGTGTGACAGAAATAACGGCAGTTACAGTAGTTCAGTGCACACCCTAGACTGTTAATAACACCCACTAGAGCTGTGGCTTCATTTCCTGTAGTTTTGTGGTCATTCTGGTCTGTGTCGGGTTGTCTCGTCAAATTCGCCATTTACTTGACGATTACTTAAGCAAAAATTCATTTACGGGTGCAAAACCAGTGTTACCGAGGTGATAAGAGAGTGGGGGAAGTTTTAAAATAAAGATACAAAGCAGCAAATGATATTTAAAACATGAAAAAATTCGTTATCACTCGGTTTCGGCTCCAAATCTTGCCACAATCACATTTCCCCTTCCTGCAATTACTTGAACTTACTTGACCAGCCACACTCGGAGCCATACCAAGACCGTTTAAAGTTTTCAGTTATTTCCGCAACTTTATGTCCGCCGATAAGATGACCGAGCCGGATGTGGAATTTTGACAGATGACACAGAACAAGCAGATACGAGGGAGGAGAAAGAGGATGATTACTAAGCCACTGTCAGCAGTCACGCGACACATGCAACTCAAGCAGTGATTTCTGCTTATTATAGCTGTTGTACCGGTTTAATTTGCCTCCGTAAGCCCTATGGACTCTGTTTAGGGCTCTGTTTAGGGCTCTGTTTTGATGAGCAAGTTTAGAGACCAAGAATGAGGCCAAAAGCACTGTCGTCTGTTGGATGACGTCAGTTCGATTTGCAGGTGCAGCAGAGGTTACGCCGCTTAATTGTAATGCGGTAATGTGGATACATACGGAAGATGAGGCTGAGCTGGTGTTCAATAATGCGACTAAATTACTGTAGCTGCATCCAATTTCCACTTCTTCTACCGTCGTATTAAATGACACCCTTAGCACGGCTCCTGTTCAATGTTTACTGTACGGAGTAGACTGCTTACAAGGTCAGCCGCACATTCTTGGTGGTGTGAGAAATGCGTTTTTGAAGCCGCCCCAGCAACATGAGGACTGACCGAATATTGTCGGAGGCATATTATTAGCCGAAAATTCTACTTGTACACACGTTCATTTCTGGACACGGACACATATTATCGCTTACCCCATTTCGCCCATTTCGTGAGGGGATAGGAGAAATTTGGGGCAGAGGAGGGGTGGAGATATGGGGCTACTTGTAGTGTGTGGGGAACCCGTGGAATAATTAGACGCTTGCAATTGTCAAAGGGAAATGAGGCCAGGAGTGTTCAAGTGGGTCTGGTGAATGTTTTTACCCGTTTGGCTGGGGCTCTTGAGAGAGTTGATCTTGGGTCATAAACAAGCACTGTACTTGTACTTGTAGAGGTTGGTGCAGGTTTGAGAAGAAAGAAAATGAACTGAGTCGCCAGGCAAAGTCCAAACGTGACTGACAATGTCTTCTCCATTCCAACAAGATGAATTTAAATCAAATAACACAAAATTTTCACTCCTAAAGAACTATTTTTCAACAACTTCCAACTAATCATCCTGAACTAGCCCGTTGAAGTGTCCAGCAGTCACCGTACGAAACATACAAGAATGTATTGCTCCTGTCGTAGTCTCAGGGGGTGGATGAAAACCCACCAGTAAAGACTGCTATGAGTGTACAGCAGAGGTACTGTACAATACACACTTGTCTACAGTACTCGGATCCACAGATTTTATAACTTGGCAGATGGACCTGTTTCGGCTTACGTCAAGAACATCCAAGCCGTCCAAACACATGATGTGCCACAGCAACAGCCCTCAACTCCTCTAATCACGTCAACAAGAATCGAGTTGAAGCTTGCACCCAATGCTCGACAAAGGGAAGAAACCGTGGACTTGTCTGATACGAGTATCGGGTTCGTCTCCAGATACATAGATCCAGAATGGCGAAATCACGTGGCGTTCAAGTTTCAGTCTCCTGGAGTTGAAGCTGATGTTGAAAAGGCATTTCAGAGAAATGAAGCTATATGGGCGACACCCCTTGATACCGATTCCCATGCCTATCTGTCTTATGTTGGCAATGAATGGGAGGGTAACGTTAGCACACCCTCTCTGCAGTTTGAGCTGGTCAACAAAGATGGGCTCCAGAGTTTTGCAAAAGTGTCCCTAATTAGCAACAGAAGAATCTTACCGTCATCGTCAAAACTACTTCTGGTACGATGGGTTATTGTTTAGTCTCGATCCTAGCAACCAAAGCGACCGAGATACCCGGGCATTTGCTTACGACTTGAAATACCCCGTTGCAAAGCAATCACTCACTCACCGAGGTTACGACGCATAGAAGATATGTGGTGTTCTTTGATGAGAATGTGCAAATGGGACGAATCTGGGATTTGAAAACCAACATTCAACATTACATTTGCGAGGGAGATAGAGATCAAATCACAACAGTGGGAGTGTCGAAGGAAATCTTTGTGTTTTTACTTACGACATGTTTCCGCACAGCCTTTCCCCTGTATGGCTTTATCTGACAGGAGGAACCAGAACCGTCAACCTATTAGACATGCCTCCTTCCCAGCGGGTTGAACTCTGTCGCAGAAGACGTTTAGGGGACAGTGTCTAGTTGTTGTGATCGCGTTGGTGTTTGTTGTGACTGTCATAAACCCAGATGGGTTTGATCGGCTCAACTAGCCTGGTAGTCAAACTATAGTCTCATTATAGGTATCGTGTATTCCTCTACTTGTACTCCCACCACTCAAACTAAATCACATCTATTCTCTATTTTGTTTTGTCTATTCGTCCTCGTCGTCAGTATCGGAGGGCTTGGGGGTGCCCTTGGGCGAGTTGAGCCACTCAATGTGTCGCAGTCGTCGTCGAGACTCCCGCTCCTTCATCTGGTTTCGGTTGAGCTTCTTCTTCTTGACTCGCACCTTGATGTTCATGGGCGAGTCGTTCTCGGCCTCGGAGGCAGCGGTGGAGGGAGCGGCAGAAGAGCCGGCAGAGGCTGCTCCAGAGGCTCCTCCGTCCTCGAACCGGTCGTTGGAAACGGCAGTAGTGCCCAGCTTGGTCAGCTCTCCGTTATCCACGTGCCACTGCTCGGGACACAGGGCGCCGACAAACTCCTCGTTATGCGAAATCATCACCACTCCTCCAGCCCACTCTCGAATGGCAATGGCGAGACCTCCAAGAGAGTCTCGATCCAGATAGTTGGTGGGCTCGTCGAGCACCAGCAGATGGGGGTTGTTCCACATGGCTCCGGCAATGACCACCTTGACCAGCTGGCCTCCAGACAGAGAGCCCAGGGTGTTGTGGTCGGCAATGTCTCCGTCGAGACCCACGTCCTCGAAATGCTTTCGGATCACGGGAGGAGCCAGATCTCGGTAGCCAAGACCCTCTCGGGACGCCTCGTGATCGTCAAACTCCTGCACCAGCTTGGAGAAGCCCTGCTCAATGAGGTAGTCTCGGGAGGCCATGGAGTTGTACTTGGGATGCAGATGCTGCCACTTGATTTCGTACTGGAAGGTCTTCTTGAGCTTCTGTCGACCAATAATGGCCTCGACGATTCGGTCGCCTCGTCCGTCGGGATCGAGAGGCTTGGCCATCTGGGCCTTTTCTTCGGCAGACATGATTCGGGTCTGCTTGAGATGCACCTCTCGGTCGTCTCCGTTCTGGTATCGCCACTGCAGGTACTGGTTGGGGGTCTTTTCCTTGTGCTGCTCCACGTGCTGCAGAGCGTGCTGGGCAATGTAGCCAATTCGCAGGTTGGGGTGCTTCTCGACCTTGCCCTCGGTAGGCACCACCTCGCCGGTCAGGACCTTGATGAGAGTGGACTTTCCGGCTCCGTTGGGACCCAGAACAGCCACTCGAGACGACATGGACAGCGAACACGAGGCGTTCTTGAGAGAAGGCTTGGGGGCGTTGGGGTAGGTGAAGGAGGCGTCGACGACTCGGGCAATGGCTCGGGTGTTGGATCGAACTCCAGACAGAATTCCGGGAGGAGGGAAGGCCATCTTGAGGTTGGAGTCGGTCAGAGTGTAGTAGGCCTTGCCCTCGGGTCGGACCTTGACAAAGTCGGCCAGGTTGCCCTTGTAGTAGACGAGCTTTTTGTTCTCGTAGTGGGCAATGTCGGTGCACACGGCGTCCAGGAAGCCGGAGTCATGGGACACGATCAGCGAGGTGATGTCCGTGTGTTCCACCAGGTAGTCCTGCAGCCACTTGACGTTGCCCACGTCCAGATGGTTCGTGGGCTCGTCCAGCAGCAGAATGTCCGCCTTCATGAGCATGGCTCGCGCCAGCTCCAGCTTCATCTTCCATCCTCCAGACAGAGCGCCCACGTTCTGGGCCCGTCGCTCCTCGTCGAAGCCAACAGAGGCCAGGGCGTCGGCAATCTCGTCCTTCTTGACGTGGGTGAGATCGGGATCGGACGCAATGAACGACACCAGGTCCATGTCGCCCTCGTCGCCCTGCAGCTTGTGCTCGACAAAGCAGGTTCGCAGCTCAGACTTGTCGGGGAAGCCCTCGAGCTTGCCGTTGGCGATGGATCGCATGAGAGTCGACTTTCCGGCTCCGTTTCGGCCACACAGACCGTACCGGTGGCCCTTGAACAGCCGCAGCTTGGTCTTGTTGAGCAGCATTCGGCCTCCGTAGGCCAGCGAGAAGTTGGCGTTGACAATCTCGATTCCCTCGGCAGAAGTGTCCTCGGCGGGACCCTCCTGGAACAGCTCCTGGTACCGGTCGAAGATGTTCTCCTTGAGCTTGGACTGGTCAAGGGTGGGCAGGTACGCCTTGAAGTTGTCCTCCAGACGGGCCCACTCTCGCACAGAAATGTTAGTGGCAATCAGAGTGGCAGCGTAGGTCTGCTCGACAGGAGGGATGGACTGCCCACCGCACTCGGTGATTCGCAGCTCCATCTCCTCGGTGGACACCACCTTCTGGGCCCGGTTCTCCTCGTCCTTGGCGTCCTCAATGACCTTGAGGGCCTTTCCGGCGAGCTCTCGAACCTCGGGCAGAGCGGCTCCCTCGTACACCTTTTTGACGGGGGGCAGCAGCTGGTCGATGAAGGGCTTGATCTCTCGGGGGTCGTGCACCAGACGGGTCAGGTTCTCCACGACAATGACGGACTGTCGCAGCTGTTCCTGGGAAGACGAGGTCTGGTTGAGAGACCGGGTCATGATGGGCACCAGCAGAGACAGGGCGGGGGCAGTGACCTCGGCGACAAAGGTGACCATGGACAGAGCCTTGACACACGAGGGCACCTTCTTGGGGTCTCCCAGAGTGTCGACAATAAGCTCGATTCGGGGCGCAACGTCCTGGTTGTCCAAAACAGCCACCAGCTGCATCAGGGTCTTTCGGCCCTCCTGGGCCAGCTCGGGCTTGAAGTCGTGGAAACAGTTGGTCAGGGTGGGCACGCCGGAGAGAAACTGGATCTCAATCACGTCGGCAGGACACAGCTCGATGATTCGCTGCACCAGCTTGAGCGCGCCGACCTTGGACTGCCACTTGGCTCCAGAGTCCAGAAAGGTGAACAGCTTTTCGAGCAGAATGGACGCTCGGCCCTCCTCGGGCACAGCTCCGCAGACAGAGTCGATAGCCGCCTGGGCAGCTCGCTTGACGGAGTTGTCCTTGTCGGTGAGCAGATCAAGAGGCACGTTGAGAGCCTCCACGAGATAGCCCTCAATGGAGGTGTGGGGCTCGGCGCCAAACTTCTTGGCAACGGCGGAAATGAGCGAAACGGCGCCCTCTCGAGCCAGAGCGTTCTTCTTGTGCTTGGCAAGGGCAGAAATGCTCTCGACCAGCTTGAGCTCGGCAGCATCCTGGGAAGTGTTGATCAGATCAATGATGGAGTTGACACCATCCTTGACCTCGGCAATGGTCTTGGCATTCTTGATGGCCTCGACGTAGGGAACAACAGACGAGTCAATTTCGTTGACTGCTCGCTCCAGAGAAGCCATGGAGGTGGTGGAGGACGAGGGAGTCAGGTTGGGGGTCTGGGAGGGGGTGTAGTCGACCTTGCCGTACTCGTACTCGTTGGGACGGTCTCGGGGGTTGTCCTGGGCGGCCTGCCCGGGCGTAAATGCCTGTCCGGGGGTGAATTTGGCGGGCATTTGGTGTGATGGTGAGAAAGCTGCGTTCGCACTCAAGACCCCGAAATTTTATCATGAATTTTTTTAGCCTTCAACTGTAAAAATGCAAAACCTGTGCCAACCTTATATCGGTTGGGAGGATACAATGCTCATTAGGGGATGTAGAGTGGAGAGCTGGGGGCGGTTGGACATGTTCAAAATGATTGACAAGACTGTAGGGTAAGATTGTCTCGCGCTCAGCATGTATTTATTACATTTGCCCCACGCCCCGACGGCAAACTCCAGCCCTCGTGTTTTTGTCGCACACGCATACAGCATACACGTCATCTACAGGACATCGCAGAAACCATGCGCTTTTGTCGCAGCCGACAGGCGACATGCTCGGCTAGGAAAAGTGGCCAATGGCAGTACGGAGGGGTGTTGCACGTGATCTGACGACGCGGCGGGTACACGGATATGGAAGTCACGTGACCCAGGGCTCTGATATACTACAACCACGTGACCCGGCTATACTAGCACTAATTTTAGCTAACTAGTCTCATACACTTGGCACCTCCAGCTGAGACTATTGCGACACGTGTGACTGGTTCAAATTGGTAGTGTGGAGGGTAGTTTGGGCGTTGTTGGGGTTACGGGTTTGGGGGGTGGCTGTACGACTCATATGTTGCCTGTTATATGTCATTTCAGCCTCTCTATGACCCATACACCGCCTTTCACCGCCTTTCACTGCCTTTCACCGCCTTTCACCACATTTTTCACCGCTAATTTCCCACACTTCATCTCATTTTATCCCGCACCAAATCAGCCCCAAATCCCCAAATGAAAGCCTAAGTATTGTCCACAACAATGGTGAGCCTCACCCAACAAAGGCTAATGAAAATTCTTTAAAGCTTAAAAGGGACGAAAACAATGTTGCCACGGATAGTGGGTGGTGCCAGCATCCTGCTGTAGCGACAAGGGGTGAGCTCCAGGTATCGTACAGGTCACGTGACCATGGACGACTTCTTATCGCACCTATTCGTAGAAAATTGCTCTCAAACCGAACCAAAACGTCTCAAATGGCCACCACCGCAACCGCGAGATTGAGACCTCTCGAACGAGATCTCGCAACGCACGGTTCCCTCTTATCTGCTTCTCTAGCGGGCTATTAGTGTCGCGGAAGCGTCGTAGATGTTACGCTGAAGCTTATTGGGCGGGTACCTCGGCTAGCTGTTGGTGGTGATGTTCATACGTTGTGAACTGATTTAATAGATGATTTAAAAACAAACAAACAAATAAAAGGTCGTCACAGATCTGTGACAATGATCAAATCACGAGAACGTCCAACAGTATCACGTGTTGAGTCTACAGTCAGTTCGTCATAGTGTCTATGGAGTTTGGCGACATCCAGGGTCAAATATTATTTCTAGCCTAGGGCCAATAAAACTCACTATAGCAACAGATGGTAAGAGTTATACTTGTACCATTCAGCTCAGAATCGTCAGCTGATTCCAATGGGACAACAATATTGACTCTCATCGTACAAATTTTCGTAGTTATAATCTTTTTCCACTTCAAACGATGGACGATTTGCCTTACTACTGGAAGATCCCAACCTTTCTGCTCGCTTCAGGATCTTGTCCACTTGTTGCTACTTGTAGAAACATTCAGAAGTACTCTTGTGGAATCTCGGTGAAATAATATGGGTGAGTTCATAGCCAACAACTGACTGTCCAAGCTGTGGAAAGCCACATGACTTATGATTGGTGTTTCAATGTAACTACCGTTCCGATGAAGGGTAGACACTTATCTGACTATCAGAAGGAGATCCAGGCCAGCAGATAACTCCTATCTACAAGGCAGTCACCGGTCAACCAACAGCAATACCACAAATACCATGTGCTGGTAATTGCCCAAATATCACCCTACTGGTTCTATTGTCATGAACAACACCCAGAACTACTGACGAGCTCCAGGGGTAGTCCTTAGTAGGAGTTTAAGAGCCTGCATCGAACCAACTACGAGCTGTTTGAACAATTAAGCTGTCGATTCTACCCAAAACATAAGTCTTACCACACTCTGAGGAACACTACTTTGAACAGACGACCCTGGCTGAGACCTCTGACTCTGGCTCTGGCTATGGCTGTGGCTGTGATTCTGGACCGTCTCCAGCTGATAGTGCCCATTTTCAGTAGGCTAGATTTGCTTCTCTCCTTTCGGTTGATTCTCCTTTCGGTTGATTCTCCTTTCGGTTGGTATCCTTCTCGTCTCATCGTCATGGCTGTTTAGACGAACAGTATGTACACTGTACTCAATGCTCTTTTTCGACTCTCAAGATAATTTCCTGCAATCAGAAAGGTATCGTATTCTGATTACTTTGGTCTGATATCTCAAGGCTTCTTCATTTCTACTTGTAGCTACAAGTACTCGTACTGTACATACACTTGTGCTCCAGACTAAGTTATTTGTTCATCTTGAAAACTTCCCCTTTGGGATGACTACTGGTAGTTCTCCAGCGCTCGTCGTGTTTATTTAAAAACTCACTTGTTTCACAATGAGACGAGAGACTCTTGTTTTACAATGAGACGAGAGACTCTTATTTTACAATGAGACGAGAGACTCTTATTTTACAATGGTCGTCTTGTCGCACAGTACGGTTTACCGATTTACTAATTATAGAGAAAAACACATGGCTCAATCAGAGCTCACAACAAAGAGCCTAAAGACCAACTGCTACTACACAGTCAGTTTAAAGACATCGCTCCTCGAGCTTCATGTCGTTGTTGGGCTTGAGGCCAATGAGAGCTCGCATGAGGTTCTCGAGGGCAGCTCGCTGCTTGTTGAGACCGTTGACGGCGTCGTAGCCGGGTCGGGTCAGAGGAGCCTTGAGCCAGTAGGACAGGAAGGAGAGCACGGAGTGGAACTTCTGGAAGTCGCCCTCGGCGCCCTTCTTCTTGTAGGAGACTCGGGACAGGAACTCGGCCATGATGACCAGATCGATGATCAGGGGGGTGGCCAGCAGAGAGTCCTCACAGACGTTGTGGATGGAGATGGTGTTGTGGCCACCGAGCATGAGCTCGGAGTGGTACTCATCCATGGCGACCTTGGAGTCTCCGACGGCAGGCACGTACTTGATGACGATGCAGTGGTCCACGGTCTTGCCGTTCTTCTCGTTGTAGAGCAGCTGGTTGGACTCGATCATGTCGTCGATGACGGACGCCTTGGAGATCTCCTTGGATCGGAACTGCTGGGGGGCAGACAGGTTGAAGCCGTCGTTGTTACCGAGATGGTTGTAAGACGCCACGGACAGAGGCTTGATACCAGCGTCGACCAGGAACTGGGCCAGCACGGACTTCAGCTTGGTCTGGCCAGACTTGAAGTCGTCACCACCAATGTAGGACTCCTCTCGCTCGGCCAGCTCGATGCAGCCGGGAACAAAGGTGTTCTGGGGCGATCCGTTAATGTAGGGGACACCCTCGAGAATGGAGGCGACGGCAAAGATGGTGGAGGGAGCAATCTCGTCGTGAGAGTCCTTGATGGCCTGCAGCAGGTTATCGGCGGTGTCGTTGATGCCGTCAATGAGGTTGGCGTACCGCTCGGTGTTGGCGGTCCACAGCACAATCACCTTGTCGAGTCCGTTCTTCTCCTTGAACTCCCGGATATCCTTTCGGATGTGCTCGACGTGGGCCCACTTGTCGGAGCCCTCGATGACGTTGTCGGCCCGCGCGCCCTGGTTGGCGGCAATGAAGTCGGGGTAGTAGACGGACTTCATGGGCGTGATGGGCTGCAGGTGCTTGGCCACCTGGCGCTGCAGGTCGTACTCCAGAACCTTGGCCCGCTTCATGGCGTCGGACAGGTTGAGAGACGAGATGTCCCAGCCGCCAAGGACAAAGTCGTTGGGGTGCAGCATGGGCAGGACCTCGGAGAAGGGCGCGTACACGTCCTTGCCGTCCTGGTCGACACCAAGCTTGATGGTGGAGGCCTGGGTGACAGAACCAAAGTAGTTGGGCTCGACCTCGCCGTTCTTGGTGTTGAACTTGAGGTTGTGTCGGTTGGCGGCGACAGCGGCAGCCAGAGTGGTACCGTTGTTGCCTCCGAGTCCGACCAGCATCAGACCGGTCTTGGGCACGGTCAGGTCGACCTTGAACTCGTAGTCGGTGGCGGTGGGGGTCACCTCGTACTTGCCCTCGGCGTTCTTGGACACAGTGGCGTTGTCGTACGTGTAGGTGGAGTACAGAGCGCCATCCTTGATCTGGGTTCGATCGGTGTTGACATGAACGGAGGTGATTCCGGACTTGACGGAGCCGGGGTTGCCAGCAATGGTATCAGCAGAAGGGGACATGTTGATGTTGTTGGGGAAAAGTTGATTTGATTTGATTTAGTTGTTGCACGTAGTGGATTAGTACACTATTATTATCTCACCCGAACCGGAAGCAGGAGAAGAACGAGAAGACTGGAAGGGGTGGTGTGCGGAACCGAGGAGATTGGCAAACACTTTGGTAGTTGGAGGTCTGCTAAGGGAGAATTCTCTTAACAGAAGGTTGACTGTAAAATGTTTAGGTGGTGGGCCTTTGCAAAGTGGGTCTACACTAGAGTATATATACTCCAGACTAATGATAGGGTTTAGGTTGGGGAGCGGTGTAAGGGGTGGTAAGGGGTGTTAGTCAGGGGTGGTGTTAGGGGGGTGTTCCGGTGAGTCGATCGTTCCAAAAATCGAGAAATCTACTAAACTCGAGTAGGGCTTTCGATCAAAGCTTTCAGAATCTGAATATCACCCCTGCAACACCAACTACACTCTCCCCCTAAGGATTGCTATAAACCCCTCCATCCCACATTTTCTTTATCCAACTCTATTTGACAACCAATTGCACTCCTGCATCCCTTGGACGGCCTTGATAACGTGAAAGTCGGGGCCCTGGAACAACGGGCTGTTGTTGTATCACGTGAACGAGGAGTGAGTTGCGGTTAAGTCACGTGATGAGTGACGGTCACGTGACAGCACACACGTAACCCTTTTTGCACCCTCTTCTAACACGACCTCTTTTTTTCACCACCACTGCCAAATCGCTCAAAGAAGATGCATCTCATCCTGTTGGGGGAGAGATAAACTTACCCTGCCGTTGACCTTCTTCCCCCATGGGACGTGATAAACTTAGTCTGAGGTGCAAGGACATAGAAGGGGGTGGAATGAGAGGAAGTGCAGTTTGCGGATGTCTGTTTGGGCCGTGCCGGTGTGCACTGTACAGCTTTAGTGTCACTACCGTCACCTGTACGACAGTATCACTAGATTAGTATACATCATCACACTATGGTTAGCGACCGTTACCCCGGATAACATGTGGATAGGGTAATCCTTTGAGGTGAGACAGGTCCAACACTGTACCAAAAGTTGGTGATCTTGTCTACATACAATACTCAGTGCGTACAGCACATACCCATACAACGCACCGGCTGAACGAATTCGGCCCCGTCATCGGGCCCGGGAAATTACCGTGCGACTAAAAGCCGCAAGGGAGTGCATGTCCCTGTGCACCCACGCTGCAAAACAGAGTGTAATTGTCGCCCCAGATGCAGGTGACGCATGGACCATCAGGGCGGAGCAGGAGACAAGAAACACGCAACAAAACACGGACAAGAGATGTGCCGAGGTGGAGGCCGGATTGCAGGTGTCGGATTACAGACGTCGGGTTTTGCAGACGTCAGATTTTGTAGCTCTGGTGGTAGTTGTGGTGGTAGCTCTGCTGGTTAACATCGACATCTGTTATTCACACACCACCTCTCTCCCTTCCTCACGCTTTGTCTGAGTCTTGCTGTCAATGGTGAGCCGAGGGGATTATTACGAGGTGTACGAGTACAGTGTGTACGAGTACCTGGTTGTGACGTGTTTAGACAGGTGGTATTGTTTGCACGTCCTCCGTAGTACGATTTATTTTCTTGAATAGTCAGTATTCACAGTTCACAACATCGTATTGTAGGGTGATGTCCAACACTCGCCTATATGCTATGCCTACGCCTATACCTATAAACACAACCTCGGTTCAGGTCTGCACATATGCTCGTGTCCAATGTTCAGCCCTACCAACGACCCGGGTATCACACGCAGGCACGTCCCAGATGTGAGACGGAAGAGAGGGAACAGAGGCGGGAAGATTGGCGGAAGGGAGTGAAAAGTCTGGAGAGCTGTAAGAGACCCAGCGACATTTCCAGTACACTGTGAGATTCAGTGAGATGGTCCAATACAGGCCAAGTACATACGGAGCGTTGTATTACACGTATGGAACGTGTATCATAGAATGTTTGTCTCTCTGGTACGAATGTCAAGTTGTGTTTCTACTGGTGCTTGCCTTCTCTCTGTCTTGTCTGGTTTGTCTCTAAAATACTGTAGACATGACCATAATTGCTGTAGATCCAGGCATGAGCAGAGAGCCGTGAACTCAGCAAGTTTGTACTGGCAATGCTCTGTACATGATATTACACCATTGTACAGTCATATGATTTTTACCACATGTCATACGGTGTCGTACATACTTGTACTCGTACAGTAGGGCCACCTCCATCACTTCACTCAGGGTCTTGGGTTTTAAATTCGACCATGGTTTGAGACAGTGGGCGGCGGGGTTGCCAAACGAGACACCGGGACAAGGAACGCGGTATCGAGCTCATCGGATGTCAGCGGGCAGTGGAGTACGGGTGCCGTACAAATATCGATTTAATCCCTTTGAACGAGGTGTAAATGCCACACTAAACCGATGTGTTTGTATCTACCGTACACCTGCGAAACGTGAAAATGTGGGAGTCTAAAGTGGTGAGATTTGGCCCAACTGTTAGCTGATACAACTGTACGTAGTCCTCGGTGCATGATCACGAAACTCTTTGTAATCATCTAATACGCCCCATTTGAGCAGTCATTTGAGCAGAGTCGTTTTTTCCACGTCTTTTGGGGCTCTTTTGAGGCCTCTTACTGACCCTTCCACATTGCCCTCTTGTCTTCTTGGCCCCAATTTTCGTGTGGGCTTTTTTCAACCTTTTGCAACCCTTTTATCGTTTTGGCCTCTTGTCATGTCTTGTCCTTTTTTCAAACTCACTTTTCAGTTTGATAATCATGTAACCGTGATTCTAGGCGTAGACCTGTCCATGGTACAAGTAGTGCAGTAGCTAACCATCTACCTGTACCGGTACGAGTATAGTTGTGTATATTTCTACCAGAGCAAAATCCCACCAATCAAACCAGCCACAAATCCAGCACAAACACAACACATACAATATATCCTCAAGCCCATAATATCACCTCGTCGACTCGGTCTTGTCGACTCAGTCTTGCCAACTCGACTTTGTCTGACAGCTCCAGACAAAGGTCGGAAGTCTGATAATCACCAAGGTTTTGATCGACGTCCTAAGTTGAAGCAACATTCCTGGGGGGTGGTATAACGGGTCTGGAGGAGGTGTAACGGGGCTGAAAACGAGTTCAGGGGTTTCTGCGGTCGCCACTTACTATATCATGACATCTGCCACACCCCAACCGCCCCTTACACCCAGTCTTCCCGGCTTCCCCTCACGTTGATAAATCGCCCATGGGAATTATGGTCCAGGTTTGAGTTGCGTTACCCTACCGCCACTCTCTCATTTTACGGGGTACATGTACTGTTCTGAGGCAATGCAATGTATGGAGATTGTGTTGGGTTGAGGAGCGGATTTTGTAGCTGGTCACGTGACCAGGTGGGTGGCCATCGTCTCAGTACGAGTACCGCCCTTCACCCATCTCGACATAATATATTCCCCAGTCAACCCCCTCATTCTCCTGTCTCACTGCAACTGCGCTATCTCGTCCTGTACCCACTTCTCTCCTCCTAACCTTGTTTGTCTCTTCTCCTATCGCGACAACTGAGATACGCCCAACACGAGTACGCACAACTACAGCAACTACACAATCATACAACACTACAGTCTCGTCACACGACCACAGACCACACCCAGTCACGTGCAGACCCGTACCGACCGTACCAACCGTACCTACACACACACACACACACACACCCAGACATCGACAAACGGCTTCAACTCCATGTCACTGTCTATCCCCCTCACCACGACGGGCCCGTCTCTGCCGCCGTCGCCACCACAGAAAAAATCCACGCTCGCCGGGGCTCTCGCCGACGACTCCGCCAAGTCGCGAGCAGGTTCTCCGGCGTCTGTGTGTCCCAACTCGCCTCCCACGCCGCCCTTCAAAGAGGTCACTTGTCATGGAGATGAGTTGGACCAGGATCACCAACTTGACCACCAACTTGATCACGTGAACCACGATCACCACGATCACCACCACTACGGCCACGACCACATGGATGTGGCAGAAGACGTTCTGTCGTCAGCTCCCCCCACCCCAATGGTCACGGACGCGGTGCTTTCCACCTCAGCCCTCCCCTCTCCCCCCAGTAGACTGCGCAAGTCGCCCCTACTCGACTCCGCCAACTGGTCCATCCTCACCCACTCACCGCCCGTGATTGGCATCGACACAAAGACGCTCGCCGACGCGCTGGACTTCCACTACTCGTCCCGTCTGCCCCGCGTCGACAAAATGTTCCCCTGGCTGCACGGTCTGCACCCGGCCAACGTCAACCAGCGCACGTTTCTGCACCCCAACCGACGTGTCAACAAGGAGTTCACCACCGAGTTCATCCCCAACAACTCGTCGTTCCCTGTTTCGCAGGCCCCCGGTGCGTCGTCGCCCTTGCCGTCGCACAAGGACATTCCTGCCGACGTCAGAGGCCTGATCATCATCAAGGCCAACCGTCGACAGGTCGCGGCAAACACGCCCGTGCAGTACAACGGGTTTGGCCACGCGATGAAGGGCGAAACGCTGCGAGAGGCCCAGCACTCGGGGTCCATCATCGGCACCATTTTCCTGGAAGACGTTCTTGAAGGTGACGCCGAAAAAGACGAGTTCGCAGACCGGTTCAAGTTTCTGGACTCGCCCGAGGGCATTTCGCTGCGCAAGTTCCAGATCCAGGTTGCCAAATGGGCCGTCATCTCGGACATTGTGCTGTATGACTCAGCAGAGGGTCTGACTCCACGACTGCTCAAACTCGCTGAAATCGTGTCTGCAGCCCAGCGACGGTTTGCCGCCGAAAACGACAAACTGCACCAGGTCTACCGCACGTTTGTGTTCACAGATTCGATGACTCAGCTTGAACAAGAGGCACCCCATACTGTCACCATGTCGCACAGTCTGTCGCCCGAGGAGATTGACGAGCAACGACTCAAAAACTGGGACGCCAACCTGCTGTTCCACGAACGAGTCGAAATCTCCATGATGTCCACGGCCACACCTATCGCCTGCGACGTTTGGCTGGGCAACACCACCGACTTTGACGCGTACACGGCGTCTCTCTCAGCAGCCAAACAGGCCAAACAGGCCAACAAACATGCCGGCGACATTGATGCGGCCGCAGTCAAAGCCCCCGCCAACTGGGTGACCATCATCGACTGCCAGGAAAACGCCCGGCTGGTTCCTCTGGCTGTTTTGGACCAGTACATTCGTGAGGCCGAGGCGTGCATTCTGGACCCCTCGCGGCGCCTCTCGCCTTTGCAGCTGGGTTTCCCTTCCTCCGGTTCGATCCCCATCCAGGCCCTGACCCCCGAAATCGTCTACTCCATCGTCAACGTGTGCAAACTCATCTACCTCAGATCCAAGTGCTCCTATGGAGGCAAACCCGCCGCGTCCCTGGTCTTTTGCAACGACGGATACACCGAAACGTCGCTTCTGGCGCTCATTTTTCTCATGTACTCCACGGGATGTCGAGCCCCGCAGGCCTGGGTCGATCTACACGTGCAGTACAAGCGGCCGTTCTTTTGTTTCCCCATCGACGTGACCGTGGCGTCTGCTCTTCAGGCTGCGCTGCACAAGTACTCGCCGGCTCTCAACGACAAGCTCTCTTCCGGAGCAGAGTACACGGGCATGCCGCCCAACCTCATGTTCCTGTCGGACGACGAGGAGAGTGGCGGGGCTGCTGCGCGGCATGAGGACTCGTGGTTCAGCCACTTTGACGGCTCCGTGCCCTCACGCATCCTGCCCCACCTGTACCTGGGCTCTCTGGACCACGCGTCCAACCACGGGCTCATCCAGAAGCTGGGCATCAAGCGCATTCTGTCTGTGGGCGAACCCGTACCCTGGGCCATGGCCGAGGACGCCGACGAGGACCAGGAGATTGATCTGGAGGAGGAGGCCCGCAAGGTGGCGCACGACCCCGATCTCGTCAAACTCGTGCGGCAGACGCAGGAGCGGCGCGAGGCCCGCAAACACCTCTCGCGCGTGCTGTACGTGTCCAACATCCAGGACGACGGCATCGACGAGATCACGGACTCGCTGGCGCAGTGCCTGGACTTTCTGGACGAGGGCTACCGGCTGGGCGAAATGACGCTGGTGCACTGCCGGGTGGGAGTCTCGCGCTCGGCCACGGTTTGCATAGCGGAGGTCATGAAGCGGCTGGGCGTGGGGCTGCCGCGCGCGTACCTGTTTGTGCGGGTGCGGCGGCTCAACGTGATCATCCAGCCCAACCTAAGGCTCATGTACGAGCTGGTCAAGTGGGAGGAGCGGCATCGCGACCAGGGCGAGGGCTGGTTGCGCGAGGTCGACTGGCATATCCTTTGTCGCGAGATTGCCAACATGAACAGGGTTTATATTCCTGAATAGAGGAGTAGGAGGATAGCAGGGGAGGACTTCAGGTTTTGTTATTTGTTTTGATTATTTATAGGGATTGGCGTTAATAACAGAGAATAATGGTAAGAGAGTGTACACGTAGATACGCGGTGTGGAGCAGTCATATCGACGAGTACTTGTAGAGATGTCATTGAGAGGGCTTAAGAATCGTAATCTACAGTCAATTCTGACTGTGGAGGTCTTTTTTCAAATGTCAATAGAACTGCGTGAGCTGTACAAGCTTGCAGTAGTCGTAGAACAGTCATATCTTCACGTGATCCTACGGGTATGGGGACTTCAAAATCGTGATCCTTGGGCAAATCTCTTTCAGGAACTGTTTTCGGCATTTTTATACAACGGTTGTAGATCCATCTTCGGGGAACTACTCACAGAGAGCTTGGTCGAATAACGTAGAACAGCTGTATCCTCACGGAAAGTAGTGCTACGGATATGGGGACTTTGAAATCGTGATCCATGGCCAAATATCCAGTGACCTTGTCTTATACCACGTGTTCTAGTTATGTTTAAGAGCCCCTTCATAGTAGACTACCTAAGCTCTAGAGCAAGTTTAGAAATGATCATTTCGAACACTGAGATGTCAAAGCAGGTCGGAGTATAAGCAGGTCGGAGTATGAGCACTGTAGACTAATGCAGAGTTAGAGATAGATCAGCAGAGACGGTTCTAGAGTCAGGGTATAATGTGTAGTTTGTTTACGGTAGTTTTTGCGTATATATCTGAGTATCGTCGTTATTCAGACTGGCTATGGTGGACTCTTCAGTCGACTTGACCAGATTGCAGATTGAAAAGGAAGTGTTCAGTTGCACCTCAATTGTGTAAATAGTGAAGCCTTAGTTCGTAATTAGTTCTGATCAGGTCATCATCACTAGCTACTCTCTACTGTACAGTACTTGTAGTTTTGTCACTACTGTACTCACAGCTGTTGTCTGTTGCCCATATGACTCTGCAGATTGATCTGTTCTGGTTTAGATCCGTTAGTCAGCGCTCTTATCTTACTCCTGGGTTGTTGCTTGTGGTGAGTCGAAGTAAGTAGTGTCTCTTGCGACTATGTTCAGCTCTGCCATTGCTGTTGTCCTTCCGCAATTATCGTTATCAGTGCATAATCTCGAGTCTACATGAGCTTATTCTGCCGAGTAAGTTGTCGTGTAAACGTTAACTACTCCCAACTAAACTGTTGAATAAGGGAGCTCTACCAGCTCCAGCATCGACTCAAGCCTCAAATCACGCTTTCACTGGTACCAAAATAATCTCCAAAACTTCAGCTACACAATGGTGCTACTCTCATCTTTTTATCACCTTTTTTACCCCCTCCAGACTCTTCCCTGCATCACTTTTTCTCTGTCGACTTGTCATCTTCTAACACATCACATCGTGTCAGAAATCCATCCTTAAGTCTGAACGTGAAATCACTTCCACAGCAACTTTGACAATATATAACCACGTATATTCCCCCCTTTCGTTCTTTCTCTCTCTAACACTCGCTAACAGTCACCACTGGCATCAGCCACGGCGCCCCACGATGCCACCACCAGGGACGCCATAGGCACCCGCCAGAGACGACTTCTTGCTACGATCCTTCATTGCTCGCCTTTCGCTCCAGACGAAACTTTTGATTTGCGACTCCACCGAGCGCATTTTGAATCACCGAATCTAGCCTTCAACAACCCCTCAACAGAATTTGAAGCTACTTTTTCTCTTTCTCTCTCATTTCAGGAATCACACGCACGAGAAGTGTATAATGGAAAATATTAACGAGCCACTACAGTACACCCCTTTGAAGTTTCGCGCACTTCTGAAGTGTTGTGTTGCTAAGTACAACGTGTAGTGCCAGGGTACAGTCATGTGTCTGTCGAAGTTTGTGTGAAGCATCACAGGCTTCCAAGCAGACAGTGCCGCGATGACACACCCTGGTACCATATTGCTAATACATTTATTATTATTGATGTGTAAGAGTACAGTAGCCAAAATAAGCACCAGGTTCTGCCTTCCCCATGGCAGTGCTGGTACAGTACCATTTTGATATTCTTGACCTTTAGACCCAGCTTTCAAAGGAATGCCCTTGTCTGTACTGTACAAGTACTTGTACTTGTCTGTCATTGATTGTCGCTGATTAGGCGTCTCTATCATCTCTTTGGAAGTAGTAAAGAGACAGGGATTGCGGCTGTAACAATACCACTTCTCTAGGTCGTACCCAGAGTATTGGAAACGAGCAGTAATATCGTGGTCGTTTTGTTATCATCAAACTTGTCCGAGAATGTTCAAGTACAAGTACAGTGCAAGTACAGTAGACCATTCCTCTATAGGTGTCCACCAATTGTCGTTGAGAGGTTTGACAGAAGCACGAATGAACGATCCGCCTTGGACAGAAGAATGGGCGATTCGCCTTCTACAGGATCAACGGTTTTCCTGTTGACTGAAGAATGAACGATTCGTGCTCTTCCAAAAACTTGAACAGCAGCTTATTCATAAATGTCTTCTTGGAACAGGTTAGCTACAGGTAGACTAGCTAATAGTACAAGAAAGACAAACAGGTAAGTGCCCAGGACTGTCTACAGAACACTGACGACACTTGAGGGTGTACACAACAGTTCGAGAGAAAAGCAAAAGCTCCAATCAATTTCTCAGAGCCAAGTTTACGCCTCAGAGCCACTGTACGCAAGAGGGGGGAGGTGAGCAGATTCAGTGCCTCGGTCTAACGGAACAAAGATGAAATGTTCCGTGCATCAGGCTCTTAGGTAATGTCACAAGCAATTCGGTTTACTCGTGGTCATTCAATTGCCAGGGTTCAGCTACTTTCAGAGCTGTCCTTACAAGGCATGGCTACTCAATGCCAGTGTCAGGTTGATTACACAACTGACTTGAACTCGAGTATTAGTGAGATAGAGAGTAAACACTTACTGGCGACTCTGCACCTCAAAATGATCCTTCGAGTATCAGCAAACAAATCGACTCCAGCTGCTGAACACGAATCGAGCTCAGGTACTTGTCCCTCGAGTTGTTGGAGCTTGATCCTCTGCTTGGTACATACAGCAGCTAGACTGGCAAGACAACGAGACCAGAGTCCATTTGTAGAGTAGAGATGACGTAAAAAGCACTGGCAGTTGCAGCACCCATGATTCTCGTATCGTCTCCCACTACCAGGTACAATGCCAACTGGGCTCTCTGGTGTTTCGCTATGGCTGATATGGCCGCAACTGAAGAAAGCAGTCTACCTGTAGAATCACTCGGTGGAACCGAATAAGTCACGTGACAGGATTTTCCATCACCAGCGGCGTTTGTTCCGTTGAGTCTCTTTGGTTCAGCGCTCGAACTAGGCAAGATAGTACGGTCTAGACGGACGCTTGACCATGTGGTTGAAAGCCATGGTGCTGCAGATGCTTCTGATCGAGTTCACTTTACAATCAGCTTGGCATCCTTACCATCATCTGCTCAAGACATGGACTCACTCTACGCTATGCCACAGCTACAACGCCGAGTCTAATCTCCCTGGTCAGTAACGTGAGGACTCTTCCCTCCTACAGCGTATGTCGGCTGCTCTTGTGATCTACACTGTTCGAGGAAGACTGTAGATGCTATGTTCTATCTGCAGAGTACCAGTACGGAGCACTAGCACATCTTATCTCACGGGGTATATTACACGTAATGGTACTAACTCTCACCCTAACATCTCCCTGGTCAGGAACATTCGGACTACACCCGCTGCTGCTCAAAAAGGACGTCTGTCCAGTCTATGTATTATATCAGGTAGAGTACATACAAATACAGGAGGTGGAGCCGATGCTGGCTCTGTGTTGCGAGTCCGTCTCGAGTCAACCCATAGACTCGCCAATTGAGCGTAGCAAATGTGGGCTCAATTGACATCTTTCCATCCACCATCCATCGTCATCCATCGCCATCCACCATCATCGCCATCCACCTTCATCGCCAATTTCGCTACGCTCAATTGGCTCAATTTGTCACAACCTAGCCAAAACTCGCTGCGCTCGATTGGCTAGCTTGCTTAGATCGCATTCCGCTTCGTCATATTATCAAAACGCGAAAACGTGTATCCAATAAAAGGCAGTTCACTCGACCGATCCCCCCGAGAGCTCTGCTGAGGATACCCCGACACATCTCCAAGCTCATCCGTAGGAAAGTAGCTCGTATCAGTGATACTACTCAACTTGGGCACAAACGGCGCGTTGAACTCACGAATAGATGACCAATCAACACCCCGGAAAAACGGATGCGACTTGATCTCGTTGGCGCCTCCAATACGTCCCAGACGGTTTTCGGACGACGTCAGCAGCCGCCGAATCAGGTCCTCGGACTCCGGGGACAGATGCACGTCATCGGGGAACTGCAGCGTCTCGCGCCAGTTGATGATCTTGTGGTACGTTTCTCGGGGCTGTTCGGAGCAGAACGGCGGCCAGCCCACCAGACACTCGAACATGATGGCGCCCAGGGACCACCAGTCGCATTCCTGGCCATATCCCTGGTGCACAAAGATTTCGGGGGCAATATAGTCAGGCGTACCGACGGTGGAATAGGCCATGAGACGCCGGTTTTTTCGCCACGTGGAAATCTGCTGCCGCATCGTCAGGTGGATCGAGTCGTAGGTCGACTGCCGGTTGGGGTTCTGGCTCTGAGGGGGCCCCATGTGGGAGGCTGGGTTGGACGAGGTGCCGTCCTTAAGCTTTTTCCAGTAGGCCGAAGAGTGGGTTTTGTGGAAGCCCGTGGAGAGTCCGAAATCGGACAGCTTGATGTGGCCCGTTTTGTCGATCAGAATGTTGTCGGGCTTGATGTCTCTGTGGATGAAGCCGAGTTTGTGGATCGCCTCGATGGCCAGCACGCATTCGGCAATGTAGAAGCGGGTGATGTCTTCGCTGAACACGTCGTACTTGATGAGCATGGTCATGAGATCGCCTCCGGGGAGGAACTCCATGATCAGGTAGAGGTAGAGGTCGTCCTGGAAGGAGTAGTAAAGAGAGACGATCCAGGGGGAGTCCGAGTCTGCCAGCACGTCTCGCTCGGCCTTGACGTGCGCCCACTGCTCCTTCATGTCCATTTCCTTCTTGAGCATGGTTTTCATGGCGTAGATTTTGCCGTTGTCGCGCTTCTGCACCAGCCGCACCTCGCCAAACGCGCCCTTACCAATCACCTTGACGGTCACAAAGTCGTCGAGACATAGCCGTGTTCGCCGCAGCCGCAGGTACGACGTTTCCTTCTTGCCGTAGTTGGTGAGCACGCGGTTGCGGCGTTCCTCAGACGTGGCCTGGTCGATGGACGCCTCGGCGGCGGACTTTCGCGCGTGCCGTTCAATGGCGTGCTGCACGATCGTTTTGTAGTAGTGGCTGACGACCTGGGTGGTGTTGTGGGCGCGGTTCTGGGCGGTCTTGGATAGGAGGTCGGGTCTGGGCGTGAAGTTGACGTAGTCGGAGGGTTGCCCAGGGTGGCCAGGGTGCTGTTGCTGTTGCTGAGTCTGACCGGGGTGCTGAGTCATGCCTTGCTGAAACTGCTGCCCGTACTGCTGCTGAGTCATTCCCTGCTGCTGCCCGTACTGCTGCTGAGTCATACCCTGTTGTCCAAATTGCTGCTGTTGTCCGTACTGCTGCTGCTGATCAAGCGACGTGTTGCTCTGGTTGGAGCTCTGCTGCTGGTACAGTCCAGATGGCGGAGGCATGAGGTTGTGGGGCGGTTGCGGCGGCTGTCCCGGCTGCTGCGACCCATACTGGCCCGGGGTCCATTTGTCGGTCATTTTCGAGACTGTTTGAGACTGTTTGTGTGTGTGTTGTGGTGCTCTAAGAACGAGTACTTTTATCACCGTTCTCAGTCTCCCTTCTCCCTCTATAACTATGCTTAGCTCTGCGTCAAGTGGTAAAAGGGGTTGGGTTAGGTGACGTGGAATTATGCAGGAGAAAAGTCAAACGGGGAGGGTGAGGTGGTGGGTGGTGTTTGTGAGAAGAGATACGTAAGAGGGCGTAAGGAGACTACCAGTACTGTACTTGTGCCGGTATATACACCCGCTGTCTTTGTGTAAGTTGCGAACAAGTACAAACAACCGCTTTCTTACCCCCAAACACGTACCACTATTGCTATCACCTCAGATCCACAGATCAGCCTCATGAGACAACCTACAGAAATAGGGGATAGTATCTAAACGCTTCCAAGGACTGGATCAAGTGGGAGAATTTTTGTACCGGTTCACCGCAGTCCCCTTCTGATTTCACAGATTTTCCCAGAGTTTTTTCGGTTTCATTCCATCCGTTTAAATCCACTTGTACACGCCCCAAATCGACACAGCAACTTGAGGCTACTTGGAATAATATTTCATGTCTCAAAAACGGCCTCAAAAGATTTCCCCAATTCGGTTTCAAAACAGCCTCAAAACACGGCCTCGAAATAAATCCACTCAAGAGCTGAATATACCATAGACATGGCGTTGTGCTATACTGTTGTGATCCCCCGAACTCCACCTTTCCAGTGGTACGGTTCGCTTCATTGCACAATTTTTGCCCACCACGTTACACTAAAAACACCCATCAACACTACACATAACCCCGCCTCCAATGCCAATATCATAAATCAAATTATTCCTCCTTTTCATTTCTTCCTTGAATGTCCTTCCTTCATCCCTTCCGGTCCATCTCCGACCCTCCTGCCCCCTATAAATACTAACTGGCCTTGTCAATCTCCTCGAGACGGGCCAGAACGACCTTTTTGCTGGTTTCTTCCAGTTCTCCGGCCAGAAACACCTCGTCCAAAATGGCATACACCTTGTAGAAGTTGAAGACGAGATCCAGCTCGCACACGTTGCCGAAAAACGTGTCCAGCACCTCCACAAACAGATGGATGGCTTCCAGGTAGAAAAGCTCATTGTCGGACTCGTCGACCACGATGCAAAAGAAAAGACCAGCGTACCGTCGGTAGATGACCTTGTAGTTGCCCAATTCCACGAAATTGCTCTGGTATCGCTGATCTCGGGCCGCTACCAGTCGATGCACCTCTCCCATCAGTTTGATTTTTTCCGAGTCCTGAGTTAGCCGGTGACGATAAGAAGTATATGGTTGGATTCGTCGCAACGAGGAGAATCCGTTGGTGGTGTTTTTGAGTCGATCGGAGTACTCCTGGCCACTCTAGACCAAAACTCCGTCCTAGGTCTGCCCCCCTTCACACTCACCGAATAAGCATTGTACCACTTGGCCAAGCGCGTTTTGCCCTGTCGATTCTGCACCAAAATGTACTGTAGCACCATCTCGACGGCTTTGTGTCAGTTGTAGTTGTTGCAGTTGGTGTTGTAGCTGGTTGACGAGATGTTGGTTCGTGTCTGACAACCTGCACCCTGCATGAGGTAATTACAAAAGGGGTGATTAGTAAGCCAAGCAGGAGTAACGGTGATGGATTTGTCACGTGACTTTTGATATGAAGACATGTTATGGTTGTACCCATGAGCCCCTGTAGTCTGAATCACGTGTTCAATACGTGATATACCCGTTTTTTTCATGACTGCCCATGCATACTGTGCACGTGACGGAGGGAAACCGAATGACGGTATTTGGGGGTGTTCTGGGCAAGCTTAGGAGCTGGAATTTATACAGAGTGGTATTTGGGTGTGGATGATTCGATTCCGGCTTTAACCGAACGTTTTTGAGCACTTTTAATGACACTGAATGGACTATTGTGCATCCTCTTCGGCATCCATATATGATATGAGCTTGCTTGCTTGAGTGGAAAGTGTTGTAGAATTTGTGCAACCTGCGTAAAACGGCCAGAAATTGAGGAATCACGTGACATACATCTTACTAATAGGAACAACGCTTTTCTCTCGTAATTTTACCCCTCTAGAGTCGAATATATCACCAGTAAGTGCAGCCTCGGTTAGCACGCGATGCAGCTGGCAAGCACTGTAGATAGATGAATCTACCACGTGACTGGAGAGTGATAGGGGTCTGATAGCTAGTCACGTGAATGAGTGAGCTCCGACAATTCGATTGAAATTTCCAGAGTCTCTCTACGACATCTGTAGAGCGAGATACAGGATGAGCAAGCAACAAGGAGCATGCAGTCTAGACAGTCTGTAGGAGAGAACACGGTAGAATAACAGGGACGAGAGATATCGACAAATTAGCACCGCTTTTGTACTACAATGTGACCACGGGGAATACAGTGAATTCATTTGTTTCTCTGTCAGACGACTTACGCGTGCGTTATCACGATTTTCAGCGTTCACTTTCTTCACTCACAGACAAAAACGGAAAATACAGCTCTTTTTGTATTGACATGAGTGTGATATTTTTACATGATTCGACTCGTCTTGACGAGAGCTACATTTTTGTATATTCAGCTAGTCTGCAACGGTAATATGACGGCTGATTCAAGTCTGTGCTGAGACTATCGGCAGAATGTGTGTGCACACACGAACGCCGAAAACCACCCCCTTAAAACGCCATGAATTAATTGCCAGATTCCGGGCTTTATGTGGGTTAGAGTTTGAACGATTTATTGTGAATAATTGGAAGTTAATGAGGAGTAAATGGAAGAAAATGAGGAGATTTCGAATAAATTGGCAAAAAATAAACAAGCACGTACGACAAGTTGAGTGAAAGGGAATACGTCTAAAATTCAACTCCGGGATCACGTGACATTTTTGACACTGGCTCTATGATACAATGTCAAACCCACGCGCGTGGGGTAGCTAGAGAAGTGTACAGACTGTTCTGGAGAGCTCGTAGGAGTGTCTAGAGTTGATGTTTCTGTGAAATATACCTACAGACATAACTTGAGACTTTTATTTCAGTTTTTAAATCAGTTTACTGCCGTATTTCTGTGGTTGTGGTGATGTGAGCCAACAGGAGAGCTAATAGAGAGTGTACACACTGCACTGTAAAGATCCGGGAGTCTTCCATACCACCTGTGTAAGCTGTAGCCGGTAGACGGTACACCATCGGGAGGTCCACCGAATGACACATGTTAAACGTCTTCTAGTAACATTCAATAGCTCCACCACAGGTATCAACAGCAACAGTCTAGATCCATACTGAAGTCGCACTATCGAGAAAAGGCAACATCAGTACCGGCACTGCAGACACATACTGGTACCAGAGCTGAAATCATCACAGAGAACAGGCTTGTTACCATACAAGTGTTTGAGAGCTTGCTATGGGCCATATTGCAGTCTGCACTCTGAGCACCTTATCCGACCGCTCAAGTGGACACCTACCTTATCCAAACACCCACCTTAAGATACAGACACAAACAAGAACACACCTTCTCAACCAGACACAAACATGAACATAGTCCTTTACACCTCCTCACACACTTGCACAACCACAACTACAACATCAATGCCAGACTGTACAGCTTCCCCTTGCTGGCTGTCCTACACAAAGAGCCAAGGTCCGACCTGACTTCTGTGCTCAAGACTCCTCCTGGAATCCATTGCCGTGCTTCGGCCTGGGTTCTTCAACCTCTCCTGAAGTTGCGGTCACATTGCCAACTCCACCTCGCACAGACACTAGGACCTCTCAGACGGTGCAAACACCACCTCTCACGGTGCAGACACTCGGACTACGTTCTCGTATCTCCACCACACACAACTGAAGCAGAATACCATGCCGCGGGCTCCGTACGGTCCCCAACTCACAGTATTGATGGCGGAGGTGAGCAGACCGATATTGGCAGAAGGTGAAAGCCGACTGTCGTGTCACATGGTCTGCGACGTGTGGTGGGGTAGATGAGGAGTAGTCTGTGTGTCCAGTCGGAGGTCGTGTCTACACACCAGTCTGAGATTGTGGTGTAAACCGCCCTGACCTCTGACGTGACCAGGGTGTCTGTGACTGTGGCACTGCACAGATGCGCCCCCATGGCGATCCACCTACACCCCGTTTGGTCGGTCAGTCACACCACCCACTCGCCATTCTCCCTCCCCTCATCTCTCCTGACGCAGAATACAATGCCACGGTCTCCGTACGGTCGCCAAATCACAGTAGATGGCTGATGGAGAGATGAGGGGTGGGTTGCATGGAGTGGGTTGGCTGTGTCGCTGTACAGAACGGCTGACGGTGACGACTGACTGCTACCACAGGTGACCACACGAGGTGACCATGACCCCATCTTGCCACTCACACCCAAGCTCAGAACAATCCCAACCTCTGACCATCACCACCATGGGTACCTGATAGAGACACAAGACCCCTGACCAAGACGCAGGACCCCTGTCCAAGACTCATGATCTCTGAGTCCTTAAATCAGAGTACAACCACCACCACAGATGACCTCTCACAACCCTCTGGCTGTCTCACTGGTACGACTGCTGCAGTTCGCTTCACGTCTACCAGCACAACGTCTCACGCTGGTGTGACTGAGCAATCCTCAACGGACACTCACCATCGCCACCTCTGCCTCTGACAGTGGCTACCACGGTCTCATCTACAAGGGCACTCATCATTGCTCTGGCTATGGCTGCCCTCATCTAGGTCAGGACATCCGACTACTGGTGCGAGTACTGTACAAGTATGGCGACTGCTTGTACGGTACCACATTGAGACGTCCGTCTTAGATTCGCTGTGCCGTTGGCACCTCTGCCACGTCTGTCTGCTATCAGGTAGCGTGGATGTGCCACAGTACGTACAGCTAGTGACACTCATCATCGCTGTCTACTCCACAGATGCTTCTCTAGCATCTGCTCACATCTACTCCGCGTAATCATCGCTACGCTGATTACTTTCTACTCCAGATGTGAGCGAAGCGAACATCTGCTCGTCTACTCCAAATGTTCGCTTCGCTCTCATCGATGCTCGTCTACTCCAAATGTTCGCTTCGCTCTCATCGATGCTGTCTACTCCAGATGATCGCTTCGCTCACATCTGCTACCTACTCCAGATGCTCGCTTCGCTCACATCTTCTAACACATGTGCAATATTTTAATTTTACAAGACCCAAGCAACGCTTAGAACTGGAGGGCCTGGCCCTTCTGCTTCTTGTCTCCACCAAGCTCAAAGTGCTTGCATCGCTTGAGAGCAAGCTGCATCTTGACCTTGCACTTGACACACTCGAGTCGCAGGACAACCTTCTTGGTGGTCTTGGCCTTCTTGTGGAAAATCTGCTTGGTCTGACCTCCGTAACCGGACTGCTTTCGGTCGTATCGTCGCTTACCCTGGGCGTACAGAGAAGCCTTGCCGGCCTTGTACTGGGTCACCTTGTGCTGGGTGTGCTTTCGGCACTCCTTGCCCTTGCAGTAAGTGTTTCTAGTCTTGGGGATGTTGACTGGGTTAGCGGGGTGTTTAAGAGCGGATACTGCGAGCGAGTAACTGCGGCAGAGTGGACTGTGGGTTGGCTTTGGTCGTGGGAATGACATGGGCCGTGTGGTGGGTATGACATTGGTTGTGTTGTGGGTGACATCGGTCATGTTGTGGGTTACACTGGCCATGTTGCGGGTACACTGGCCATGTTGTGGGTACACTGGCGCAGTCGTGGGTTACACCAGCCATGTCGCCCCACCACACCATCCATGTCGCCCCACCACACCATCCATGTCGCCCCACCACATCAACCAAGTCGTGCCCATCACAGTCGTCATGTCGTTTTTTCAAATCGTCGGATCAAAAATTTCACCTTCACTCCACCACTCAAAAGTCGCGCCCAGTTCTCTCGTCGTCGCACGTCGCAAATCGCCCCAAACGGCGTCTCGTTGCCTCCATTCTCGTCACTCACCCATTGTATATTCTTGCCACCAAAGTGTTGTCGAGACGGTAAAAGTAAAAAGAGTCCTGCATGAGGCCCATTGGTATGCCAGAGTTTGCCAGTGTGACGGGCGTCCCGGTTGGGACATGTCACGTGGTGTTAGGGTTAGCCCTAGACGGGGAAAATGTTGGACATGCAAGTAATGAGGGGGTTGTGGGGGAGAGAAAAAAGTCACAAGATGATATTGTTGGTCACGTGACTGATATAATTGAAATGCGCCAATTTATATTCTTGTAGCACTTTTATTCGCAGAGATATTTGAAGACCCTGAACTGGAAGGTTTTCAAAATAGAGTTTCGAGATGTGAAGTCACGTGATGTAAATGAAATTTCAGCAAGAAAGTAAGCGAGTAAGCGAGTCTGTGACAGCACGTGATCGATGACCGGAGCAACGTTTGGATTTGTGGAAAATGTAGAGCGTTTATGTGACAGGTCACGTTGGAGTACTGTAAGCCTTGATATTATTTGAGATTACTTGACAGACTTTTGTGCAGTTGAGGAATTGGTGGAGGGGATGATACTTTACTTGGACTAAGCTTTTGATACTTGATGGGTGTTAACTAGTGCCAGCTAAAAGTGGAATATGCTTACCAAATGACATTGGTGAACTTCTCAAGTTCATGGGTTCAATTTTTTGGAACAAAAAGTCGTTTTCTGCCGTCTAAGCACAGTCTACCGGTATACACGAGACAGCGAGGCACTCAGTTGAGCTTTTACTCAGGCAAAACCAGTCAGTATAAGCTGTGCCTTCATTCACAGGTTGTGCTGTCAAGTGTACATACTGTAAGGTCAGAGGGCATATGTTTGTATGCTCGATTATTATATCACTAGAATCAGAATTTCTTGGTCAATCCAACGGTGTACTTTTCGACACAATCCGCTAAACAATTATGCCTTGTTATGTTCTGCCTTGCTCCATTCAGGTGTGTTTAGAACAGCACAAGTTTGTATTCAGAAATAGTGAAAAAAACCACTGTTAGAATCAGCAGACAATTCCGAGTCGAATGATACCATTTTTATTATAACTTGTCATACAAATATAGTCAGTTTTGAGCTGTCTTCTCATTACTCTGGTGAAGGTCTGGAGTGCCTTGAACAGCAGGTGTTTGTATGGAGAGTGGTGGAGATTATTGTATTGTTGGAATGAGACAAGATCGGTGATTCGAGCGGTGAACTATGCGTTACAATTTGTCATACTGTACATATGTTCTGGTGTGTTGCGTTCTACAGCCTCTACAAGTAGAATACGATCTACGACATACAAGCACTGTACCATCTACAGTACGTACAACTCCACTTTTTTAATTCACTCAATCAATTAATCTGCATAATAAATACTCCTTTTAATTTCTCACATCAATCCTTCTTTTAGTTCCTCCTTTTGTCCAATCCTCCTTACTCATCAGCCTTCACAACAGGCACCTCCTCGGACTCCAGCTCCTCGCCCTCCATGTAAGACACGGTTCGAGTGAATCCATGGGCGGCCATCTGCTTGTCCTGCAGCTGGCCCTGCCATCGTCGCAGTTTCCATGTCTGTCCGGTGCAATCCCAGTACAGACCCCGGAAGGTCTCGAAGATACCCTGGCGCGATTCCCACAGAGGGTAGAGGACGACCAAAAACGACGAAAAGAAGATCCAGATGATTCCAACCACGACCCAGCCCGTGAAAAAGGGCTTGGAGAACACGTAGCCCACGCCGTACATGGGCATGGGCCACAGAACCAGCAGAGAAATGGCCATAACTGCGGTGATGATTCGGGCGATCTTGGCGTACTTGTCGAGTAGCGCCTTTTCGGCCGGGTCCAGCTCCTCGAGATGAACCGGGGGTTCAGCGGCGAGCGGGATCTCGGGAATGCCGAACTCCGCTTCCATTTCGGCCTCCATTTGGTGCTCCAGAACGTGTTCTGGGGTGGTGGATCCCGACGTCTCCAGAGGGGTCGACTTGAGGGGGCTGCCAGCACGTTTTTCGTGGATCGAAACCACTCCATCCGATCCTCCGAGCTCCTCCACAATCGACTCGGCCTTCCAGAACTCGCTATCGTCGGCTCGGGTGATTTGCTTGAGCTTGTCAAAGTCGAAGTTGTCGATGCCGAAAATGAGCGTCAAAATGGGAATCGTGGCCAGCGGCGACAGAAGCGCCACAACGTTGCCAGCAAGCATGGGGAGATCGCCACCGGCCGTCACGACATTAATCTCACCGGTCTGGGCCTTGGTAGTGACCAGCCACGTGATAATGGCGAAAGCAAAGCCCAGGGGAGGCGACAGCACACCGGCCCAAAAGTTGAGACCGCCCCACATGAGAGTCAGGACCGCAGGAATCACGGCAGCGCCAATCATGATGCCCATGAGCAGGTACAGGAAGCCCATGGACACGCCGAGGTAGTACAGGCCGATGGCGAAGCCTGCCATGGCAAAACCAAAGACGATGACGGCGATGTGGGACGTCAGAATGAGAGTCTTTCCCGTGGCCTTGGGACTGAGGTAGCCCTTGTAGATGTCGTAGGTGAAGATGGACGACACGGCAATGAGCTCCGACGAAAACGCCGAGGTCACAGCCATGAAAACCATGACGAGAGCACAGCCTGCACCTCCCTTGCCCAGAAGAGCAACTGCAGCGTTAGGAAGAGCCAGACCAGCTGAAATATCCTCGGCAGACATTCGGGCGGGGTAGCCGGGGAACACCGGGGTGCCCTCCAGAGCCAGACAGGCCATTCCCATGGTGGTAGCACACAGCCAGGGGATGGCAAACCAGGCCAGACCGCCCAGAACGTAGCCAGGCAGGGCAGCAGCAGGAGAGGCCGCAATGGCCTTGTTCCAGTAGCCGTTATCGAGGAAGACGGTGCCGAAGTTGCCGACAATGTTGATGACGAAGAAAATCGCGCCGTCGTGCGACTTCATGGTCAGATACGAGCCTCCTTCGTTGCCCTTGACGGGGAACTCGGCTGCTCGGGCTACTAGAAGATCGTAGACCTTGCCAGGAGAGCCCAGAATCGGGTGGTGTGCGTAGGTGGTGAAGGCGAAGATGAGAATGATGACCAGCAGAATGATGGTGTGCAGGTAGTCGGTGATGAAGGTGGCCTTGATACCGCCAAACAGCGTGTACATGATGACTCCTAGGGGGAGAAGAAGACAAGCAGCAACCACGTTCATTCCGGTGAGATCTTTCACCACGGCCGAACCGCCCGTCAGCAGCATCAGAGTCACGAGAATGTTGGTGGCCAGGCCAAAAAACATGAAAACAACGTGTCCCGCGGGTCCAAACCGCATTTTCACGACTTCCAGGTAAGTGTGGGCTCCGGGAGCTCTTCGTTTGAGCTCAATGGCCAGCGTAGCGAAGAGAACAACCTGCACACACGCGCCGGTAGCGTACCACAGAGGACCAGAGACTCCGTTCTTGTAGGCCTGAGAGGTGGACTGCAGAAGCGTAGCGGCCCAGGTCCAGGAAGAAACAACCGAAGCGGCAATAAGACCTGTTTTGACCGATCGCGAGGCAGTGGAGAACTCCTCGGAAGACATGACTTCGCGCTGGTACCGTCGCAGCGCCCACGTGATGAAAATCATGATCATGGAAAAGCCCAGACCGACGCCCAGAACGACGCCGTATCCGGTTCCTTCAGACAGAGGAGCAACGAGCATTTGTGGTGAGTTGGTGAGTTGGTGGATGGGAAAACAATTCGGCTTCTGGCCTCGGCTATATATATTCAAAAGTCGTGAGATCAAAAGTCTGATAACTGATAAGCTCGAGAAGGGCCGAGATGGGCCGTCATGGACTCCCCACGCACTAAGAGTGATAGCCCGGAAAAAAGGGATCTGACAGAAGTTTGACATGTCGTTGTGATGCTAGCGACGGGACGGTTGCAATGGTCTGGTTGGATTGGCGATTGGATGGCTGTGTCGCCCGCAATCGCCACAAACATATATTCTCAAAACCGTGCCTATAGCATAACTTTCGGCACAGTTAGTGCTTCTCCCCCAAACTAAGATTAAAATCTAAATGTAACGGCGAGAATCTTGGTATGCTTGTACGAACACTCCCAAGACCTTGTCTACAGTGCAAGACATTGAGCCAAGGTTGCAGATGGAAAGCGGGTTATCTCGGTGGAAAATGGTGCTATCGAGATGGGGACTTCACCGTTACGTTTGTTTACTTACGGTGATTCCGATAGTGGTCTCTTTTTTTTGCCAACTCCACCCCCACAGTTCTGCAGTGCTTATCTCTAAGCCGCACTAGTGATAAGCTCCCGATAAGGTTGCTCCAATCAGCACGCTTGGATCTGCTCGAAGCTGTCTCTACGTCTATCAGATACCGATCTCCAGCTCTCTGCGACGACCGGCCCGGGGAAAATAAACTCCCAAACAAGAAATTACCAGAGTTGGATGAGTTAGGGCGGTTTGAGTGCACCAAGCGCGGTAGAGATGTTCTAGCCGCGCCCCTACGAGATGTTCTGTAGAACCGAATTGGGTCGGTGGATAAGCGAAAGACTGTGAACTTGAGTACTGCGAAAGAAGGAGTGTCCCTGCAGAAAAAAAACGGTTCAGATAGCCCAGTATTTGGCCCAATAACACTGTCACGTTCCGAACGATTTTAACCTCATGCACACCTGCAGACCTCGTATAGAGGGGTCCATATATTGGATGCTGTAGAGGAGATATCACGATGAAAAGTACACCATTAGATAGCTCTCGGCGCGGTGATTCTAACCGTTAACTCTATATCCCGAAATTCGCATTTCATCTAACGTAAACACGTTTTTCCCTTGCAACTCTAATCCCTCCAATCACCTTCGTTTCGGAGATTCATGTACAGATAACGCCAACACGCCACGGAAAGTCACGTGACCCCACTCTGAGACTCATGTGGGACCCCGTGCGGCCGACGCAGACCCCGCTGTAATCTCAGATATCGTATCAGAGTTTTGGCTAACCGATTTAGAACGCCGGAATAGGTCGGCCGGTGCCAAAACATGTCAAAACCTCTTGTCCTTGTGGCAAGTGTGGAGAGGCTTGGCGGTGTTGGCGGGATTGGCAACGGGCAGTTTCAACAGTCCCATGCAATCAGCAAAGTACCTACTCGAGATAACATGTGTGGAGACTCGGAGAGGTCCGTGTCAGCGTATCTGCGTATCAGTTGAAGGAGGTTTGAAAAAAGAGAAGGAGTGAGTCACAAATTTGTTCACCGACGAGGTCAGTCGCCGACAGTCACCGACAGAAGTGTATCTGGGTTGCTGTGGTCGAGTTCGTGTTGTACTTATTGTACTAATTACGCTGCACACTTATCTCAATAACTGGCTGGAAAACTAATGTATGATAAAGGAAAACCAATAAACAGCATAAACCACCCTTTCCAAGCACATTGATTAACTCTCCATGTCTCTGGCATTTTCGTGAGACACGCTAGCTCGATTATACGTACCCCACTTTTTGCCCTATCGCAACATACGATGATAGAAGACAGAATGTGTACATACCTGACCTACTGTACAAGCTTTACGTACCCACCCACCCACACGCAATTAAGAACGTTCCATGCTTCAGAAAACGCTCGTAAAGAACACAGTTCCACGTTACTTCGGGTGTTGCTTCACACGTTACCTGTACACACTGTAGATTGCACGTCACTTTGGTTAAAATGCTCAGGAGAGTTCCGCGGATCTTCAAGACACGTCTGAGACCCTCTATCGCGGCGGAGGAGCGGGCATAAGGGCATTGTCAACTGTCTCAACCGTTTATCAGGGTCTATCGTGTGGGGAGAGATACCGGTCAGAGGTGGCAGTTTCGGTGCGATTGTTAAGGGAATGGATAGAGTGAGTAAACAGATGACGCGGGACAAGATGTACTTTTCAGAATTTCGATTGCTCTTCTACTTCTCATTGTAAATGCACTTGTCTGAAGGCATACATGTAAGCTATTGTATACATGTATCGTACCGCGTTTAATAAAGTCGATTGTTTGATATCACGTGATCTACCGCACAAAGCGACTATTGAACATGCTGCTCTTTGTTTTGGTGTGATTTTGGTGATGTTTTAGTGTCCTTTATTCGAAAACTAGTTGGAGAGTTAGCTGAAAGATTAGCTAGGATAATTGGCGTGATCAAAGAGAGATGTGGCTACGAAAAGTACACCATTCGATAGCCTATGTTTAGGAGATGACGTATATGTAAACACAAGTACCCCTTTTAGTACAATTATTTGGAGTGAACGGCAAAAATCGAATCTCCAACTTAGTTACATTCACTTGACGCAAGATACACAACTTGTTGGCTCAATAAGACTCAAATTCCGGGATTGAAACGTGCTAACCCACTAAACAGACCGCTTGAATTTGACTGGTCAACTCCGATTTTCGATATTTCCTCTTTTGACAGAGTTGGTGGTTCCTGGTTGTGTATCGTGTTTCAGGGTTGCGACAATCTGGCCACCCACAAACACGTCCCTCAAAGTGATCCGATAGAGTCCAAAATACACCATCACAATCATTGCCACTAAAAGATGACACAGTTCAAATTTCAGCTTCTCAGCATGATTATTGAGCAGTTAACATTTTGCAACCAACTACTTAGACACATGCAGTTATTTAGTTGACCAGCACTTGACAGAAACAGCACACTAGAACTCCCGGTAAATCCATCCAATCGAAACACAAACTTGTCAGACTCTTCACACCGCCATTATGTCCCCGTTGAAACCCTCCTCTCAACCTTCTACCACCCTGATGACTCATTTACCAAAACCATCCTACGTGACTCATTTGGGTGTATGATAGGGGATGTAGACGTGACTCTGAAATGTCTTGAGAAACGTCAGAACTATGAGAAAACGCCAGAAACCGATTTTTGAAATCACACTGACGCGGTCACGTGACCACGGCCACGGTGACAGATTACGAGCACCTCAACTTTAAAGCCAGCGCATTTTCCAGCGTTTTTCCAGCGTTACCCGATTAGGATTAGATCAGAGGGTAGATAAAAGGAGGGGGTGATTGAAAGGACAATATTGGAGCTGAAATGAAAATCCAAAAACGTAGTCTTGTAGATCCAGACTCGCTGATTCAAACAAACCAACTTCCAAACCCGTAGCCCCATTATTCACATCTCTACTACGGTCTTCACTTTCTCTTTGGGTTACCCTCCTTTACTGACATGGAGCCAAATCTTCCTGCCTGGTCACACATGAAACTACACCATAGTCTTCCCTTCCGTCGACTTTTGCGCCACCGTTTCTGCACCATGCCTCTCAATCCCGAAACCTGGCCCGCCACCAAGGTGCGAAAGACGTTTCTCGACTACTTTGGCGAAAAACGCGCCCATTCCTTCGTGCCCTCTTCCTCGGTCATTCCCTACGATGATCCCACTCTGCTGTTTGCCAACGCAGGCATGAACCAGTACAAGCCGATTTTCCTGGGCACGTGCGACCCCTCGTCTCCGCTGGCCAAATTGAACCGTGCCACCAACTCTCAAAAGTGCATTCGAGCCGGCGGAAAGCACAACGATCTGGACGATGTGGGACGGGACTCGTACCACCACACCTTTTTTGAAATGCTGGGCAACTGGTCGTTTGGCGACTACTTCAAGGCCGAGGCCTGTGCTTGGGCCTGGGAGCTGCTGACTAAGGTGTACGGTCTCGATTCTGACAGACTGTACGTCAGCTACTTTGGTGGCGACGAAAAGCTCGGTCTGCAGCCCGATCTCGAGGCCAAGCAGATCTGGCTGGATCTGGGGGTTGCCGAGGACCACATTCTGCCCGGCGACTCTACCGACAACTTCTGGGAGATGGGTGATCAGGGTCCCTGTGGCCCCTGCTCTGAGATCCACTACGACCGGATCGGAGGAGGTCGAAACGCACGTGATCTCGTCAACATGGACGACCCCAACGTGCTGGAGATCTGGAACATTGTGTTCATCCAGTACAACCGCGAGGCCGACAAGTCGCTCAAGCCTCTTCCTGCCAAGCATATCGACACCGGTATGGGTTTTGAGCGGCTGGTGTCGGTGCTGCAGGACAAGAGCTCCAACTACGACACGGACGTGTTCACGCCCATCTTTGCCAAGATCCAGGAGCTGACCGGCGCACGTGACTACGCCGGCAAGTTTGGAGCCGAAGATGCCGACGGAATCGACACCGCCTACCGGGTGGTGGCCGATCACGTGCGAACCCTCACCTTTGCTCTGGCCGACGGAGGAGTGCCCAACAACGACGGCCGGGGCTACGTGCTGCGGCGAATTCTGCGACGAGGCGCCCGGTTCGTGCGAAAGAAGTTTGACGTGCCTATTGGCTCGTTTTTCTCGCAGCTGGCTCCTACCCTGATTGAACAGGTCAACGAGATCTTCCCCGAGCTGAGTAAGCGAACCGAGGACATCTTTGAGATTCTCAACGACGAGGAGCAGTCGTTCTCGCGAACCCTGGACCGAGGCGAGAAGCTGTTTGAGCAGTACGCTGCCGATGCCAAGGCCAACGGTAAGACTGTGCTGGCCGGAAAGGACGTCTGGCGACTCTACGACACGTACGGCTTCCCAGTGGATCTCACCCGAATCATGGCCGAGGAGGCTGGGCTCGATATTGACGAGGCTGCGTTCGACCAGGCCAAACAGGAGTCTCTGGAGGCGTCCAAGGGCGGCAAAAAGACCGCCGGAGGCGTGCAGCTCGTCAAGCTGGACGTGCACGCTCTGGCCGAGCTGGAGAAGAACGACGGGGTGCCCAAAACCGACGATTTCGCCAAGTTTTCCGAGTCCAACCTGTCTGACGCCAAGGTGGTTGCCATTTACAATGGCACCGGCTTTGTGGACGCTGTAGACGAGTCTGCCGGCCAGGTCGGCCTGCTTCTCGACAAGACGTGCATGTACGCCGAGTCTGGAGGCCAGGAAAACGATACCGGCAAGATTGTCGTCGATGGCCAGACCGAGTTTGACGTCAACAACGTCCAGGTGTACGCTGGCTACGTGCTGCACACCGGTAACGTCAACTACGGCGGTCTCAAGGTCGGCGATGTCGTTAACGTTGGCTTCGATACTGCCCGACGAACCCCGCTCAAGAACAACCATACCGGAACCCACGTGCTCAACTACGCTCTCAAGGAGACTCTGGGCGACACCATCGACCAGAAGGGCTCTCTGGTGGCGTCGGAGAAGCTGCGATTCGACTTTTCGCACAAAACTGGGCTTACCCCCGCCGAGGTGGCCCAGGTCGAGGACATTTCCAACGCCTACATTGCCAAGAACCTCGGAGTGTACGCCAAGTCCGTCGATCTGGCCCTCGCCAAGAAGATCAACGGTGTTCGAGCCGTTTTTGGCGAGACTTACCCCGATCCCGTGCGAGTTGTCTCTGTTGGAGTGCCCGTTGAGGACCTCATTGCCTCTCCTGAGGACGCCAAGTGGGCCGAGTACTCGGTGGAGTTCTGCGGAGGCACCCACGTGGGCAAGACCGGCGAAATCAAGCATCTGGTGGTCATTGAGGAGTCTGGAATCGCCAAGGGAATCCGACGAATCGTGGCTGTGACCGGAAAGGAGGCTGCCGATGTGCAGAAGCTGGCTGCTGAGTTCGACGAGCGACTCGACAAGCTCGCTGCCCAGCCTCTCGGCGCAGACAAGGAGCAGGCCGCCAAGACCGTTGGTGTCGAGCTCAAGAAGCTGTCTGTCTCCACCACCTCCAAGCTGGCCCTTCAGGATAAGTTCAACAAGATCCAGAAGACCATCACCGACGGCATCAAGGCCAAGCTCAAGGCCGAGTCCAAGGCCTCTACCGAGCTCGTGGCTCAGTACTTTGAAAAGCACCCCGAGGCCTCGTACCTGGTGGCCCATGTGCCCGAGATTTCCGCCAACTCCAAGGCGCTGTCCGAGACTATCAACCACGTCAAGTCCAAGCTGCCCGGCAAGTCCGTGTACCTGTTTGCCGGCTCTCCCGCCGAGGGCAAGGTTGCCCACGCTTGTTTCATCGACGAGTCCGTGTCCAACAAGGGTCTGACTGCCCAGCAGATGGGCGCCATTGCCGCTGGTCTGGTCGGAGGCCGATCCGGAGGCAAGGGTCCTACCATCCAGGGTAGCGGCGACAACGCGGAGAAGATTGGTGATGCCGTCACTGAGCTGGAGAAGGAGATTGCCAAGTTGGGATTGTAAGGAAGTGAAGCGGCGAGCTAAGTGAAGCGTAGCTGAACGATGCGAGCCAGACACGAACTTGCGAAACACACCAATCGCCTCACTCGGTCTACAACGACGTGAAAAAACCATATATTGAATGAATAAGAGTCGTAGAGCTCTGTTAGATACAAGTAGTTGAGGGTTGTAAATGTGGAAATGATATGGGACCAGGAACCGGACATGTAACCGGCTATTAACTGCATGTTCACCGACCGAACCTGAAATCAAAGTATTTCCCAGAATCTCTTCAGCGGGAGCAGACACTATGAAAGCGATGACGTCAGTGTGGATACTGGTGTACTTGGTACTCGTACAGTATATGTTGTCAACTTTTCAGAGTCTTGTGACGTATTCTGGTCGTTCTACAATACGTGACTCTGAACATTTCAGTCTGTCCAGTTACATGATGTCCGGTACTTGTAGAGAGTCCTTTTGACTTACAGTACCGGTACTTGACTTTCGACTGACGTACATATACAAGTACCAGGTAGCCATCAAAGGTGGGAGAAGAGCCATCGTAATTCTGAAGCCATCCATCTGCTCAGAATCAGCTCGGCTATCTCATGTTGGAGAATACATGGATTGTAAGCTCTATAGCCCTGATCTCTCTAATCGGGAAGCTAGGCCTCATTGCACCTCTAACCAATAGATGGCTCTGCACAATACTTGTAATAATACATCTCCAGGGGATGCTACCTTCACTCAATCCCAATAAGAGTGTACAGTACTTGTATGTCCTAGAGCCAATACCACTTACCCTTCAGCATCTCATGTGATAAACTGCTTTTTTACGTGTTAGGTGATTGTACTGATGATGAGATAGTCTCCGACCTGGCTATTATATCTCAGAGATGATAATTATTTTGATTCCAGGAAAATGCATTCAAAAATTGACTGCTTTTCGGTGCTGTCGACCGCTTTTCGGTGCTGTCGTCTTGACCTACTATCGGCTAATGGTGTGCCTGGTTTGTTTAGCTGTCTGTCGTTTGGCAGTGTTTTTGGAAAGCTGTAAAACAGGATTGCATGGTAAGGAGGTGACATAGCGATAATATCGTGCTTTCAACCACTATCAAAATCTGAGTCGATTAATATAGCTTTTGTCATTCGATGTGATCTGCATGTATTTGATGGCATTGTCGGACTGAGTCTGAAGGTCTTCTTGTAAAAAGGTCCCAGACATGACCCTGGAACTTGACACTGAAAAGCTGGTAGAAAAAAGGAGACTTGAAAAACAGAAACAAATCGATCGTATCAGTTGCCAAATCGGTTGTATCAGCTGTCAAATCAACCGTACCAGGTTCTATTTGAACTCCCACTTACCCTCACATGCCCACGAACCATGACCAAGACGGTAGGAGACAAGACAGAACGGATGGCAAAAAAAGAAGAACTCCACGATGGCAAAAAGAGCTCCGCGAAGGACAATTGCAGCACCCAGGATTCTCGTATGGTCTCCCACTACAATACTAACTGGGCTCTCTGGTGCTTGACTATGGCTGATCGGACGGGAAGCCGTATTTTCACCAGGATATGGCCGCAACTGGCCGGGGGGAGCGTGGGGGTCGTTTGGGGGAACAATTGTGTCACGTGACCGGCCAATCGGACGAAAATTGGAAAATCGGACGAATATCGGATTCCTTTTGTGTCCTCATACAAGTACTTCGTTTAGTCCATATGAGCCATCCATGTGTTGCTTACAGTACTAACATCAGTCAAGTTACCGTAGACAATACAATACAACTCTGTAGACACTCGAGACATCACCAATAGCTTCAAAATGGGACTTGCTCTATTCTGATCACTCACAGCATTACCGTACCTAAGGTCATCCACTGAACTACCTCTCTATGGCACACTGGCACTCATATTGCGATCCTCTGGTTCTCTTCTCTCGATCTCATAAAGCTATAATTTCTCAATGATACTGAACGGACGAGTAGTGATTGCACGTGAGCTGGTTTACAGAGGGCTATCTAGTATTCCTGTTTTAAGGAGTGTCAGCCTTTTGGACCTCAAAAGGTCAAAAGACAATATCGTGACCCGTCTTCTTGTTTTCAAATTACACAAAAAGTGAGTAGACGACTTGGACTGAAATTGATGGAAATTCCACTCTATTTGGACCACTCAACCCCGTTGTACGTACATTATTGATCAGCAAGTGAATCCTCTACGAGTTATCGCAAAAAGTTGCTCATAGTAATCAACACAATCAATCTTCTGCTATATAAATAGTTTTGGCTCGCTAAATTTGCGTATCAGCACAGGCAAAGACTCCTCCGACCGTTCCAGCAGCGTAGGAGTCGATAATGCCTTGGATGGTGACGTAGATTCCGGGGCCCAGAACGAACACTCCGATGCCAATAATGCCGACGTTGACAAACACCAGGAACTTGTCCCACGAACTCAGCACCTTGAACCAGTGCTTGCCCTTGCCTTCCTGTTTCATTCGAATGTGTGCCATTCCCCAGAAAATAAACCCGTACCAGGCTCCAAACATGGAGCAGATGAGCGAGAGAAGCGAGGAGAAGAACGGAATGACCTCTGCAATGACAAAGGCCACGATCCAGGTGGTGCAGATGATGCCGATCCAGGTCGCCCAGCCCTTGAACGTGCTGTGGGTTCGGTGGACGCTATCTTTGGCGAAGATGTTGTCAAACACCATTCGACAGGTGACGGCAGAGTACAGCACTCCCACAAACATAATGGTGGGCACGCAGAACGAAAAGGCGATCTTTTTGTAGGGCTCAGAAAGTGATCCATACGCCGGGGCAGTCATGTACTCGTTTCCGATGTACACGTACATGACGGAGCCCACGATGGTGTAGAGAATGATGACGCAAACCGTGACTGCGTTGAGCACCTTTTTGAACTCTCTTGGATCCTTCATTTCAGCCATGAACGACGGGTAAACCACCTGGCCGAGTAGGGTGAAGGCGATGTTGAGAAAGGCGTTCATGCCGTCCACGTAGGTGGTTCCCTTGGGGGGCCAAAGCGACCAGGTGACAGGCTGTGATTCGACAAACCTGTCCGGGTGATCCTGCACACCTGCAAACGCCATGGTCATGATGATCGAGGCGAACATGGTGACGGTGGAGAAGATGGCAAAGTAGGAGAAGCCAGCCAGAGTTCGGGGCAGACCCATGATTGCAGAGAGCACAGCGATGATAACGCCCCACACAATGGAGCAGGTGGCGTGGTCACTGATGGTGTTGAGCCACTTGGCGCCTACCAGCACGTGGATGCCCTGGATGAAGATGTTGTTGAGCAGGAAGCCTACTAGGGTGAGTCGCCAGGCCCACCGAGACTTAAATAGCCGCTCGGCAATCTCGCAAATGTCCTTGAGATCCGGGTTGCGCAAAACGTACTCCATGAGCGTGAGACTGGCGTAGTACAGAATCAGCTCCATGGCCACGGTGATGAGGATTCCAGGCACCAGGCCCAGGACAGAGAATGACCAGGGCAGAGACATGGTGGCCAGCACAATGTACTCGGAAAACATGAGCGATGCGGTTTTCTGCCACGAGCAAGATCGGTACTTGTAGTCGTTGTCTTCTTCCAGTTTCACCTCATGATCCCAGAGAGGTTGATCCAGGGCCTCGAGAGAGGAGGAGTCAGTGAGGGGGTTGGAAGACCCAGTGATAGGGTCTTTTTCCATAGAGTCTGTGTCGTTCATTGGAGTGGAAGGACTGATATGCAGTGAGCATCAGCAAAACGACTGCCTCTTGTACTGCTTGCTATCTCCCTTACTGCGTCCTCCTATCATCCAGATTGTGCATCTATCTAAACAGCCTAATCGATGCCATCCATATTATCCCCGGGAGCTTATCCAGGGGAGCTGATCATATCAATCGGAATTGATTGCACAAAAAACCAGCTGAATCCACGGGTAAGAGTCTGATCAAACAGGCAGTCCAATATCCCCATTTATGTCGAATAACCACCCCTGATCAACACTTGCAAACCGTTAAACGCTTCATTACGGTTCATCGGGCTGGGGATACCACTCTGTTTCGAACCACGCTGATAGATACCATCCTCCGTGGCGTGGACTCGACGTTAGATAGGACCCTTGGCGTTGGCTTGACATGAGATAGCATCCTTGGCATGGGCTTACATTAGCCATAAATTTAGCGCGTTTCCAGCCACAGCTCGATGAAAAGAACTGCGATTAAAATTCTGACGACAGTTCCGTGTTCTCCGCGTGTCCACAAATCGAATGAAGGTCCCGGAGTCGTGTTCCGGTCCATACTCGCTTTTCGACTCCTGCTTCAGGCACGCTTTTTGAGACAGCGTCAGCCACTTGGATAGGTTGGTTTTTAATCTAGAGAAACATACCGCTTGAAGGTGAACCAGGAGCAAGCAGATGCCTCGGCGACCGTGGCAATGGCAAATAACACATTTTTTGGTCTTGAAACGGCACAAATCTCGTCTGCTGAAATGGACGTGTTTTGTTGTTATTTTTTAAGTTCCTTATCAACAGGAACAAGCGGCACTAATTTTGCCCAATGCGGGGGTCCAACAACCGACTTGTGCATGGGGTACGGGCCTACAGAAAACATGTTACAAATAGATACTTTCACTGATTCTGATCACGTGTCCCCCTTGTCAGCGTAGAAATACTGGCCAATGCAGTTTCTGTGATACTAGGGACTCTCATTTCAGCTAAATGCTATGCTGTGCTTGAGGCTCCTAAACAGCGTTAAACCTACAAATCGGACTCCGTCATTGAGCTGTGAATTTTGACAGTTGTTGACACCCTTCTCGGTGATGCTTTTTCCAGGAACGGATTCGCCATGACAGAGGAGTCTAGAAGCGGTGACAACGAAGCAAAAAGAGAACGCCCAGGATTCGACGTTGTAGGTTTTGGCGTCGTCTATACGATTGTATGGTTGTCCTTTTAAGGCTGGTTCTATCTATAAGCACATCATTCTGGTTCGTACGGAGTTTGAAACTACCTAAGCTGGGATACTTACCTGCTAATACTACAAGTATTGACATGTTTTGAAGAACCTACCAGGTGCAACACAGCGCCTACATTTGCCATCAATGTCAATATCTGCCCAGCAACAATTGCATCCATACATTCAGTATGACGATCTTCCACACAGCTATCGACAAGTAGCCTATGTCCCCAGCAAAGCTCAAACAGGCTTGTGTGGGAGCTTCTACTTGTAGTGCCACTCGAAACTAAGGACGTAATCTGAGTACCTCTATATCCTACATGTAGCTCCATCATGAACAATCCATCCTTGGGAAGCTATTTCAGAGTAGACTCCATTGTTCAGCAGCAGTACGAGTAGACGACAGCTTGCACCTCCCCGAATCTACCCTCTGTACAACACTATGCTATCATCATATCTTCATTATATTGTCCACGGGCTCGCGAATGGTTTGTTCATGGTTTGTTCATAGTTCTTAAACTGCTCACAACATCCACACGCCATTCGCAAGCCATTCGCTTCGCTCATGGCTCGCTCACGGCTTAGAACACATCCCTCGCCACCTCCCTCACCCCCAACGTCTGCGACCCGTTCGGACTATTCTTACTAACCGTCGGCCGTTCCGCCAGCTCCTTTTCAATCTCATCCGCCAACGCCGCATCCTCCTCGGCAATGTCCTGGATAAACACGTAATTCTGGCCGCGCGAGTAATACTTCAACGTCACATCTCGGGTATTGTTGGTCATGGAAAAGTCCCGCAACACCGTCGAGTCCACCAACACGTACTTTGTACTCGTGCCAGGACACTCGTAGTTGGCATTCAGACAAATCTTCTCCATCACCGCATGCAGTCCTCGAGCGCCCAGTCCTTCGGAAAGGGCCGTTTTGGCAATAATCCGCAAAGCAGGCTTTGTGAACGCGATTCGGGTGCCAAACGACTTGAACTTGACCCGAAACTGCTCGACAAGCGCGTTTTTCGGCTCAATCAAAATCCGCAACAAATCCTCCTCGGTCAAATGGTTCAGTTTGACAATTGTAGGCGCTCGTCCTAGAAGTTCCGGAATGAGACCGTACTTTTTTAAGTCCTCCGAGGTGATCAGATCCAGAGCCTTGGCGGTTTCTCCATTGGCTAAAGTCACCAGCTTATCCTGACTGTCCTTCTGCTTGCCCTCTTCCTCGCTGGTTTGTCTGACATGAGCTCCAAAGCCGATATCGGAAGAAGTGTTGCATCTGGCAGACACCACGTCGCTCAGACCAACAAACGCGCCCATGAGAATAAACAAAATGTTCTGCGTGTTGATCGTCACGCTTTCTTTGGGCATGGCCGATCCTCCTCCAGGCAAACCCGCCGTAGTCTGGGCTCTTCCAGGGGTGCCCGAAATCTGCACCAGCGTTCCCTCCAGCATCTTCAACAGCGACTGCTGCACTCCTTCGCCGGAAACGTCTCTTCCGGATCCCTCTCGTTTGGCCAGCTTGTCGACTTCGTCCAGAACAATGATACCGTGTTCACAGCGCTCGACATCGCCTCCACAGACCTGGAACAGCTGCTGGACACACGATTGCACGTCGTCGCCCACGTAGCCGGCCTGGGTTAGGGCCGTGCAGTCCGAGATCGAGATCGGCAACGACAGAAAGCTCGCCAGGGTCTTGGCCATCATGGTTTTTCCCGATCCAGAGGGACCCACCACCAGCAGGTTGGCCTTGTCGGGGATCACCTGGCTCTCCTGATCCTCGCCGTACTCCTCTTCCTTGAGCACGTTGATGTAGTCTGTCGATTGCTGCTGCTGCTGCTGCAGCTGTCCTTCGTCTGCGTTTTCCCACCGCTCCGAAATCTTGCCCTTGGCGGCCGCCATGCGTTTCATGTAATCATTCCATTGCCGTTCGTCGATCAAAAGCCCGCTACGCAGGTAATGGTTGTAGATGGCGACGGCAAACACCTTTTTCGACCGGTCCTGGCCCACAATGAACTGGTTGAGCTTGGCCAGCAGCTTTCGCGGCGTCATATCTGGTGCTACGGCTCGTCGTGGAGGTTCGCCTCCCGGGGGTCCTGTACTCTGCGGCTCTTCATTGAGAGCAGCTGTGGGCACGGAGCGTTGTTTGCGGGCGTTCTCGGCGAGCGTTGGATCTGTGTTCTTTGGCTCTGTGTCGTTTTTCGGCGTTCTTTTGCGCCGTTTCTTGGGCTCCTCCACGTCTTCATACGGTCCTTTGGTGTTGTGTAGAGGCTGTAGCGAGTGGAATGAGAGGCAGTGTTGTTTCTGTGTCGCCACGACACGTGTGAGGAGTCGTAGGTTCATGCTGGTAGAGTGTTTTGTGTCGTTTCTGGAGAGGGAATTGGCCCCTATATATAACTCCTCTTGTTGTGGCTAGCTACCCCACAGATTCTGCATATGACTCTATCATTCACCACGCATCATATCGTACATGTAGGTTGCGGTTAGGGCATTCCTTGATTGGCACCGTGCAGATTTGATGGATATGCAAGGCAAATTATATTTTCCAAACGTACACGCGAAGCATCTAAAGATCTCAGCACATCATTCAAATGGCCCGATCAAAAGCCGTGGATTTTTTCAGCACGAAAAACGACAGCAGCGACAGCGAGGAGGACGGCAAGGCCGTGGTCGACCCTCGGTTTGTGCTGGCGGACTCTGACAGTGAAGCAGAGCAGGAGGACGACGGAGACGAGGATGATGAAGAAGAAAAGGGACGAACCAGCAAGAAGAAGAGCACGGACTTTTTCCAGCTAAAGACCAAGGACGAGGATGAGGGCGACGACGATGAAGACGACGAAGAAACAGCGGAGCAAAAGACCTCCAAAACCACTGCCAAACAAAAGGTCAAACCAATGACCAAGGAAGAGATTGAAAAACACAACAAAAAGATCGCCAAGACGGGCGTGGTCTACTTCTCGCGAATCCCGCCGCTCATGGACCCCGGCAAACTCAGAATGCTGCTCCAGCGGTTCGGAATCGTCGACAGAATCTACCTGGTCCCCGAGGACCCCAAGGCCCAGGCGGTGCGAATCAGACACGGAGGAAACCGAGCTCTGGCATACACGGAGGGCTGGGCCGAGTTCACCAAGAAGCGGTACGCCAAGACGTGTGCCAGCACCCTCAACGGCAACACGATCGGAGGCAAGAAGGGCTCGCAGCACTACGACGATATCATGAACGCCAAGTACCTGCCCAAGTTCAAATGGAACGATCTGTCGGAACAGCTGGCCCAGGAGACCCATAACCGACAGGCCCGACTCCGAACCGAGATTTCGCAGGCCACCCGAGAGAACCAGACCTATATCCAGTCGTTGGAGAAGTCCAAGGCTGCCGAGAGAAGACGACAGAGGGAGGAGGAAGAGGGAGGAGAAGAGACAGAGAAGCCGACCAAGAAGGTGCATCGAGACTTTTACCAGGGTAAGACTCACAGTGCGAGAGCCAAGGAGGGCAAGAAGGAGTTGGATGGGGGAGTTGGTAGTATTTTGGGGAGTGTTATGTAGCGCAGATCGAGTGCGAAGCACGAGATTTGTGCGTTACCTGGTTGTCTGAGTGCGGGGATGCTCGAGTGCGTTTCCTAGGTTACCTGGGTGCGCCATCCTAAGCTATGGACTCCACCCTCGCTAGTTATTTACTCATACGATCGTCTGAGTACTGCATGAAACTGCTACCGGGGGCTGAGATCTGAGCTGAATAGATAGTAATAGAGACTTTGTGTGTTCGCTCTAGAGAGAGCGGTGGTGAGTAACAAAAACCGCACCTCAACTCACGTTATGCTGATTCGAAGGGTGCAACACCCAGTAACCCTATGTTTAAGTACAGTCCCACTATAAGGTCAACCTTACTTAGACTGGTGTCAACTACGGAAGCACAATGGACAGCTTCTACCTCCGTTAATGTTGCCCGAAACCGTTTGAGATTAGAAAATACGGCATTATATAGCCGCAATAAATCAGCATACGAAAGTTGGTCCCGATCGTACCCCCAGAACTCCGCTTTGCCAAACCCAGCATGAAGCCTTCATGTGACGCGCACACTATCACTTTTGGCTATCGATTCAGGGCACCAAAGGTCGTTTCATTTTGGCGGATACACGCCCCAACGCGACTTTTTTGGTATCATTCGATAGCCCTAGGCAAGGCTATTACAATGGTAAACTCCATTTTGCTGTAGCCACGGTATTGGATGAGCTAGACCGATGATCGTTAGGCAGACTACAAGTTCTACTACAAGTTCTACACTGCGAGCTGTACACAACAGTAGCACACCTCCCCTCATATCAATCATAAATAATGACATTAGCTATCGGGCTCTATCTATACCCAACATTAGATGTTGTTCATGTGAAGTCTGCTGACTTAAGCATCGGACTGGTACACCCAGTCGTTCAGACCGTACTTGTTTCGGGCAATCTCAATGGCCAGGAACTGCATTCGAGGCACAAACATGGTGTTGGTCTCGGTGTAGCCCTTGGAGGCGTCCACCCGCAGAATGGTGCCAAAGTTGTAGTCGGCCACAATGTTCTCGTAGGTGTTCATGAACTCTCGCCACTTGGGCTTGTTGGTGGGCGACTTCATCTCGTTTTCGTCCACAACCCGCACCTTCTCGTGGTCCAGGTACTCGGGGAACACTGTGATGAGATGGGTCATGATCTGGTCATCGATCTTGGTGAGCTTGAGCTCGGAGCCCTTGACGGCGTGCAGCAGCTTCCAGTACGTCTCCAGGTGGTGCACGGCCTTGACGGCAAACTGCTTTTCGATATCCTCGAGGTTTTCGGCCTCCTCAGGGTTGAAGTTGTTGACAGACATGTTTTGTGTGTGTTGTGTGTGTTGTGTGAAAGAAATTAATTAGCTAAATCTTTTTCTCCAACATGCGTATATCCTCTTTCTTATAATTGGGACCGGGTAAGGTTTGGTCAGACGAGGAGTGATCTGGAGATGGCTAGAAAAGGGTCTATAGAAGGTGGTGGAACGTCCTGGAACGTCCTGGAACATCGTGGAACGTCGTGGAAGGAATTCCAAGTGGCGAATTGTCATGTGATCGAACATATCCTCAAAACACACACAATCAACCCGCCTCACACCACCCCTCCTCACCTTCTAACACTCTCTGGAAAGTCCCAGAACTTTTTCTTCCTATCGCAACTTTAAGTGGAGGGCAGATGTGGATATACTGGATGCTGTGGAGGTGGTAGAACGTATTAGAAGCTATCTTTGTGCTCGCCTCATCGATCTGATTCCAACAATGGTTTTATAATTCAAATAGGACTAATATCCACCAAGTGAGCTGGTACCCCTTCAACGCTGCCTGAAAAACTGAGCTTGACAGAAATGAGCTTACGATGTCTCAAGGCATCATCGGCAGGTGCCAGGCGTGTGGATGGAGCATTGATTTCCCGGATAGGCGGTGTTTTGGTGTCGCATCGAGTCGATCGAGTGGCGTCGAGCCGCATCAAGTTTCTGACCAGCGTGGGAGGGAGTGTTTCGCTTAGTAAGCATAAAATTACTACGAAAGTGACACTGTTGTAGTCAGGAGAAGATTCTCATTCCAATGGTACCATGAACTTTGGTATTTGGCTATCTAAATCTGAAGTGGTGGAGCTTTTGAATTATTTCTGGCATTCCATTACGACAAAGTTCTGACGTCATGGGCATGTGACATGAGAAGAATTAGCAAGCGAGATAGATGGATTTGAGGAGACTCAGAAAGCGCCAAAAAGTCTCGGAATTCGCGCGTTAGAAATAGTGACCTGTTTCAGCAGTGTAGACTGTGTATTTATTCAATGTTATTGCCATTGTAGTACACACTAGATATAGCCAATCAGTGAGTTGGGGTTTTACGGGATGTCTTATTGTTAGATGAGATATTGGAGGAGACAGTATGACTACAGTACAAGTACAACTGCGAGTACAAATGCAACCACAAAAACAGTGTGACACCAATAGTTACGACAAACACATGACCTACAATAGTCACCCCATAGTCACCCCATAGTCACCCGTCACCCCACTCAGCCGTACAGTATCGTACCGCTGCTCATACTCTCCTTTAGTCACGCACCTCCCAACTTACCAATACCAGTCCAACAGTCTAATCCGCCGTCTCACCATGCTACGAGCGACCCAGATTCTCAACCACACGTCTCGAATAATGCCGATTCCGTCATCCGCCCGTTTTCTGCAAACGTCCGCCGCGCTCATCATTGGCGACGAGGTGCTCAATGGAAAAATCTCAGACACAAACTCCAAGTTTTTCGCCCGCTACTGTTTTGCTCTGGGCCTGGATCTGCAAAAGGTGGAGGTGGTTCCGGACGACGAAAACGACATTGTCGAGTCGATCCGACGTCTGGCGGCCCGCTACGACTTCATTGTCACCTCCGGAGGCATTGGACCCACCCACGATGACATCACCTACGAGGCGATTGCCAAGGCCTTTGATATGGGCGTGGAACAGCATCCCGACACCGTGGAACGAATGACCCGGTTGAGCAGACGCAAAATCGACTTTTCCGACACAGAGGCGCGCACCGCGCAGCTGAGAATGGCGTCCTTCCCTGTTCCCAGGCCCCAGGGAGCCTCCACAGCTCTTCCCGAGCTCCCTAACACGGTCGACATCACCTACGTGGCCGAAGACCTGTGGGTGCCTATTGTGACTGTGGCCGGCAAGGTGAACATTCTACCGGGAGTGCCCAGTCTCTTCACGCGGCTGCTGGAGGGGATCCGGCCCGATCTCGAGAAGAAGGTGGACGTTGCTCGACAACAGATCCGGTTCTTTGTCATGACCGATCTGCCCGAAAGCGTCATGGCGCCGTATCTGCGTCGACTGCAGGACAAGGTCAACGAGAAGGACATCAAGATTGGCTCCTACCCACACATGGAGCTCAAGAAGAATACCGTGTCGATTATCGGTAGAAAGGGCGATGTGGAGTATCTCAAGGAGATTGTCAAGGACGTGGAGAAGAACTTGAACGGAGAGGAGATTTCCGCGGAGAAGGAGGAGGGGAATAGTCATGGACCGTAGAGGAAAACGAGCTGAGCGAGTTTTCAGATCGTTCTGACAGACTATGTCATTGTATGGCAGTATTTATGGACTCTACGTCTAAAGAGACAATTGATATACGAATTTATGATTAGTTAGATGTACGGAGTACTTGTACTGCGGAGTACAGTGTGCAGTTGTGCTCTTCTGGAACCAGTACTGTAGCTATAGAGACTCCCTCTATATACGGTACCTTCTCGTAATACTATGCAGCAAATACTATACAGCACCTTCTTCTACAGGTACATACTACACAACCCCCCACTTCATATCGTCATGCTCATTAATATGTGAAAGGACCTATCGGTCGCATAATCTGTGAAGACCTTTCGGTCGCATAATCTGTGAAGACCTTTCGGTTCATAATCTAATGCTACAGCTCAATGAGAGGCGCAGACTCCTCCTTGGGCTGGCTGGGCTGGCTGGGGGCTCCAGGAGCACTGGGAGCGCTGGGAGAAGATGCATAGTCGTATCCGGGGGCGTTGGAATACTGGTAACTGGGCGCGTTGTTGTAGGCGTTTTGCTGTGCGGGAGGACCGCCGCCGTACTGAGGAGCAGATGGGGCAGCAGATCCAGTGTAATGGTTTGTGAGGGGTTGACCGGAGAGATAGGGGGCTTGTCCTGTAGCTTGGCTAGACAGGTAGGGAGCCTGGCCGGTAGCTTGGCTAGACAAGTAAGGAGCCTGACCGGTAGCTTGGCTAGACAAGTAGGGAGCCTGTCCTGTCACCTGGCCACTCAAATAAGGAGCTTGTCCAGTGTGCTGGTAGCCGACTTGGCCGGTCATCTGATGGGCCAAATGAGGCTGAGGCGCGTAGCCGCCGGAGTTTCTGTTTGTGTAGGCCTGGTTGAGCTTTTCCTCCAGCAGCGCGTCGTAGTAGCGGATCACCGTGGTCATTTTGGCATGCATGTCCACCAACGAGTCGTACTTGGAGATGGTTTCGCCCATGGTTCGGGCGAGCTTGGGACGCAGGTTGCCGACGGTATCGTACAGCTCCTGGATCTTGGGTTCTCTCAGGATCGTGCCCTGGGGTTCTCCCTTGAGTCGTTCCACCAGCAGAGACAGCAGATTGATGTTGGACTCTTCTGTGGCAGTGAGATCGGTCAGAGAGGGGGCTGTGACTGCAGTGGAAGATGTGGAAGAGTAGGGTCCTCCCGTGGGAGCCGAGGTCTGTCCTGTCTGACGCTCATTCTCCATGTCTCTGAGAGACGCCGCAATGGCGGCCTTCATATCTTCGTCGTCGTCGTTGGAAGAGGATGTAGCTGCTGCTGCGGCGGGGGCGGGCGGTTTGTATGACTCCTGTTCCTGTAGCGACAGTCGGATGGCCTTTTGGATGTCGTCCTCGTCGTCAGGAATTGGGGCTGGGGCAGAACCAGGACCAGCATTAGTAGCTCCTCCGGGAACAGGTTTGTGGATGGGTGCGTCGGATTTGCCCTTCTTGAGGTTCTTGAAACAGCCGTTGCAGACTCGCACGGGCACGTTGATGCCGAAATGGGGCAGCGTGATGTAGTTCTGGCAGCAGGCCTGGGTAAAGACCCCTCCGCAGTTTCGGCAGTGGTGTTTCCGGTTGAGGAACGAAAACGCCACGCCGCTCTCCATGCACACGTCGCTGTCTATCCATTCCGGCGGGGCCTTTGTGTCGATGAACGTGGAGGTGACGGCGGCATTGTCATGGGACGCCGAGGGGAAGCTGACTCCCTCCGACTTGAGTTGTGTGACGGCGTTCTCCATCTGTTGCAGCTGCAGTTGCCCCGCAAACGCCACCGCCCACTGCTGCAGCAACCCGAGGACGCGCTGTTGCACCTCCGGGTTGGCGTCGTCGTTTCGAGCAATCGCCATCAGGGGGTCGACGAACTCGCGGGAGGCGATTTCCACCAGAAAGTGCGAGCCGCCGTTCTTGATGCACACGTCGGTCAGCTGCAGCGCCGCGAGCTGGACGTTGGGGTTGCGGTTCAGCAGCCGGCGTTTGAGCGACCGCATGGCGTCTTTGGCCGGCACGGTTTTGGACCGAATCAGGTCGCAGATTTCGAGATTCAGCGCGAGATCGGACTCGCCTGAGGGCAGCGACTCTGACGTGGCCTTTTCGACCTGCTCATCGATCGAGGGCGTGGAGCTCCACCAGGACATTTTAGGAGGGTTGTAAGAAAGAGAGATGGAGGAGGAAAAGAGGTGGGAGGTGGTTGTTGGCTGGATGAGCACTATAGTCAGTGGCGATATGTTAATTGGGAGGTTAGGTAGAGTCTATTCTCGAATGCATGGCAAGTGCATTAATATGTGGGTGGTGTGGAAATGGGGGTACGATCAGGAAAGTGAACACAACTGCTGAAGTGCTTTATCCAGACTTTTGCGATATTTGTGGTTGGTTTCTGGTCTCAGAAAACGAGTACAGTACTTGTCAATCTCTTAGTGTTGCCTCAACCCAACACCCTTTGCTCAGCCCCTGATTAGGTTCCTTCCGTCTTGATCAAGGTGCTGATCAAGGTTGATACGGATCTAAGATTCGGAGATGAGGTGCCACAAGAGAGAGAGGGGTGTGTGGGTGTCATTCACAGTAAAAATCAGCTCTTACATTTGGTGGTGCGTTTGTTTGACAGCAAGTGGTGGGGATACTAGAGAGTCAGGTATCGTATACACTTGATAGCTACAGTTGAAGCAGTAGCCCAACCCATGGTCCAAGTGTACAGCTCCAAGGCTCCGTTTATTAGTCCTGCCAGGTAGTCGTCAGCTGGAAGTACTGATAGCTTTTTGTGACTTGGCAGCCCTGAAATCAAGTAGCTATGGGGACACAGCTATGGGGGTACTCAGATGTTCTCACAAAGAATGAACATTAGCTAACGGTATCCGTCACTTGGGGGTTCGTTATCGCGCTCAAGAAGAGGTAAAAGAAAAGGAAGTACACCATTCTGTGGGACAAGTTTGAGATGAACTGTTGGAAACATGAATCTCTCAAAGACGAGCATTCTGGGGAGTACATTAGGCAGTTCAGGAGACACTCTTAGTTGACTTGTTTGTTGGACTGTTGGTAAGAATTTGTCAAGCACGATGTGAGCATCACAGGTTCAGCACACCAGAAAAGAATGAAGTCTAGACGATAGGTCAAGTCCATACACCTTTCTCGGTCGTTATAAGTATCCCTCAAGGTGATTCTTTCTCTATCAAGCTATCTGCTATCTTTATCAAGTCCTTCAATTGAATGCCCTGGTACATATGTACAAGCGAACTTCTCCTATTGCTGTCTCTCAGAGATAAGTATGAGCTACAAGTGGTGAAAAAGAGCATTCTCAGATACTACTGTATTATTGAAACATGTCTTCAGATATAATAAATAGTACAGTACAGTTTACAGTCACTCCATCCAGTTGCTCCACATTTGTCTCATTTACTTGACAAATCAAGTAATAACCCTAACTAAATGGCACTTTCTTGGCTACATCTGACGTATCCAATTGTGGGTTCTATCCAGTATGGCGAAGCTACCCTTAGTCTTCACAACAAATCTCATCGCCAAAGACCACTCTCAATCCCACACTGCCCCTGTCACCAACCAACTCGCCACGCACCATCCACACTCACCCCACCAAATTAGATTCACGGCCACCTCCCACCTGCATCATCATCGCCACTACATGTCCACGCATCTCCACACACACCACACTAACGACAAGTAGACGACTTTGAAAACAAACGACAAAGATGGCAACGGCATCTGTTCAGGTGAGTATTAATCTGGTCCATCACGCGACCCGCCCACAGCCCCAATTCGCTAACACAGACTCGACTCAAGGTGCAATTGAAAATGGCGGTCAACCGTCTTCGATTAGTGCAACAAAAGGAAACGGCTCTGGCCAAGGCCCAGCGACGGGAAATGGCAGGGCTACTGGAGGCCGGCAAGGAGGCCAGCGCGCGAATCCGCGTGGAAAATATCATTCGAAACGATATCAGCGTCGAGCTGCTGGAGATTCTCGAATTGTATTGTGAGCTGCTGCTGGCGCGAATCGGACTGCTGGACGCCAAGGAATGTGACCCGGGCCTGGAGGAGGCCGTGTGCACGGTCATCTACGCCGCCCCCCGCACGGAAATCAAAGAATTGCATACCATCAGAGACATTTTCGTCACCAAGTTTGGCCGCGACTTTGCCAAGGAGGCTCTGGACAGTCCCGACGTCAAGATCCCCGAAAAGGTCATGACCAAGCTCAGCGTGCAGCCGCCCAGCGCTGAGCTCATCACTCTGTATCTCAGAGAAATCGCCCGCGCCTACAATGCCCCCTTCAGTGAGCTGTACACCAAGGAGGAGCTGGAAGAGATGGAACGACAGGAGAATGGAGAAGGAGACGATGACGATGATGATGAGCCCTCAAGTGGACTCAAAGAACAGCTGCCCGAGACTCCCCTGCCCGCAATGTCGGGAAATGAGGCTGTCAGACGTCTGTCCGAGTCTCTGGAGCCTCCCAAATCGCCGATTGCCATTTCTCCTCCTGCTCCGCGATCGTCGAACCCCAAGCCCGAGCTCAAGCTGCCGTTTCAGAAGGATTCTCCCACCCGGCCACGTCCCCGACCTGCTGCTAAGAAGGATGACGAGTTTGACGCTCTTCAGAAGAGACTGGATGCTCTGAGGACAAAGTGAGCCTTACTTTTGCCAATGATATGATATGATATGATATGATTATGACTGGGTGTGTACGTACATTGTTGTAGACGTAACTGCTGTACCACGAGTGCTGTGGCTACTGTTAATCACTATAAGCAAAGCACTTCGTGCACTCGGTTCTATCCTCGAAGCTCATAAACACTACATTAACTATACCTATATACCATTACCGTCCTCCAGCTAAACACACTGGAAACCAAACCCACAAACAGAACCAACGGCGACGTAAATCAGCCCGGCCACCCCAGTGCCCAGAAGAGCACTCATCTTGACGTTCTTCCACCACATGTTTCTCTTGGCCTGGGTGCTTCGTTTCCGGAAGGCCACGGCATTGTTATTCATTTCGTCGGTCCGGTTCACCAGCAGCGAAATTCGTTCGCCTCGCTCCAGAATCTGCTCCACGTTTTCCACCATGATATCTCTGACCTTGTTGATTTCCGACTGGGCCACCTTGGCCACGTCCTCGTACTTTCCAGAGTTGACCAGCGCCACCATTTCGCCCTCAAACTTGTTGAGACTGTCCTTTGTGGCCGCCCCGATCGTCTGGGGGCTGTACTGCTGGTTGAACTTCTTCTCCATCTCCAGGAGACACAGAAAGGGGGCCTTTCGTCCACACGCCTCCTTGGTGATGAGAATGAAAGTCACTCCCTCGGGGGTGTCGGAGGTGGCCGGCGTGGAAATGTAGTGAATCGACAGATCCTGGTACATGAGCGAGGCCTTTTTGGACTCTCCAGGGGCGATTTTGGCCAGCACTAGCTCCACCACTTCCTTGGGGTCTCGTTTGGCAAAGTCATGTTGGCAGAGAATGGTCTTGCCGTGGGCGATGGCTGCGTAGATTGCTGGGTTAGTTGTTGGTTTGCGAGCTGTTCAGCAGGTTTCTCTTACTCACCGTCGTCTTTCAATTCCGACATGTTGGTGGGTGATGAAGGGCCGAAAATAAGCTTGCTGTGCAGAAAAAGATGCACCAAGACGGAAATAACCGTGCATCATCGAGGGCCAGATTCTGAGATAGCAAGAATAGGAGGTGGGGCAGGAGGAGACGCGAATATGAGAAATGTCAGCGTTGACGAGATGTGGGAGGGCATGAAATTATTGATAGATGCGGATAAAACATGATTTTGACGGCTCCTATCGATCTAGCAACTCCAACAGATCTCGCAGATCCTGACACAACCTTAGATCCATCTTCAGGTCTTGAACAGTTAATTGGTGTTTGCTAAAAAGTACAATTGAGTCTTTATTATGGTACTGTAGCTGAGCTCGATACACCTGTCTCTGGACCTGTACGAGTGCAAGTACGAGTGCTGTGAATATCAGACAGTATTGCTACTGTACACTGTACATATAACAGAGGCTTTCTTCTACATCGAAGAAACTAGTCACTGAGATGAAAACCGTTGTAACGGCAGTCTAGGATAACACCATACTCCTTCCAGTAATGTCTTTGTGGCATTGGTGCAGTTTTGAACTTGACTCTACCGTTGAACCAGAAAGCTACATCACAAGTTAAATCTTTCAGTTGACTGTACAATGGCTACAGTCTCTACAGACAGTCTCTGGACGTAACATAAACACGACAGAGAGCTCTCCACATACGACAACGGCAAGTCAGTCTGTGGAATTCGTCCCCATAGTAACACTCCCTCCTGTAGCAGTTCAGCATCACAGTCCTCGTATCTCTGCCCTCTTTTTGAACCTCATACAATCAGACAATGGACCAACAGGGCATTTTCCTAATCCACAAAGTCAACTGGTAGCAATTGACTACCAGGTGCCGGTACTTGCACTTCACGTCAATCACAATCACGTGACCCCGGTTCGCAATCTCTTGCCAAAATGCATCCTCTGCAGCTCCGCATGCATGGGCGTTAATAGTCTGCAGTTACACTTCCCAATGTAGTATTGCAAGGAGGAGGACGTCATTGGGGGAATGGTTGTATAATCAGCAAAAAAACCCATACGGATGAATAAGCGAGAGTTTTTACTGGTCATTGGTTTAATTCTGTCTATGCAACATTTTTGCAGCACTCAAATCAGCCGCATCGCTAAACATTCCCGTTTTGTTATCGGCTTCATCGGGACCAAGATTCCGACGGAACTCAACGCTGGACTTGGGGATAGATGGAAGATGTTACTGGACGTATAAGAAGAGCTGTGTCAAATCCGAACTGATAGATCTGCTCCAATTCGTCTCGCGCATAGATTGAAACCTTCAAATCTCACATTCCACCAATATTCACCCCACTGAAAGCTCTCTTTCTGCCCGCCAAGACTCGGTTAAAAACCCTAAAAATGATTCATTCGTAACTGTGATTAAAGAGCCAGAAAAAAGTAGACCAACGTAGATCTTCTCCACAAACACTCCTCTTCACACACTCACACACCCACACACACATGGAAACAATCTCGCACGTGACTCGAGTGCTTTCCAAGCAATTCGACGCTGCTTCTTCAGCTCCCGAAATCAACTCGTCCACTATCGAGCTAGGACCTACCGAAGGCCAGGTTCTACAGCGCCATGAAGTGGCTGAACTGGGAGCTCTGGACTCGTCCACTGACTTCCAGGACGAAGACAAGGATCTGGAGTTCCCCGAGGGCGGCTGGATGGCGTGGCGAGTCACTCTGGGCTCGTTTTTCGGCCTGTTTGTGGTTCTGGGAATCATCAACGCCGTGGGAGCCATCCAGGCGTATGTGGAGGAGAACCAATTGGCCGACCTGCCTACTTCGACCGTCGCCTGGATCTTTTCAATCAACACCTTCATGACCTACTTCTTCTCCATCCAATGTGGCCAGTTGTTTGACATGTACGGGCCCTACCCTCTGTTGGCCGTGGGATCCTTCCTCATCGTTCTGGGCTTCATGCTGACTTCCTTGTGCGAAGAATTCTGGCAATTCGTCGTTTGTTTCGGCGTCGTTTGCGGCCTGGGATCCTCCATCTGTCTGACTCCTGCCGTGGCTATCATTGGCGACTGGTTCAAGGCCAAACGAGGCACAGCCACTGGAGCAGCTACCATTGGAGGCTCTCTGGGAGGCGCCGTCATTCCCATCATGCTGCGATCCATGTACTCATCTGTGGGCTACGGCTGGGCCGTTCGAACCCTCGGATTTCTGTCTCTGGCATGCATGGTCATCTGTATCTGGCTGGTGAAGCCCCGGTTCGAACGGTCGCACGAAAAGAACGGCCGCACCTTCTGGCAGCTGTACGTGACCGACGTGCTGGACTTTCGATGTCTCAAGGACAAACGGTTTGCGGCTCTGTGTTTCGCCGCCACCTTTTCCGAAATTGCGCTGCTCATCTCGCTCACCTTCTTCACCTCCTTCTGTCTCAAGAGCGGCATGAGCCAGAACTACTCGTACATTCTGCTGACGATCATGAACGCCGTGGGGATGGTGGGACGGTACCTGCCGGCCTGGATCTCAGACCGACTCGGACGCTTCAACACCATGATCATCATGACCCTGGGAGCCTCTCTGGCCATGTGGATCATGTGGCTACCGTTTGGAACCCACAGAGGCGCCCTCACGGCCTTTGCGGTCGTCTACGGCTTCTTCACAGGCTCCATTCTGTCTCTGATCCCGGTTTGCTGCGGACAAATCAGCAAGACCTCCGAGTACGGCCGACGGTACGGAGTCATGAACTTCTTCATTGCCTTTGGAGCTCTGGGAGGAGTTCCTATTTCGGGAGCTCTCATTTTCGGCACCAACTACGACTACCTCATCATCTTCAACGCCATTCTCTCCACCATTGGCTGTCTGGGATGGATTATTGCCCGAACCGCCTGTGTCAAGTTCACCCTTTGCAGAGTGTAGCGGTAGCGATGAAAGCTGTAGCTACTTGTAGCTACTGTAGCTAGTATTTATTTAATTGATTTATGATGTGACAATTTGCAGTGTAGACGATGATAGCTACCGTTGCTATAGTCTTACCACTCTACTGTACTCTACTCTACAGCTCACTACTTGTCTCGGGTACTTTCATAATTCATCAGACGTACTACGATTCTACTCGTTTCTAGGCATAATTTTCATACGTAATTGTCATATGCGTCGTTTACTTGGAATCAGCAGCAAGCTTCTCGGCCTTGGAGATAGCCTCCTCGATACCGCCGACCATGTAGAAAGCGGCCTCAGGGAGAGCGTCGTGCTTACCCTCAAGGATCTCCTTGAAAGATCGGACGGTGTCCTTAAGAGAAACAAGTCGTCCCTCAATACCGGTGAAAACCTCGGCGACGGTGAAGGGCTGAGACAGGAATCGCTGGATCTTTCGAGCTCGCTCGACGGTCAGCTTGTCCTGCTCGGACAGCTCATCCATACCAAGAATGGCAATGATATCCTGGAGAGACTTGTAAGCCTGGAGGGTCTGCTGGACGTTGGAAGCAACGTCGTAGTGCTCCTTTCCGACAACATCGATATCCAGAAGTCGAGACTTGGAATCAAGAGGGTCGACAGCGGGGTAGATACCGAGCTCGGAAATACCTCGGGACAGGACGGTGGTGGCGTCAAGATGGGCGAAGGTGGTGGCGGGAGCAGGATCGGTCAAATCATCGGCAGGCACGTAGACGGCCTGGACGGAAGTGACGGAACCCTTCTGGGTGGTGGTAATTCGCTCCTGGAGGGCACCCATATCGGTGGCCAGAGTGGGCTGGTAACCGACAGCGGAGGGAATTCGACCAAGCAGAGCGGACACCTCGGAACCGGCCTGGGTGAATCGGAAAATGTTGTCAACGAAGAGCAACACATCCTGACCCTCCTCGTCTCGGAAGTACTCGGCGATGGTCAGACCAGTAAGGGCGACTCGGGCTCGGGCTCCGGGAGGCTCGTTCATCTGACCGAAGACGAGGGTGACCTTGGACTCTCCCTCGAGGTTGATGACACCAGTCTCCTTCATCTCTCGGTAAAGATCGTTACCCTCTCGGGTTCGCTCACCGACACCGCAGAAAACGGAGAAACCACCATGGGCCTTGGCAATGTTGTTAATCAGCTCCTGGATGAAAACGGTCTTGCCGACACCGGCACCACCGAAGAGACCAATCTTACCACCTCGGGCGTAAGGGGCGAGGAGATCGACGACCTTGATACCGGTCTCGAGAACCTCGGCAGTGGTAGACTGCTCGGCGAAGGTGGGGGGGTCAGCGTGGATGGGGAGGAACTTGGTAGCCTCGATGGGTCCTCGCTCGTCAATGGGCTCACCACAGACGTTGATGATTCGACCAAGGGTACCTCGGCCGACGGGGATAGTGATGGGAGCACCGGTGTCAGCGACGGCGGTGCCTCGGACAAGACCCTCAGTACCGTCCATGGCAATGGTTCGGACAGTGTTCTCTCCGAGATGCTGGGCAACCTCGAGGACGAGCTTACCCTGGCCGTCACCACGCTCGATGGTCAGAGCGTTAAGAATAGCGGGGAGGTTATCCTGCTCGAACTGGACATCCTGTTGTTAGTATTGTGGGGAATTGGGTGGCAAGGTGACAAGGGCACGGAGGAATAATTCGAAAAGGTCCATTTCAGTCAAACTGAGCCAATGCGATTGTCGTATTATTCCGTCTGTGCACCCTTTCCGTCTTGCTGTGTTGTATCTGTTGCGCTTCTGTCTGTGTTTGTGTTCTGAATGTCGTGTCATCATCAATGGTCGTCGGAGTGGCGTAACACACAAATCGTGTCGTCATGTGCGCCATGTGTCTGTGTAATAAGTCGCGATTAAAATCCGTTCTTGAAGTCGAACACGTCATCGTCACCAAACAGCAGCATCGTCGTCAACATCATCGTCTCTTCGTCTCCAAAGGGTTGTACTTACGACAACGGCACCAATAACGGTTCTGGGGTTAGTAACTGGTTTGAGGGGGGTTGTGTTTTGTGTGGTTGAGTGCGTGTGCATGTGTGGTTGGGTGTGAGCTGTGCTGCGCTGTCATTGGTCCGTTGTTCCCAACCCAAGAGCTTATTGGCCCCCGAGCGAAAAAAGTGCCAGCTGTACGCAAGAGGTAAAGCAAGCCCAACGTGGCCAGAGAAAGCAGCAGCTTTGGCCGCAGAGCGAATCCGCCGTCGTAGAGGGGGGTAATCGGCCTCGCCGAATGTATTTCCGGGCTCGCTGGAGCCATTGCCGCAGCACAAGCGTCGCAATTCTTGTGCCTCAAAATGGGCAGTGTCGTCGACAACGTCTCAATCAATCATCCATCACCACATCAATGTCGCACGCCCAATCCATCGCTCGCATTGTGCAATCCACCATTGCCCCATCACATTGTCTCTGTGTGTAACATACCTGATCTTACCAGAGCCGACGCCGGCGGAAGAGGCCATACCTCGGAAGGGGGCGTTGAAGACTCGGTTGTTGGCCTGAGCCACCTTGAAGGCCGAACGAGAAAGTCGGGGGATCAATCTAGGAAGGACCATTGTGTTCAATCGTGCCTGTTAAAAAGAGGAGCTTCTCTGTGTGTGTAACAGTGTGTTCTCTGGCTAGAGGCTAACGAGGAGAAAAAGAGAGGAAGCGACACGAGATGAAAAGGTTGTAGCAAAATGGAGCTGGGAGCAAACGCAGCCAATCAGCGCGCGAGTTGGGACTTTGCAAGCGTAATTCCGGGTACTGCATATATCTCAGCATGCATGTAAACAAGGAACCTTTTGCAACCTTGGGAGCTATCTCGGGGATGAACAGGTGTCTCCAGGGCCATGTTGCGGGCCCATTTTGGTTTTTTGAAAAGCCCAGAAATGATCCCTGGACTCGGCTGGATTTAACGAATGTTTCATCTTCCCCATTGAGCCGCTACATCGTCCACAATGACCACAAACTCCCCGATGCGCCATTTCAAATTGCTCTTTACGCCCGAAACCCAAATTTCGCCAGACTCTGCAGAACACTGTATTTTCGTGGCCGATTGGGGATCGAGATTTTGGAAGACGGGTTTTGAGGTCGTTCCCGGAAAGCAATTGGTTCGGAGAAAACGGATTTATGGTCAGTGGAGCGAGCTGACTACAGCCATATGTTGAATTTTGCAATTACCCCCTCGGAACCACCAATGAAACCTCTCCCTATCTCTCCCGACCGAGCCCGGATGTGCATACACTTTCTCACCCGGGGCCTTTTAGCCGTGAGTGGTCAGTTTCTGGGGTAGAGAGCAACACGTTTGAAGAGTGGTTATACCATGAGGAAATATTTAGCCGACGTTAGAAAAAATAGCAGAGGTATTAGAGACGCTTGTGGTGGACGTAATATGGGCTATTCCGGGATTGCGGTTTTTTCCGATTTCCCACGAATATTTTCGAATTTCGCCCGTTATTTCCAATTCTAAGACCACGTAGCATCTCTCGGGCTTAGCGTTGGACTTGGTATTGGTGTGACGTAAGACTGTAGGTGGAGTGGTTATTTGGGGCGTTATGAATCGTATCAGAATAAAAGGTGATGTCACGTGATCAGAAAAGCTGGAGTATCACAATGAGATGTCTAGACGGTACCGGCCTCTAAGAAACATACCGACAACACCGGACCCACCCCCTCCAGCCACTATCTCTTAGATCTGTGATGATGTGCTTGTTTTAAGGTTCCCGGAAGAGATGTTACAGTCTTTCAAAGTGGGTCGTTGGTGGATCGATTTGGCCAAAATCTTGTACAAACAGAGATACCAGCTGTATCAGCCTGCTAGCAAAACCTCCCCTCGATTTCTCCAGTATAACCTCAAATAAATGGCTTCTCTTCCTCCCCCTCACAACTCTAAACAGTGACACGTCGACGGGGTGACGAACTGTAAATGGATCGTAATCCAACCCATCAGACACACACCCAAAAACACCCAAAAACACACAAAAAACAAACAATGCCTCTCGGAAAAGTCAAGTCCGTGGTCTCCGGAGACACCATCATCCTGCAGTCTCCTTCGGGAGCCGAACGACAGCTTTCGCTCGCCCATATCCAGGCCCCCAGACTCTCTTCGAACGATCCCTACGGATACGAGGCTCGAGAAGCTCTGCGGCTGTTGCTGGTGGGCAAGCAGGTGAAATTCGAGGTGCTCTACAACATCAATGGCCGGGAGTACGGCGACGTGTCGGCTCCCATTTTCGACTCGCTGGTCGAACGCACGCTCAGACAGGGCTTTGCCAAAATCAGAGACGGAGCTCTGGAACGGCTAGATGAGGACCAGGAGGACTACGTTGAAAAGCTCCAGGCTGCCCAAAAGGAGGCCGAGACTGCTCAGACCGGAGTGTGGGCCGCAGACGTCAAGGCTCCCACTGTTTACCAGACCGTGACTGCCTTTGAGGACGATGGAAACGCTCCCCTTGAAAACGGAAAGGACGTGTCTAAAACATACAATGCCATTGTGGAGAAGGTGATTTCCGGCAACAGAGCCATTGTGCGGGTCCTTGTGGCCCCCGGCGTGCATCTCAACATCCCCGTCAACCTGGCCGGTATTTCTACACCCAGATCGGGCTCCACAACCACCGCTGCCGAGCCCTTTGGAGACGCTGCACGAGACTTTGTGGCTCTCCGACTGCTGCAGCGAACCGTGCAGCTGGCGTTTGCCTCGTTCAACGCCCAGGAGGTGCCTCTGGTGACCGTGGTCCATCCTGCTGGCGATATTGCCGAGCACCTGCTGAACGGCGGTCTGGCCAGTGTCAACGACCACCACGTCGTCCATATTGGAGCCGAGCGAGCCGGAAAGCTGCGTCAGATGGAGAACGCCGCCCGTCAACAGGGTCTTAACCTGTGGAAGGGTCTTCCTGCCGCTTCTGCCGCCGCTGCTGGTCCGACTTCTGCTGGAGGTCTCAGTGCTGGCAAGACCATTTCGGGAACGATCACAAAGGTCATTTCGGCCGACACTCTGGACGTTGACGACGTGACCGTCCAGCTGTCGTCCGTTCGAGCCCCCCGAAAGAACGACATGCCTCTTTGGGCTGCTGCCGCCAAGGAGTACGTCCGAAAGAACTACATTGGTAAGCCCTGCCAGGTGACGGTGGATGCCATTCGCGCCAAGACCGAGCAGTTCGAGGAACGACCCCTGGTGACCGTCACCGTCGACGGAAAGAACATTGGATCCGAAATCATCGCCAACGGATACGCCACTGCCATTCGACACGGCAAGAACGTCTCCGATCGATCCCCCCATTGGGATACTCTTGTTGAGAAGGAGCAGGAGGCCCAGGAGGCCAAGAAGGGTCTGCATGGCACCAAACAGCCCGCGCCCGATCGAACCGTCAACGCCTCCGAGAACCTGACCAAGGCCAAGTCCCATCTGTCGACTCTTCAGCGCCGAGGCCGAATCTCCGGAGTCGTCGACTTTGTGTCTTCTGCCTCTCGATTCAGAATCATCAGCGACCGAGAGAACATCAACCTGACTCTGGTGCTGGCGGGAATCAACTCCCCCAAGACCTCCGAGCCCTTTGGAGAAGAGGCCCGAGGTTTGGCTGCCAAAAAGTTCCAGCAGAGAGACGTCGAGTTCACGGTCCAGGGCACCGACCGTCTGGGAAACTTCATTGGTCATCTGTACCTGCCCAACGAGTCGTCCCCCTTTTCTGTCGAGCTTCTGGAGGCCGGACTCGCCTCTTCTTTCATCCAGGCCGCCGAGTCGTTTGCCCATGAGCTGGAGGACGCCGAGCAGGACGCCAAAAAGGCCCGAAAGGGCATCTGGAAGGACTTCAAGGAGGAGGCCGAGGACGTGGACGGTCTCTCCACCGCCACCGGCGCTCTGAACGTCAACGAGCCCGCGGCTCCGGCCGTTCCCGACTACATTGACGTCACCATCACCAACATCAACCCCGACGGATCCATTGCATTTATTTCCGGCGGAGTTGGCGCCACGCTGACCAAACTGGAGCAGGACATGACCTCGTTCAACCTCGCTGCGGCCAACACCACCCAGTTCTCGTTTGCGGCCGGCCACCCCAAGAAAAACGACTACGTGGCCGTCAAGTCGCCCAAGAACACTTTTGTTCGAGCCCAGATTCTCAACGTCGACAAGGCCACCGGCAAGTTCACCGTGCTGCTCATCGACTCCGGCAAGGCCGTCACCGTGTCCCAGGCCCAGCTGCGACCTCTGCAGGCCCAGTTTGGAGTCGCCAAGGTTCCTGGAGCCGCCAAGTCCACCAACCTGGCGTTTATCCAGGCACCCCCGGCCGGCGGAAACGGCTACCTCGAGGACTACGTCGATCTGCTCAAGAAGGAGATTGAGGGCTCGCAGCTGGTGGCGGCTGTGGTCTCTCCCGGCAACGTGGTGCTCTTCACCATCGACTCCAAGGGTCCCGAGGACTCGGTCAACTCCTTTGTGGTGGAGGACGCCTACGCCTTCATCAAGCCCAAGCTGACCCAGGCCGAGCTCAACCCCACCTGGGCCTCTACTCTGGCCAAGCTGAAGGAGCTGGAGCAGGCTGCCAAGAACGACCGAGTTGGCATCTGGGAGTTTGGCGATGCTGTCTACGATGATGAGCAGTAGAGGAGAGATATGGTCGAAAATGTAAAGTACGAAAATGAAATGAAATGTTTATTTATGTGTGTGGGTGGTGTACTTGTACCTGGTACAACGTGATGATGTTGGATCAGTTTAGTTAGATTTAGTCGGTGAACCTTGTTGTAGTTGGGTCATTGGTTGAAAACCCCTGAATCCACAAATACAAGAGCTATAGTGCTGGTTTTTTGGCACTGTCGTTTTTACGGTTGCTTTACGAGAAACTGACTGTCCCCTTATACGTGGCACGTTTGTATCGTGTTATACATGTTGATTACTCAGCACTAAGATTAGCTCAAGCAGGGGTATTTCTGGTGGAGGAGAAAATTGAGAACAATCGCAATAAATTGGGGAGAAATAATAAAAAGGCAGAGTGTGAGTCTTTAGCCGTGTGCAGCCTCTGTGTATTGCTTTTGGACCGATTCAAACATGTCCGGCGTGCTACAATAGACCATCCTAAACTCATCTGGACACTATACATACAGAATAGGTGCCTGATACTGTTTTAGCAGCACAGCCCCGATTTCAAATTTCTTAAAACAGAGACGATGACCGAGCAGAACGAATCATCAGAGCACACTGAGCATGCCATACCACTTTACATCCTCTCTTAAGTCTCTGGTACCCTCTAATCGGACTCCACATCTCAAGGCATAGAAGTCGGCCAAACTGCGTGAATATTAGTGATAGAGAGTCAAAAAGCTGTTGTATTATTAAGTCAACTCGTACCTTCCACACAAATGTCCAATATTTGCAATCCGACCACTACTCGGTCTTTTACATTGCAGTCCATCTTCACACTATGCAACCAATCACAACCCAGTTCCAGATAAAGGCACTTTTGTTATAAACTGAAATTGGACCGTTTGCCCCGTGCATGAACATCTTACAGCAACTCACGCGACGAGTTCATACGGTACAGTACACTGCACATACCCACAAAGATACCTGAGAAGAATCACCAGCCTAATTGGAACCCTCTTCCTCTATGCTACCACCAGAACTGTTTTCGGAAATATGTTTGTATCTCAACATCAAAGACATTTACAATCTCAGTTGCGTGAACAGAGAGATCAATGGTCTGATTTCAGACGACCTGTTCAGATCGACTCTCTTGAAACACTGTCCCTTTTACAGTCTCAGCAACTCTCCTCATTCGACCTGGAAAGACTGCGCCTTGACGTACATTTCAAGAGATGAATCGGTATGCAAGGAGGTGTCTGAGACCTGGGATTTCGTGGTACACTCTGACGAGCTGATTCCACCTGGATTCGCGTCGTTATCTAATACGTGTACCGATTCGATTCTTTCTCTGGGTCAAAGTATCAGTCTAGATGGCTCAAAAATCACATTTGACGAGCTACAAACGACTGTAGACATTGCTACTGGTCAGAAAACCGAGCCGACAACCCGCAACGGCCCAAAATTCGAAAATGGCGTGTATACCGGCTTTCACGGTATTTCCATGAACATTTCAGCTAGTGTCCATGCTCATATGACGGCAGTAGAGTCTCCTCAAGTCCTGGCTGTTCTTACTGGCTGGGGATTCACATACCAAAAGCTCATGGTCAAGTACCGATCGTCTGAAGGTCTCGATCCAGATTATGTTGGAGACCACATCAATCAGCTAGACAGGGTGTTTGTCAGTGCCGGCAACGTGTTTCTCAAGTCTGTCAGCAATTGGACCTACTTCTTACACGACGATACGTTCATTCCCGTTGTCTTTCAGCCACAAACCACCCACGAGTACCCGTTTCTGCTGTGTTACGACGGATTACTAATGCATTTCAGTGGAACTACCGTTGAAGTGTCCCATGTTGATCTACAGAACAAAGATTTGAAAGGAGGAAAACGCGTCTCGTACACCCATAGCAGGTCGGGATTCGCCGGCAATCTCTACAAGCTTGTTCAGGTGGCTGAGAACCCTCGCTATGCTATCGAGTACAGCATCAACAGGCTGATTTGTGGACTCTGGGATCTCAAGCAGATGAAGTACATGAGACGGCAGTACATCGACAACAGGAAGACGTTGCAACTGGTTGGAGTGGTTGGAGAAAAGGTCCAGTGGCAGCGGTACTCACGACAGTACATGGAAAAACTGCAAGGGAGGCCACTAGAGCTGGAAGAAGAGGTAGTTGAGGAGTATGGGGATTTGTGATCGGGTACAGGTGGTACAGGTTCAATAGGTTAGTATAATTACATGAATCACTTCTCAGGCTGTGTTCTGAGAAAGTGGGTGGGACAATGGTAGCCTTCGTTGCTGACAAAGTAGTTTTGATGGTAATCTTCGGCGTCCCAGAAGTTCTCAATGGGCTGGATCACGGTTGCAATGGGTTTGGCAAACCACTGGTCCTCCAGTTTCTTCTTCACAGCCAAAGCACGTGACTGCTGGTCTTCGCTGTGGGTAAACAGACCCGACAGGTACTGAGTGCCAATGTTCTTGGGGCCCTGGCCGTCAGTCTGGGTGGGATCGTGGATCTTGAAGAAAAAGTCGGCCAGTTCCTCGTAAGACACCTGAGACGAATCAAAGGTCACTTGAAGCGACTCGAAATGACCCGTGGATCCAGCACACACGCTCTTGTAGTCTGGATCATCGATGGAGCCTCCGGAGTATCCCACCTTGCAGTCCACCAGTCCCTTATCGGTGTAATGCTTGCGGTACATGTGTTCGATGCCCCAGAAACATCCTCCTGCCACTGTGATGATATCGTTTTTGGAGGGTCCAAATTTGATGGTTGGCGAGATTCCGGGTTCCTGAGAGGCGGTCATTGTGATGAAGTCGGTCTTTGGTCAAGTCGGTTTTCAGCCGCATCCATCTTTATATATAAATACCTTGTCATAGATATGACTCTGATCTGACTCGGGGCAGATTGACTTTTTCATGCATCTTATCATCTATCGTCATGTCACGTGGGTATCGGGGAAAAGAGGGGTTTGGGCGGGTTTGCACGTGACGAAACGGATAAGCGAATCACATCACGTGATTTTAAACGGCTTAGTAATGTAGACTCTCCAGAACCACTTGTTCAACACCACCTTAGCACCTCTTTCAACCCCCCCTAATTTAGCCGAGCTATCTATATGAAAGCTTATGGGAAAAAGATGGAGAAAAGATGTGGGGGCGAATTCTGAGCGAATGAATACATTAAACGGGAAAAATAGTAGCATTGAACGACGTAAAAAGACAACGAGATTCGACTGATACCAAAAACACCCGAATTGGAGCCATTTTCGCGCCAGTGGAGCGTTTTTTCCACGTTGAAATTGAACAGAGTAATTATTTAGCAAAATTCCCGGTCCCTTGGCCCAGTTGGTTAAGGCGTCGTGCTAATAAGAAATAGCAACTTTGCAACGCGAAGATCAGCAGTTCGATCCTGCTAGGGACCATATCTTTTTGCATCCAATACAAAGGCGTTTTGGATGCGTTCTTTTTCCTGTCTTCTCATTGTTGGTTCTCCTGCTTCATGTGCTTACGTGATGCACTCTCAGCGCGCTTTGAACTTTGTCTTTTGTCCACACAGCAGAGATAACAGTGAGTTGTGTTCCAATGGCGGCATGGGCGGAATTGAGCTTCAAGCTGTTTGAAGATCTTCCGTTTGGTGCTGACTAATCCAATCTCATCTAACACAGTGCTGCCCAACGAGATAGGATTGGAAATACTGCAAGATTGCGATCTGGAATCGTGTCTGGCGTTCAGCGAATCTCTATCGAGTATCAATGGTCTACTCAGATCCCTAGACACGACTCTAGTGCGTGAAAAGGTAGTTGAACGAGTTCCCTGGATGGAACTAGACGAATCAGACGAAGCCTTCAGAACCTGGTTGGCTTGTGCAAGAGTTGTACGGGCTAGAAACCGGGCTACTCAGACTCCCGACTCAAAGTGGACTTCAGGATCTGATTTCAACACTCTCTTCCCCTTGTGTAAACCAAAGGAAGTGTTTGTGGACCCTGTGAACGTCAATGGGGCTCTTCCAGAATCGTTTACGCCAGTTTTCAGGAGCTTTGAGATCAGGAATGATCCAAGGATCTCACTCAAAGGAAACAGCATTCATTTCCAAGGCGGCAAGTTGAATGTCAAGTCATTAAAAGTGGATTACGGCAACCAGGAACCTCTCATCGACCTGACTACAACACTCAGGGTTAACGGAGAAGAAGAGGAATGTATAGTCATCAGTTCAAACGGCACGGTGGCTCACCTGAGAAGTTTTGCAGGAGTTCTTCCAAACGATTATCTTGTCTACAACGATACTCTGCACATATCTCTACCATCTTTCGAGCAATTCTGTGTACCGTTTGTCCATCTCTTGCCCAACAGGTCCACCAAGGCTCTGGTGGGTGTTCATGTCAAGTCAGACAACTATTCCGAGACTCTGCACCGCGAGGAACAGACGTGGGTGTATCTCATCGACACCTTAGATCGCTCTGAAGTGGCACTGGTCACAGTTATTCCTTCTCGACCAATCCAGTGGAGTGAATTATTGCGTGAAATTTGGATAGACGAAGTGATGAAAATGGTTCCTAACCGTGACTTTGACGTTGCATTCTACCATGGACTTCTTCACATCTACTGTAAGGGTCGTCTGGTACCTCTTTGGATCGACTGTGGTCTAGAGGACGATGACAACAGTACTGGTTTTGCTTGTCGGCATGATTGTGCACTCAGCACGTGCCCTCGAACTCGAGTAAGAACGTGGGTCAACACAGATAAACCGGTCATCTGTACCGTTCCAGGATACTTGCCGAATCCTCGGTACGACAGCAAGTTGGTTAGAGAAGGCAGATACATCACTCTGTCAGGAACAGAAGGCAGGCTGGTTGGAGATCTCGAAACAAACACCTCTTATATTGCCAGAGATGGACTGAAGTCGAACTCCTTTTTGTTTCCGGGACTACGCAACGGACAACCAGTCTTTTACAGATGGAAGAGAGCAACTCTGCTTGGTATCGTGGAATTGCTGGAGAATGAGCAGGAAAACGAAGGTCTCGGTGAGTCGATCGCAAAGCTATTGAGCGCATCCAAAAAATGGTTCAAAGCTGACTGTTCAGATGAAGCGGCTCGTCTAGGAGTGTATCGCAACTGGGCAGTTATAGCTCGTCGAGGGTTCAAGTTCAGGAGGAGAGATATCATCTTTATGGCTCCAAACTTGGTTCTCAAGAGCATGGACCATCATGAGAAGTGATGGGGTGATGGGTGACCTGTCGGAGTCAGAAGTTCCGGCTGATTTTGCCTGTTCCGCCACTCTTATACCCCCAATCAAGCCCGGAGCAACAAGCCTGGCTAGCTCAATCGGTAGAGCGTGAGACTCTTATCTCGAAAGTCATCTCAAGGCTGTGGGTTCAAGCCCCACGTCGGGCTGAAGCAACTGCTCGGAAAGCGGCTGTACTTTTTTGCGCCTTTTTGCTGCTTTTCGTGATGTCTCGTCTCCTACCTGCTTGTCGTGTGACTTTTCTGGAGTCAGGAAAGCCCATACAGTTATGAGGACTCTGGATAGAGAATTGGTCATCGTCAATTGACAGATCACTCCCAGCCCCATCACCATCTGATGCTGTCGACTGCTGTTGGTCGAGCTTCAAGCAGACCCGATGCTCCTCAACTAAACACCAAGTAACACACTCAACAAAGCTTAAGTAATTGCACCTAAAAATACATACTCTTAATCTGTGACCGCAGCTTTACTTTGTGTACCTTGTGTTTGTGCAGCTTAGAGCATCGTGCAATGCATCCAGCTTTGGTTTCGCACACCTCCCTCTCCACAGACACACTCACCCACGCCGAATTGGAGACAGAACATGATTGCGTCCGCCGCTTTGTTTCGTGAGAGTGTCTTTGGATTGAGAAAGTGGTGCGCAGGAGGAAGAGTGGTTTAAGGTGGTACAAGTGTTTACGTAGTACTACCTGTAATTGAGTCGCCATGTGACGGGTCATGTCCCAACTAGTTCCAAGTATCTGCCAAGTAAATGCACTACATATTGTTGAGCAACCCAGAGCAAGCCAGAGATCATAACGGACATACCAATGTCTTTCAATACGTCTTTCCTACACACAATTGAACACCACAGTTCCCATTTCACATATTCATTAGTTGTATTCAGTATAACTGAGTTCTAGAGGCGGTACACTCACAGCTGTTTTGCCGGTGTACACACCTCCCCCACCATATCACAAAATCACCATATCATTCCCCACCAAAGCGAACCATTCGCGTAGTCTCTCAATCTCGTCTCTTGTTATGCTCGAGAATAGCTGGTCGGAAAGCGACCCACAGGCTGGCTGAAACAACCACGGCCATAAAGATCATGACCTGGAGCACCCAGATGACCACCTGGGTTTCGGAAAACGGTTTCTGGGCGTGTAGAACCGAAGCGGCGTCCATTTCGAGAAGAGTGGTGTGTTCGAAAAAAAGCGTCGGAAAACGTGTGGGTCGCAAGGTTGCGTCTGCTAAGGACTATATATCGACTTGCTCAACGGAGCGTTTAGTGCAGCCCATTTACATGGACAAGGCACTAAAACGCATCTTCACCTTAATTTCAGCGCGTCGTCGGAGAAGTGATTTAGGGGGGCGGATTTCGGCAGGATTGGGATTTTGAAAGTGGAAATCGATTTGCGAGAGTCACGGAAACACGATGGTGTAATTGGATTTTCTCTAGCTAGTCAGGAACATCTTCAAAAACGCGGCCGAATGACTCGTTTAGGTTGCCAAAAAGGTGGGGTTTGGGCATTAAATAACTTTCGGCTATCTTTGTCATGTAAAGCGCGCATCTTTTTCCGGTCTTTGTGTGTGTGGAGATGAAATCTTGGTCAGGTGACCCAGCAAGGGGTGATCACGTGACCAAAAAATGGAACTGGGACTGTACTGTGCTGACTAAGTTATCATTGATCGCAACAGCAACTTATCTTATCAGTTTGATCTGGCTGACGGTACATGTGCTGACTAATACAATAAAATATCTTATGCTATACCTTTTACCACCCAAAAAAACCTGCTCAGTCCCGTCCACTGAACATGTCCTTCTTCTCCTTTCCAGTGACCTTCTTTCGTCGTCGCTCGATGGCTCGATCGATATCCTTCTTCTTCATCGTCTTGAACTGTTCCGTCAACACGAGCTTTCTCTGGTCGCTTCGCTTCAGGTAGTAAGGGTTCTTGCCGTCCTTGGCCTGGTCTCTCTGCTGCTGTCGATGGTCGTTGAGCACCTTCTTTCGGAAGTCTCGCTTCTCCAGCGTCTTGAGCTTGGACTGAAGCGACTGGATCTGGGTCTGGATCTGGGATCGAACGTACGACTCCTCCGTCTTCTTGAGCTTGGCCTGAAGCTCGGCAATCTCCTCTCGTCGGTAGTCGTCCAAAAATGCATAGTCCTCCCGAACCCGGTCCTCGTTGGCCTTTCCGTAGGTCGCATCGAACCGGATATCTCTGTAGAGCCTGGAGTCACGTGACGCAGAGTCTGCGCCGGACTTGGTCATGGTCAGCCCAGGAATAGGCCGGATCACGCTCACTCGTCTTTTACTGGACGCTTCACTGGGCGCATGCTTGAGTCGCTTCTTGGGGCCCTCCTCCTCCTTGCCCTGGCCCTTGCCCTTGCCCTGGTTCTTGCCCTTGTAGGAGCCTCTGTCGTATCCTCCGGAGCTCTCCTCGGGTCCAGAATCACTGTCGCTGTCGCTATCGTTCTGTTCCTTGTCGATGTTCTTCTGGGCGTTTCGAATGGCTCCAAAAGATAACGAGCTCATTTCCTCGGGTCCAGAGTCGCTCTCCTGGCCTGCAAATGTGTTGTCGTCGTCCGAGTCACTGTCATCGGCGCGCTTTCGCACCAGATTTCGGCTGGAGTCTCGTTTCATGGTGGTAGTGTTGTTCTATGGGATTTTTTGGCGGAAATATTTTGACATGGAAGCGACCTGCAGATATTTATTTTAGGGTTTCGCTGGGGATGAGCGATGGCGATTTAAAAGACTTGCGTGAGCTGTGTGGTATATTTTAAGGGTATGAACAAGACCGCCGGAACAAGTGGTATCTACTGATGAAAACAAATTTCCAATCAAACAAATATTGACAGAGTAGATGTCTCTCGTTCAAGACTATCAATGTACGTTCTTAAACTCTATTCAGAAGGAGGAAAGGAAAATGATCATGAAGGCTGGGGTCTTCTTGAGGATGCTAGGGGATACTGAGGGAGCTGAAAATGTATTTGGAGCTACTGGTCATGTGTATGAGTGTATGGTAAAAATCTCAGGTCCACAACTGCTCTCTTTAGTCAGATATATAGTGCGTCAAAATGGATCATTTAGTTGATGCCAACAAGTATCCAGTTGGGGATTTATTTAAGACATTCATGATCAAAACACAGCCTAGAACAGTGCAACACGGCTGTAAACTCAACTTGCTGGCTGTAAAAGTCATGTTTCACCAGTTACTCCAACTTTCCCGCCCCCAAACACTCCCTCCCTGTCGATCATGTTTCATCTTCCTGTGATATCGAGATCGTCCGAATAGACCTTGTGGCCGGGCTATAGCACCCGATAACTGATGGCTGAATACGGTACAGTCAGAAGTTGGTCAAGGTTAGCTTTGGTCTTAGTAGCCATGTCTTTTTGGAGGCTATGAGACAGACCAGTATGACAGGCCAGAAGTTTGTACAGTGTGTACATACTGGTACGTACTCGTAGTAATGTATCACAAACACCACCACCCGGGGATTCTCGTCAATACACGCCAAACTCGCATGAACAGCTCGTATTCCCTAGGCTTGTATAAAATCAATACCCCTCAGTTATGGTCCCCCAGATTTCCGTTTCGGGAACTTAGTGTAGGGGTGGTGAATGTTGGAGAGACGGAGTGTTGCCGTGCAAATATATTCAATTGGTCACGTGCAAAAGTCGCCTCTGATTGTACTGGTATCTCGCCACTTTTTTTACCACTAATATTGCCTCTCTTGGAAACGGTCAGTTCAAACTTGGCGCAGAACTCTATCATCTCCAGCACAGTGCATGAAGCGATATTCAAGCATACGTATTGAACCGGATACAGGCGGAACATCACCACAATTATGCAACTGAGCGACGACCACAAGAAAGATCTGGAAAAGCTAGGCGAGGAATTGAAGGGCAAGGAGCAGCATGCTGGAGTGGAAGAAGAGCTGGAAGCTGAAGACGACGGTGAAAACGACCCCAAAGACGAAAACGACGAAGACGAGAACGAAAACGACAACGAGGAAGCTGACAACAACGACAACTCGTTCAACGACTACACCGACCTGGATGTGGACATTGTGTGCCAATTCATCAAGGACGCCGCCAAAGACGCCGAAAAAACCGGCGATTACATCTCGTACGCTACCGTCATCGACATCCACTGCTCGGATCCAGCCAGATACAAGCATGTGGACCGGGTCAAGATCCTGACGACTCTCCTGGAGGTGCTACGAACCAACCCCAAGATCTGCGAGGAGATTGGCTGGGACCTGCCGGCTCTACTGCTGCCCTACTTCAATGTCGAGAACTTTGACTTCGACGAAGGTCTCCAGGGCCATCCGACCTTTTACCCTCTGATCATGCTTTTCTCGACGCTGGCAGAGTACGGTAACCCCAAGGAGCTGTTCCTCAAGACCGTGGAGACTCTCAGCACACTGACATGCGACCGAGCGCACGAAAACGACAAACTGGCCTACAAACCGGCCGAATCACTGCGCAAGTTCGAAGTCTGCAAGTTCCACGTGCTGGAGGAGCTCATGAGCTCGTGCATGAAGAGAATCAAGACTCAGTACCCCTCGCGGTTCCTGGCGTCGGCTGCCTCAGCCATTCTCATGTTCTCAGCCCGAAACGCAGCGCTGTTTAGACACTTCCCGCTGATTGTCGGCATTCTGGCTAGAAGGGTGTACGTATTTATTCGAGACTGGGGTATGGACGGAGAAGAGCCCATGGAGATGTCCGAAGTCGAGCAGGTCAAGAGCGCAAAGATCCTGCAGTCTCTGTCCACATACTTCTTCTACTCGTGGTTCCATCGAGTGGCGGTAAGATGGAGTATCAATCTCTTCAGAGAGATCAAACACTCGATCCATGAGCTGCCCCGAGCAGAGAGAGCCAAGTACGATAACCCCAACACCAAGGGATCGGCCGTCTATACCATCTACAACCGATGGGGCACTTTGGCTCTTTCTCTGGACCTTGATCCTAACGAATACTTCCTGCCCTTGATCCAGGAGATCCAGGAAGATGTCCAGGAGGCTACCCGAGACGGATTGGACGACACCCTTGCCGGATTCAGCAAAAGCTCTCTTTCAGACGCCTCTCCTACCGCCTTTGTTGACTACAGCATGTACGATGATGCGTCTGAAATTCCTCTTTCGCAGGAAGGTCTACTAATGCTGGCCACCCAGTACATGATGGAGACACGTGACCATAGTCTCAACATTTCGCTGGACCAGCTGGTTTCTCTGACTCTCTACCTCGTGCACAGATCTTCTTCCAACGAGCCTCTTCCCTTCGCCATCACAGACTTGCTCCTGTTTTGGGGATGGTGGACCCTCAAGGATATGGAGCGTCCCGAGGTGCGACAGCTTGATAAGTCTCTCTACGTCAAGTACCTGCAGTTTCTGGTGTTCATTTCGGCGTCTTCTCCTCTCCCGGAAATCAGAAACATTGCCTACACTCTTTGTGGACGTCTGTTGTATCTGCAGCACGAGTCTATCTCTTTTGATTTCATTGCAGACACTATCGCCGACTGTCCGTTTGAGAACGCCCAGGTGGCCATGGTTGGTATTCTCAAGCGTCTGATGATCCCCGATGAGATCTCTGACCAGCTCTCCAAGCTCAGAATCCCAGATGTGCCCACCAGAGAGGGAGTTGTGCACCAGAAGGCGTCTCAGACCACCATCCCTGCAACCACAGAACACGTGGACACCATCAAGGGTCTTTGTAACACTGCATTGGAACAGGAGAACACACATCTGGTCATCACCTGGCTCAACTTTCTGTCCACGGTCAAACTGGACTGCAATTTTGCCGGTGACTACGCCAAGCGGGTGGAGAAGGTGATTGACGATGTGGAGGATGAGAATGACCGGACTCTGATCCGTCTGGCTCTGGATGTGTTGGCCAAGACGGTTTAGCGAACAAAAAAGTGACGTCAGCGACAGTCAGTTAGTAGGAATAAATATATAGTGAATTTGATGGTTTTGGAGTGTTTGGTGTACGTAAAGTAGGGCAGCTACTCTACGAGTATGTACAAGTACTCATAATCATTTCTACACGTACTGTATGCACGAGTGTACACTCTTTTGGACAAACGTGCGACATGTGTTAATCACCCCAACACAACATAACAAAAGTACCACTAAGTCCACACGTTGTTTGAGGGCATGAAATGACTCCTTCTACTCTGAAGTAAAACATCCACCTCCGCAAAGACCATTTACACCCCTATTCGGCGCGGTATGACTAAGCACAATTACCCGTTGGCAGCCCACTTTTCGTAATTTCGTACAATTAAGCGGCGTGGCGCAGCGGAAGCGCGCAGGGCTCATAACCCTGATGTCCCCGGATCGAAACCGGGCGCCGCTATTTGTTTTTTTCTTTTTCTGTCCACACTTTTCGCCCCATAATGAATGTGGCTGTATGTGAGGGCTTCTACCTTTCTCAGTTGTGATTAGGTTATGACTCATGCAGGTGGCAAAGGGCTGATCAGGGATGGGCTGAAAATAGAGGGAGTTGTAACTGGACAGGAAGTGGACCAAAACGCACAATTTTTTGACAGATTGTCGATGAAGGCTCGGGGAATACACAGTAAATTTTTCAGCGAATTTGGGCCACTTTTGCAGCACCTGGAAGATCCACGACTGCGGTAGACGTTGAACCTTAATTTCGCTAGTGCCACCTATTTTTCTGCTGGAAGAAGGGTACCCTTTCAGGAGTTGAAATTTGGTATTTTTGACGATGTTATTTTACTGGTGGTATTTTGAGAGGCTAAGGAGCAGCCTGGTGTAATTATATTTTCCACAGCTCTATTGTGGCGGTTTTTGATGGGATGGGGGGTTCAGTTCAAGTAAACGCAGTTATCTGAAGTGGACCATGATTAGCAATGTATAGCACAATAGCCCACTTCTAGTGCCTTTGAAGTGCAATCCTGAGAGACGTGTGGAGCCATCGACTTGGTAGATGTAGTTTTATATCCAATCAGAAGCCTCATAGTTCACACAACATGTTCTATCGTCCCTGTCTAGTACAGCTTCCTAAGTAAGCTTAAGTAATATCCAGAGTCCCCAGATTGAATGTGGCGAGAGTTGAGAGGCAATTAAGCGGAATAATGCGGAATGATGCGGAATGAAAACTACACTTTAATCACTACGGATTACATTCAGCCGCATGCTAAACAAAACTACCAATACACCCACCCCCCACTCATAACCTGTGACCAAAAACCGCTCAATTGCTTTATTTTCAAGCCTCCATCTCACTGCTCACCTGACCTTTCCACATCTTCTTGCTCTCGTTGATTTCCCCCAACAGCCAGTCCGTTTGCCACCTGCCGTATCGAGTGAAAGAGAGTGGCAATCTCCATCGTTATACAAGGCAACTGTAATCTAGATCATGCAGCATAATCCAACACTCTTTTGAACTGTTCTATACAACACGAGATAACCACCAACTACAGCTCGATAGACGACACGACAAATTCCAACATGGTGTCTAGTGAGTATTACAATTCTGCCCCCCACTCTTTGTCTCCCACTAACCAAGTGCTCCGCAAATACCTGCTGGAGTGTCCACGCAAGTTTGGAAACAAGTACGACAACAAGGTGCGAAGCGATCTGCGACGGGCGCTGTTTCTGGCAGCCTCGGACGACGGCAAGTACTTCAACCTGTTTTTTCCGGACCGCCCGGAGGCCAAGGACGACCAGGAAAGCGAGTCTGAAGACGAGGAGGAGTACATTATGGCCGACAACCGCGACGATCCAGCTCATCCCGGTAGACCCTGTGTGAGACGCTTTTCCAAGGGCGAGCCCACCTACCGATGTCTGACCTGTGGCCTGGACGAAACCTGTGTTCTGTGTTCCTACTGCTTCAACCCGGAAGACCACCAGGACCATCAGGTCACCGTCAGCATTTCGCCCACGTCCAACGGTGGAGTCTGCGATTGTGGCGATCCCGAGGCCTGGGTCAAGCAGTTCTCCTGCAAGTACCACGAGATTGACAACTTCACGGCCTCGGATCTGCCCCAGGACCTGTACGACGCGCTGCTGGAAACCGTGGAAACAGCCATGGACTACCTGATCGACGTGCTGAGTCACTCGGACGTGGCCATCTACAAGTTCACCGAGGCCGAACAGGTGCTGGCCAACTTCGTCAACTCACAGCTCTCGCCCAGCGTATACGGAGCCCGAGACGACCACGACGATAGCAGGTTCACCCTGAGCATGTGGAACGACCAGCGGTACAGTTTCACGCACGCGGAGATTCTCATCAAAAAGGCCACCGGCAAGAACGACAGCTTCTGCAAAATGGTGTCGCAACACATTGACGGCCACGGAAGAGCCACGGTGCGAGTCTCCTCGTCACTGGGAGACCTCATGGACGCCAAGCGACAAATGGCTCACACCATGCTGATCCCCACCAGCACGGCAGGCATGAACGAAATGGCCACGTCGGTGCGGTCGTCCAGAGACTCGTTCCGAGAGGAAATGTGCGACACTATCATCCACTGGCTCGACGACATCTCCAAGTGTCCCATCCAGGGCAACTACTTTGCCATTCGCGATATCGTGTGCAAGGCCTTCTGTCGGCCCTGGCGAGTGGGTTCTGCCAAGTTTCTGGGCGAGGTGCCCTTCAATTTGGACGCCGATGTCGCCAACTACAAAGACCGTATGGAGAAACGGGCTGCTCTCACGCCCGAGGGCGATATTCCCGAGTACGAGGACTACCAGGAAAACATGGCTGAATTCGAGGTGCCTGAGCAGGAGACCAATCCCATTGGAAACGCCGGAAACGGGATTGGACGGGATCCTGATACTCCCTTGACCACAGGGAACCCGGACTACTGGGTTCGGGGCCGAACCAACCCCGATTGGGCTGCTCCCGAGGTTCTGGAGCTGCTGGGCTGTCCCATGAGCAAACGGGCCCGGGTCTGCTATCTGCTCTTTTTCGACATTCGTCTGTGGAAGTCGATTCGAAACGTGCTGCAGAACCTGTACATTTCCGTCATGGTGGCCCATCCGGGCTTCAAGTCCATCCTGGGAATCTACTACGCCGAAATCTACCGGCAGATTGTCGAGATGCACATTCTGCTGGATCGAGAACACGAGGTTTCGGTCATCACACATCTCTCCACACAGCTTCTGACCGCACCCTCGATTGCCACCCAGATCTCCAAGTACAAGTACCTCACGGACTACATGGGAGCGCTGTTCCTCTTTTTCACGAGAGGAGCCTTTGGTCCTGCTGATGCCGTCAACGTGGGTTACCACAAGGTGGAAATGTTGGTGCTTAGAGCTCAGCATACACGTTTCAGACGCATTTTCCACGACATGAACTACATTCTCAACCGCACCACTGAGAAGGAGAACACGTGTGGAGCTCCTGATCGAATTCGACAGGTTTGCGACCTCTTCTTACTCTTCCAGGGGGCTCAGACCATGAAGCGACAGGTTGGGACCCACATTGAGTTTGAGATCGATACATGGGTCTACTTCTTCTACCCCACTGCCTGTCTGCTTCAGCTCGGACAGATGATTGCTGGAGGGTCTCGAAGCTGCCGATTGGAGGACAATGAGGCTGCCATTCGAATCGTCAGCAACGCCCTGACTCTGTGGGGCTCTGGGCGGCTCAACTACCGAAGTATGAGCAACGAGGCCAACGTGCCTGAGTTTGTGCCTGTCAACTGGGGCTCTGAGCAGTACCTGACTCTCAAGTTCGACGTGGCTTCTCAGGACGTGTCTCTGTACCATCCTCTTCACGCCTTTTGCTCCTGGCTGATCGAATGTGGCCAAGTGATGAACTCTCGACGTCTTCGGGAGGTTCTGACCGATGTGCAGCTTGCCGAGGGCCCCAATCCCATGGAGCAGGCCGTCCATCCTCGATCCCTGGCTCTCTCGGTGCTGTTCGAGTACCCCATTCGGGTGCTGGTGCTGCTGGCCCAGATCAAGGTCGGTCTGTGGGTTCGAAACGGTGTCAATGTGGTCTCTCAGCTGAACCACTACAGGGACCAGAGTCTTCGTGACACTGCGTTTGCACGGGATCTGTTCATGGTCCAGACCGCTCTAGCCGTGCACGATCCTGCTCTCGTCTTTGTCTCGATCGTGAACCGCTTCGGCCTCTCTCAGCTGTCTACTCCTGACACAAAGCATCCTGTTTATGAGGACAAGGAGAAGTACATGATTGAGGAGCTGCTGCATACGCTGTTGGTGCTTGTTCTTGAACGAACCCGTCTGTACGGCTACGACGAGAAGGAAACGAAACGGGCCCACATTCTCAAGCAGATTGTCCATGCTCTCTGTTTCCGACCCTACTCCTTCACAGACATGTGCAGACACATTTCCGAGGACCTCACTTCCGAGGAGCTGTTTGAGACCGTGCTTCTGGAGGTTGCGGACATTCAGCAGCCCACAGGCAACTCCGAGTCTCGAAAGTACAAGCTCAAGGACGAGTACTTTGCCATGGTGGACCCGTACTTTGCGCACTTTTCGTCCAACCTTCGAAACGACTGCTTGCGGGTGCTGCAGGCTCGTCTGGCCAAAGAGCAGGGCTGCAGTGAGTCCGAGGTGGTGGTCATGCCTCCCATGGATCCTCCTCTGGAGGGCGTGTTCAAGAACCTGGGAGCTTTCACCAAGACTCGACCGTTTGCTTACTTTTGCAAGTCTGTGCTCGATTTCCTGGTGGGCCAGCCCGATGGGGACATCACCGGTCTCTTGTTGCATCTCATTCTCGTGGCTGTGACGGACCAGTCTGAGATCGACATTGATCCTCAGGAGTTTGCCACCGCGGCCTCGGGAGCTCTTCCCGACTACAGACTGGGTGCCAATGAGCTGGGATCGATTCTCGTGGAGCCACTGTGCAAGCTGTACGAGCAGGAGCATCCCAAGAACAGCGCGGTGATTCGGTACCTTGTGGACAAGCTTGCCGGCGATGATCCTGCTCTCCGAGAGCTTTCCGACAAGCTAGCTTCTGCTGTTCCTAGCGTAGCTGTGTCGGGCTCTTCTGGAGCCGTGTCGCCCACCACTTCCAAGCGAGAACTGGCCAAGCAGCGCCAGGCTCGAATCATGGAGGAGTTCAAGCAGCAGCAGCAGGCGTTTGAGCAGAACCACGCCGACAACTCTGGCGAAGATGAGGACATGGAGGGCGCCGAGGCTGGAGACGACGTGTGCATTCTGTGCATGCAGGCCAAGAGCAATGCTCCCGGCGCTGTGTTTGGAGTGTCCGGTCTGTTCACTTCTTCCAACGTCTACCGACGCTTCCCTGCCGACCACGAGGATCTGGTGGAGGAGTGTCTCAACTGGAACGGTAACCTGGACCAGTCTCGGTCTGACGTGATGATGCAGCTCAAGTTCTCGTGCGACCCGGAGTGGCACAAGCTGCAGGATGCCCGGGTGGCTCGCAACAGAATCGGCCCCGGTTTCCCCAACGAGAACCATGGAACCGTGGCTACTTCGTGTGGTCACGGAATGCACCACGAGTGCTACCTGGAGCTGCGCAAGACGATTCTCAAGCAGACCCAGGTGACTCGAAACAAGGCCGAGAACCCCGAGGCTGGCGAGTTCCTGTGTCCTCTGTGCAAGTCGTTCAACGACGTGTTCTTGCCCGTGTTCCACTCGTCCAACGAGCGAAACTGGGATACGGTGCTGAACACGCCCAGTGAAGCCGAACCCAGTCTTGCCGAAGACAACAAGGTGTTCCTGGACTACCTCGACGGCCGTTTCGAGGTCTGTGAGCCTCTCACGCCTAGTATCATCTTGCGCAACCAGCTAGCTGATGCCACTCAGACCGTGATCGAAGGCGAGGATCACGACGACCTTTGGCTGAACCAGCTGATTGTGCAGTGGGAGAACCGGTTCGAGCCTGGCCTGGCAGCCATCATGACTCGTATTGAGAACCCTGCTGATCTCATCAAGATTCTGTCCAACACGGTTCAGCAGCTGGAGATTTCGCTGCGAGGAGTGGCTACCCAGCCCACCAGCCTTTTCTTCGAGCAGCTGTCGTCCAACAACGTGGCGACCCTGCGAAACATGTGCGAGATTGTGTTTGTGGCTCTGACGCAGATTCGAACGGCCCAGAACCACACCCTGTCTCGGCAGTTCATGACCGTCAACCAGTCTGCCGGAATCGAGCGACTGGCCGTGTTTCTGTGCTACGACCGGTTTGTGGGCCTGGAATTCAACCACATGCTGCGGTACTTTGTCTCGCAGAAGCTGGCGCTCAACCTGGACTACTTCATCAAGGCCTGGGCCAAGGGCGAGCTGGGATGGACTCGAGGCCCCGTGTTTGAGCACATGCCCAAGTTCTTTGGCCACGAGCAGGGCATTGAGGCCGTCAAGGCGATCGCTGAGCGTCTGCTGCAGCATCAGGAGGGTGTTCCTGAGGTGACCGAGTCTGTCGCAGCCACAATCTACACTCTCGCTGTCAAGGCCACCACCGTCTGTCTTCGAGAAGCCTGTCTGCTTGTCTACGGACTCTACGCTTCAGGCGAGACTCCTGAGATCTCTGAGGACGACGACATTGACGATTGTGAGAACGACTGGTACGAGGCCCAGAAACTCACTCGGTTCCTCAAGATCCCCGCTCTGGATGACATTTTGCAGGGCGTTTTGGGCACCTCTGAGGAGTTTAGCATCGAGGCCCGTGCCTTCAACACCATCAATGCGGCTTCCAAGCCCATGGTGCCCTTCTATTTCGCTCCGCAGCGTCTTTTGCATCTTCCCGAACGTCTGGACGACCTCTACACTCCCGGTTACCATGCTTCTCCTTCTGTCAAGCAGCAGAGCAAGAGCATGTCCACTGATCCGGCCGTGTGTCTCTTCTGTGGAGACTCCGTCAATACGCAGTACAACGATCCTTGGGACACAGACAAGCACGGCGAGTGCAACAAGCACATGCGAAAACACCACCGTGACAAGTGCATCTTCTTGCTGCCCAAGAAGACGTCCATTCTGCTGCTGTCCAAGGACCAGGGCTCGTTCCACCCTGCTCCCTACTTTGATCTGCATGGCGAGCGAGACGAGGTCATGAAGCGAGGACGGCCCCAGTTCCTCAATGAGGGCAGATACGAAAAGTTCATGCGTGAAATGTGGCTGCAGCCGGGCATTCCCAACTACATTGCCCGTCAGCTCGACTCTTCCCATGACCCCGGAGGATGGGAGACTCTTTAGATATAGTGAATGATAGATGTGATGTGATGTGGGTGTGTAGATGTGTGATTTGGGTGTGTAGTATTGTATATTTGGTTGTGCGTAACTCATGTTCGTGATGTTATTAAGGCGATGAGTATATTGTCACTCTCCCTCTCACACTTCACTTCCCTTGTTTACACGACACAACCGAGCTTTTTCTTACCTTTATTGATTCCAGTATTTGCTCACGATACCTTGGACGATACCTCTTGACACCTCATGATACAGACGATACTACTGACAAACCACCCATTATATGATAACCCTTGTGGTCCATTAAACTGCTACAGCGACATGTCACCTGTGACTACTACTTTGTGAGTACTTGATGGGTTACCTTCTCAGTTCAGATGTCCTCTGGTGAATGCGGTTTTATGCTGCTACTTGTACTGCCCCTGACATTCCACGTTACAAAATTTATATTGAGAGTTATTTAAAGGTACAGAGCTATCGGAAAACTACAGAAGAGCAGCAACCATGGGGAGGGCGGCAAAAAGAGCGCCGGCGGCCATCTTGGAAGCACCGTTGGCCTGGGCGGGAACGCCAGCTGCGGCAGGAGCCTGGGCAACGGGAGCCTGGGCGGCAGGAGTGGCAGCAGTAGCACCCGCAATGGTGTTGGTGAGGGTCTGGGTGATCTTGATGGTCTCGTCCTTGGGGGCAGCGGCAGCCTTAGGAGCCTCGGCGGGGGCGGGAGTGGCCTTAGCCTCGGCAGCAGGAGCATTCTTGGGGGCTTCACCAGCCTCCTTGGGAGACTCAGCCTTAGGAGACTCAGCCTTAGGAGACTCAGCCTTAGGAGACTCGGCCTTAGGGGACTCAGTATCAGCCTTAGGAGCGGCCTTGGGAGCCTCCTTGGGAGCCTCAGTATCAGCCTTGGGAGCCTTAGTATCAGCCTTAGGGGACTCGGCACGAGTGGCGCACTTGGTGCAAACGGTAGAGGTCACAGTGGACTGAGAAACACCGACCTTGGTGGAACCCTTGGCATCGACAGTGGTGACGGGGCAGTCAGTGACGTAGAGGGTCACAATGTCGCCGTTGGCATTGGTCTTGGAGCCATCCTTGACGCACTTGGGGCACACAGTCTCGGTCACGGTGGTCTGGGACACTCCAGTCTTGGTAGCTCCATGCTCGTCCACAGTGGTGAAGGGCACGTCATGGACGTAGACGGTGATGTAGGAGCCGTCGGTACCGTTTCCAATAGCGATCTTACCGTCTCCACCAACCAGGTAGATGTTGTTGGTGTTGGAGTTGGTGTTGGTGTTGACGTTGGAGTTGGTGGCGTCCTTGGAGTCTCCCTTGGTGTCCTTGGAGGCATCCTTGGAGTCATCCTCCTTCTTGGAGTCATCCTTGGCGTCTCCCTTGTCCTCGGCAGGGGCAACAGGGGTACCAGAGACATCGGGAGCACCAGTGGCACCAGTGGCAACGGGGGTAACGGGATCAACAGGGGCAACGGGGGCAACGGGGGTCTGGCCGTTCTGCAGCAGCCACAGGTTGTGGAGATCATCAGCCTGGGCCTGGAGCTTGGCAGCGAGAGACTGCAGCTCGGCGGAGTGGAGATCTCCAGCAGTCTTGGCGACCTTGTCGGCGAACTCCTGCTGCTTCTGCCACAGCTCGTAGGTGCCCTGGGCAATGGAAGAGGCACCCTGGTCGATATCGGCCTGGTCGGGAGAAGGCGTAACAGGGGTGATATCTCCGTTAGGGGTGATATCTCCTCCAGGGACCTTGGGGTCGGTGGGGGTCTTGGGGTCGTCAGCAGGAGCCTTAGGGTCGGTAGGAGTCTCAGGATCGGTAGGAGTCTTGGGATCAGTAGGAGTCTCGGGATCAGTAGGGGTCTTAGGATCGGTAGGAGTTTCAGGAGTGGGGTCAGCCTTACCAGCAATCAAGTCCTTGAGCTCGTTGATCTGCTTGGTGAGATCGTCGAATCGCTGGTTCTGCTCGGTGGCAGCGTCCTTGAGATCCTGGCCTCCGAGGCTGTCGAGCTGGTTCTGCATGTTGGTCTGCTCGTCCTGCAGCTCCTTGAGCTTCTCCAGAATGGTGTCGATCTTCTCGGCATCGGGAACCACGGGAGTGCCCTTGAAGTTGACGATGACAGGGCCCTCGATGGCGTCCTGGGCAACAGCAGCCAGCTGAGCGGCGTACATGTGGATCACGTCAGTCATGGCCTTGGTGAAGGCTTCGGCGGTGGGGGTGCCGTCTCCAAGAGCAAACTGCAGGGCTGCAGCCAAAGACTCGGGCTTGGAGGGGTCAATGGCAGCTTCCCAGCCCTGAGCAGCGGCAGAAGAAGATCCGTCGTCGGCAGGAGGGCCAGCGGGGGACACGGGTGCAGCAGGGGCAGCAGGGGCAGGGAGGGTCTCAGCAAACGCCTGCTGCTTCTGAAGGTCAGCAACGATCTGGGCCTTGCCCTGAAGGGGCAGCTCCTCGTTGATGGTTTTCATGTCAGCCACAGGCATGGCAGGGGCGGGGGTGATCTTGCTGGCTTCGGCAAGCTTTCCAGCAGCGGCGTTGAGGCCACTGAGAAGGGTCTTGAGCTCCTCATCGGTGAAAGACATGGTCTTCAGCTGGTCCAAGACCTTGTCGTTGTTGGTGACCTCACCCATGACGAGGGTGGCGGCGGCGAGGACGAGAGTAGCAATAGAGAACTTCATAACGAGAGACTTTGGTGGGATGATGTTGAAGTTGAAGTTGTTGTTCTGTGGTGTATGAGACGGAGGGGGACGGTGGAGGGGTTTATATAACTTGACATGGAGCGGACTCCATCCATCATGGTTCAGGAACCTGTGCCGCTAAGTCGCTCGAGGAATGTTCGGGTGAGTTCAGCCGACAAATTCTTTCTCAAAAGGGGTCATCCAAGTGCCGTGGATGGCTGAGCTTTGGGGTTAGCCCAGCGTTGCCCATATTATGCACCCTTTGGTGTTTTGCTATCCAACAGAAAGACGAGAATGTCTCTCAGGATGTTTGCTGGCTCTGTTATGGCCGTCGACAACACTTGTCGGTGTAATCAAGAGACTGAGAGTGTTTTTCCTGGTCATGTTCATCATCAGTTTTGGCTTCAAAAAACCGGTAGAGTCAATACCGAGATGGGCATAATACGAGGTTCTAGATTGCTGATTGCAGTCGTATCCCTCCCTTAGCGAAAAGGCTAATGTACGCCGCAACATTGGACATTGGTTGAATGGGACTAGTTTCAGGGCGTCTTTTTACCAACGGCGCGTCCCTGGCATGTGTGTGTTATTGATATTTGCTTGCTATTTGATTGATATCATAGATCTCAATTCTGAGATACAGGTTTCGCTTGTCCTAAAGAGGCAATTTTGTTCTGTCTTGGCTGCAGTTGTAATCAGTATGGCTGGTGTGGAAAAGTTGGTTGGGTCTGTTGATATCAGCCCACCAGTCCAAACAGCTCGAAAGGGTGGAGGGAAAATTCGTGGTTGCTTGTTGATGTACTAATTGCTCCGTCAGGAATTTGATAAATGGACTCTATTGCTTCTATGAAGTGTTGTAAAACCAACGGGCTAGCGTGTCCCCAGAGAGTGATTGAATAGCTGTAATGGTTTTTACCTGTTACCTCGATGCGAGCTGTAATTCGATGACGTTTGTTCATCGTTCCCGAAAAACCATTGAAGGTGTCATCGACTGCCCGTTCCTGTAGTTCAGTAACGAAACGCTCCCGCTACTACCCGCCACTCCCGTAGCTTCATTCTAGCGCGAAGTGCTATTTCGGACATTGGTGTTAGCTGGATTAAATGTGCTAAATATATGTTCCGGGTCTAGATTTTCTGTTCAAAGGGTCCCTTTGTTGCACAGAAGTGTTGTGTTCTGCTTACATTCTCACAGGTGCATTAGGAGGTTAGTGGTAAGAGGGGTTCTAGTAAAAGGGAGCGTATCATCAGGGTTACAGGGACTTCGAAATGACGTGACCAATACGTTTCTCTATCTGCCCTCAACTTTTCAGCGCAACATTTCAGATGAAGAGCCTCTCTTTGGTTCGCGAACAACACAATACAACGACGTCGAACAGTGAAAAGCAATCTGCGGAATACAACACGAAAGAGGGGAAGCTCTGAGCCTTCTTGGAAGTAAATTAAAGCTGGACAAAGTCGGTTTTTAGACTGCAGCAAATGTGGTCGCCACACCATCATAGCTCCAGCGCGACTGTACCCACCCACAACCAAAACATAATGGGTATTTCTCGACGGAAAAAAAACCTGTCAAAGACATGAAGAGATGCTGATATCAGCAAAAAGACAGGGCCCAACCGGGAATTGAACCCGGGACCTCTCGCAAATTGCTCAGGAACACCCTAAGCGAGAATTATACCACTAAACCATCGGGCCACTGGATGAGAGCTCGCAGTGGTGATGTGCTATAGATAGACAGAATTAGAGCAAATCGCCGGCTTCAAAACGGGCTTTTTAGAAGAGAGGAAGCGTTCTTAGACTAAAAGAGGGCTTTAGAATCAATCTATGAACTTTCGCACGTGTTGCGACATACCAATCTTCTTGTACTGTGACAACCCTGCCAGCCTGCTCTTGAGTGTTCTTGGGAAATGGATTGTGATCCTGAGACTCTTATGATACTCCAGACTTGTGGTTTGTGACAGAATAACCAATCTACATTACCTAAGGGCATACACAAGAACGTTTGATTCGAAGCCCCTCCGGACATAAGATGGTAAGCACACGGGCTCACAATACGTATTATGCAGACTACAGCCCCGGTAGTCGGTATTGTCATTCCTCAATCGGAAATTAGCACCCAGTCAGTGAACCGTTTTAGGCGGGAAGTCTCAGATGTCGTCCCAAGGAATACCCGAAACGACCCCTAATGCCAGCCAGTGTGCAAGGCTGAATGACAGTTGTGGAGACGCCTCGACTTGAGAAGTAGAACATCATAGAGAGACCCGTTTATCACAGTTCTGAAAGCCTGGGCTGAATTCCACCTTGCGAAGACTCCATTGTGGGGGCTCTCTGGTACGCACGGCACGTTGTGGATAATTAAATATAGATTTGCCAATGTTGCAGAAGTGAACGACCGCCAAAGAAGCGTCAATGAATCAATTTTGCGACAAAAACCTGGGCTTAGCATATCACCAATGGCCCGATTGAGCGAGCCTCCGACCAGAGTTGGAGCAGCAGCAGCCCACAAAGTATTCTGCAAGATTATAGCGCCTTGTGCACATTCTTCGGCTGGTCTAGATTTCTATCTGGTGCCTTTGGTACCTTTAGGGTAATTGTAGTTGTCCTTCAGTGAAAGCTCATTCCACTATCGGGTCACTGAGCTCTTCCTGCTGTCTTAACCTACTGGCAGACCCGTTTACTCTACAACCAATAACCATCCAATGTTACTCTGTCTATATACTTACAAAAAATACCAACCTGCTCCGCCGGCGGCAATCATGGAGACACCGAACCACCAGAGCGAGTTATAGTCCACGGCGGAGTGCTTCTTGATGCCGGTCACCTTTCGGTTGTCAATGCTTCGTCGAATCTTGGCTCGCGCGTTGCCGGTGTTTTCCGGTTGCGACGCCGAGTCCTGGGTGGGGTTGAGCGTTTCTGTGGGCAGCATCATGGCCGGTCGGTACGCCAGGTACATGGGCGGCATGGGGGCTCCGTTGAACTGGAACAGGTCCAGTCGGTATCGGCCGTGGTAGGGGTCCACGTAGACGGCAAACTGCTTGAACTTTTCCGTCTGGTTGTACCGCGAGTACACGGCGTTCTCCTCCTGCTTGCAGGGGTCCGACAGCAGCTGCCGGCCGTCCACCTTGTAGGGCTCCAGAGTCAGGGTGCCGTTGCTGCTGATGTTGTAGGTGCCATGCTGGAAGATGAGCACGCCCGTGGGGCACTTGGGGTCTCTGGGGTTGGCCGAGATCTGGTAGATGGCCTCCTCGAAGAACCCGTCCTTGGTGAACGAGTACGAGATGCCTGGCAGGGTGGGTTCCAGCAGCAGCTCGTCTATGGGGTCGTAAAAGTCGGGGCCTGTGATGACTGCGCCGGATTTCGACGACCACGTGCCCTCCAGGTCGTCTACGGAGTTGGACTGCGACTGTGCGTATCCCACCGTTGCCAGTAGCGACGAGGTCACCAATGCTGAGATTGTCGACAGTTTCATTTTGCTGTGTTGTGAATGTGTATGAGGTGTTTGGTGGTGGTCGTGGTTGCTGCTTGCCCTGTGCTTTGTCTGTTGCTAAGCGAGAGTATGTGCGCGTGTGTGCCTGTGCGTTCTTATCGTCTCTTCTCACGAACCGCTTTTTGCTGTGCTGGTACGGGACGTGTCTGGAGTATGTGCTTGTGTGTGTATGGTGTAGGTGTGTGTACACTGAGACTAAGAATCCTCCGGCGTGCTATTTTTACTCTTACAGTCCAACACTCCCTCCATTTTACTTTTGGCTCTGGGCCACCTAACCCTGAAGGCGGTGCCAGCAACGCGTTTTTCACATCCCGTAAAAAAAAAAGTGAAACTGAAAGTCAAGGAACCGACTTTACGAGCAGTGAAGAGCCTGTACTTGTATGTGCGAATATCCTTTGTACAGCATTATTTTGTTGCGTTGTACACGTAAGCTAGAGATGAGGCACCAGCGCTAGCGGTCACGTGACTACAGCACAAATCTATTAGTCAGTCTAGTGCTGGTCTCCCAAACCCATTTATGCTACATTCTGAGTCTATACACGCGGTCCACGGTACGAAGGAGGTGGTGAGAAAAGCGGGTTATCTGGGCGGAAATGGAATGAAAATTGACCAAATTCGTACTGTCAGCTCGCCGTCTGTGTGTATTCTAGCAAACGTCTCTCAGTGGATTTATCTCTCCTCCTCGTCTCAATACATCTACTTATGGCTCCAGATGCGTGTACCAATATGGACATGTTTCAGACCAGAGTTTAGGTTGCTGTAGATGGTCTGCGTCATTACCTGCAACACCGTCAAGGGATGATGAGGTCACTGTATGACCAGGTTGGGGCTTTTCTTCTCTTGAGAGTTAAGCACTTACCATTTGCTGGGAGGCAGCTTCGTGTTGTCAACATCCGTGGATTAAATTCGTATGCAGTGGTTTACTTAGTCCGAAGGAGACGATAGTAGACATTTAGTTGAGGAAGCTAAGTAAATGGAGAAAGGTGGAAGAACACGCGCTGTGCGCTCCGTACAAATACTGTAGACGAGAATTGGCGGTGAAAGATGTGGTTCTAAACGCGTCTAGGCAGTAACAGCCCTTTTTGAATCGAATCTGGCCAATTTTCTTCTGGAATGTTCTTCAAGTCGTGGGTCTCACAGCGGCATAACATATGGACCTCACCCATCGTTCATAAGGGAAGTGTGGGGCTATAGTCATCAAATCACGTGACGCGGGCAGAGACAACGGCGACAGAGTTCGTTCTTCGACCAAAGACGGCTGTGGTTCTTTTGTATCTCTACCGTGATGTTCATATGGCTCGAGTACAGCCAACCAAGCATACTGGCTATTCACAGTCAAAGTGGAAACGCGTGGAAACGCGGGCAATGTTGCACTCTTCGGATCAGAATAAGATGATGAGTGAAACGGTGTAATGTTCAGTGCTCGCCCCTGAGGCCGCCAAACACCTACTATGCTGACAGTACTATAACCACTGTCCATACGAGTAGCGCTTGATGCATTCTACTATTACCAATCACAATACAATAATAATAATAATAATAACATTTAATATTTTTACATCTCTTTACATCGCCATGACAAAGAAGGCAAGGATGAGAGAAGCTCCAGAGGAAACGAAAGAAGCGTCGTTAGCCTGACGTGTAGTGTTGGCATGCGGCTGTCGAGAGCTGGAGCCGCTCAAACCGTCAGAGCTAGTGTCAGATGAGCTAGAGAAGCCAGAGGTCGGGGCAAAAGCAGCGTAGCTCGAGTGACTCACTCTGGAGTCGCCTGTGGGGCCCGTGGCTGCTGCTTGACCTGAATACAAAGATCCACCCTCTGAGAAGACAGAGCCAGTTTGAGAAGCTGCACGTGACTTTTTGGAGTCAGAGATGCTGGATGTTGCAGCAGTGTCCCCAGAGCCACTGGAGCCCGCGTTGCCCAGGTCCGTCTTCCTGTCAGAACTGTCATGACCAACAAGACTGCTGGAGGCGTCCAGATGTCTTTGTCCTGAAGGAGACACAGTAACGTACACAATCACGGTACCACCAGAAGTGACAGTGCAGTCTGTGGAAGCTCGTGGCTCAGTGAAAACCTCTTCGGAACCAGAAGTGATGCACACTGTAACTGTTGTAGTCACAGGAGGCAGGACCGATGCTTCAACAGTCGTAGTAACGGCAGCAGTAGTCCCAACCCGAGTCAACACGGTTTTGATCGTCTCAATTCTTGCCATTCCAGTGACTGTTCGATTGACAACCACGGTCTTGGTTCCTTCTTCGAAATGGTGGTCAGTGAAGTTGGCAGGTTCTGTGGAGAGTCCCGTAACAGTCTTGTTGAAAGAAGTAGAAGCAATGAGAGTAGTGGTTCTGGTAGAAGATTCCACAGTCTTGTTGACGAAAGTAGAAGTGTACGTCTCGGTGACCGGTTCAACAAGAGTCGAGGATCTGGTAGAAGATACCACAGTCTTGGTAATGACAGAAACAGGAGTGACAGTCCCGTATGGTGAGATAAGAGTTGAAGAATCCATCTCACTGGTGGAGGTCTCAGGAGCTGAAGAAGTCGTCTCACTGGTGGAGGTCTCAGGAGCTGAAGAAGTCGTCTCACTGGTGGAGGTCTCAGGAGCTGAGGAAGTCGTCTCACTGGTGGAGGTCTCAGGAGCTGAGGAAGTCGTCTCACTGGTGGAGGTCTTGAAACTGCTGGAGCTCGTCTCACTAGTGGAGGTCTCGAAACTGCTTGAACTGGCAGAAAAAGAAACGGAGACTATGGTAACCTGCACATAAAAGTTACCTTGAGCGTCAGTAAGCGTCTCGGTACCAGCAACAAGTCCTAGGACTGTGTTTGTAGAGACAGGAGTGGCAGTAACTTGCACGAAAAAATCACCATTGGCATCAGTGAGAGTCTCAGTTCCAACAACAGATCCAGGAACAAGAACTGTAGTAACAGGAGTAGCAGTCACTTGCACGAAAAAATCACCTTCAGCATCAGTGAGAATCTCTGTCCCTACAACAGATCCAGGAACAGTATGAGTGGAGATTGGAGTAGCCGTCACTTGCACGAAATAGTTGCCTTGAGCGTTGGTAAGAATTTCGCTTCCGGTGGAAGATCCAGGAACAGTGTGTGTAGAAACAGGTGTACCAGTTACACGAACAAAATAGTCGCCGTTGGCGTCGGTGAGAGTTTCGCTACCTGCAGAGGGACCCGGCATAAAGACAGTAGAGATAGGAGTGGCTGTAACCTGCACGAAAAAGTCGCTGTTGGCGTCCGTAAGAGTTTCGGTTCCAATGAGAGATCCAGCAACAGTAACAGTCGAAACAGGCGTGGCTATCACCTGAACGTAAAAGTCACCTTCAGCGTTAGTCAAAGTGACTGTACCTAGTGCACTGCCAGGAACTGTATGGGTAGAGACAGGAGTAGCAGTGACTTGCACGATGAAGTCTCCATCTGCATTGTTGAGAGTGTAAGTGCCCACAGAGTCTCCAGGAACAGTATGTGTAGCGCCAGGAGTGTGAGTAACCTGCACGTAATACTCGCTCTGGGGATTTGTCAGAGTCTCTGTGCCTTCAGCGAGTCCAGGAACGTAGTTGGTAGAAACTGGAGTAGCTGTCACGTAAACGATAAAGTCGCCATTGGAATCCTTGATGGTCTCCTCTCCAAGTGCCTCTCCTGGAACAGTAACAGTAGAGACGGGTGTAGCGGTTACCTGGGCGTAAAAGTCACCTTCATCGTTTGTCAACGTGACTGTACCAGCAACAGAACCAGGAACAATGTTGGTAGACACTGGTGTAGCAGTAACTTGGACAATAAAATCTCCATCTCCGTTCATGAGAGTCACAGTACCCGCCAAATCGCCAGGAACAGTATGAGTGCCGCCAGGAGTGTGAGTAACCTGCACGTAAAACTCGCTCTCTGGGTTTGTCAGAGTTTCCGTGCCTTCAACGCTTCCAGGAACGTAGTTGGTAGAAACTGGAGTAGCTGTCACCTGTACGATAAAGTCACCGTTGGGATCCTTGATGGTCTCCTCTCCAAGTGCTTCTCCTGGAACAGTCACAGTAGAAACAGGAGTGGCAGTCACCTGGGCGTAAAAGTCTCCTTCAGCGTTTGTCAGAGTTTCTGTACCGACAACAGAACCAGGAACAATGTTGGTAGACACCGGGGTAGCCGTAACCTGAACAATGAAGTCTCCGTCTGCGTTCATCAGAGTCACGATACCTGTCGAATCTCCAGGAACAGTGTGTGTAGCGCCAGGAGTGTGAGTAACCTGCACGTAAAACTCGCTCTCTGGGTTTGTTAGAGTCTCCGTACCTTCAGCGAGTCCAGGAACGTAGTTGGTAGAAACTGGAGTAGCTGTCACGTAAACGATAAAGTCGCCGTTGGAATCCTTGACAGTCTCTTCCCCAAGTACTTCTCCTGGAACAGTCACAGTAGAAACAGGAGTAGCAGTCACCTGGGCGTAAAAGTCACCTTCAGCGTTTGTCAATGTCTCTGTACCGACAACAGAACCAGGAACAATGTTGGTAGACACTGGGGTAGCAGTAACTTGGACAATAAAGTCTCCGTCTGCATTGTTGAGAGTCACAGTACCCGCCAAATCGCCAGGAACAGTATGTGTACCGCCAGGAGTATGAGTCACCTGCACGTAATACTCGCTCTCTGGGTTTGTCAGAGTCTCTGTGCCTTCGACGCCTCCAGGAACATAGTTGGTAGAAACTGGAGTAGCTGTGACCTGAACGATAAAGTCACCGTCAGAATCCTTGATGGTCTCCTCTCCAAGTGCTTCTCCCGGAACAGTAACAGTAGAAACAGGTGTAACGGTTACCTGAGCGTAAAAGTCACCTTCAGCGTTTGTCAATGTCTCTGTACCGACAACAGATCCAGGAACAATGTTGGTAGACACCGGGGTAGCGGTAACCTGAACAATAAAGTCTCCGTCTGCATTGTTGAGAGTCACAGTACCTGTCGAATCTCCAGGAACAGTAAGTGTAGCGATTGGAGTTTTTGTCACCCGCACAACAAAGTCACCATTAAAATTCTTGATGGTCTCTTCTCCAAGGGCTGGTCCTGGGACAGTAACAGTAGACACAGGAGTGGCGGTCACTTGAACATAAAACTTACCGTCAGCGTTTGTAAGGGTTTCTGCACCGGCTCCATCGCCAGGAACTGTATGGGTAGACACCGGGGTGGCAGTGACTCGCTCAATGAAGTCTCCATCGGCATTGTTGAGAGTGTAAGTGCCCACAGAGTCTCCAGGAACGGTGATGGTTGCGACGGGAGATTTAGTCACCTGCACGTAAAACTCGGCCTCTGGATTTGTCAGAGTCTCAGTGCCTTCCACGGTTCCCGGAACAAAATTGGTGGAAACGGGAGTAGCTGTCACCTGCACGACAAAGTCACCATGAGAATCCTTGATAGTCGCTGTTCCTGGCGAGTCTCCTGGAACAGTAGCAGTAGAAACAGGTGTGGCTGTCACCTGGACGCAAAAGTCGCCTGCAGGGTTTGTCAGAGTTTCTGTACCCACAATGGAGCCAGGAACAATGTTGGTGGAAACAGGAGTGTGGGTCACCTGTAGGTAATAGTGCCCCTCTGCATCGGTGAGAGTGGCAGTTCCTTCCAAGGAGCCGGGAACAGTGCCAGTAGAAACGGGCGTGGCAGTCACTCGTGCCGAGGAAACTCCATTGGGCCCTACAACAATTTGAGTGCCAGGAACAGGGCCAGGGACAGTTGTCGCAGCAAATGTTTTAACGGCAGCAAGTCCGTATCCATTGGGCAAGCCGTTCACTCCACGACCTTGGTAAACGCACCATAACAAGGGGGTGTACACATACCGCCAATTGCCGGTGTAAGTGAAGCAGGATTTGTTGTCTGTACCTGACATTATGCCCCGAGCAGAGGCATAAACTCCAACTGTACGACCAGTTGCGGCTGGAACTTTCCTCTGATCGAGATAAATGGCAAACTCGGCCGCGTTTGTGTGACTGTTCTGCGGCGGAGCATTGTCGGCAGAAAAAATCGAGCCATCACCATCATATCTTTGGAGATCATCCGTGATGTAGTAAGCGTCGGACATTCCCCAAGCATGACTTTCCACGGGCACAAAGGTGAACCCAGAGCTGGCCTCCGTTTTGCTGTACTTTGGGTCATTCACGTTGGCTGGGTTGAGCTGTCTGTCTTTGAACCAAAGGGTAGTTATCTCGATGAAGAAATATATACCCTCACGTTTTGACCAATGACGGAGCTTGTCTGTTTCTTTGGCGGTCGTCACCACATTGGGGGCTCTGATAGTGATAGTACTTTTGTATGGTCCGACAGAGATTTCTGTGTTGCCAGTAGGAGCGGATGCTGAAAGCAAAAAATCGACGCTGAAGGATCCTGAGATTTCAAAGATTTTTCCCGAGGTGTTGTCGAAAAACGAAGTAGCGGTGGCTCGAAAGGAGTGATTATCGTCGGTAGCAACCACATGGAACAGCTTGTCCTTGTTGGCGTTCTCAATGTAGAAATCGTAAGTGACAGGAACCGAGGAAGAGGGCGAGTAATCTCGGAGAGCGTCGCCCTTGATTGTGAAATCGAAGTAATCACCGCGTTTGATCGAGGGGGCCGTGGAAGCATTGAAAGTGAACCCCATCTCGGCTTCCCAAGTTTGCCAGTAATCGTCGGTCACCTTTGTGTCGTGGGCAACATGGGCCACCATCGACGTGATGGGGCTGTCTAAGGCCATCTGGGCCAAGGCCGCAGGCACCTGAAATAGAACGAGAAGAAGAAGTGGCAGAAAAACACGCATTGGATGTGTAGAAAATGTGTAGAGAGAGTGCAAGAGTCGTCCCCAGAGTATCAATGTGTTGATTTATCCAGGTCGCCAAAACTGGCAATGTTTAGATCCATGACGTGGTCAATGCAGAGGTCCTTTAGCGTGGGTAACAGCTATCGCTCTAAAGAATTGGGCAACTCTTGGAGACCTTTCTGAACCTGAATCCGCTCCTTCTGGAAATGTTGCCGTGTGAAATGCATGTTGGGTCTAACGTTTCAAACGATTAAGCTTCCTGGAACAAGAAAAGAAAGAAATTACAGTACGAGTACGAGCACTAATGCATAACAGGGTGTGTTTAGAAGTCCAAACGTGCAGACTCCCAACCCCTGTATCGTCAGGGAAACTAATAATCACGTGGAACTAAACTGTGTACCTATTGAACACCGGTAATGATTGCCATATACAGAACAGTATTAATTAGATATTTATACGAGTACATGGTGAGAGGTGCTAGTGGGGCTTCCCCAGTGTAGAGAGGTGCTGTGTATTGCTGCACAACGTGTATTGATACAAGTTGTGACGGATCCTTGAGTCTGTTGCCCAAGAGCACTCCAAAATCTGCCACAGTAATTCCCCAAATGGCCAAGCTACGAAATTACATTTGATGCCGTTGGGAGTTTGCATGTTTGGAATTTCGATCTAGACTAATACGAAAGCTAATTTTGAGCATAACGTGGAGAAATAACACAGTTGCGTGAAAATCGGACCATGGATGTTTCACTATTCAGGGTTCAAAGCAACTGGGTTGTGGCGCGCGTCATTTAGTCCACCCACAAAAAAGTTGTTTGCCTCAGGTGGTGATTGAAGTTTCTCAGTAGTCTGAAAAGTACGAGTAGTGCTGTTTCAGCACAGATACTCTCTTCTCCACATAACACTCTCACAGCCAGCTACAGTAGTAACATCCTCGAACCAGGAAGTCACTCCATGGGCTGAATGCGCGTCGGTTGGAGCTGCCACTTCTTTATTTCAACCTCACGACTTTCGAAACCAGCCCACAAGTATTTCTTCATCTTACAGGGTCTAAACCTTGCCACGGCGAGATTGTGCAAGGTCTAGATCTTTTTCGGTGAGCCTTACCAATGGAGAGTGAGAAAGGAGTGACGAAGCATTTCTGAGAAGGCAGTCTGATAGGGCAGTCTGAGAATGCAGTCTGATTTGGCAGTCTCCTTTTGTAAGACTATGTAGACAGCACAAGTTGCCAGTCTGAGAAAGGCCATGAAGGGCAAGATGGACTCACCAGCCTGATTGTGGGCTGATACGGCAACTAGAGTTATGAACTGAGCTACTGTAAGAACGTCTTGACGCGATTTGATGTCGTAGTCTAGACCATTCTCGACCCCGAAGTAGATTCAGTTCCGTGGAGATACGAGAGCTTAAAAGGTGAAACATGGAGTGTCCTGAGAAGCTATTGTAGACGTGGGTTTGTTAAAAGTACGCGCGGATTTGTTTTTAGTACGCGTGGATTTGTTTTTGGTATCTAAAGCTTCGCCCACAACTTGCAGTACCGAATAGAGCAGTATTGATGTTGATTTTGGGGTAAGGTATGAGTTTACAGTTATACTAAAGTAGCTATGGAACACTTCTACTGTTTTATACGTCGCTAGTCTTCTCTGTTTTGGTTTTGCTGAGCTACTTTAGTGCATCTCTAACATGCCCTGTAACGGCCAGTCAATAGGGTTTGTACTGAGGATGGCAGGAGGTGCCATGGAATTACCCTCCTTTATTCTATCAAACCAATCACGTCTCTCTTTTTTTTTTGCTCGTAGTAGATAATACAAATACGGCTAACCGAGTTCGGATGGAGACTCCAAATCCCCTTCATTAATATTCACCTTGGTGCACGTGCGTCCCCTCCCAGATTTGGACTTTCGCCAAACCTTAATGTCGTATACCAGATGTTGAGAGAGCTATAAGGGATGCATATAGGAAAATGGATGAAATCATGGAAGAACATATATCCAGACGCGAAAAATGGATATGGAGTAAAAACGAACGCGGAGACCAGGAGATCATAACCATTGAGCTCTTTTTTGCGTCTGAAAAATACCCAGGGGATGAGACGCGACGACTTTTTTTGGCCAAAATCGCAGAATCCGTGTGGATGGAACCTTACATTTCAGGGTTAGGGTAAAGTGTCTCCAAAATCTAGAAGGGGACACACGTTTCTGAGTGTACTCGATTGATGTACGACAGCTACCGGTACTTGTTCGAGTCTTAGCCATAACACCAATTCAACAAGACGAAGAAACGAAGCTCGATCAACTACCGTAGAGCGGGTGTTAATAATATTCAGAACCCAGCCAGGTTTTTGCAAGTCTCTATAACAGGCAGTAGGCTTAGATACACTGCTGAAGTTACCAGCAAGTGGCACGTATCAGGACTCGTACCAGGACAGGATCAGAGACAAAGCAGAGCCAGTGCTCCTCCTCCACCCTCTGGGATCTGATAAAAGACGCCAAGGCCGAAGCCAAGGCAAGCCAGGGCAAAAAGCTAGGGATCAGATAAAGTGCATAGCTGTGCCAAGTCCAGGAGAATGTTGATTGGGATCTGATAACTTTGTCGGGCGTCTAGAGCAAGGAGGTGAGACAGGGGGGGGAGTCAATAACCCGACCAAAATACACGCCCGTGAAGAGAGAAGAGAGAAGGGGGCACGTGATCGGGGCCGAATCACCTCATGACATTGCCTCTTCAGACCTACGATAGCAGTCTTCAGGTTCGAGTACATACTGTAGTGTAGGAGACGGAACGTCGGTGTACAAGGAACGGCAAGTACCTCTACCAACACAATTAATACACAGAACCAACCACAAACACGCCCTCCCACACAACTCTCCCACAGCTTTCACACACACTCAGCTCATCGCATTGCTCCATTGTCCTGTGGGCAAGTAGCAGTTTGTTTGCCGGATTGGGTTAAAGTGCGACGCGTAGACGGGGGACGTGTAGACCATGAGAAGGGGACAAATTGGACTGTAGAGATGAGATTTGAGTCACGAGGCTGGAATCACGTGACACGTACACGGCAATCACGTGACACGTACACGGCAATCACGTGACAACATCTCTCACCACAATAATACGCCTCTTACTCATACACCGTTTTACACCCCCACGTCCACCCCCTCCTCTTAACCTCGCGTTAGCGCACGTTCCATAAACGTCATTGTTAGTCAAAAACATGTCACAAGAAAGTTCCAGCCAGGAATGTGTACAGTGTGATCGCAGTTGAGCCTCATCGGATGGGTCTGGTCGCGGTGAAACCGTAGTATCTTAGAGAAGACACCGTAGCATTAACACCGTAGCATCTAACACTGTATCATCTAATTATACAGTCCATTGAGGCTCATCAAAGTCCACAGTAGACTTGTACTCGTGGCCACGTTCATCTGATAAAGCTACACTTTCGAATATGGAACGTTGCTCGATGGCCGCGATCGCCCTTTGTTCTTTGTACAGTATCTTTTGCCCTCTTCCTTGAGGCCTGGGGTCGACACGCGTGCCGGCTTCTTTTCATGCACATTAATTAGCCGCAATAAACACGTCGAGGCTGAGAGAAGGGGAAGGTAAGTCGGCCAATACTGGAGCTACGAAGAAGCGGAGAGTTGCAATGGGGTCACCGGAGGAAGGGGGTTTAGAAAATACTCTCATACCCACGTTTACACCACCTCTAACCCCCTCCACCCTCTGTTATGGTCGATGTACATCATGCACGTTAATTAGTCAATTTGCGTGCATGGTCGTGTGTTTTGAAAGGCACCGCGTGCATACAGGTAGGGGGCGGGTGGCGACAAACACAGTCTGGTTTTCAACGGGGAAACTGGCTGAAGACGAGGGGAAAGCAGCTTACTAATCAACGACACTGTCGCATACTGTATCACGTGACTTTCCCCACCTTTTCCGCCCCTTCTCGTCCACCCTTTCAGTACCCCCCATCACGACGCGTTAAGGTTATTTCTGCATTGGTGGTTTTGGCTGGTTGTAGCGTGCATGTGAGCGGCATCACAACAAAAAATCTGCGTGCAGATTGCGGGCTGGCCGAAGTTTCTGGTCCAGCACGCGCAACCGTGTTTTCAATTTAGCCACCTTAAATACCTGTGCGTGTGCCCTGGATTTTATTTTGTACATACCACTTTCACCTCCACCCCCCCCTCACACATCGACAACTATTATCACAATGGCCACTCAGACACCCTCCAAGAAGGTCGCCGAGGACCTCAACGACCTCGCGCTCAAGACCCCCAACAAGAAGCTGTTCAAGGAGTCTGTTGCCGAGTCCAAGGAGGACGATCTCGAGTCCTCTCCTGCTGTTGTCCCTGTTGAGGACAAGGAGAAGCAGTACGTCAAGGCCAACATCATCGAGGGCGACCACAAGACCGTGCGACGACGCCTGCGAGAGTCCGAGAAGAACGAGCCCCTGCTCAAGGAAAACGGCCGACGGTTTGTGCTCTTCCCCATCCAGTACCACGAGATCTGGCAGATGTACAAGAAGGCTGAGGCTTCCTTCTGGACCGCCGAGGAGATCGATCTCGGCAAGGACATGGGCGACTGGGAGAACCGACTCAACAACGACGAGCGGTTCTTCATTTCGCACGTGCTGGCGTTTTTTGCTGCCTCCGACGGAATCGTCAACGAGAACCTGGTGGAGCGATTCTCTGGAGAAGTCCAGGCTCCCGAAGCCAAGTGCTTCTACGGCTTCCAGATCATGATGGAGAACATCCACTCGGAAACGTACTCGCTGCTGATCGACACATACATCAAGGACCCCAAGGAGCGAAACTACCTGTTCAACGCCATCGAGACCATCCCCTGCATCAAGAAGAAGGCCGACTGGGCTCTCAAGTGGATTTCCGACGACGAGTCCACCTTTGGCGAGCGGCTCATTGCCTTTGCCGCCGTCGAGGGCATCTTTTTCTCCGGCTCCTTCGCCTCCATCTTCTGGCTCAAGAAGCGAGGTCTCATGCCCGGCCTCACCTTCTCCAACGAGCTCATTTCTCGAGACGAGGGTCTGCACACCGACTTTGCCTGTCTGCTCTTCTCGCACCTCGAGAACCGACCCTCCAAGAAGATTGTGGAGGACGTGATTGTCGAGGCTGTTGGCATTGAGCAGGAGTTCCTCACCGACGCTCTGCCCTGTGGTCTGCTCGGCATGAACGCAAAGCTCATGTGCCAGTACATCGAGTTTGTCGCCGACCGGCTGCTCGTTGCTCTCGGCAACTCCAAGGTCTACAACTCCACCAACCCCTTCGACTTCATGGAGAACATCTCTCTGGCGGGCAAGACCAACTTCTTCGAGAAGCGGGTGTCCGACTACCAGAAGGCTGGCGTCATGGCCAACTCTGGCCAGGAGGAGAAGAGCAACTCCAACGGCTTCTCTCTTGACGAGGACTTCTAGACGAGCCCTGGCAAAAAGCAGGCCCACACAGCCTGTTCTGATTAACGACTATTTAAGCATATTGCAATGAAACTAATGATGATAGATAAGAGAGTATATTGTAGTCTACAGTAGATCTTGACAAGATACTTGCACCTGTAGATCGAGAGAACATGATCTTGAATTAAGTTGTCACCAAAAAGAGTTGAATTGCGAATGCATATCTTTCATCTCATGATCTCATAATATCGTCACGACAATCAAACGGTTCACAATGATAATATCGTCACGACAATCAAACAGCTCAATACGTGTCATTACAGTGTACGGCTTGTACTGTAGCTACAGCCTACGCTTCATAGTGTTGCAATTCGTTTGGGTAATTACAGTAGTTTGGATTGATTTATAGAGATGGTCATGTCTTATGTTAGTAGGATTCAAAAGACTCGAAAGAAAGTCCAATATGAGATCAGGTTTTTACTATCTAGATTCCATATATTTCTCCTCAAGGTGTTAGGTTGTCCCTATGTTTGTCATCATTATGTTGATAATGAATCGTTGGCGTCACTCACTCTTTTGTTGCTGTTGTGCAGAAAACTTTTGGCGGGAATGTCGGTGCTTATATAGGCTCCGCTGCCACGACCGGGTAACTAGGGTTGGCACCAGTGCTGAAAAATGTAAACGTGTGATACAACAATACACGGGACATGCACAGTGTATATTTAGGGGTGCAAAAAGGAAAGAAATGCTCCCCCACAGGGGCTCGAACCCTGGACATTTCGGTTGCTGTGCTTCCAGTGTAACTAAAAGCCGAACGCTCTACCAACTGAGCTATAGGGGATGGACGGTTCCAAGGGCGAAAATCTGGGCTGCTGAATGTGAATAGTCATTTTTTGAAATTTTGCGATTTGCGGCCGTTCTAGAGGTTAAGAAATGTAGTAGGGTGTACTGAGGGGTTTCGGCGGGTCTTATATACATCTGGAATGATTTCACAGCTTGTGTCATGTATTCTGAGCCCAGATCAGCATGGCAACACTGGGGGGTGGTTGGAGGTCATCATGTATAGAAGCCAGGGGACCTCTTACGGGCAAGAGTATGTTACACAGATAGCATTGGAGGGGAATAAATATGTTTGGATCAATCAGTCAGAGACGTCTATAGCCGCTTGAGACCGGTTTTTCGTTTTGGTTTCTTGGCTGGTTTGGGAGCCAGTGGAATGTCGAGTTGCGATGCAGAAACGGAGCCGTCTGTAGATTTCAACACGTCCTCATCTGGCGACGACGAGTGCTGGGTTCTCTTTGTGCTGGAAACGGCCGAGGTGGGAGCTTCTGCCTGTTGTTCTTCAGACACGTAGTCGTTTCTGTTGAGAGCATGGACGTTGGTCATGAGACGGGCAGTGCGAGAAAACGCGGCGTAGTCCTCCAGAAGCAGCTTTCCGGCGTCTTCATTGAGCGCAGACTCGGGGTTGGGGTGCACCAGTAGACACCTGATGGTGACGAGAATATCGCAGAGAGAGGTCGTTGGGGTCCAGTCTCGTTTGAGTGTGTCGACGCAGACCTCGCCGGTAGATGGCTGGACGTTTGGATGGAAGATGCGCGTTTTGAAAAAGGCCTTTGGAGCCGATTGAGGGTAGTCCGAGGGCACCTTGATGACCATCTGCCAGGCTCCTCCATAGTAGGGTGTTGCTTCTGGGCCGAGAATGACGATGGCGATGTTCTGGAGCGAGCCGTCGTAGTCGGAGGGCACGCAGATGTCTGCTGGTGTTTTCGAAAACAGCTCTTTGACGTCCTTTTTGATTTTCATCGTGGTTGGAGTGAGGACAGCTGTTTCAGCCTGAATCAGTGTTTTGATTTCATGTGCATGGTTCATGCAGGTTGAGTGTGGGATGGATGAGATGTAAAAAAATAAAAATAAAACATGGGCGCATGAAATACATGTACAGTCATTGTTGGAGTTGTTCAGGTGTATCAAATGACTCTCAATTGGGGCAGTCCCGTTTTCCCTCTTCAGTTTCTGCGACTGCTGTCGTTGTACATTCACATACTGTACTAAGAGATCTACATGATTTTAGGGTAACGTCCGATGGCTACCCCATGACACATCGTCTAATCAATTCAATTCGTACAAGTACATTCACTCGTATTTACTCATCCATCCCCTAGAGATGCTTCTTGAAGAACTTGGACAGCTCGGAAACAGCCTCCTCCACGTACTTGGGTAAATTGTAGAGATCCATGTGGTTGGCGCCCTTGACAACATGACAGCCCTTGTCCTTGGAAGCAGCTCGCTTGACGAGAACATCAGACATCCACTTGCTGCCGGCGTTCTCTCCAAAAATCGACAAGAATAGGCTGAGTCAGGTAAGTCCCAGTTTGTCGATCACGCCGTCGTCAAGTCCATTCTCTTACCAGGAGTTTCTGATGTAGGCATAGCGATATAACCAATGACTGATTGAGTGGAATGAAGTAGACATGCGATACGATACAATATACTTCCAATAAGAACAATTAGTTTATAGAAGGAGTTAAAGAGAGGGTTCTAAGAACCATTGGTTTTAGAAGGAGTGAACGAGAGAAGGGCAGTTGAATTATGCAGCTGTTCCCAGGTGCACTCAGATAAACCACCAGCAAACTTCTTTGCACGGTATGTACAACCTCGCGTACGATTATGACACTTCCAGAAATACATACTGTACCGGTACGAGTACTTATATGATACTTACACCTCTCCAGGTGTGACAATACGTAGACACCGTTCACTAATAGACTGGCTAGAGAAAGAAGCACGACTAGTGCAACCAGTTCAATACGGACGAGTCTACAGTTGTCACAGAATGCGAAGGACACCCTAAAGTACAACTCCGTTGAAAAACCACCAGCTCTGAATTGCAGCAGCACTCCTACTTGTACTCTCACACACCATACTACGCTTACAACGAGCCACCTCCTTGAGAAAGCATCAGCACAACCAACAGCTCATGCGTTGGTTCGTTGCACCACATCCAACACCGTACATAATCAGTGTACGCCAAGATGCAGACTCGTGATAGCTACCTGATGGACTTCATTCAACCATTACGTTTCTCAGGGCTCTCTCTACGATACCTCGCTTGAGATACTCGGTTGCGGCTCGCATCTACGATACCCGATTCAATCAACTGCGAGTACGTTTCTCAGTGACTCATGCTACACTTTAGACGCCTACGAAACCAGGCTCTTGATGCCAGGCTCTTGATGCCAGGCTCTTGATACAACTCTTGATCATTCAACCAAGTTCTCAGAGACACGTTCTCAAAAACTCGTGAGTCGTCGAGATTCGTCGAGATTCGATACCAGATTCATTCAACTACGTTTTTAGAGACTTGAGATTCGTCGAGATTCGTCGACATCCTCGTGCTACGCACTCGAATCTCTCGAATCTCTCGAATCTCCGTCTCTTCAAATTAAGAAGCTATATTTTAATATGTTATGGTATCTAATCAAATGACACTTAGTCAAACTTGCAAGTGGTGTCGAACTTGGGCTTGAGGTCGGAGCCGTAAACACCCCAGTACTTCTCAACGCCGGAAACCTCCTCGCCGTTGTCTCCCTTGGTGTCGGGCTTCCAGGTCTCGTCGAAAGCCTCAAACACCAGGGTGTTGATGCCCCAGGCTCGGATGGCACAGATACCCTCCTGCCAGAACTGGGCGGCCTGCTTGAGGCCGGGCTGGGAGTCGCCGAAAGCGCCTCCGTCGGTGGGCCATCCGGTCTCGCCAACCCAGAAGTCAATGTCGGTGGTGCCCTTGGTGGTCTGGATGGTCTGCAGAGCCTGCATGATGTCATCGAAGAAGGAGTACGAGGCGTTCTGCATGGTCTGTCCCTGCCAGTAGGAGAAGGCGTTGGCGAAGACCACGTCAGCAGCCTTGACAGCGGGGCTGGAGTAGCCGTCGACAATCACGTTCCAGGAGTCGACGGTGCCGACGGGCACGTCAAAGGTCTGGCCGTTCTTGTCCTTGATGCCCTTGAGCTGGGTCTTGATGTCGTTGATCTTGTCGGCCAGCTGCTGGGGGGTCATGTCCTTTCGGTACAGGGCCTCGGAGCCCACGGTGATGTAGGGCACGGTGGACTTGGACAGCCAGGGCAGGTAGCTCTTGAGAGCAAACTGCTCCGAGGCAAAGTGCTGGTCGTCGTTGGGCCACACGCCAATCATGAGCTTGAAGTTGGCGGCCTCGGCCACGGGGCCAAGCTCTCGCAGAGCATCACAGTCGCCGGCAGCGTAGATTCGGATGGTGTCGGTGAGACCCTTGAGGGCGTCAAGATCGGCCTTGTAGTCGCCGGCGTTCTTGCACTCTCCATCGGACTCTCGCTTGACTCCGAGGTCGACTCCGAGGCCTCCCAGAGCCATGGCGGAGGATGCCAGCGCGGCGGTAACGGCAGCAAATGTGAACTTCATAATAAATAACGAGTGTGGTGGAGTGTTGTGTGAAGGAAGAGAAAGGGACTGGGAATGCACAAGGTTGGGATTTTGTAAGCTGTCAAAACAACAGTGTTGTGCGGTAATTCTTAAAATAGACCCGTTAGGGTTTGCCGTGTAAGGAGGTAGGAGAGGTTGGGAAAAATAGGGAGGGGGTTAAACGGGTCTGTGCTGGGGTTTTATCACGTGATTTTTCGTACACCCATAAACACGACCGTCAATTTCGTTTCTAGCCCGTTTATACTCTCGTCACACCACCCCCTCCACGCCAAACGTGGGGTGGCATGTCTCCTGGAAACCTCGCCTCGTCTAAAAAGCTTATTTGCCTCTTGTTTGGAGCAACCGCCAAAAACAGGTGGGAGACGGGGCATCCAAACATGTGTGGAATGTGACGACGATGGGGGTTGTTGGCGTATTAGGGGATGGGGGGCAAGGACAAATCTACCCGTACCACCAGTTCTCACCACCAGCCCCTACCCTATATCACAACCCACGCGTGCTTGTAGTACGTAGCTGGTCGTTCGTTTTTAGCGTGTTTTGCCCTCGGTACGCCTCATCACGGCAACCGTCAACACCGCCCCAGCAAATGAGGTCAGGGGTGGTTTAGGGGTGTGGGTTAGGGTATTGTGGGTTAGGGGATGATGGTGGGCGGGATGTATTTGGTCCTTGCAATATATACGTACTCGTACCGGTACATACCATACCTGGTAGGACACTGATACTCATACAACTATTTGGTGCTATTTTTGCACAGCCAAAATCCTCCCCCAATCACGTGACGTCAAAAATCCCCAGTTGGGATGCGTGCATCTGGATTCGTCAATAGACTTTCGTTGGGAGAGAAGCGCAAAGAAAGGTGAATGGGAGGCAAGACTGAGACTGAGAAGGATGGATGAACGTGTGCGTTGTGTGGGCTTTAGTGATAGAGTGACTTAAGGGGTCAGCTGGGGGTATATATAGTCTCTGTGAGATCGGGAGTGCATATTGATGTGTCTACAATGCGCGGTAATCGTCCTACTGTGGTACGTACTCCCACTACTTGAACTTACTTGACTTGCAACCGCTTAGTTGGCTCAATAGTGAACCTGGTGAGGGTGTGAGAGAGGCCGTGTAACGGAAAACTACTGCTTCAAAGAAGTTCAAAGACGATGGGAAATGTTCTAAAAGCCAGAAACTCGTTCGTCCCATTTTCACATCTCCCGTTTCACCCTCCTCAACATCTCTGCCAAATCCATGAGGCACTTGGTCACATGCAGAGGATCAAAGTTAGTGCGAAATTACGGTACAGTACTTGTAGGCTAGTTCCTTAGACCCGATGTTTGTTGGTGTGAAATAGACGATAGTAGAGGGTGTTTTGAGATAGATAACGGGTCAGGTTTTGAAGCGCAGCCCTTCATTACCCACCACAACCTCCGTGTAACACCCTCAGTCTATATATACCCCCCTTGCCTACTCCTACTCTCTCTTTTGCCCCACACCTCAAGCACATGCAAACCAACTATGATAACGCTTACGCTACATAAACTCACATAATCGGCTACCTTCGACTCAACACCTGCCCACGACAGTCTTGAGTACCCACGACAACCTCTCAACACGTATCTCCAGCATGGAAATCTCAATAGCCATTCCGGCGGGCGCCAAGTACCGCATTTTGCGCGATCCGCACTGTCTTCCCAGAGTGCCTCGAAGCATCGCCAACGAGGTGGCTCAGGAGAAGCAGATTCAGCGACGCAGACGGCTAAGTGAAGATAGTGAGTGGCAGAGTAACATTTTGCTTCTTTCTCCCTTACTAACACAGTCCTCAACAGCAGAAGAGACAAGATCCACTTTGACCGAAGTCTACGCATTCCCGAGTGGAAAGAGTACCGATCTTCGGCCCACGATACCCCGTGCCAAACGCCTCCGCGACGCACGTCCGACTCGGCCATTGCAGACCTGTCGCCGCCGTCCCACGACGAGATCCGTAGAGTGCTGCTGGGCTGCTCCAACCAACCGCAGACCGACAACATCTTCTTCCCCTCCATCATGCAGGAGCGAGAGCCGAGTTTCCAGGACAAGGTGCGGTTTCGAAACCGGTTCTGGAAACAGCCCGCTCCCGGAAGCCGGACCCGCGACTTTTACGTCAACCGAACCGGCCAGAAATGGCAGGGCCATCCCGGTTGGCACCGGCTGTTGCGACGCCAGTACGCCTTTTGGGGGCTAGACCGGTGCTGGCGCGAAGAACGCAGCCAGTTTCTGCAGGACAAACGACGAGAAACGGCCTTCAACAAACAGCAAAAGCATCGGAGAACGACGATATGAACGATATGACCATTAGGCATATGCCAACTAACCCAGGATTTGAGTCTTAATAGATATTGAGGCGTGTATGGAGAGAAGATAGTGTGATAGTGAAATAGTAGTCTCTCAGGTGTAGATTTTGTAGGATCTAAATCAAGACAGACAATGAATACAGATGAGTTATCAGATCTGCATTGAACGATACCACTGGATGCTTGAAGAAAACGCTGTTTCTCAGGTCTACTCAAGCTATTCATGTCTATGTCATACTTGGCTCAAAATCACGTTTCATGCACCTCAAAAGTCATAAGAGCAGCTGTATATGATACCTGACAACTCCATCCTCAAATGCCTTAATCATTGAGACTGTGACACGAGTTATTATCTACTTTTTGCTTCGTTTAGAGCACTCCCTGTATATGTTTTGATTTGTTAGTTTTTGAGTGTTGATTTTAGAAAGGTCCAGACTTGGTGGTCTTACAACCCACTCAATACTCATCAGCTAAAGCTGTAATTTCTCACGTGATATCAGAAGACTCTATGGGGAACCCACTACCAATTTGAGCAAGATTGGACCACCCGAACCCGCGTTATATGAGCATCTTCAGCGTATGATTCGAGTCCCCTCAAAATGTGACTTTACTCGATAAGGAACCCCCCCACAAAAAGTGACATTACTCGATAAGGGGAACCCTCACACGGCTGAAAGTGAGACTGTTACAAAGAGCTGCTCGCGGCGGTCATTCTGGTGCCACTTTTGTCAGTATTGGGTGGCGAAACATCTGCCGAAGAGTAATTACTTGTATCGCACAGTTGGATGGTTTCTTGCTCTAGAGATCACAACAATGTCTAACTCTAGAGGTCGGCAAACAGAAACGGTCATCGTTATCCGGTCTACTCCCGTATACTCTACTGTAGGATCACATTGACTATAGAATTAAGCAATAAATACGGGGAGCACAGCGCTCAGGTTACGCCTCATAGTGGAACAGGGAGGTGTCGTTGTCGTCTCGTCGAAGATACTCGCGCTCCAACAGCGACTCGATACAATGCTTGATGGTGGGGATGGGCGGCTTGAACCGCGACACCAGCTGCTTGGTCACCTCGCCCACCAGGTTGTTGTGGTTGAGGGTCTTTCGCGACTTCATGACCCGCACGATGGCCGCGTCAATCTCGCTCTGCCGCGCCTTGTCGATCTGCACAATGGTGGTTTCGCGCTCCACGTCCGTCTCGGCCCGCGTCACGTTGATGGCCAGCACCCGGATCTTGGTCATGGGCGCCTCGAAGTTGTCGTTGAAGAAAAACTCGTCCGTCTCGTTCACGTCCTTGGAGAAGGGCACCTTTTTGAGCAGCCGCGTCTTGGGGGCCACGGACACGGACTGCAGATGCCGCTTGAGATCCGTCACGGGGATGCCCGTGTCCATCTGGATGCGGTGGAACGAAATGCTCTGGTCGCCCACGTCCTGGAACAGCATCAGAATCGGCATGATGGGCGTGGGCACGTTGACCTCGTGGATCTTCTTTTTGAACTTGATTCGGATGTCCGCGTTGCCGAGATTGGGCACCCAGTCCAGCTTGCGGCCGCTGTGGGCCTTGCTGTAGTACTGCTCAAACTGCTTGCGCGCGTCCTCGGCCTCGTGGCAGTGGATCAGCGAGTAGTTTGCGCCCTGGGCAATCGACGACGACCAGTAGGTGCCCGAAAGCAGCGCCACGGTGAGCTCGACCTTTTTGGCCGAAGAGGGCTCCGAATCGGCCGTGATGGACGCCCGGCTCTTGCGGAAAAACTCCATTTCGTCGGCAGAAGTCGCAATGTCCTTGAACATGCCCTCGAACTTGGACGTGAAGGCTCCTCCAGCCGCCATTTTGAACCGCGAAATGAGCTGGCGCTCAGCATCGTCCGACAACGACTTAGAGTTGAGCAGCCGTTTGCCCAGATGCGCCTTGTAGTAGTTTTCAAACTGGTCTTTGTCGGTGATGAAGTTGAAGCAGGCCACGGTGGAGTCCAGAATCGCGCCCACCTCCTCGTCGCTCTTGCCCTTGAGCGCCTTCTTCATCAGATGGTCAATGTACAGCGACAGGTACTCTGCGACGCGCTGGTGCTTGTTGACAAACTCGACAAACGCCTCGTCGATGCTCTTGACCACCTCGACGTCGTTTTCGAAGCACTTGGCCGTGATCTCCGTGAACTCGTCGCGCATCGTCAGCACGTCCGTCACCCACTTTTGCGCCAGCGCCGTCTGCTGCACTCCGGGCTTCTTTTCCTTGCGCGCAGCCTCCACGGCCGCCTTGGACGCGGTGTTGAGATTCTGGCCCTCGGCGACAATCTGCTCCTTCAGCAGATGGTGCAGCAGCGACCGTTGCGGGAAGCCCTTGGAAACGAGCCGGTACAGCGTCTTGAGCTCGTCGAACTTTTTCGCCTGGTACCACTTGCGAATCTCGGAGCCGGGCAGAGCCATCACCTCGGGCAGCTTGGTGGACACGAGCTTGACGGTCAAATCGCTCACCAGCGGAGAATACGCCTGCGACTCCAGAGCATAGTACTTGGACCGTTTCTCCTCATCCTCCAGCCAGCCAGAGACCTTGGTCACGTAGACCACGGGGTCCTTGTTGCCGTCCAGCAGGTCTCGAGCCGCCTGGGAGTAGTAGCTTGTGGTGGCGGCCACCAGCTGGTCCGAAAAACAGTGCACCAGCACACTCTCCTTGTTGGTCTTGGACTGGGGCAGCAGGTCCAGCATGGACAGCACGCTCTTGACCACCATGCGGTCCACCATTTCGCCCTCTCGTTCCCGCTGGATCTCGTTGATCAGCACCTTGTACAGGTACTCGGCGAACGGTCCAGTGCCAACCACATGGTCTCGGAACAGATGCAGACCCAGGTCGGCCAGCTTGGGAGGCGACGAGGTGTTGTCCAGACAGTACACCCGGTCCAGGTACATCATCACGTCGCTGATCATCTTGGTGCACGTCTGGTGGTCGCTCCACTGCTTGTTGAGGCCCTCCAGAAACTTGGGAGCCAGAGATAGATCGTCTCGAGCGACCACGACGTACGGATCAAAACCGGCCTGCACCCGGCCCAGGTGCGCCGAAATCTGACACTTGACGGCGTCGTACAATTGCGCACTCATTTTGGAAATGACCAGCTGGTAGGAGGTGCGGTAGAGCAGTTCGAACGAGAGTGGCGAGGACTCGTGTTCCTGGATTTTCGTCATGGCGGAGGCCAGGATCTCCCACGACTTGTCGAACGACACCGACGACGTCACCTTGGCTCGCGGCGCCTTGATTTTGCCCCTCTGAGTCGTCATTTTCATTTTTCTCGAGGTACGATAAGGACGGTGGGTTTGGGGGGGTGGGTTCTAGGTTGGCATAAAATCACTGATATGAAATGTGGTGCACACGGTGCACAGTCTAGAGATTAAGGTTTACACACACAGAATAATCCCAATCTTGTGCATAGCCATAGAGCTGGCTGAACCAAAATGTGGTACGAGTACATACGGAGTAGTTCTCCACCAAAACCCCTACAACGGTCAAAGTACAATATTATTACCAACTAAATTAGTTTTATGAGAGGTGATTTTGTGTGCGAATATGTGTGCGAATGGGGTGCGAATATGTGTGCGATTATATGTGTGTGATATGCCTAAGGTGTCGACAGGCCGGTGGCTCTCAGCCCCAATCGACTCCTGCCAAACAGATCACACAATGCAGAGCAAACGATGCAAGATAAAACGAGGGCGGACACGATGCCATGTCGCCAGAGAAGAACGAAAGTGTGTAGAGAAATAGAGACCCGAGGGTGTGTGCCAGAAACCATAGCACAGCACCGTACGCGCGGGGTAAAAAGAAAGCCCAAAGAAAACACTGAGCTCCTTCAAGATCGCCGCCGCCGACCCATGCCTCGAGACTTGTTGTTGCTGTTGTTGTGCCGACCAGGAGAATCCTTGCCAGACGAGTGGTAGCCCTTGCCGAGAAGCTCCCGCTGCTCACGGGGCTCTCGCTCCCGAGGCTCTCGCTCCCGAGCAGGTCCCTGGCCCTCCCGCTGGTCTCCCGGGACGGAAACCTGGTGAGCCACCCGCCACCGCTCGTACCGCTCGGCGAGATCGGACTCCAAAATGTTAACGCCGTTGAGCTGGCTGCCCACCGTCAGCCAGCCGGGCCGAAGATTGTTTTCACGCCCAAACAGCTCCAGCTTGCGGCAGGACCGGCCCACCATCCGCTCCACAATGTCGTAGAGCTCGTCGGGCTTCTGGCTCTTGTCTCGAGCGTTGGAGACGACGGTGTCCACGTCGAGACCGCGGGTTAGCCACTCGGGCGTGCCCTTGACGCCGATCAGAACGTGCTCCTTGGAGTGGTTGAGCCAATGCCCGGTCCGGCCGGTGCAAATGGTCCGTCCCAGCTGGTTGGTCTTGCACCAGACAATCTCCTGGACGTCGGTGTAGCCCCACTTTGCGAGACACTTGCGGCCCACCTCGGAGGTTCGGCCCGTGACCCACAGCAGAAACACGCCCTCCTTCTGCAGACAGCCCATGTCCAGCGCCTGTAGATCGCTGTCGTTGATGATGAGCTTCTGTGAGTTCATGTGAATGTCCCAGGGCGGGTCGGCGATGATGGCGGCAAAATCGCCAAACACGGGCAGCGCAATCTCCTTGAGGTTGCACGTGATCCACTGGGGAGGCAGCACCACAGAGAGCATGGGGTCCGTGGAGTAAAAGTACGACCGGGGCTGGCGGGGCCGCTCCGCAGCAGCATCGTTGCTGTGGTTCTTGGCCCGGCTGGGTCGGCCTGCGTAGTCGGGCATCTTGACCTGGTAGTGCAGGAACCGGCAGCTCTTGGACTTGTAGCACTTGTCCAGGTACGAGCAGTCCTCCAGGGGCCGCTCGGTGTGGGCCATGATCTGGGGCACGAACCGGACCTTGCTGTGGCAGTCGGAGCTGCACTCGTCGAGGGACGAGTGGGGGCAGAGGCCAATGTGGGGCTTCATGGGCGCGAGCTGGGCCTTGGCCAGGGCCAGCTGGAACACGGCCGAGGGCTCGTTGACGAGCTGGTTGATCTCGTTCTCGAACGTGAACATGGAGGAGGAGGCCAGGGGCTCGTCCAGCAGCTCGGCAATGTGCGATCTGGAGACCTTGGCGTTCCAGGTGGGCGAGCTGACCATGGTGGTGCAGCTGGACGCCGAGCCCGTGAGAGGCGACGACCCGGCGCTGGAGAAGCTGGAGTGGGTCTTGAGAGTGATACCGGGAGAAGGAGAATTGTCAAAAATGTCTGCGTTCAGATCAATCTTCTCGAGGTCGAGAGGAGCAGGGAGTCCCTGGAGAGCCTTGGGGGCTGGTGTCTCTGGCTTGGCGACGACAGCGGGCATGGTGAGCCGCTGGAGGAACCCCGAGAGCACCGGGACCGAGAGGTGGTCGACGGTGGTCTTGCCCTCGTGGGTGGAGTGGACCAGGTGCAGGCCCATGGGGACGAGGGCGGCGAGGTGCTGCAGGCTGTCGATGAACTGGGACAGGGGAGGAAGGTCCTGAATGTCATGGGGAGCGGCGGGGTTGATGGCGGCCGCTAGGAGGAGTCGCAGGTTGAAGGCTCGCAGCGGCAGCATGCACACCACCTTGTCCGGGCACTGGGCCAGCAGAACGAGAGTAGGTAGGAACTGCATGGTGGGGAGTGTTGATTGAGGGGGTACGGTGTGTGACAGAGAGGTTGCTGTGTCTGTGTCTGTGTCTGTGTCTTGTGTGAGACAGCAATGGTACTGAGGTATGTGTCTGTGACCGTGTGTGTGTGACTGTATGGTGCAACAGTCTGTGTAACTTGTACCTGTTGATCTGTGTCTGTGTCTGAGCTGATCTGTGTCTTACAGACAGGTCAAGAGAAGAAAAGTGTGAGTGGGCGAGTGCGTGTTTGTTTGTGTCTGTGTCTGTGTCTGTGTGGCGGTATGTTTGGTTGCGTAGGAAGGGTCTGTTGCGAAGGGTGTGTGATCCAGAGCTAATCAGTACTCGTACCGGAAGAAGGGGTTTATATATGAAGGCACAGTATCGCTCCCTTCTATAGACGCGGTGTGTGAACAAGTCAACTCTATCTTCCTGTCACACTGTCCAAGTAACTCACTCTTCTAAAGCTACAGTGCTGTAGGTCCCCAAGATATAGACCTGTGCACACCCGATCCAAACATGACGGGTACCGTTGGAAAGCCATTCTCGACAGGTCACCACACATGGTGGAATGAACCACATTGGAAGCCTCTAGCACGAATACAACGGCCGTCAAACATTCCCAAATCCCTGCCTTTCTTTCCTCTGGGTATCCCTTTTTTTGGCGTATCCCAAAACAGCTCTCCATCCTCCAATATCGCAGACCTGTGCGTTTTGCATCTTTACCAACATGTCCAGATGTGGCTCAGAACGGCTAGCCACGTCGGAGGGTCAGAAGACATAGATATGTGGCCATAAGTCATGTGACATCGCACCGGGAATCACAGATTAGTCATCGTTCGATGTCTGCCACCACCACATTCTCTGACATCACCATAGTCACTGGTATCACTGGTATCACTGACATGTTGGTGTCCAGACTCACATTTCAGACTTCTCATATTGAAGCTGAAACCTTATCATAAACCTTATCTGAAACTGGGGTCGCGTCCAACAGTGATGTATCGAATCATATGACCTACGTAAAATGTGGAGGGGGCTGGGGAAAGAGTTACAAATCTGGATAGTAACCAGAATATCTGCGACCGCCCATTTTGAGCGTCATCTCCAGGTTTCCTAATCGAGATCCAGGGTTAGGGCCAACACCACCACGATACCCATCAGGGCTAGGGCTTCGTGTTAAGTTTACCTACTCCCGCGTTGCCGGGACAACACCCCAAACAAACGCGTAAACCGTAATACGTAAATATACAGAAACCTCCACCACTTTCCGAATCGATCCGTCAACACGACCAAAGCAGCATTTTCCGACATGGCACGACCCAACCGACGACGGTCTTCCGGCCGGTTCCTTCAACAGGGCGAATCCGAGCCTTCTCTGCAAAAATTGGTCCACATGAACGACGACGCTGCCGAAAAGCAAAAGCGAAGACAGTCCAAACGGCTCAGTATTCTTCCTGGAGCCGTTTCTCTTGGTTCTCCAGGCGCTCAAGCTGGAGAGGATGTTGATGAGGGCCTCCGAGATCATCTGAACAATGCTGCTCCTCAGGTTCCTATCATGGCTAATTTCGAGGAGTGGATGAAGATGGTGAATGACAACAAGATCAATGCGCAGAATTCGTGGAATTTCGCGCTGATTGACTATTTCCACGACATGTCGTTGCTCAAGGAGGGCGACGGAATCAACTTCCAGCGGGCCTCCGTCACTCTCGACGGTTGTATGAAGATTTACTCGTCTCGTATTGATTCTGCCGCTACCGAAACCGGCCGACTGTTGACTGGTTTGGCCACAAAGCAAGGACGAGAAGATATAGGCAACGAGGGCGATGAGGAGGAGGGCGAGGAGGGTGAGGAAGGAGAAGGCGGCGAGAAAAAGAAGAAAACGTCGCGTCCTCGAGGAGTTACACTCGCCAAGAGTTTCGAAGAGAACGCAGCCAAGAAACTCGAGCTGGAGCTGTCCATTGATCCGCTTTTTAAGAAGATGTGCGCTGATTTCGACGAGGGAGGCGCCAAGGGCATGTTGATGAACTCTCTGGGCATCGACAAGAACGGTCGTGTTGTTTTCGATGGTGACTTCGACCAGGAGATTTCCAAGGGCGATTTTGCCGCGGATCTCAGCGAAGACGAAGACATGGAGGGCGATGATACTGCTGCCGACAGCTTTTCGTTGCAGCAGCTGGGCGCCAAGTTTTTCCCCGACTTGTCCGTTCTGGCCTCCAAATCCGTGTGTCCTTCGGCTGGAATGATCGAGGCTGCTCTCAGAGACCCCAGCAATCTTCCCGAGGGTCTTCAGATGGACAATTTGGACGACCGGCCGTCTTCCGCCATGCCTGAGCTCGATTACGGTGGCGACGACGACATTCTGGACGACGCAGCTCTTGGAGATGTTGGTTTTGACGACTTTGGAGGAGCAGATGATGATGGTCCTGTTGGAGGAGTTGAAGACTTTGAGTTCGGATACAACCCCATGAACGAGCAGTACGCCGAGATTGCTCAGGATGTGGCTGTTCCAGGAGGCGTGGGTCCTTCTGATCCGCGGTACAAGCCCACTATCAACGAGGCCGATCTTCTGGCGTACTTTGACCACACTCTGAAGAAGAACTGGGCCGGTCCGGAGCATTGGAAGGTCCAGAAGTTGCGAGGAGTGATTGAGGAGAAGAAGCGGGCCGTTGAGAACGAGGAAGGAGCAGACGAAGAAGACGGAGGAGATAAGAGCAACAAGACCAAGAAGAAGACGGCTCCTGTGGAAGTCGACTTTTTGTCTGAAGATAACGATATCGACGAGGCTGTGCTGTTTGGACGACCCGCTCACATGTCTGCCCTGGCTCTTTCAAAAACCCAGCAACGATCCGAAACCAACAATCTGCTCCCCAACGACGAGCACTTTTCTACCGATAATCTCGTCAAACTGTTCATCAAACCAGGCAAACGAATCACAGGTCTGCTGTTCAAACACAGAGTCACTCTGCAGAGCGAAAAGGACGCGGACCAGCATTTCTGGGCCCAGCATTTCAACGAGGAGCTCGCAGAGTACGGAGTCCAGGGTCCTGAGCCAGAACCGCTCGGTCTGCCTGACCAGAACGACGATGGAGACGATTTCGGCGGGTACGACGACTTTGACGACTACGGAGGAGTCACAGATATGGGTGGACCGCACAACGCGTCGTTTCTGGGGCTGCCAAAGGCCCATCCTGAGTACGTGTCTTACGCCAAGGTGGCCAAGAGAGTGGACGTTCGTAAACTGAAGGACAATCTGTGGAGAGTCATGGATTACGAAAAGGTGGACGAGCTGGTGGATAACGATGTTGACAACGACAGCAAACCCACGCTCGACGAGAAGAAGTTCACGCAGCTGGTGGAACAGGTGGGAGCCGAGTATCCGCGACAACAGAAGCAGGAGATCTCCACGTCGTTTGTGTTCATCTGTCTGCTGCATCTGGCCAACGAGAAGGGTCTCAGTATCGATCAGCAGGACGATCTGGCGGACCTGGCCATCAGCAAGGATTTGAACGTCCGTCTCGATCAGCTTGGAGCGTGATCGGTGAGAGGGAGAAGTTGTGTAATTTATTGATAGTATTATGTAATGAGTGTACAATATGATGATTGGTGGTGTAGTCATGTGACTAGGAGATGAAAGTCTTGTGTACTGTTTCGCACCACTTTATGAGTACAGTAGTGGACTTGTACTTTTGGATTTATCAGGAATATAGGTCCCTTTAATGCAGCCAAAACACAGCTAAAATACAAAACAATTTTCATAACTCGCAATAAACAAGATATCAACATGAGAGTAACTCCATAGGACAGCCCACAGCCGAAATATATTTGTCATTGTTATTACCCTATTATTCCAATTTTGTCCGATTTTTTATGCACTTCTAAAAAGTTCAAAAATTTGCGGGTCACGTGACCAAAAACCCCGCTGGCGGAGGCCACGTTTTCCAAAAAATCACGAAATTGCCTGGCTAGCTCAATCGGTAGAGCGTGAGACTCTTATTCCAAGGTCATCTCAAGGCTGTGGGTTCAAGCCCCACGTCGGGCTTTCTTTTTGGATACGAGTGATCCCAATTTTTTGTGAGCTGTTTGGACAGGTATGTTTCCCTTTTCGCCCTCAAACTCTAAATGGATCACGCACACAAAATTCAGGGGCTGTCTAACGTGATGACGTAAATAAAGGGGTGTATGAGAATGGCCTGACGAGAGTGATTTTGTAGTGGTGAGCGGATCTGAAATCGAACCTCGGTCTTTATATATATCTGGGGTAAAAAAAAACAATGACAAAACCCCGCATTTGCACGTTTTCAGGGATCGCCATTCAGCCCCAAAACCCACCAAAACGGGTTACATTGACCGGTGGTTTGATTGCACACGGGTAGGTTGCTAAAGGTGCTAAAAAAGGAGCTAGTGTCGGATCGGACGTGTTCGTGTTTATGAGGGGGAGTTCAAGTTAGACATGCGGCAGTACAGTAGCTATATATATAGACGTGTGCTCGTATCGAACACTCGTAGGCACTGTAGATCAGGGCAGCCAAGAGAGTGTGAAAGAGAGGCTGTTAGAGTCAGGCAACCACGCCTTTATCTACGATACTCCATAATATCAACACCATCCAGGCCACGTGTCCACATGCGATCACCCCTGAGTATTTGTAACGTGACCTGGGGCCAATTTGTGTGATTGAATGGAGCATGCTGATATTTCTGGTCACTCCTCCCCTCCCACATTGTAATATGCACCACCCTGACACACATACACACGCACGCACACAATAGCGTATAGCATATGACGTATACCTACAGTACACCCGCCGTGGAGTCTAACTAACAGTAACACAACAATCCACCAGTTCCAACTGCCGCTAAAAGATGACTGTGGGGAACGGCAAGACGACGGTAGACACGGTCGACGCATCGGACGGCCCCGCGAAATCCCCCGAAGTCGCCAACTTGGCAGATCTGTCCGACGACCGGATCCAGGCGCTCAAGGACGAAATCGCCCGGCGCAGCATGTCGCTCCAGGCGCTGGAATCGCTGGCCCAGGAGCTGCCCAACAAACGAGACAGTGTGGGCGACCCCTCGGCCGAAGACAGCATGCTGCATACCGGAATCGTGGGGCTGTCGGAGAGTAGCAGCAGCAGCAGTCCTAACTTGGCCTCAACACAATCGGGGTCGACTTTGGATCCCAAGGTCAGAGAACACTCCTCCCTTCCTCTCAACCACAACCACAAACGAGACAGCAACGCGTCCAAGTCGTCACGAGACTCCATGTACGACCACACCTACATCAACCAGTTCATCCAGAAGGGGCTGTCGGACTCCGTGGGCTCCAACACGTCCAAGGTGATTGCGGGCCTGCAAAACTCCATTGACACGCTGCGACGGGAACTCAAGGACCAGAACGCCAAGTACGTCGAGGCGAAAAAGGGCCGCGACGCGCTGTCCAAGCGCTGCGACAACCAGACGCAGTCCATGGAGTCGCTCAAGCACCAGAACGAAATGCTCAACACCATGATCGAGCGCAAAGAGCGGCAGATCCAGGAGGTGGAGGGCAAGCTGTCGATGCAGCGGATGCGCGCGCAAAAGCTCGAAAAGGAGCACTCCGACAACGAGGCCAAAATGCACGACATGGAGGAGCGCACTGCCGACGCCGAAGACAAGTACAACCATCTCCAGGCAGCCGCAGACGCCTCGGCAGACGGCTTTCGACGCAAGGAAGAGTACCTGCGGGCGGAGTTCAAGACGCTGCAGCAGTCGATTTCCGAGGTGAGCGCGGCGCAGGCCGAAAAGCTGCAAAAGGAGGAGCTGTGGAGACAGGAGATCATCAGCAAGCTGGCCAAGGAGGAGGAGCTGCGCAACCAGATACACAAGCACCAGGTGGACTTTGAGACGCTGGCGGCCCAGCGCGAAGCCAAGATACAGGCCATGTTGGCGGACTTCAAGCGGGGCATACAGGGCCATGGGTCGACGGTGGATGGTGCGGTGCTGAAACTCGAGCAGCTGTCGCGGGAGACTACAGACGCGTTGGAGGCGCTGAAAAAGAGTCAGCGCGAGCTGGTCAAGGAGAACGAGCAGTTGCGCGAGGAGAACGGCAGGAGCGTTAGTAGTTAGGTGGGGGGTAAAGAGATAACAACCAGACCATGTCAGAGGGTCGATCTTGACTACTTTGGAGCTCTTTGAGTTGAGCCCACTCTCTAGGGACTGCCAGAAGAATGGGATCTGACTATTGTCGCAGTCCGATCTAACCATTCAGCAAGTCATCAGGTCGACTGATCCATCGCGACACACCAGGTACAAAGGGTGGTGTGCCTCCAACAGGATCCGTGCAATGCACATAGCTACAAGTATGTAGGCAGTACGCAGTACGAGTACTTTACTTTACAATTGTTATAGGTACATGGATATAGAAGATACCGTTATTCAGTTATCGCAGTAGTCTGCTCTTGCCGTCACCGCAGTAGCCCTTTACTCTGGCCCTGCTCAATAATGTACAGCTCAATCTTTCCATCTTTGCCTCCCACCGCAATCCATCTCGTAGCTAGAGCTTTAGTCAGGCGGGGGTTGGTCGTAGAATCGCTTGTTGTCGAATCGTCTGTTGACGGACTCGAGAAAGCAACACAGCCAACACCTTGTCGTTCGTGAAACACGCTGATCTTGGAAATATCGTCGTAGCTGAAAAGTCGCACCTTTCCGTCCCATCCCGCCGTCATGATGAGATCTCCTTCTGAATCGAGCTGCAGAGAAGAAAGACCCGAATGGCGCACATTGACCGCATCCAGGGGGGTTGATTTAGGTGGTTCTGACTCGATAAATTGTTTTTGCTCTTCGTTCAGGTCGATAATGTCAAACCCTCGAACCACGTTTTGGGCTGGCTCCAGTTCCGGCGAATCTTGCACCTCGACAATTTTTGGCGAGGGGGGACCATCAGGCTGACGTTCGGGCTCCCTTTCCTCCTCCTCCTCCTCAGGAATGATGTGGTCGTTGATCGGATGCTTGACAATCAGAGAGTCTGCCGAAGAAGAGACAAACTCGTTTTTGAACGGATGAGCTCTGACGGACAAAACAGGCTGAACATGGCTAACCACGTAGTAGTTGAGAATAGGCGTGTAGCGGCTTCTATCGGAAACGTCAAACACAGCCACTCCTCCTCCTTCATAGCCTACTATCAGTTTTTTCTTGTTCTTGATATGCAGATCCATGACTATCCCCGTTTTGGCGCCGTTCACACGCGGGTGAATGTCGTTCCAAACCACCCGAAACGCGCCATCCGTCCATTGCAGCAGCTCCACCTTGTCCGAGTTGTCCAGATCGGGTTTCGCCAACAACCCATCGTTCCAGGCCACCTGACAAAAATTGAGAGAGTTGACCGTCAACGAATATGTCAACCAGGGTTTGGGGTAGGCAGAGGTGGACTCCCCAGATACTAACCCGCCCGGAGGCTTCACATTCAAGCCACTCTTGCCCTGAGAATCCAGCTCAAGACGCCGAACATACAACTTGTCGTCTCTGCCTTGAGTCAACAGATGAGTCTCATCCATCCACACCAAAGACAAGATGGCTTCATGGTGCGCTTTCCAGATTGCCAGCGGTCGACGCGTGACTAGCGACCACCAGAAAACCCATCCACTCTCGTCTCCTGAAACGAGAGTCGCGTTGTGGAATCGTAGACTGGTGACGGGGTGGGTATGTCCTCGTAGTAGAGCTACGGGTACGGGAGATCCTGACAAGTCCATGTGTGGGGGAGGGAGAGAAGAGGGGGAATCACGTGATTGGACTTAGGCGGTGATCAGCGTTAGTCAGCAATCGCAGCGTTAGTCAGAAATCACAGCGTTAGTCAGTATGGACAGTGTTTAGTAAGCGATCAAAGATGAGAACGATCCAGTGCTGTGATGTCAAGTCCCAAATGGAGAATCATGGTGCATCTGGAACATGTCTCGTAATTTGTCGACCACAAGGGTTAGGGAAGTTTTGGAAATATCGGTGGAGTCAGCGGAGTGAGGAGAAGTCGACAATTAAACGAAACCTCCAATTTCTCCGAAATTCATTCAAAAAATACGAAACGTGAAGGCGGACATGGAAAACCTTAATGGCCAACAAGGTTATATTGATCTCGGCACTTTGGGCTGTTCAAAGAGGGGTGTATTATGGCTGGATTTGGCCAATTTCGAGTAAAATCAGCTGATGGGGGGAAACTAGACAATTTCATCGAGTTATCTCGGTTCAATTGCCGCTAGTTATTGATTTATAAGCGTCTCAAATCGGTGTTCAAGGTTACGTAAGTCTAATTACTTGTAAATGGTTTTTGGCTGAACATTGCTGTTGGTTGTGTAAGAAGGAAAAGAAAGGAGGCGTGGAATTGGTGCATGTGTAAATCAATTGACATTAGATTGCAGTTTGTGTAATTACCGACCTTACTAATCACAACTCCTACCCCTAACCCTGGGGATTGTCTCTTGCTCTGCACAATGACGAAACGCACACTGTATGGTGCTCCGTATGCGCATCAATAATTGTTTAATCGTAATCACAATAAAAAAAAAGTCGAGTGGCTGGTGCACATCGAAACGAGAGGGTGATCAAAAGGGGCGGTTTTAGCAAGCAGAACAGCTGACAGCTCTAGCAGGACACTAACACGGACCCCCAGAAATCAATTGTGTGTTTTCCCGCTCGAAAATGGGCCTTCCTAAGCCATCTAGAGTCCACCATAGATGCCGTGGGAGTGCATGAATCTTTTAATTTTCTTTTGCAACCCAACCCAACCCAACCCAACCCAAGTTGCCCATTGCCTCTCTCCTTTCGCACCCAGCCAACCACATTGGTACGAGTACTCACCACACGCACCTCCACAGCTACAAGTACGAGCACCCTCGCTTTCGCCCACACCTCTTGCCAACACCCGTCTGCTCACTCATCTTTTCCCCTCATCGCTCTAGCACGGAAATCCCAAGGGCGTGATTATTCGCACCACCCACCAAGAGCCCAACAACGCTACTTACCTCAACAGAGCACGCTTAACCGAACCTGCGCAACCGTCTCCACCACGACGTAACACGCCACACATACTCACCCACACACACCCCCCACACCGCGACCATGCTAGCCCGCCGTCTAGGAGCGCTTGCCACCACCACCACACTGTCCACTAGCGTGTCGAGAGCCGCCTGTGGATTGCGCAAACCCAATTCCGCTTGGGACATATATAGACGGGCCGTGTCCCCGACTTTGCTCTCCACACCATCCCAGAGAATGCCTTTGGTGAGTATGACTGAGGAGGATAGGAGTTGGGAGGAGGAATGGAGGAATTCGGGGGATTGCACCTACTTATACATTGAGTGGATGGGGACACAGACACAAACGTTACACCACGCTTGTGAGGTATAACTACCCCGCTCAACTAGATGGTCAAAACGAGATGGTTACAAGCAGACAGTCAGAACCACAGTCAGAACCAGACGGTGACTGGGGCTATGTGGACTGGCTCAATTCAATGGCATCGTGCGACACCCCCCAGTTGACCCCCACGCTGCGTACTACTATGTGCTCTACCTACTAGCTACCTACCCTTGCAGTAGCACCACAAGACACAGGTAATAGTACGAACGCACAAGTAGTAAGCAACTGCAGAGCCCCCCACTCGCTCTAGCGGCATCCCCCACTCGCAATCGATAGCTCATCCCCCCACCCCCACTCCATAGCCGCTAAGCTCATGGAGTCAGCCCACAACCCTTCCCCTCGCCACTCAATTGAGTTTGCTGTCAACCGACTTTGGTACTAACCCAGATTACTATTTCCGCCGCCCTGACCGAGGGATTCAAGAAGCACGAGGTCGTGCCCGACGTGATCGACGAGTTCGATCCCAACACTCTCCTCGAAATCACCTACGGAGGCGAAAACGTGGTTGCCGTCGGCAACACCCTGGCCGTGGCCGACACCCAGCACAAGCCCTCCATCCACGCCTCCTTCCCCAAGGACACCGAGGGCTCCTACACCCTGGTGCTGACCGACCCCGACGCCCCCTCCCGAACCGACAACAAGTGGTCCGAGTACTGCCACTACATTGTGTCCGGTCTCAAGCCCGGCGTTGTGGCCGAGGCCGAGGGCGCTGCTGTCGAGCTCGATCTGTCCAAGGGCAAGGAGCTCATCCCCTACATGGGTCCTGGCCCCCCTCCCAAGACCGGCAAGCACCGATACGTCTTTGTGCTCTACAAGGAGGGCTCCAAGTCTCCCGAGGCTCCTGCCGACCGACCCACCTGGGGCACCAACGTTCCCGGCTCCGGTACTCGGGAGTGGGCCAAGAAGAACGATCTGACTCTCGTCACCTCCAACTTTTTCTTTGCTCAGAACGTTGAGCAGTAAGCCGCATGACGCCGCTGTCATGTGATCTATGAATAAATTAATGTCTTTACCTTACAAGTAATTGAAACACTGGTACTAGTTTTTTGCCCCCAAAATCGAATGGCGCATGTAACGCTGGGATGCCAAACCCTAAACGAAATAAACTTCCACTTATCTCTGCACGAACCTATCTCAGAATACGTCGATACATGTTGACGGATAAACGGTAAAGCGGGTTGATTTTTGCGCTGATTTTTTTGTTTCCACACTGATGGCAACGTAAAGATCACGTGTGCAAAATTTGAACCCGAAAACCTGGCCACAGCCCGAGTTAAAGTCTTCCCCTCATCTCGATGGACTGCAGCAACCGTAAAAGGCTAACTTTTGACTAGACATACGATGCACACGGCTTGCCTAATCGGTTATCGATATTTGCTCTCAGATGCGTTATCTGACTACGAGGGTTTGGTGGTGGTCCACGGTACTTGTAGTGTTTCTGTGGTTCGGTTATCGGTATGTTTCCACCCGGCTATCGACGCTCGTTATTCTATCAATCTATTAATGTGATGCTATTTGATACGATGCTAATGGATGGACTGGTGTTGAGGTGAAGGAGCTGTGAAAGCGACAACAGCTGTAGACTCACTGTGTAGACTCACTGTAGTAGACTCACTGCGTAGCCTGTAGCAGACCCATAGTAGTAGACTCGCTTCGCTCGTCTACCGCCTACTGCTTCATTCCAATCTTGTAAAACTTGAGCTGCTCAAGCACAATATAAGTGAGAATGGTCTGAGGCCCCAGTCGGACGAACGAGGGCAACCAGCCTCGGAACATGAACAGAGGCCCCTCCTGCTTGAAAGCCTTGAAGAAAATGGTGAACGCCGAGTCCTTGGAATGATGGGCGTGTGCGTTCATGATTCGGGTTTTGACGACATCCACGGGAGAACACACGGTGGTGGCCATGAGACCAGCCAGCAGCGACGCCGAGAAATGCGTCGACTTCTTGTCGGGGTTCATTCCGAGGTGGTTGACCAGCACAGCCTTGAAGGAGTCGTAGGAGACCATCTGGGAGGACGTCATGAGAACTCCACGGGTACAGTTGGGACCGAGACCACGGAACATGGCCCGCACTCCCTCTTCTCGGTACATTCGAATGAGCCCGTCAAACGCGTGTTTGTAGTTTCTGCGCTGGTCTTTGGGCAAGGACTGGTCGTTTTGCATTCGGATGTTGATGATATCGGCCGGGTTTCCCACGATTCCGCCAGAAATGCCGGCAATGACGGAAATGGGCAGCAGCACGTACATGGGGGGGTTCTGGTCTCGTTTGTGGGGGTTGTAGTAGTAGGGCGCAACCTGTTCCTTGAGATACTCGTACATTCCAAACCGCATGGTGGAGTAGGTGGAAAGACGCAGCATGGAGGCTGAGAGCCCCGAGTAGACTCCCGTGATACCCTCGTGTTTGACCACGTTGACGAGGGTGCCGAAGAGGCCCTGGCCTCGGGTTTTGGCCGTTTGAAGCCGCACTTTGGCGAGATCAAGCGGATGGGTGAACACGCCGGCCACCACCGATGCAAATCCTCCGTACCAGAACGGGTAGTGGATTTTCGCGGTCGCGGGCACCTGTGCGAGGGTCTCTGAGGATTTGGCTCCGAGTTTCGACTCCATTGGCAGGTGTTTTTGTAACGTTGTCATTGTGTGTGAGTGTGAGTGTGTAGAGTGGGTTGTGTGTTTGTGTTTGTGAAGAGTAGGTTGTGTGTGTGTTTGTGTGCGTTAAGTGTTGCGTCTGTGTCTGAGTGTGTTTACGTCTTGTGTCTGACTAGTCGTTCCCTTGTATCGTATCGTACCGTATCGTGTATCGCACTCCGTGTTCTCTACCACTTCTTATGTACCTAAAATATTTTTCCTTTTTTTGCCGTTTTCCCTTTTGCCCTTTTTTTCTTTAGTCACAGTTTCCCTTGTCACCAGAACCTTAAGGGCCAAACAGGCAAAAAAGCAAAGTGCGATATATTACACGTTGTAGGCGTGTTAGGGGTCTATAAATAAGATGAGTGATTTGCCAGTGGGATACGCGAGCGTATAGAGTCACCTGATCCCACATTCGTCGTCGTAACCCCCGTACAAACCGTTTTACAAGTACTGTGTCTACTCTTGTCTGCAACTCAAAAAACAGCCGCGACAAACATCGGAGCAATCGGCGGTCTTCGGAACATAACGGTTTGGGGGGTGGTAATGCGGGCCAGTATAATTGGCTGTTATTAAGTGGATGGATGGAATGAGACATGTGATTACAACACGTGACTGACTGAGTGCGAGTATGACTAAGACAATCCTGACTAACACAAAAATACCAGTACTGTATCGTACAAGTACGTACCAGGCACAGCACATTTACATATCTACAAGCACAGCACACACCCACACCAACCGTTAACCTTAGAATGAGACATGTGTTTTTAAACTAAGACGAGTTTTGCAAGCGACGGATAATATTGCCCGCTCGGCGAAACTCAAGAACGTCTGCAAAAGTCGCTGTGGGGGCCGAAACATGGTGAATCTGACTCATTTCGGCTCGCGGAAACGTGGGGTAGAGAAACCGTGACCCCACACAAACGCTACTTTGAGAGCAAGTCGACATTTGGAGGTCCCTTGGGCGCCTCTTGGTGGAACCCGTGCAGGCCAAATGTACGATACGGCAATGATGAGCCGGGGTAGGTAGGTGGAGGGGGTCAAGTCACGTGAGCGACTGAGTCACGTGAGCGACTGAGTCACGTGATTAGTGGGTGGGTAGCCTGGACCATTGCAAAAGGCTAGAATGAGGTTGAATGTTGCCCTGTTGACTTTACTTAGGAGTAGTTGCGAAGGCGAGTCGATTACTTGTGTAGTAGTTGGGAGAGCGAATATGTTACTTACGTTTCCACCAATTTACTTGGAGTGTGGCTTGATTACTTGCCTCAACCCAACCAAAAGAAGAGGTGTAGCTACCTCGCTCAAAATACGTTCTGTGAAGCTGAAATTTCGCTGAATGTAATATATCATGAGTAGGTAATTGCTGCCCAAAAATCAGCTCGCTCAGAGCTCTCTACCTCGCCTTTGAAAGACCAAAACACCTCCCTCAGGCGTGCGGCTTGGTGATGGTTTAGATGGACTCTAACAACGTTACGGGTATATTTGCTTCTTGATGGGCTGACATTTCTGAAAACGGTATGGCTGCGAAGAGCAGCGTTTTGCGGTCATTTTAGTGCTGCTTTTACTTCTGTAGGAGTTGTGCTGGATGAGTTACGGTGTGATGATAACTTGACCGTATCGGCTGCGAAATTTCAAAATTGAAAAGCGCGGATTTCTACACAAATTCGTACTGACAATGGTAGATGTTATTATACCATTCGAATTAGAAGAGAGCGAGGAATAAATTGGTATGTTTGATGTGGTTTCTCGCCATAGAAAATTATGACTCTGGAGTCTGCTAAACGTGGACAGACTTTGTAGTCATGATTCATGAGTGCACAATGAGGTACATACTTGAATCGTACTTGTGATGAATTGGGTCACGTGATTTGACAGCGAGACATTGTTTGCCCCATTTAGTCAGCCCCAAATGTTCCAAATGATAGTAACTGATGAGGCTGTCTAAGCGAGACACTGTACAAGGCGATGAGGCATCTAAGCGAGAGACCATATTGGGGGAGTCTTTTGGGGACAACAAAACGGGTACAAACGTACACAATGAATATAAGAGGTGGATAGAAGCACGTAGTCGGATTTGTGCTCGTATCGTACCCAATTCTTACACAATGAGCACACACAAAAAACCCCATCGAATCTGCAAATGCACTTGTCTCAATGCACAAGTACAAGCACGAGTATTAGGAGACACTCTTTCCAGTCAACGTGCCAACAGAGCAGAATGTGAGTATCCCCTAATTGACTTGATTGTATTTTTGTCTAACACAGTCACTCACCAACGAGGGTGTATTTGTAAGCGGTTGAAGAAGAGAGAGGTGTAGAGCGTTTAGTCTATAGAAGAAAGAGTGTGTTCTGGAGTGGGCTATAGTCAGGAATAGATATGTTAGCAGTACGAAAACTACACCACTTTACTCAGCATTCTCTGGTGGTTTGAATATGCTCAAATGACTGTACCATCGGTGTGTAGAGCAGTGATAGTTAGAGAAACATAGGTTTTGTGATCTCTGTGAGTGCTTCGAAATGGTGTTTTCGTGTGTACAACCTGAATTGTCTCATAGTCAGAGCATTAAGACACTTGAAAGTGCAATAACTCACTCGGTGTAGATGACAAGAGGTTGAAAACTAATAATAGTCACGTGATATCTTTTGTTTGCACCATCTATTTCAGTTTCAACTCGTTTGGAGTGCTGGAAGACCCCTTCTGAAGGATCTCGTGCCCTATTCTACGGGAATGATGACTACCTGGAAAGTCGGGCCAGAGATATCAGAAAAGAACAAAAATGGTACTGTACATTTGGATAGAGCAGCCATTTGCAGTCATTTTGATCTAGTTTGTGTAAGCTTGCCATAATGGAAACGGAGAATGAAGCCGCTGTTCGTTTCAGACAGTCTTAGAAGTGGGTCAATAGACCATTGCTTGGTCTGACTGATGGAGGACTGTAAATTAATGAATCGGTCTGCCATTGTAGACCGTCTTTCACTGTCAGCTTTCAGAGCATTACCCCCGCCTCTCTTCATAACACATCATTAATAATCATTCAATATATAGTCATTAGAAGCGTCCACAGTTTATGTTGTTGACCGTGGACGTTTGTTGTTGGAGTAAGCGCGCACTACTCCTGCTGGAACATGCCCATCTGCTCCTGAAGAGGATGGGTGGGAATCACGCCGGGAACGCCACCTTCCATGTGATGTTGGCCCTCCTCCAGCGACTCCTGCAGATACTCCTCCTCCTCGTCGCCCATGTACATGGCAGCCGCAGCAGCAGCCGCAGCAGCAGCCGACTGGGTCTGTCGACTTCGAGCGCCGGGAGGCAACGTGGCCTCTTCTCGCGGCACAATGTCAATGAGGAAATCAAACATGTCCGACCGCTGCAGCGCTGAGGCAATGTCGGACCGCTGTAGGGTCCGTCGTTTGTGTTCTTCGGCATGGATCCAGGCCCGCATCGACAGCTCGGTGATGAAGATGTCGCAGCCCTTGGCAAACAGGATGGGCGCCTCGGCCGAAATCATCTTCACGTCCTCATCGGCCTTCATGACCTTCTTGATACGCGCCAACGGCAGCTGATGCACCTTGAACTCGTGCTCGTCGTGCTCGATACTGCTGATGATCTCCTGCCAGTATGCCAGCATGATGCTGCGGTAGTGGCCCGACAGGCCCTGCGCCACGTTGTTGAACGTGCCGGTCATTTGATCCAGCCCATTGTCGGCAGGTCCCCCAGCGCCATGCTCGCCATGAGGATCATGTTCGTGTTCTCCCTCCACGGCTCCTTGCTCGTACTCCATCATCCGGTCGTACTCAAGGTCGCCCTCTCGCTCTTCAATGTATCCCTCGGGGTTTTCCATGGCTGTTGCTGGTACGTGGTGTACGTTGGTGTGAAGATGTTGTTTATGTTTCCTGTGTCGATGTTGGTGGTGATGACTCTCGTCTCTTGTCATGCATGTCCAAAGTTTCGCGAGGTTTTGAGATGGCCATAACACAGGAAATAGTAGAGATACAGAGACGGAGGCAGCTTTGTTTTGAAGAGAAAAAAGCCAGCTTCAGATGTACAGCTTGAAATCTGCTTTTACCCCGGCAGAAACACGAAAAACAATCCCCGACCAAATCACGTGGGCCCTCATTTCTGCGCTAAATAAGGTTGATCTTTTGAAAGCAGTCTTAAACGGCTTTGAAACACGTTCCTGACAGTCAAAACCCGCTCCAGAAACGCAGTGGCAAACAATCGAGCAGATGAGACAGCCAAATTCGCGTTCAAAACATTCAAAATCCTGTACATTCCGGCGAAAATGCAACCCTAACCCTGACCTCATTGAGAAACTTCCTACAAAATACAAAACCGTAACCTTATTCCCAATTAGGATGCCGAAAAGGGTGCTTAGTCAGTCGTCAGTCGGTGTTTGAGATGGGTGTAGTGGTGTTATCTGTGTTGTGCTGAACAGAGTACTTGTAGTACACGCATTGTTAATTACAGCATAGAAAATGAGATGACATCGTCTTCTATTGTCTTCTATTGTCTTCTATATGACATTATAAAGATCAAACGGTGCTGTCTTGTTGACGACCTCACCAAATCCTTCTCTAAATGTCTATAAATAGTGTCGTTGTTCCGTCGTCTCACCATCACCACCGCTTATCAACGACCTTGGTGACACAGTCAAACAAGTCCAGAGGGGGCAAGCCTCCGTTCGTTTGATACTCCTCTTCGTATCCATCTTCGTATTCGTCGTCATCATAATAATAGTCCTCGTCGTACCGCCTGTTTCTCTGTATCTTTTTCTGGGCAGCTCTTTCAGCTCGCTTCACTTTTTCCCGTGCTTCTCGTCGTCGCGAAATGGCGTCTGTAAAAGCAACCAGCACTTCAGGTTCCACAATGTCGGTCTTTTCCCAGTCGATTTCGGCCAAAGAAATCACGGAATCCGTCGACAAATGCTCGTATTCCGCGTCCCGTTTCATCTCCTTGGTGACTTTGGCCTGAGTAACGGCCTCTATAGGAACAGTCATCAGTCCCGGGCTCTTGTCCAGAGTTCCAAAGGCGGTCTGCAGGATTTTCGAGTCCAGTTTCGACAGATAAACGTCCTCCCCGGCCGTTCCTTGATAGTAATGTCTCAGACGAACAGGCCGTTTCATGTGGTTGGGAATGTGAGAAACAGTAGGAAACTGAGCCTTCAATGCAGATCGTTTCTTGGGAGACACGTAGAAGTCACCCTTGGGTGTATGTGCATAGACGTCTCCCTGAGGCTCTTCCTTCTCCTCTTCCCTGGCCTCTTCTATCGTATCTTCTCCTGTCTTCAATGCTTCACTCTCTTTGATCTTGTTCTCAACCAACTGAACCACCTGAGTGACATGGGCTCCTGAGAAGGTCTCATCGTTATGGTCCAAAATCGTTTCGGCCTCAATCGCACGTTTCAACGAGCTGAAATAGCCAACCAAAGCGTCCCGATCACCCAACAGGTATCGCGAACTCTGGAAGCCCTTTTGGGTATGGTATGGAATAGCTTCAGAAGATGTAGCAGCCATCTCACAGTTGTTGCAATCTCGAACAACAGCACAGTTGCCAGACACGCGTACCTTCATCTGCATTTCCAAATGACTCTTGTCAACTTCCCTTGGCTGCTGCTGTTCGTCCCATAAAACAAACTTGCCGCGAGAAACGTCGTAGTCCTTGTAGACACACGAGGGACAGGTGACTTCGTTCTGAGACGAGATTTTGTGCTCCAAACGACCCTCGCTGTGTTGCGATAACCGACACAAACAGGAAATGCAAAAAACATGGCCACATTCCAGCATGTAGGGCCCCACGGGCTCGGGATGTAGACATATCGGACAGGGCGATTTCTGCGACGGGTGTAGGCGCATCATTAGCACTTGTTTTGTCGTGGGAACCGTTTCTGGGTCATCGATGATGCCTCTGTAGTCGCCTGACGGGTCTAAAATGTATCTCTTCATGGTGATGGAGGTGTGAAGGTGGTTTGAAGGTGGCGTTCATGCTGAATCGAGAAACGCTACGTTCATTTGATATTGTTCACATGTGCATGGTTTATGCATGGGAAAACGGGGAACGTCTTAGTAAGAAGATCGGTAGGGGAGTTGTGGAAGAAAAGAGAGTACTGGTTGGCGGATAATCGCTTTCTACATCTACTGGTGCTGTTATTTTTGACTTATTAAATTTCCCCAGATTTATATCGAATTACCGGCTTTTAAGGGAACTCACAAATACGGTTATATTCTCATGCAGGTGACATGCACGCAAAGCCTACTGCAAAAAAAATATCGAGACAACGTTGGAACCCGGTATCACTTTTAGAACAACTGCAAAATGGCTCGAAAAAACCCCGTGCGAGGCGGCAAGCAGAACCTGGCTCCTCGAGTCGTCGAGGACGCCCACGACAAGGTTCTCGACACAAAGAACAAGCTGGAAGGACAGGAGGCGCAGGAGCTGGTGGATGAGGAAGAGCAGGAGGGTATGTCTGCCACCGAAGAGTCTGACGAGACTGATGTCAACGAGGAGGAGGATGCCAAGCTGGGTGAGGGCAAGGGTTCTGGCGATGAGGAGGATGATGAGGAGGACTCTGACGATTCTGACGATGACTCTCAGTCTGACTCCTCCTCATCTGGAGAAGAACTCGACTTTGACGATATCACTTCTCTTCTGGACGCCAGCAGCAAGTTCCAGGCCTCCAGTGAGCCCGGCAAGTCGCTGGACGAAATCACAGAGTCGTACGCGCGTCTGCCAAAGATTGACGGCGGCGTGGAGCACGGCTCGGGCAGCCTGACCGACAAGGGGCTGATGAAGGAGGACCACTACGACTACTCCAAGGAAGACAATAAGAACAAGTTTGCATTCCGGGTTATCCAGGACCCCCAGCAGCTCAAGGTGGACAAGAAGAAGGCCAAGGACAGCACTGCCGGCGACAAGTGGTACGGCATGAAGGCCCCCGACATGACTCCCGAGCTCAAGATGGATCTGGAGCTGCTCAAGATGCGAAACGTGCTGGACCCCAAGCGGTTCTACAAAAAGTCCGACTCCAAGAAGGACCCCAAGTTTTTCGAGATGGGCACCATTGTCGAGGGCAACACGGAGTTTTTCTCGGCGCGACTCACCAAGAAGGAGCGAAAACAGACGTTTGCCCAGGAGCTGCTTGGCGACGAGGACTCGCAAAAGTACTTCAAGCGAAAGTACGCCGAGATTGGCGACTCCAAGGACGTTGGTCGAAAGAAACACTTCCAGAACCTCAAGGATCTGCGCAAGAAGCGTCGTTAGTTCTTTATTTATTTGCATGTGTCGTATTATACTGTAATTACTGTATAGCCTAATTAATATACATTGTTATAAACGGTTTGTACGACAGACAAAGCCCTTGTGGTAATACTGTACCTGCCCTATCTAGGTGACAGTGGCGGACAAAGAGCTGATTGTTGCCAACCTTGCGATCAACATCCATTTTCGGAAGCTCCAATGAACATTGATGACTCGTTATTCCATCACCTATTCTCGACGTAGTGCTCGAGTTCAGAAAACATGCGGTCTCTCTCGACGCCCCCCTCATCTTCGCTCCATTCGTCTTCCTCGGGAATCGACTTTTGCTTGTCCCAAGGCTTTCGCTGATCCTCATCGTCACTGGGCCCGTAGTCTCCCGCAAAGTAGTCGTCTTCCTTGGAGTTTCTGGTTGCAAATCTGTCGTCGAAAAACTCGTTGCCAAACCGCGGAACATCCGACGCCTCGCTGTCAATGGACGAAACCTCATCGTCGTCAGGGTAGTCGTTTCTGTAGAAATCCTCAGCTGTGTTAGATCTTTGTGGCTGTCAGCAAACCCATTGTATCACTGTTCCTCTGCTCCACACTCACCATTGGAATCCTCGTCGTCGGTCACTCCTGCGGCATCACTGTCGTCGTCGTCGTCGTTGAAAAGAAGCTGCTCATCGGCGTCCAAAACACTATATTAACATCGGGTTCAATATTAGGCATCATAATCATCATTCATTAGTTCATCAACATCGTAGCATATCACAAATTTACTCACATGAAACCAATGCGTTGGCCCTCGTAACTTGTGGTGGCGGCGTTGCGGTGCCGGTAATAAATATCATAGACGTAATCCTCCACCTCGGCATCCGGATCCAGGGAATCCGCCAGAGGACCCTTCATCTGCGAAGATGATGCGTCGTCGGTAGTCATTTCGGTATCTTCTTCAATTGCTGGAGGCAAGTCCTCTGGAGTGATGACAGTCTTGCCAGCAGGCTCGTTTTGGTGATTACTGCTGCTGCTGCTGCTAGGCTCCATCTGTAGGTAGTTCTGAACCATGTCTGTGAGAGCAGCAGAGACCCCAGCATCACTGCTCTGGCGCCGTTTTTGCTTCTTGGCTCGCGGAAGTCGAAACACTCGTCTGCTGTCGGGGTCGTTTTCGTCCACGGTCACGCTCTGGCGTCGTTTCTGGGTTCCAGCGTTGGCACTGGCCTGTCGCATTTGCTCCTCCAGCAACACGGTATCATTCTTGGTTGGTTGTGTTTCCTCGGTTCCGGAATATGTGAACACTGTGTTAGATGCACGTATCTGGTGTGTGCCATTCAACGAATCTGGTATGTGCCATTCAACGAATCTGGTATGTGCCATTCAACGAATCTGGTATGTGCCATTCAACCAATCTCTGGTATGTGCCATTCAACGAATCTGGTATGTGCCATTCAACGAATCTGGTATGTGCCATTCAACGAATCTGGTATGTGCCATTCAACGAATCTGGTATGTGCCATCCAACGAATCTCTGGTATATGCCATTGCTCCAGTCCATGGGATCGTGCCCATTGTATCGCATAAACCATCGCTAAATCGTATGCGGTTCCATATCAATTTTCAAGGTGTTGCACCACCCCTTGCGATACTCACCATAGGGATTCTTGTTGTTCTTCTTGAGACTGTCGACAACTGCTGTTAGTATGGTCGTGAGAAGGAAGGAAAGCCATCGAATTGTCCTTGCTACTCACGCAACGCCTGCAACGGGTCCTGGCCTCGCTTTCGCTTCACTCGCAGCGTCGTGGGCGGAGTTCGAATGCCATCAATCATCTTCTTCGTCTTGTCGCGTGTCTTGCAAAATCCGTTTCCGTAACAACAGATTGAGAAGCCCTTAAATAAATAAAGGTGTGTGTGGATGAGGTGACGAGTGTAATGTTGGGTGGTGACACAGAAACTATCGCGCCAATATATATATGCATGCATGTTTACCTTTTTCCCTTTTCCTCTTCTCTTCTCTCCCCACCACACAAAACCCCAATCTACAAAAACATCCAGCGCTGCCTTCAGCCTGAGAAAAAAACCACAGAACCACCACATCTTCGAAAACCCACGGCTACCCAGACTTTGCTGATTGTTGCTGATACACATCTGCTGGCCAGACTCAGAAACATCACCGGTTTCTCCCACACATCAACTCTCCCTCTGTGTAAGTACCCAGAAAACCTACCTCGACTTTGACTTTGCACACGACATGACAGGCGTGATGTGCCCACATGGAACACGAATCAAATTACTAACCCGCAGTAGCTGAAGTGAGAACCACTTCCGCCTACAGACACCGACAGCTCTCACGACACCCGCCACAATGCCCGTCTCTCGATTCCACACGTTCATCCACAACACCAGGGACAGCCTGGACAGCTTCCGGCCCAGCCGAATTCTAATGCCCCCGGCCGCGGCCATGAAGCTCGAGCACGATAGAGACACGGTGGTGGTCACCGGCGGCGCCAGCGGACTTGGCCACGAGCTCGTCAAGCTCCTGGCCAAGAAGGGCACCAAGCACATCTTCGTTCTGGACATCATCGAGCCCGTCCCTTCGCAACGAGTGGACAACGTCACCTACTACCACTGCGACGTGGGTAGCGAGGAGTCCGTGAACAAGATTGCTGCCCGGATCACCAAGGAGGTTGGTCATGCCACCGTGCTGATCAACAACGCCGGAGTGACCGTCGGAAAGACTGTGGGAGACTTGACTATGGAGGAGATCAACCGAACGCTGCGGGTCAACCTGGTGTCTGCTTTCATCACCACCAAGGCCTTTTTGCCCGGCATGCTCGAGCTCCAGCGCGGCTACATTGTGACTGTGTCTAGCGTTCTAGGCCACATGTCCCCCGCCAAGCTGAGTGTCTACGGAGCGTCCAAGGCCGGTCTGATTGCATTCCACGAGTCGCTGACCTACGAGCTGGGCTCCCCTTCGCAGACCACTCGGGGCGTCAAGACGATGCTTGTCACCCCCGGACAGATGGCCACTCCTCTGTTCGATGGTGTGCAGACGCCCAACGAGTGGCTGGCGCCGGTGCTGAAGCCCGCGGACGTGGCGAGCAAGATTGTCACGTCCATGGAGAAGGGCTCTATCGAGACGATTTCGACGCCTCTTTACACCCAGTTCATCCCCATGTTCCGGTCGCTGCCCTGGCGGCCCGTCGAGGTTGCTCGGCGGTTCTCGGGCATGGACCGGGGGATGGACACGTTCCGAGGCCGTCTTTAGATAGGCGCTTCTGTTTCTGGGCTTTGCTTTTTGGACTAACTACGAACGTTGGAGCTTTTCTGTGTGTGGCTCTTGGGGGTGGGATGGTGGCTGGCCTCTTTGGCCGGCGTTATTTATAGACTGACTTGTGTCAGGTTAATTGAAAGTGACTAGAGTGAGTGGTGAGAGCGTAGCCGTGCAATGTAGCTACTGTATGATACCGGTTGGAAGCTGGGAGGCCAGCTGCACGTCATTGTTTTTGCAGACAAGCAAGCTCATCTCTCGACAGCCAGGCATGGCGTCTCAGAACGTTGCACTAGTGGTGGATGCGGATGAAAGGGTTTCGAGTGCTGCTACAATGGGTTTGACAGGGCAGTCAGATAACGCTCTGGCAGGTGGCAGGTGGCAGGTGGCAGGTGTGGGAGTGCTACTCACGATACAGGTAGTCTACAGTGAGACAGGTGGACAGGTGAGAATGTGTTTTTTGGCGACGACTGTGACGATGACGAACGTGGACAATGACGACCTTCGATGATGCACTCACGGCTGGAGGCTCCGATCTTGCAGCACATCGGAGTGTTTGGTGGGCGTTCCGCTAGACCCATGTAACGCTGCTACTTGTAGTTAATTAGCACCAGAAAGGAGGTGGATGACCAAGGATGACTCAAGCAGAATCGAGGAGGGCGAAGAAAGTGAGATACCGAGGAAGGTTGGACTTGGGGTTTGGGTGGGTCTGTATACGAGTTGACTGTAGGCTGGCTGGACGAAGATATTTGTCAAGGGGAAATTACAAGTGGTACAAGTGGCACAAGCAGTATGTAGTCGTAAATAGCGGTACAGACAAAGATGGTGGCATCTGACAGGCGAAAATCAGTACGTGCCTGGCCTACAAGTAGTTGCAGTGAATGTTACTGTTGGGCTGGCGGGGGAGCTACTGCAAGATTGTGGCTACTGGTCAATGTGTCATTGCTACAGGCTGTGAAGATTCAAAGTGAGAAGCGCGAGTTTCTGTGGATATTCGTCCTGGTATTGTTATACCGTCGAGTCGTCCGAAGGGGCTTTGGTGCTCGTTACAGGCCGCTAAACATATGTCGGGTTTTTGTCCACTGCTCCTGGAAACAATGGGGGTCTTGCACACGCTTGTGTGTTACAGCCGCACTCATGCTGCAAACAAGAGAAGGAGGAACAAGATGACGACGCTAGTCTTTATTATGTCATTATGTCACAATTAGTGTCTTTGGTCCGGGTCAATCATCTCTGGTCAGGTAGGAATACCAGTAGCTGAACAGGTATGTGTATCAGTACTTACCGGTGTACCTTTCGGCCACAACACTTACGAACGGTTGGCTGTGTACCAGGGTACATCTGCTTGACTTGCAGAAACTGCAGACTCCGATGCCGTGGACTCTTAGCAAACCAGCAATGTACTTACGCAATGTAAACAAGCCATGTACTGGTACAGAATTGGGCCATGGCCAAGAGTTTTGACGGAATTGTCATGGTTGGAAATCCACCGATAATCAATCTTTTGTTTGATGTTTGATTTTCGGTCTATGGGACCATGTCAGTATGCGCCAACCTGGAGCGAATGAATCATGCTGACCAAAGCCGTTTCATTGTGTATCATTGTATCATTACACCAATTGAAGACAATACTGCTTGCTCTTTTCCGTGGAACATGGTTGTGCTACGGAGTACCTACACCTCATTGAGTCGTGATGATTGCTGAGAGATGATGACCGACAAATGGTGACCGACAAACAACTCTGTTCTGAAACAGCCTCTCTGCTGAGTTCGTTGAACTCATCAAGACACGCAGGGCAACCTCCAAATCTCCGTGTAACGCGGACTGTGTCGCATTTCATGCTGTAGATCCACTCAACATGTCTGTCTGAGCTGCCAATGTCGTTTACCGGACCCGTTTTCAACATGGTCCCAATTAGCGGGAAAAAAGCAACCACCCTACATCAGGGAATCCGAAAGCCGCGCTACGGTGTGTACCAGGCCCCCGGTTCTTGTTCCGCGAAATGCAACGGAACCACTCCTGCGTGTACTTGTAGCAACCAAGATAACCAAGAGAATCACCTTATAACTATGACGGTGAATTGTGCCTGGAGTTCTACCCCGATAGGATCTACACCAACAGGATCTGCGGGTACAGTTCAAGAAGGGAGTACGGCATCCCATCCCCGCGTATGTACGACTACCGGTACTCGTACCAGTACAAGTAACTGGGTTCTTGTTGGGTGCTTGTTGCACGAAGACACAGGGTATTGACACCTCGACAGGGATACCTCCATAAATGTACGATATACATATATACACGATTCATTTTGTCCACCGTCTTATGATAAATTCACCATAACCCCCTGTCACCGCTGCACCTCGGTAGACGGAAGCAGACTTGCCCATCCGAAGACCCAGCACTTTGGTTGCTATGGGAACTGCGCATGGAGAGAGGACAGTGCAGGAGGCGATTGCAGCACTATGGACCGTCGCCTATAGCGATAAGATTCACTCCAAAGTTGGGGGGTGGGTGTGTTTCCCTTCTCTCCCTTCCTTCTGCTGTCCATAGCAACAAAGTGTGAGGTTGGTAATTGTCACGCCGAGAGTACAACCGAGAGTACAACCGATACACCCAAAAATCAGTCCCTTTGCTTTTGCTTGTGCTTTTGCTTTTGTTTTTGTTTTTGTTTTCGTTTATTTTATTTTATTTTTATCGACTCTCCGATACCACACACCAGCTCCATCGTCTGGGAAGGATAATCATGGCAAGACCCGGACAAGTCGCGAGCTATACAAAAGCGGGAATTTTGGCTTTCATTAAACACCCTACTGCAAATACACTCTGAAACCTAATGCAAGGAGCGCGAAGTCAAAGCTTAATAGGGCGACCAGTGCACATGCCCGGAGATTCTCCAAAACAACCGCCAAACAAAAAACGAGAGGCCTCCGTCTGTCTTTGTAGATTACCGCCGCTGTCAAGTGAGTCGGGAAAACCGAAGAGTTCTACAGAACAAGTAGTTGCCGCAATCTATCTCCATATAGCCAGTTTTTGCTCAATCTGGCTAGCAATTGAAGCTATCGAGACGAGCCGCTTCCCCATCAATAAATACATACCATTTATGAACAGTTTATACGTATGATATATTGGTACGCATGCATATTACAAGTACAGCAGCCAGACTATCTAACCGAGCATTTGCCTTTATGAAGAGCTATCTACAGTGTGTGTGTATCGTGCCGCACAACAAACACAAGTGTTGAGAGAATGAGATACCTTCGCGGGTCTCACGTGAATGAGAGGGGGGGACAATAGAAAACAGAAAGAGGTGTCCCCCGTGGTGACCCGGTCGGTACCTACAGTTTTAGGAGAGAGGTCAACATGGACAATAGTTGTTTCTCGAGTTTTGGAGCGGAGGATGCACGTGCACAACCACCGCCGCCGTCGCCATGAGCAACTTACTGTACATGAAGACAGATGCAAAAAAGTTCCGGAAAAGAGATGAAAAAAGGAAGCATGTGATAAAAGGAGAAATATGAATAACTTATGCGGGCCATTGGAGGGCAATGGCCATGACGACAATGATACCTATTGGGTTCCCGGGTCGGAAACCCAGTGGGGGGGGTCCTTGTGTGTTTGTGAGGTTGGTGGACGGGAGAATGCTTTGAGAGAAGTGGTGGTGGTGGGAAGTATCCCGGAATGAAACCGTTCTGATCGAATGGGGCGTCCTGATCGATGTTGTCCGGAAACTGTCCTGATCGAAGTCTGATCGAAGTCTGGCAGGATTTATCCTGATCGAAATTGTCTAAGGTTGAACCAACCAACCACCTGATTAATCGTGCAAGGGGGTTCCTGGAGGCGAAACCACCTCGGTAGTGTCTGAAGTGGTTTTGAGACGGCTGGTGATTGTGTTGATACGGTTGGCCAGGAACGAGTTGTCGAGGTTTCGCGGGGCGGTGGTTGCCGGGCCGAAGGTGGCTTCTTGCGAGGCAGTTGCAGCTTCCTGACGCTCTTGCTGCTGTTGCTCTTGCCGCTCCTGCTGCTCCTGCTGCTGCTGCTGCTGCTGCTGCTGCTGCTGCTGTTCCATTCGCTCGCGCATGTTGCGTTCCTGCTGCTGCTTGGTCTGCATCATGGTCTGGACCCGCCGGTTCTCCAGCACCACCTGGATCTGGCCCAGCTCGTTGAGCATGTTCTGCTGCAACGCCTTGAGGTGCGGGGGCAGGGGCCTTCGTCGGCGGAACTGGTGGCCCTCGGCAAAATGCTGCTGCTGCGAAGCCCCGCCCTCCGAGAAGCGGTCGCCGTCGGTCTCGTCCGACGTGGTGGACGCCGTGGTGGTGCCCGTGCCGGTGCTGGAGAAAAAGTTGGTTTCGTTGTCGTACTCCTTGCGCGTCTGGCGGGCGCTGGAAACGTCCGGCTTGGCGCCCGTGTCGGTCACGTCCACGATCCGCGCCGACTGCGCCGACGGAATGTACTCGGGAATCGCAAAGTTGACTCTGTGGTTCCGGGCCTGTCTAGGAGGAGGCACTTCGCTCTGTTCCGACGACGACTCGCCCTCCAGAACGCTGCTGGACTCGTTGGCGGACTCGGATATCGTGCCCTCGGTGACTTCGGACGCCGACGCTCCGGTCGTGGGGGCCGGGGTGGCGAATCTCTCCACGTCAGTGACTCCTCCTGGTTGTTGTGATGGTGGTGGCAATGGTGGTGGTGGCAGGTGTGCGGTTGGTTGTGCGGTAGCGGTATGGGAAGACGCCGCAGGACCGTCTGGAGAGTCGTTAGCAGCCGTGGTGGCGTTTGTAGGTCGATCCAATGCGTTTGTGTCGGTCAATGCGTTTGTGTCGGTCAATGTGGACTGCCGTGTCGAGTCACTGCTTCTACTTGTAGACTGACTGGGGTTTCCCGAAGTATCGCGTCCGGCATTGCTTTCGACTGCCGGGGTGTCAGGCGTGGTCTCAGCCTGTGTGTCGTGATCAACCATGACACCGCTCGATAGTCAATTGTGAGTGAGAGTACTGGTACTGGTACTTGTAGCGGATGTGTTGCAAGCGGTCTTGTCTGTTGTGGGATTCTGGTTGTCAGCAGCTGTGTGGGTGGTCTCAGTCTTGATCTCGTCGTTGTTTTCGTGGTCTCCGTGTTCGTTCCCTGTCCCCGAACAGCTGTCCATGTCGTTGGCTGGTCAAGAGGAGGAGTTTTAATGTGCCACCGAGCCTATGAAGCCGTCCGTAACGGGAAATGAATATGTGAGCGGTGCAAGCATGCGATCAATGAGGTTTGGCGAAAAACGCAAACGCTAACCTAGTGGCCTCAGCAGGTATAGTCTACCGGTACGGATACGACAGCAGGTTGAGCGAAACGCAAAGTGGACAATAACGTTACATGTGGACAAGGACGTGGAGAAAAATGAAAAGTCTAGATGCATGATAAAAAATGAAAAGTCCACCCAAACTCTATCTTCTCCAGGAGTGGTTAGTGGGTGTTTGGTGGAGCACCACGTTGTTTTTGCTGGGCCGTGGCCGTGGCAGTAAACAGAAGTGCGTCGGAACAGGTAGTCTGGGTTAATCGTTGGACCGTTCCGTGAACTTGACCAACGTAATGGAGGCGATTTTGTGTGAAAAGTGGTGCCAAAAGGCCAAAAAAGAGAGAAAGACGAACAAGTGAATTCAGGAAATTCAGAATAAAAATTCAGGAAATTTAGGAATAACGGGAGAATGAAGTGTGTTACACGTACACTACAGTAAGATTGGGTCAGTGAGTGCAACGACATGATTCACTATATGCTACGTTCAGACTGAACCTGGTACGTATGTACTCACTACCCGGAATGTGATCTACAATACATTGTACCAGTACGAGGTAGCCACGGAGTACACCGTACATCATTGCATGCTCATACCGGCTCCAATACGTGCTGGACATGGTCTCACCCTTCGATACATGTTACAAAGAAAAGACGTGCAGCATATACGTGCGCCGAAGGTCTGCAAAACGCCAGACAGATGAGAAGAGCGATGAGACGAACGATGAAAGAAGAGAAGGGTGGAGTTCGAGGACAAGAGAACCGGAACAATGCGAAGAGGCGACCTGGAGAGGCGTCTTTGAGGCGTCTTTTGTTTCGCGGTGTTCCACGGTTTGCAACATTCCATACTCTCACCGGTTTTTCAGTTGTTCCACGGTTTTACTCTCACCACTTTTCACTATCAGCAAGTGTCGGTACGATGGCTCCTGCACAAGTCCAAGCCAGTTTAAAAACAACCAAGTGAAAGGGATCCGGTACACTACGATACTTGCACTCCGTACCGTACCTCTTCGGTTGGCTGTCCAAATAAAGCAGCCGTGCATACGGGACATACGGCAAGCGTTATCGACGATTAGCTACCGAAAAATAAGCACTGGGGGAGCTATTCAAAGGCCGTGGTTCGGAGGGTCGATTCGGGGATTGATTTGAAGAGGGTGGATCCAGCTTATGCCCGTTTTCGCTAGCTTATCCCAGCTGACATTTTCGCAGCTTTGTTGACGTTTCCTTAAAGGCTTACCACCGTACCAGTACCGGTATTGTCGCACACATTTTGCAGATTGCACATCTTCTCCTCCGGAAAAGCCTTCGTTACGCGCTCGCGCTCTTTGACTCTTTCTTTGCTGCCATTGTACATACGATAATTACCATTGTACCGTATGTACCGCCGGTGCTGTTGAGAAGCCAAGTCTTTTGTATACGTGCTATCGGGCCGAATCATGTGATCTGAGAGTTAGTTAGTTAGTGTAGCAGTGAAGATCACCACCCATACACCTGTCGAACTCACTTGTCATAACTCATAAATCACCTGTCACAAGCCATAAATGGAGATTTATATGCGTGGAGCGTTTGGCAGCTTTTGGCAGCTTTTGGCAGCCTTTTGACCATTCTTTCCCAGACAATTGGTTCATACTTGTTTGAAGTGTTTGCGTGCGAAACTATAACGCTTGACAAAAATAAAATGGGCTGTTTGGGTCCGAAGAGTTGTATGGGGTATTCAAATCAAAACAAACTGGGGCATTTCGTCGTTGCTACGAGTACAAGTACTAGCCATTCAGGTCATTCAAGTTTCTGTTCCCACAAGTACAGTACAAGTCTTCAAGAATCTCTTCTGTTACCCGTACTCGCACGCACATGTAATGCATTTCCCGGCCGTGCTCTCGCTTTTGCGATTTTGTATTTTGTACATATGCTCTAACGCGCGCGATATTCGTATGGGGGGGGCAGTACAAGTAGACAGCTCTTTCTTGATCCCCAAAGCGACGAAATCTCCGGCCATCGGACTCAAACGAACCGTGGAGAGATTGCGTCGTCGTATTTCGCCGTTGGCGCCTGTTACCGGTGCATTAGCGTCCTTTTTCGCCGTTTGGCGTTTGGCGTACCATAGCTAATCCTTGCAATTATACGATTATACGGTTATACGGTTATACGGTTATACGGTTATACGGTTATGCGATTATACTCAGCGTTGCGCTACAGCAGGTCGGATATATCTATAGACGACAAGATTTGCACAACTACTTGTACATAGTCTTTCAAGTACAGTACTCGTACTCCACACTGACCCTTCCGTTTGACTTTGCTGGTCCGACCTGAGACGACATGCCACACGCACCCGCAGCCCAGCAAGCTCATCCCCGCCTCACTTGCTTCGCTATACGTGTTCGGCCCTTTTGCTCGAGAATCGTGCTCTCGTAGATGGGAGGTTTTCCCGACCGCGCGGAGGTTTTAGCGAGGGGGATGGGGGGGATGTGGAGGCCAGAGATGAGCTATACGGAGCTCCGAGGAGATACGGAGATTTATAATTAGCTGTTGGCGGTTGCCGCAGATGTTGGGGGGAGTAGTAGTGGTAAAGTCGTCGTTTTATCGTCGTTCTATCGTCATTATCGTCGTCTTGGTAAGGAAAACATTTCCAACTGAAACTACCAAATGAAACTACCAGTTTGTACCAGTCTACGATATACTCACACCCACTACTTGTAGTTGTACCAAACTACCACCACCACCACCACCACCCCCAAAGCACACCTCGGCTGTACCTCCACAGCCGTATCTCGTTTATTCTCCGACCCAATGTATCGTATCGTCGTCCTTGTGTGGACGATACGGGCTGACGGTCGGTCTGACAGTCCTTCTTGTGCATGACTAGACCCACAATATGCACCCGCGAAGGCACTAACCCACGTCAGGGAAGCCCTGTGTTGAACCGTAATGGAGGGCCCGACCGAGCCTGTTTGCCACTGGGTGGTCCTTGTAGATCCCTTCTATCGGCTTTGCGGCTCGTTAAAACGCTTCTTCAGACCTCCGTAGGGTTTCTTGAGCCGGATAACATTTTTCTCGCTCCAGGTCAAAAGTCTCAGAATCCCAAAATGCCTCTTTTTTTTTGCGCCCCGTTTTACCCTCTTGCTAAAAAAGTTAGGCCTTAGACCCAGACAACCAGGGGCCCGCCGTATTCAAGCCCGTTTTTCCCGACTTCCAAGGCAACCCTGCAACCTTAACCAAAAGCGAAGTTTGGAAAATCCAAGCGGAAAAACGAGTGACAGTAGTACGATTAGTTACGTGGTCACGTGTTCAGGGAGCTTCTGGCGTGGTCACGTGACAAATACAGCATCTATACGTCACGTGAAACCTCCCCGGACACGTGGCAACCTGTTTCGTCGTTTCGCCAGCTCACCGACAAAGTTCATGGTCCACCTTAGACCCACCGTATAGACGCGACGACGGGCCCATCTCCACAACTGGGTTGAGTCTTTTGGGCTCCGCTTTTGGGCTCCGCATTCGCTTAGTCAGGCCTCGGCGACATCTCCTTCACAGCCTAGATGCGGAGTCAGCAGCAGGTGTAGAATTAGCCGTGTTGAAGAGCTGGGTTGAACGAGCCAAATTCAATCAACACATGACGGTATGAGTGGCTAGTATCAGAATGAGTACGAGTATTTTCAGTATCCCATATCTGATAGCTGCTGTGAGACATCGGTAAGCTGCCGTACTGCCGGACATGAGACAAGACGGTCAATATGACGAGCATCCAAACCTGAAACGAGTATGGTTGGTGTAGAGTTGACTGAGTGGTTGGTGTATGGTTGACTGAGTGGTTGGAAGGGTATGGGCAGAGCCTGTACCTAGACATTCAATCAACAGCGCCATGGCAAAGCTCACATACGATAAGATCACATTGCATCTACTGCTACAAGGTACTCACCCAACCCCTGGTACCCCGTACTCCGTACGCTGATACATGGTGAGATTGTTATCATAGGAACGAGGTTTGGTATGCAGTTTGGCAATACGTTCAGGCGATACGTCTGGGCGATACGGCGCAGTCATAGATACGTGTCCGATAGTCATATGGTTCAATAGTTGCCCTCTTTCAGAAAACGGAAACGAAAAACAAAAAAATCAAGTTTCGTCGGGTTCTAACTGCCCTCTACCAGTATGTAGACCTAGTCACTGGCCGTCTACAATCAGATTGTGTGGCTAATACTTGTACTCGTACTTACTCTCACCCATCCCACCCAACTAAACCATAACTACAATAGGGTCGTGTTCCTGAACGCCAACATCGGAAATCCAAAAACCGTATTCCTCTCTTACACAACCCACCAAGGCCCACAACCATTTGATTAAAAACAAAAAAAACAAAAACAGCACCACCAGAAACCCCCCTCCCCCTTAGTCAGCACTACTGCCGCCACCGCCATGTCTGCACAATGGCCCTGGGCACCCAGAACCCGCTCCAACACCAACCCCGGACCGGACGCGTGGAGCCACAAAAAGAGCCCGTTCCAAGTCAACCACAAAATCGACCTCAACCAGACCGGCGACCTGTCTGACGACGACGCGCCTCCCCTGGCCAACCCCATTCCGTCGTGGCTGCTCGATGACTCCGACTACAAGGATCTCAAGCCCACACCAGTCGTGACCAACACGATGATCACCACAAACTCAATGTTGTTCCCTGCAGCCAACCGGCATAACCAGCAGCACCAGCACCAGCACCAGCAGCACCAGCAGCACCACCAACACCACCCGGTGTTCCAGCAGCAACCCGTGGCCGTTCCCAACCCTCCCCGCGTGCGCACCCAGTCCATCTCGGAGGAACTGGAAGAGGCCCGTCGTCGGCTACAGGAACTGCAGGTTCTGCAGGCCCAAAGCAACGAAAACGCGCCCCAAACCCAATCCTCCTCCGCCATCTATGAACCCGAGGTGTTCACCGCCGCAGACGCCCAATGGGACGCGCCCATCCAGCACTCGTCCTTCAGTGCTCCGCTGTCCACGCCCTTCTGGGACCGTATCGCAGCCGCCACCTCAGAAGATACCTCTACCAACAACGTGAGAGATACCGCGATACCGCGATACCGCGATACCTTGATTGATTGATTACCATTGTAGTAGTGCTAACCCAGAAATTCCGACCCCGGCTCAACTCCGTCAACTACCGGGTGCTGCTCGAAAAGAACCTCGAGTGCGACTGGTTCCTCATTGTCGAGCGAATCGTGTCCGAAAACGACCAGCAGGCGTCCATTTTCCTGCAGCAGAAACTCAAGGGCGGCAGCGAAGACATCCGCGAGTCCATCATCGACTCGGTCACCAACCTGTGCATCCCTCTGGTCACCAACCGCTTTGGCAACTTCCTTGTCCAGCGAAGCATCGAGTACGCCAGCTCCCACAAACGCACGCTGCTGGTGAAGCAGATGGTGGGCCACATGAGCGACCTGTCGATCGACATCTTTGGATGCCATGTGGTCCAGAAGGCGCTCGACTTCACCGAAGACGAGGATCTCAAGCGTCAGCTCGTGGACGACCTGCTGGAGTCCGTGACCGACACCATCAACCACAAGTACGCCTGCCACGTCTGGCAGCGAGTGTTTGAGCTGGACAAGGGCATGCGGTCGCCACACTTCATGCAGAGTGTGATCGAGTCGCTGCGAGGCCGATGGCTCGACATTTCGTCAAGCGAGTCCGGAAGCCTGGTCATCCAGACCATGGTGCAGAACTGCACATATGAGGAGCTGGCTCTCAACAGCGCTCTCGACGAGATCTCTTCGGCCGTCAAGGCCCTGGCGGTCTCGCGATGGGGCAGTTGGGTCGTGCGCCAGCTGTGCAGCATGAGCGGGCCTGGCGGCGACGCCATCCGCAGCCTGGTCTACGAAGAGCTCTCGCATGACCTTTCCACCTATGGACTGGACTATTCGGCCTGCAGAGTGTTGGAGACCATTGTGCAGCGTGATGATGGCAAGGACGGCAACGGCGCTCTGCGGAAGCGATATGTCGACTGGCTGGTGAAGGGGTCTCGGCCGCCTCTCATCAGCTTGGCGCGGGATTCCAATGGCCATGTCATTGTCGTTGCGCTGCTGCAGTCCGGGGTCAAGGAGCCGTTGGAGAGTGTGATTCGCAAGAATTACGTGACTCTGCGCAGCTCCAAGTTTGGCACCAAGATCTGCCGGATGATTTAGTCATCAACTAGCGTTTGTAATGAATGAGGATAGCTACAAGAAGAAGAAGAAGAAGAAGGATCGCTGTCGCTCGCTGTCGCTCTTTGTCTGTCTCTTTTCAGTTCCATGCTTGTGTGTCTTTGCATGCTTGCAAGTGGAGTTTCACTTGACCTTGTAAGTTTTAATGTTTGCAGCTAAGAGCCGGGTGCAGCGTGGTTTTGCGATTCTCGTCTTGGTCTTGGTAATATCGCTAAAAGCATCTGCGCACGTATTGATACCGAGAAAACTCTCGTGCTATCATTTATCGCTTTTCGTCTATGATACATCTCTGGGCGCTGGTTCGAGGATGTGGGGGGAGGGGCTGCAGTTCAGGGGAAGCGTGATTTAGCGACGGTGAGAGGAGGTGGAGTCGGATAGCGGCTACAAGTAGACTCATGACATGTTCTCTCCGCCTCTCCAACTCGTTGTTTGGATCGACATGCAAAGTGTATGTATGTACACCTGAGAGCACACCATAGGTTGTCATAACCGAGTGGCTTTGACCCGGTTAACCGAGGGTATGCAACTTGGCGTGTTTGTGGGGGGCTTCCAGAAGAGACGATCATTTTCGGCCGAGTCTCTTGTTCCTTTCTCACTCCGAGCCACCATTTGAATGGACCCTCGACAACGGCCACTAGACGCGATGAGTTGGATGGACTGACAACGAGCAGGCAACGTTCGAAACCACCTGGGGAGTTCATCAATGGATAGCTGGAGGCTATAGACGACCAATAAATAAGTGTTCCACAAGGACAGAATCTCCGTCCCGGTCATGGGAACTCTTGTTCCGCGAGTTAGGTTTTCGGTAATTATGGGCTACTGCTTTTCCTTGAACCATCACAGGAGTCTGTACAGTTGACAAAGAGATTCAGCGTTCGCTGTCTCACTCCTATCGTCGTAGTCGCGTATCCGGGTGCCCTTTCACTGGCTGTTTGCATGGCAACCGCTGACGTTCCCCATGCTCTGATCCGGTGAGACCGTGTTTCAAACAGGAGTCTACAGTCGACAGAACTTGTTACGTCGGCGCAAAGAATGGAGCGTTATATTATTTGCGTCTAGACGGTGATTTTAGCGGACACTATTGCCGCATAGGTTTGGCCCCGTTGTTGTTTTACGTTGCAATTAATGAAACACTATCTCTCTACAAGGTGTGTAAGAAGCAGGTGGCCGAAGCCAGATGAGCTTTAAAGACGTGCAAGGAGTTGGGAGACATTGAGGTCGTGGTCTGACATGTGTGTTTTTCAAGTCGAACGGGTGTCTCCAGCTCTTGTTTACGACAGAAACGTCTCACTGCTCGTAGCACTCACAGAGTGACACACCCCCCACTCTATGCAAGACTTAGTGGACAGAATGTTGAGATCGTGTAACAAGGGATCTGATGACAGCGGAGACAGTCTAGTGTTGCAGCCAAATTGTTTGTTAGTGTCTCTTTATGTGGCACAAGCCTTTGGGGGAGAACGGTGGGGCGGTCTGGGAACAAGACAATGCTGTAAATGTCGCTGCAGAAAAAGATAAAGTGATATGCGTGTCCTGCTACACTACAAGTAGTACAAGTTCTGTAGCTAATTGTGGCGCCTCTGGACACTTTTGTTTATGTTTTTGCACAATTTGTATTTTCTATTTGACCTGGTTGGGGCGGCATGATGATTATATGTCGGTGTCTGAAGAGAGGCTGTCCAAGGTCAGAACTGTGAAGCAGATATCTGTGCTCAAAAGCCCAGGTCGAGAGATCGAGTCTTCGATAAAATAATGAGAAAAATGCAACAGGTTTAGTGCCATTACTGTCGCCACAATCTTTTGTTTTGGGGTGATTCACTCAATGTTCACATGTCTGGGTGGATGTGTATATTGAAGTCTGGGTGGTTAGATGCAACACCTCTTGAAAAAATCGCATTCCGTTAGATCAAAAATAATGGCGAGTTCAAATTCCACATAAAAGAGATTCCAATTTCATTTTCGTGAACTATTGGTGTCCCTCCGATGGACCGCGTTCATTTTCTTTTGCCAAACTGAAAGCACGCGCATGCACTGCCAACATGAGCACGGCCAAACCGCACTAAAATAGACCGATTTGAAAATGACGAGAATGAGCAGTTCGGTATCTTGACGACTTGAGATTTTCGCCACCATATTTATTTTCACTGCTTCCTCTCTGCATTGCGTGGCTGGTGGTCAACGGGTTTGTCCCTCTCTTTAATGTCTCTCCTGTATCCTTTAGAATTGATTGAACAAAAAACGAGAAGCACTAACTAAAAGGGTCAGCCGCGTGGCTAGTGGGAAACATCTGTGCAGGGGCTTCTTTGTCTTATCCACAACGAAGCCTCTTGCTATTCGTCAGTTTCGAGACTCCGCAGTTTTGGCAAACCGCTCGAAACGATGTCGAAACTGCTCCACGATTGTCTACTCGGACAGGTAAGACCTTGGGTGACCGGAAGAGTCGCTATTAGTGCTATCTCAAGTCATGAAAAATAAGTGTCTACAGGCAGAAACCCCATTGTAGGTATAACACACTTTAGTGATGTTCGTCTCAGCTTAGTCATCACAAACAATGAAGACCTCTACACTTCGTCAATCTCGTCATGAATAGAATGTTCACAAACCGATGAAGTCTCTTCTGGTAATTCTACAGTAGCAGCCAGAGCCCTTCACCGTCACAAATCTCTTAACCAATCTATGGGTACATAATCCGTAGACTACAGCATGGGCTACGATACCATTAAGCACTATGTACACCACTGTAGATCACTACAGCTCACTCCGCAGCTCTTCAAAAGTAGATGAGTCTTTTTTACTTCAACACCTACTCTGGAACTACATAGTGGTGCCGTATCCCGGTAAACATCAACCATCAAATCCATTTATACTAAGTCCGTTAAAGTCCGTCGAGAGCTTTCAAGCTCGTGACATAATCCATGGCGTAACCGAGCTAATCGGATTGAACGCCGGTGCAGAGAGTCACCTCCACTCCGTCCGTCTTGTCGTTGCCAAGAGGCACCTCTTCGGTTCGAGTGTCGTACTCAATGTTGGGGTTGCCCTTGCCGGGGAACTGCTTCTTCTTCTCGGCGGGGGTCAGACGCACGTACTTGGCGTACTCGGGTGCTCCGGGCCAGTAGATGTTGTCGGCTGTGATGACCGTTCCGTACTGGACCAGGCCCAGCTCCTCGGCCTTCTGCAGATCGGGAACGTAGAGGTCCTTCCAGTGGTCGATGAAGAAGAAGTCAATCTTGGCGTGGTTGTACTCCTCCTTGAGTCGCTCGAGACCCTCGGCGGCAGGTCCCACGAGAACGGTGACAATGTCTCCCAGACCGGCGAGAGTGGTGAACCGCGACGTCACCTTGGCAAAGAAGGGGCTCACCTCCAGCGAGTAGTAGTGCACCTGGTATCCGGGGTGGGTCTGCTTGAGCTTGTGGGCAAACGCAATGGCCGAGTATCCGCAGAAGCCTCCGAGCTCGGCAAACGTGTAGGGCTTGTTCTGGGCGATTTCCTCCTCGACCACCTTTCGCTTTTCGGGGCCCACGGTCATCAGCGCGTACTTGCCGTCCTTTTTGTGCTGCTGCTCCTCGAACTGGTCAATTGCGTCGAGCAGAGCCTCGGGGTTCTTTTTGAACTTGGCCAGCTCCTCGGCGGGCAGGCCGTTGATGTGGTCGTACAGGAGTTGCACGGGCTTCTCCCAGTCGTATTCCTTGTAGGTGGACATGTTTGTGTGTGTGAGTTGTGTGGTGTAGTGTTATTGAGTGGCGAAAGTCTCGGTCTCACGGAAGGAGGGCCACGTTTTATATCGACTTATTATGGTTCCTACTGCGGCTCTGACAAAGAAACAAGACTGCACGGCACTATCAGATCCTGCATGAACATCAAGAGGGGTCAGGAAAAAGAGGGCGGCTCAAGAGGTAGTTGAGGGGCCATATTGGCGGGGGTTGGCACCGGGAAACACTCAATTGGGTGTGGACAGCCGATTGAAGCACTTTTCACCGCTCTACGTAGTCTCAAACACTCCATAACGTCCTGTGAGGCAATTGAGGCTATCGCAGTGTCTGGTGCGATGGGGGGAACGTTTAGGCTCAGATTGCATGACGCCACTGCAGACAGGACGCTCTCAAGGGTGGCCGATAAATCCGTAATTTCCGGGTCTTTGGAAAGTGGCCGTGGAGGGGGTAAATACAGCTCCAAATGGTCTCATTTTGATGAGCTTGTCCTAAGTATTGTTGTGCTCTTTTTTTCGGACTTTTGCGACCATCTCTGGGCCGTTCTAGACCGACGAATACATCCCTCAGTATCCGCTCCAGACCCCGATGGTTTTCGACTAACCGCTCACCATCAAAACTAAAATGGTCGACGAGTGAACAATGAAACATGACGGGTGACTGAAAGAGCCGGACGGGTGACTAAATGTAGGTCAGTAGTCGGCTCGTATACGCTGTGCGGAGTGAGAGGTTTCCAGGGTGTTGACAGGTGGAGATAGGTGGAAACAAGTCTCTCCTCCTCACTGTCACTTCACCACGGTCAACAAAAGCAATTACCAATTAACCCGCTTAGGATCAATTAACCGCGTACAATACGTACAATGTCCATGGAGGGTCGTTTCTCCACTTGAATAGGCAGATCCATAGCCGCCCAAACGGCGGAGTCCGTGCAATCATGAGAGCTAATCTTGCAACGATCGACATATCCGGAGAAGGAAAATGGAGCAGACAAAAACGTGACTTGAACGTGATCGAGCAGTTTAGCGCGAATTCATGGCACAGGGGCTCGTAGCTTGTGACACCCAGAGAAACGTGATCATACACTGAGTCTTATAGAAGGTCTTTGTGTAGAACGACAAAGAATGTACCCGCTGTCGACTCATTCTCGTACTCGTACCTGTAGGCTCTGAAACCCCAACGACGGTAATCTCCTTACAGTTTCCCTGGAACTATCTCAAACGTTGGAGACACTGTCAAACTCGACCTTGAAAGGTGGGCGTGTCTAATGGGTAAGTGAACAACGTCTTGTCTCAGAAGGGCTACTCGTACTTGTAGGAGATGTTGCATATTAGCGTGTACCAGCACACCGGGTAAACAACCCAGCTCACGTGATCCGTACAGTACTAGAGAATGATTCAACAATAGTCCATGGCACGTAGCGCATTAGCTAATACCACTGCTGTACTCGTACTTGTGCGCATTGTATTACAAACCTGTAATGCACTCACTTCAGTCATCAGCCCCAGATCTTACATGAAACCGTCACCTTCTTTCAATCGTATTCTCTTTTCTAGCCAGGATATTCCACGGTGCAAATAAACACCTCACCCGGCTATTACTCTCTTTCAACCTGTGGTTTTGACTACACCTTCAATTTGTTTCTGTATCCAATAAATATGTTAATGCTATGCTATCTATGTACAAGATCGTCTACGGGGTACTCTCTCATCAAACATGATTCAAGAGACTCCGAGATGTGAATCGATCCTTCTTACCGTTCTTGTTCAGGTCCTTGCTCCGAAACGATTGCAGAATGTTGTTGCTGGAAAGCTTGGAGAGCACCAGTTCGGGATGGGGGTCGACCAGCTGCTTCTTGAGAATGGAGTTGATGGCCGCGGCTCGTTCGGGATGCTGCTCCCGCATCTCAATGGCATACTCGAAGAACGACTCCAGACAGAACTGTCGCTTGGCTCCCTCGCCCATGAAGATCTTCACGGCGGCGGCGGTGTGTTTGGTGTCGAAGTCTCGCTGCATCTGGAAGAACATGGCGAGAGTGGAGTGGGGCAGAGCTCGCTTGTCGGAGGCCCCCGAGGTGAACAGAACAGAGTCGAGAATCTGCTCGGCGATCTCGTTCTTGTCCTTGACGGCCTGGATCCACAGCGTCACGGCCAGCTGGACTCCTCGCTCACGTGACGTGGCCATGGGAGACGCCAGCTGGTCAGCCACGATGGAGTGGATCTCGTCGGGGGAGAGACTTGTGATCACAGCCTTGGCCCACAGATTCGCCACGGCGGAGTAGTATCGGGGCAGCTGCATGAGCGAGGGGATCCACGTGATGGAGACCTTGGAGTCGACGAGACTCTGGGCCTGCTCGTGTTTGCCATGGTCCAACAGCCATTTCCAAGACAACACGTCGTAGCCCACTCCAACGACGTTGTGACGAGCAGGGCCGTAGTTCTTGACCAGCGCGCCGATGGGCTCGATTCGGTGCACGGCCGGGTTGCTGAGAGCCGCGCTGAGCACCTTGAGACTGAGCTTGGGCACCTCTTCGAGCGTGACAAAGACCTGGGTTTCCGACGTGGCGGATCGCAGCAGCTGGGCAACGTCCGTGTGCGACATGGACGACACGTGCTGCGGGTGTTTGAGGCCGTTGGGGGCCTCTCCAAACGACGAGTCGAGTTTGAGGTGCTTTTCTCTGCCCTTCATGTAGTTTTCAAACGTGCCTTCCATGGACTCCACCAGGATCTGGGACGTTTCTTCGGGGCTCAGGTCGGGCCGTCGGTCGAACAGTTTGGCCACCGACGCCGCCATCGACTTGGCCGAGTTGAACGTCGAGTATTTGCGCAGTTGTAGCATGTTGTGGTGTTGTGTTGTGTATCGTAGTTCTGAATAGCAATGGCGTGTATTAAGGTGGAGTGAGATTTGTAGAATAGGGTTGTGATTACAGTCACGATTGCAGGCATTGGCTGATAATAGAGTTTGGAGGTGGCTGAGGGTGGCGAAATGTGAGGGTGGTCCGAAACAGATTAGCTTATTGTTGTGTGAGCGGTAAGGGAATTTGGTTGGTTTAGACATAGTCAGTTATATCACGTGTCAAATTTTGAGCAGTTTCTGGCAGGTATTGGGAGCGACAGACTGCTCAATGTGTGGTGACTAAATGGTGAGTATCTAGTTGGGAGCTGGTGAAGCATATTGTTGAACTTATCACAGTGCGGGACAATTTGAAAAGATTCCGTTTGACGTACAACTGTCGTACAGACAACTTATAGTGCTGATTTCGAGCAGTCTCATTCAACTCTCTGTTTGACACTGTGCATCTCTTGATGTAACATCCGATGTTCGAAGTATGAATACCCCAGTACGATATGTAGGTCTCTAAGGCAGGTTGAATACTGACAGAACAGGTATAATTACTTGTAGACGGTGCGCTGCTGAACACGGATTTTCAAGCAGTATTTGCGAGGAGTTGAACTTGCAACGGTGAAGCTACAGCCAGAACTGTTGTCAGGTTCAGCTTGGAGTAATTATCGTACGTAGTCTGTAGAGCACTCTACTGGTCTTTAATGTGTGCTGATATCTGAGGATCGCAGTACTCGTACTTGTACTTGTAACTACTGGTACTCAAATCGATCTTTGGCTTGAAAGAAATTGAAGACCCACTCACACCTACCTTAGACCGCTCATTTATCGGAACGGCAAGGATCCAGTTTTTCGTGCGGCTTCAACTTTCAGCCACACTTTATGATGAAGATGGATGGTGAGATCATACTGTGCAAGTACATACTGTGGTCAGAAACGTGTACACGATGTTGAGAGTGATATAAGAGATCAATAGAGACTTGCGAGTGGACCAGAATCGTTTGTGGCTCCTCAGCGACCGGATAAACACGGATTTTCTCCCTGCACCGAACCTCACCTCTTTACTTGACAGCTGAACAGAGTGTACTTACGGTACATGAGAGAAGTGCAGTTTGGATAAGGTGGATCTCTGTACGAATACGTGTACGAGTTCTGTAACTAGTAGCTGGTAGTAGAAGATATATCTGATGATAAGCAAAGCCATACAAATCACGTGATTCGTTTCAAAAACACATCAACCACCTCCCTCCTCTTATCACATTCATCCACCAACCTAGATGTTGCTGTTTCAGTTGGGCCTTGCATGCACTTGCATGTTCTAAAAGTTTCGGGCCTAAACTCATGTTCTCTTCTTCAACAATGTCTCGACAATTCACCGTGAGTAAGAGAACGTCAATGGGGGTCGTCGGGGAGTTACCGGGGCCGTGTGGTGGTATTTTTCGATTCATAGGAGCGCCAAGAGCTGAAATGTGGGTCTATCAGTGTCTTTCAGGAGAATGATGAAACATGGTCCGATAAGTCTGCCTGATCATATGAAAGGGTTGTTTGTGCTGACAGCGACTCTGGTGTCATATGGGGGTTTTGTGGTGACCAAATTGCGAGATCTCATACTTTTGGTGCTGTGAAAACAGCCCTCTGAAGGCTCTCTGAAGACTGCCCTCTGAAAGCTGCACTGAGACATCTGAGTCATACCAGCCCAATAGCGTGCTGTCCACCCATGGCATATCCTGTGCGACTACAGTACCACATATTCTGTGTGATTACAGCACCTTCAACAACTACTACAGCACGGCTGTGATTCGGCCTTACCTGTAACACCCTCACCTCTGCTAACTCAGCGACTGATTCGATTTCTGGGAACCGACTCCAAGGTTTACTTTGGAGACGCCATTCTGCCCTCAGGTACCAAAGATGCCCGGCTCGCCACCGAGGCCTTCCTCATTGGCGGCGACATTTTCGGCTCCTACACCGTCACCGACACCAAGGTGGGCATTTCCAAGCTGCTGTCGCCTCTCAACGACGCCCACACTCGAACCGTTCGGTTTGTCGGCATGAACTACGGCAAGCACGCCGACGAGCTGGGTCTGCCTCGACCCCAGTACCCCGTTCTGTTCTACAAGCCCGTCACGGCTCTGAACGGCCCCACCGAGGACGTGATTGTGCCTCGAATCGCCCAGGCTACCGATGCTACTGACTACGAGTGTGAGCTTGTGGTTGTGATCGGCAAGCGATGTCGAGACGTCAACAAGAAGGAGGCTCTGGACTACGTTCTGGGCTACTCGTGCGGAAACGATCTGTCGCAGCGAACCTGGCAGACCGAGCGAGGAGGAGGCCAGTTCTCTCTGGGCAAGATGTACGATGGATGGGCTCCCTTTGGCCCCGCCATTGTGTCCCCGCAGCTGGCTGGTAACCCCGACAACCTCAAGCTGTCCACCAAGGTGAACGGAGAGACTGTTCAGGATGCCGACACCACCGACATGATCCACAAGGTGGCAGACGTGGTTTCCTTCTACTCGCAGGGCTCCACTCTCATGCCTGGCGATCTCATCTTCACCGGCACTCCCTTTGGCGTTGCTGCTGGCCGAAACCCCCACAACTGGCTCAAGGACGGCGATGTGGTTGAGATTGAGGTCGAGAACCTGGGAACTCTCAAGAACAAGATTGTTTTCGAGAAGGGCGAGAAGCCCAAGCTTTAGACTGGTTAGGGCAGTAGCACATGGCACGCTTAGCACATAGCACGAGTAGCAAATAGACGTTAATGATTGATGAGTGACTCATGGAGAATAATTGGCTGACGTAATCACCCCACTGAATAACTCCCTTTGCTGTATCGTATACGCCGGGCCTGATCCGGAGGTGTGCAATAAAGTTAAGCGACCGTTTTGGGGAGCACTAATGATACGACGCTAAACTGGTGTCAAAACCATGGTGTGGATATAAAAAGTAGCACCAGCGAGTCATGGAGAGCTCACGTTTCGATTCCGACTCCTCTTTTCTAAATCGGGCAATTTTGGCATGAGTTGATAGACAGCTGAAAAAGCCGTTCTCGAGAACAAGCGAGAGGTTAAACGGCATTAAACTTGTGGAGTCTCCGTCCTTTAGCCGATGTTTAGATGGTTGAGGAAAAGTCGCTCATTTTTTAGGATTTCCCGTGTTTTAGCAGCTTGGCTAGTTACCGCTGGGCTCGAGAAACCGGTAGACACCTCTAATTTTCTGTTAGAGGCAATATTGCGCGTGCCAGACTCATCCCCTCCACCCCCACGTTTCTGGTAGCTTTCATCTTCCAACGTAAATCAAAGTCTAACCAAATCGCGTAATATGGGTGAGACGGGTGTTGGGGCGAAAAGACGTGATATCCACGGGTAGGAGACTGCTTCTTGCGGTCGTTTCGGTCTTTTCCTCCCCGCATACAACGCATAAATTCGAGTTATGAAGATGTGACAGAATGGTACATTGATTAAGTTGGCGATGCACCCTGCATGGAGTTTCACTCTCATCATCCACTCATCACGATACTTGTACTACGTTGATACCGCTTCTATCGTCGTTACATCGTCGTCACATCGTCGTCACATCACCACATTCGTTACAAAGACACAGCAGTGCCTATACAGATTCGCACACTCCCACACTCTCTCAAAATGAACTCACGCTCGGCGTACCAGACGCCATGGAAACACGAAGATAAACGCCGGCTGAGAGTGGATCATCTGTCTGCAGCGACCTTACGAAGTGCGGCTGCCACGCTGCTGCTGGTTCCGCTGAATACCACGGAACTGGCAGGTCCGGCACGTGGGCAACATGTCAAAATGGACGCGCTGGATGCGTTGTGTGTACAGTCGTTCATCGACGTGATTGGACAGGTGCTGGCAGGACTCACGGAATACCCCATGACCACGGAGATTCTGCCCCAGATAGCGGTGGAGTGCACGTGTATCATGCACGCAGTGGTGGCTATTGGCAGCATTGTTCTGGCCAAGAGAGGGACCATTACTGAAGAGCAGGCCCTGAGACTGCACGGAAGAGCCACCATGTCTCTTTTACAGGCTCTGACGGCCGTTCCAAAGGACGACGAGGCGTGTTTGTGTGCCTCGGTGCTGCTCAACATCTACGATCTATCGTCAGATGGTGCCCAAGACACGTACATCCATCTGACGGGCTCCAGAGCCCTGATGGCAGATTTGGACTACACACACGACTCCAACGGAATGCCCATGAAACTGACCCCGTTGGCACGCATGTGTGTTTGGGCCAACATCTTCAACGATACCCTGGTGGCCATCCGACACTCGTTGCCTGTGTTTTGGGACCCTGATGAGTGGTTCGATCTCCTGGGTTTGTCATACTGCTCTCCTGAAACGGCGTCTCCAACCTGGTGGTTCAGACGGATTCACTATCTTCTAAACAAACTGCACATCTTCTCGTGTGTTCCTCGGGTTCTCACTGAAAAGGAAACGGTCGAGGGGGAGCTTCAAAAGTCGTTCCAGGCTCTTATGGAAGATGCAGACGTGTGGTTCAGATCTGTACCTGAGCCCCTGAGACCCACAACCGTCATGGAGACCGAAAGTCCGCTGTTCCCAACCATATACATTGTGGAGAGAAAGGGAACGACCGCAATGTGCATGTACCATTCCTTCATGCTCATTGCAGCCAAATGCGACCCTAGTATTCCGCGCTCACACATGTATGGACCTCCTCCAACGGCCGTTCACCACGCCTCTCGGATTCTGGGGATTGTCAAAACCAACATTTGTGAATGGCTGGCTTCGGGGGCCATGTTTGCTCTGCGAATAGCCCTGGAGTCGCTAGTGGAGCCCGCACATCGAAACGAGGCTCTCGACTTTGTCAAGAGTATGGCTGCGACTTACCATCTGAACATCAATTCACATCTTGAAGCCGTCAGAAGCTATTGGCAAGAGTGGGATCATGCTGCTGTTTCCAACGGTTATCATCAGTGATGTTCTGTGCATGTGTATATATCTGTACTACTAATATTACCTGAGCCATGCTCTATGGACACATGTTGTGCTGTAAGAATGAGTCGGTGGCTCTTACTACCAACACCCCCTCTACGATCACCATCTATGACTGTATCTGACTGTATTGTCGTACCAAAAAATAAATAAATAGACGTCCCGTCATCCCGACATCCTGACATTCTCGTCTCTCCCCTCACACCCCCTACAAAGCAGTACCTCGCTCAAAGTTATCTCGAATCTCCTTGGTGTACTTGTCGTACTGTCGGTTGAGCTTCTCGTTGAACTGCTTGTTCTTGTCGGAAATGTATGTAGTATGCTGGTCGTCTGTTCCAGCCTGCTTTCGTCGCTTCATTCGCTGCTTGTCGCCCTTGGTCAACCCGCTCACCAGTCGGTCCAGAGCCTCAGGTGTAGGCTTGTGGCTGAAAGACGGCGCCTGGTGTAATCCTGTCTCCTTCTCCTTCTCGTATGTGTCCAGATCGGGCTTGAAACTCGCCAAATCTTTCTCGTAGGCTCTCTGGGCGGTCGACGACATATCATGGACGCCACTCTGGCTCTCTCGTTCCCGTTTGCGCTCCTTTTTCTCCTTCCATTCCTCGGTCTCCTTGACTGTCCAGTCCCATGCTCTTTTGCGATCAAAGTCTTCTCCACGTTCCTCGGCCTGCAGTTTTTCCAGCTCAAACTCGGCCTCCTGCTGTTTGCGCTCCAGCAGCGCGTCCGCCCGCTTGTTCACCTTGAGATCCTTGTCTTCTTCGAAAAGCGCCTTTCGGTTGGACGTCGAAGAGTCGTTCATTTTCTCTCGGATCGCACTGAGACGAGCCAGACGAGCAGCCTTGGCATCCTCGGGAGATGGCTTGGCTGGCGGCTTGGCTTCGGAAGCCTTCTTTTCCTTTTTGGCCTCTTTTTTGGCCTCCTTTTTGGCCATGGTTGTGATGTGATGTGATGTGAAGGTGGCTCAATCTAAACGAGAAATATATTGAAGATTATGCATGGTGAAAGGGTAATAGGGTGGGGAGGAGGGAGACTTTTTAGAGAGGTTGTGGGGGTTTTGGGGAGTAGAAAATTTGACCACATGATCTTCATGTCTCCAAAAATCTACAGTTGAAATTTTTATTCGATTAGACCCAAACTGCGACGTTTTATCACTATGTTCTATATCAGGCTGTTTGTTAAGCTGAATCATAACCTGTGAATGAAGAGTCCCTCAAACATGTGAATGAGAAGAGGAAAAAGTACCAAATGAGCCCATATGTACTTCGTGAAAGAATACTAAGCAGTCTGTTCAGTTCTTCCGAAAAAACACCCCATCTAACGCCAACCACATACACCTCCATATTCTCTCTAACGCACGTCCATGCACAACTTTCAATATAGTGCGTGAAAGTCAACGCGAACAATACCCACCTCTCAACCATGGCTTCTATCGACAGTGTGTTTGAAAATGCCGGTTTCGACGGCGCAAAACGACGCAAAACGGAGGACGACCAACAGCCCGAAGCTGAGGAACAGGAAACATCACCAGAAATCGAAGACGAACACATCGAAGAACGATTTGCGATCCAAAAGCTGGTGGATGAACACAAAGACGGACCCCTGGAGGCTGATTGGCTGAAGGGACTCGTTCTTGACCTCGAGAGAGCGATCACCGCCAACACGGAGAAACGCGAGCTGTTTGCTAGCGAACCTCTCAAGTTCATGGACTCGGAAGTGGAGCTGGAAAAGGCCATTCGAGCTCTCAGTGTTTTGGCCACCACAGATGACGACGACTTTGTGACGGTGTACAAGCGGTTTGTGGCCGACTTTGAGTGCCACGTGTCTCTTATGCAGCTCCTGGATCACCCCAACCTCGACATTGCCCTCATCACCTGCGAGATCTTCCATGAACTCATCTCTCGAACAAACGACTTTGCCGATCCAGATGCTCTCACTACAGCGCTGTGGTCCAACGACGACTTTATCGACTACCTCATGGAGTTGACAGACAAGATCGTGAAGATTGATCCGGCACAGATCCAGTACATTCTCGATATGGGGGACGTTATGTTCATTGAAGACGATATCACTCCACAGTTACGGACCCACATCTTCCCCAAGTTTCTGCATCTTCTCGCCGACAAGAAGTCGCCCCTGCTTTTGCATGATAGATCAACCATGGCCGATTACTGTCTGACCTGGCTCACCAAGTACGAGTATCGCACAGCAGTGTCTGCAGACCGTGTGGAGGCTCTTATCAAGTACCTGATGGCCTATATTGATAAAGAGCCTACAAAGGGAGACGAGGAGGGGCTGGCTGGCTCCGTTGCTGGTATTCTGGCGTACATTCTCACCAGTCCTTCTGGAAGAGCAGCCTTTGCCGAAGTTGAAGGAATGGATGCCATGGTAAAACTTATGGGTGGTGAAGGCAAGTGGATCAAGAAGCAGGCTGTTCGCATCGTCAAGGCTGCTCTAAACTCCTACGATTCTACCGAGCTGGCTACGGTGTTTGTGCAAGCCAAGGGACTCGGCGTTTTGTTCAAGGCTCTCAAAGCAGGCAAGAACAAGCATTACAAGACTCACAGTGACTATGGCGAGTCCCTGTGGGCCATCTACGCTTCTCTACTGCGGCTTTTGCCGTCCGATTCGCCTGAACGAGTCAGAGTGATTGCCAAGATGAATGACAAGGCCAAGTTGGACGAGCTCAAGGAACTCAGAGACGATACACAGCAGGCTGTGGAGACGATGGTTCCTGCGCTGGAGGATGCGCTGGCGAACAAGGAGGACGTGGAGGAGATTGTGGCGGACATGGAGATGCTGGGCAGTCGTCTGGTGGTTGTTCTGGACACGATATTTGCATGGATGAAGGTTGAAGGGCAGGAGGATCTTGAGGTTGATAAGGAGGTGCTTAAGCAAGAGAGAGACGAAAAGGCGCGGTACTTGGGCTGGGATGACGATAGCAACGAGTACCAGGAGATGATGAAGAACAACAAGGACATGGTTGGGATGTTGGATTATTTGTTGGGTGTGGGAGGGGGTGGTAACTGATGAGAGTGTTGAAGGGGCGTGATAAACTAATGAGAGTATCACCAAATGTATATTAGAGGGAGGAGTACATAGACGAATTGATTTTTGGTACGGAGTACGGTAAATGTACTTGTAATATCCCACAGAGTATTAACTTCCGATTGACATCTGTTTCGAGATTTCTGACTGTTGACTTTCAATTGAGATTTGATTCGAGACTTATTTGAGACATGGAAGACTGTACGTGTGCAAGTACTGTGTACTCGTACTTGTAGAAACTTGTGGATAGACACATCTGCTACAATACAGCAAATCAACCGTCAATTAAACCAATTGATGTGTTTTACCATTTTCTGATCAATTGCGACTACAGCAATTGCCACAATCGCCACGATCGCCACATTGTCTAATACTCGTACCATACAGATACTGTACTGTTATACTATATACATTTAGACCTTTCGGAGCCGGTTGTACTTTGCGCAATCACGCAGCCATCGTCGGTAGTCCTTGAGCGAGCCAATCTTCTCGCCGTAGTAGTCGGGCACGGGGTTGGACACGGACTGGAACTGGGGGTTGACTCGGTTCTTCTGGATGTGCGACAAAAAGTCGGTTTCCTTCATCAGGAACGCGGGCCACTGCTTGGAGTTGGTGGCCTTGAAGATGAGCTGGCCCAGAGTGGGGCCCAGCAGAGAGCCCATGAGGCCTGCAGCCACCACTCCCAGACCGGCAGCTGTAAAGGCGTCCAGACCGAAGAAAACGTCCGTCTGCTCGAGATCCAGCTCGGCCTCGGAGATGAAGCCCCATGCGACGACCGACGTGGCGATTCCGGTGCAAATGGAGGCCACAAAGTTGATCTGGCGTCTTCGGGTTCGCAGTTTCAGAAATCGCTCCCAGGTAAGAGGAGTGGGGGCGGTTCCGGCAAATCGTTTGGTCATGAGACCGACCGAGGGCCGCACGAGCGTGGGTCGGGCCAGAGCGATCCGGCTTCTCAGCATCTGAAGAGACATTGTGTGTGTGTGTGTTGAGAGGTGTGGTTTTGTTAGGTGATTCCACTATTACTGTACGAGTGCACACAGCTTACATTGGGTCATTTGCTGTACATGTACTCCGGGTAACCCCGTGCAGCTGGGAGGTGTATAGTAACCTTATTTGAAAAGATTCATGTGTGGCCAAGATGATGGATTGAACATTTCGTGATAACTACCAGTACAAGTACGAAATGGTGAGTGAACAGAACTGATACGCCCCTCCACCCCCCCTCCCCTGCTAACCCAGAACGAAGGAAACTCGGAATTCCTGTACAAGGTCAAGGCGACCAAAAAGGACAAGGCCGCGGCCAAGAGAGAACGACACCACACCAAACTGTCTCGAAAAGGAGGCATCAGCAAATCCGACCTGAAACGCAAGAAGCCCATCCATGACCGACCCTTCGACTACGGAAACCCGCTAAAAAATGAAATCGCCATGCGACCCGTGTCCCAGAGTGAACCCACCAGCGGTACTACTGCTACCGTGAACAAGGGCACTCCTCTGGCACCTGCGGATATCGATGCTATCATGGCTGATGGAGCCACGGCCAAGGAAATCAAACGACAACAGAGACAGGAGGCCCGTCGACAACGAATCCGAGAGACGGAAACGCTGGCGGCCAACCTCGACGATCTGCTGGAGCCCCTGAAGACGGAAAACGAGGGACGAACGCGAGTCAAGCTGGACCATACTCCTAACCCCCGTAACGCTCGAGGCAACGAAGCAATCATCAAGGCCGAGACTAAGCGATTCAACAAGATCCTCAACTCCAAGGAGTACCAGGCCAGTCCGTTTGCGTCGCTGCAGGCGTTTCTGAAGACCCAGATTCCCCAGAAGGAGCCGGCCCAGCCCAAGGACAAGAAGATGCACATGTAACCAGTGCGGTGTGTGTGAGGGATAGGATAAAGAGGACGTCAAAAGGACATCAAAAGACGTGAAAAGGACGTCAAAAGACGTGAAAAGGACGTGAAAAGACGTATAGTTATTGCATTATATCATTAGGAGTGGGTGGAGGTTTGGACGGTTCTCCAGGTATTGTACGAGTACAGGTACGACGTATTGGTACACTGCCACTACAAACACCATAAAGGTGTTTCCACGAGACTACCTGTATTGGTCTTCGTCGGTGGTCAGATACTTGTCTACAAACAGTACTCATGGCACCAGTATGTGTAGTCGTGAAGACCTCCATCTCAACATCATTATACTGAGGCAGGCTGACATTATTCTACCATTCGATCACAGTCGTGTGGTCTTTGTCAATAATCGCAATAGTAAATCATGGCTCTAGAGGTCCATGGTCAAAACCCTCGACTGGATGTATTTTCCATGTGGTATAAGTTGTCTCAACTGGATTTAGTTCAGTTAAGTTAAAAAGAAAAGTCCTTTAGGGGGGTCAATCCGGTGTTGCCGAAACGGTGGAGGTGTGGTGAATGTTCAGGCAGGACTGTAATGTTGTATTTGCCAACTATTGTGCAGAGATGTATGGTGGTATCCGACTGAGATGTGTGGTTTTCTCAGAATCAGGAATTTTGAGAGAAATCTTATGGTTAACATTTACTTCGTATTTTGTTAAGCCCAAGTAAGTGTAACGTCACGTACATCACAGCAACTGACAAAAGGGAATGCACACTAGAACCAGCAGAAACGCTGAGTCGAAGGGCAAGTGTTTTGTCTTTGATCGTGATAGTGTTTATATGAGTTTGAGACCGCTGAACAGCTTATCGATTACGGCTCGTATTCGATCTCTGCTCGTATTGGATCTCAGCTCGTATTGGATATCAGCTCGTATTGGATATCAGCTCGTATCGCATCTTAATTTGCTCTGTCTTTGCAAACACGCATTCTCGCCAGTGTACAATACAAATAACAGCTGAGACTGTAAGCAGCTATGGCTCCGTAAATCACATGACCACCAATATAATTACACACTAGCCGCCATCGATATGTTGCCACATAATAATCCACCGGAAAATGTGGGGCCATTCTCTGTATCCACATACAGTGCGGGGCGAGCGGCTGTCGATGCCCCACTCAACCGGCCTAAAGGAGCAGAGGGTAGTGGACTCAACAGATATGAGGGGAGGTCAACGAGTGGAGGGTGATTGGGTCAGCAGATACGATACCACTGTATATTGTACACACAGTCATGTGGTATGTTGGATGTGTAATGGGGCTAGTTGACAAGCCCAAGTAATACCGCTGTTAGTTGACTTTCTTAAGTAGTTACGCTATTGGGCCAGTGACCGAGCCTTCAGAAATGGAAATGCTTGCATGCTTGAAATAAAAAGTCCATTCAGGGTGCAATTTCGGCACTACGAAAGGAACGGTAACTGGATCGCTAGAGTGTTATGTTCAACATCTCAACTTGATTTAGTACTCCGTAGTTCAAACTACAGCTGACTTCTGATGACTGTACAGATTCTGAAGTCGAGAGCAGTATGGTGTGATGATTCAGAGTGAGTATCTACGGTACGAGTACAGGTCTTGAGAAAAGAGTGGATACCACTGTTTGATCTTCTGAGGGCTGCTTTGACAGGTCTAGAGCCGATACAATAGTATTCGACCAGAGCTCTATCAGTGCAGCAGATAATGCAACACAGTAAAGATCGTGTTTACGCATCTACGTTGTCGGTCTACTACCGTCGATCAGCTCGCTACGCTCGCCGCTCTCGCTACGCTCGCCGCTCTCGTTCATATGCAATAAAATACAGTCTATCTATCTCTAGTTGGCGTGGTAAAGAATGTTGGGCAGATCCTCAATCTTGAGCTCGCCGTGGATAATGCCCCAGGTGGACTCAAACAGAGGGAAGTCCTTCTGCATGTTCTTGTGCTTGAGCAGCTCGTGCACCTCGTTGCAGGTGATGACGCCCTGGGCGGACTGGCCGTTGAGCAGCTCCTTCTCCACGTCCTGGATCGTCTTGCCGGAGCCGCTCTCCTTGCCAAACGCTCGGCCCACCTTGAAGTTTCGGCCTCCGGCGCACGAGGTGATGAGATCGGCCACACCGGCAGACTCGACTGTAAGAGTGTTAATATCGGTTTCGGGGAAAAACCGCTTGGAGAAGTTGATCATCTCCAGCATGCCTCGTCGCATGATGGCGGCCTTGGCGTTGTCGCCCCAGTTCTTGCCCTCGACGAATCCGGCGCAGAGAGCAACTACGTTCTTGAGCGCGCCTCCGATGGAAACGCCAGCCACGTCCTGCACACATCGCACGTGGAAGTAGGGCCGGTGGAACAGCGCCTTGAGCACTTCGTTGGTCACGTCGCCCTCGCCAAAGAAGTCCTTGGGCCGGTTGTAGGCCACGGTGGTCTCGGAGTACTTTTCCAGAGCAATCTCGGTGGCGAGGTTGGCGCCAGACAGAACGCCACAGTGCAGACCGGTGAGGTTCTCAATGACGTCAGACAGCAGGTAGACGCCCTGGGGGGTCACGTCCAGACCCTTGAGGCAGGAGATGGCTCGAGCCTTGGGGTCCACGTGGCCCTTGAGCTGCTTGCAGACGCCGGCCAGGAACTGGTGGGGCAGGTTGAACACAATGATGTTGGCGCCCTGGACGGCCTTGAGCAGATCCGGCTCGGCAATCAGGTTGTGAGGAAGTTTGATTTTGGGAAGGTATCGCACGTTTTCGTGCTCGGCGTTGAAAATGTCGGTCAGGTTCTTGCCGTCGACTTTTTCTTCTCGCACCCAGACCTTGACCTCGGGGTCAAAGAGCTCGGGGTGAGCAGTGCAGTTTTCGGCGACGATTTTGGCGACAGTGGTTCCCCTGGGTTAGTACACGGTAGAGAGTGGCCGTAGGTCACGAACGGACCACATCAATCTGATCACGCCTAAGACAGATAACGGCAGCTTATGACGGCAGAAATTGGATAACAACAGGACGTTCTAAGACAGAGCAATGCTGTATAGCTATCAATAGCCGATAACAGAGACTCTTGACAATTCAACAGTAGTTGCAATAGCCGATAACGGATATTTTAGACACACCAACAGAGTCAGACGCAGGCCTCGAATCGCCACCACACATTGCCACATTGCCACTGAAACGGCACACACCAACTCCTCATTCACACCGATTAACCTCGTAAAGTTAAGCAGTGCAGACGAGGTGCGTGTCGTGTCGAAAGGAGTAGCCGTGTGGCAGAATTCGATTCCGAGGGAAAACGGCTTTTTGCAGTGGCATAACGAGGTGGTGAGTGTTTCTGCTGTTCTGAGCTGTTCTGAGCTGTTCTGAGATTGTCGCAACAACATCATTTTCGAGTCTGTTTCATTTTCAAGTTGTCTGTATCATTTCCGAGCCAGCTGTGTCGTCTGTTTATTTCTGTCGCTATCCGTTTCGCTGTCAATGTCGTGATAAAGGTCTATATAGACCTGCCCGACCTGCCAAATCCCCCAATCCCCAATCCATCATACTCACCAATTACCGGAACCAACAACAGCCACCTTGAAAGGGGCCTTGCCGGCGGTGTTGACTGCGCTGAGAGGCGCGGAGGCGGTCAGCAGTCGAAGCTGTTGTGAGAGACGGGTGACGGCGGACATGTGAGTAAAACGCAGGGACGATCGAAGTAGGGCGCTCATGTTATGGGGATGCGATCTCTTATATCTTGGTTGAGTAATTTTCAGAGGCGTCCAGCGGGCAAATAGGGTTTAGCCCAGCGTCTGAAACCGTGTTCGGAAAAACACTTGGTTGGGCCATGTGGGGGGAACGAGGGGAGGGGAAGTGGAAGACGATTACATTAGTGGCGATGGAAGGTGACTAGTGATACGACAGCAGTATCGTCACCACCCAACCACCCCACCCAGCTAACACAGCTTACACTACTCTGAACTCCAACACAACAGGTATCTTACAAGCTAATGGTGAATAAGGTGCTGGAGCCGAGGACTTTAGCGGAGGTAGAGTGGGGTGCAGCAGGAGAGTGGCAATGGCTATGGGGTAATTTGATTGCGTATTATAGCGGTGTGGATGTGAGTGGTTACTCGTGACACTGTCTGTGTTGTGCTTACGGGTTCTGTCCCTATAACTACCACCACCAACAACCACATCCACCCGTTGAATTGCTACCCAATAAACTCCACCGTCCCCCAACGTTGGGATGAACCTTTAACTCTTGGTTGCATCTGCCAGTGTGAATATGGAAGACGCATGTGAAGGTAAGCGAGCACAAGAGGAGTTATTGACGACTTTCTGGGGGGCGTGGGTAGCGTGGCAAACTTGGGATGGCGTGGTTTACGGTGGAGATATTTTCACTGGCAAAATTGCCGGCAGCAACGGCAGCAACAACAAAAGCCTTCTCTACTATTTCCCACCACCACATCAACCTCGGCTCGGTATCTGTCTACCAACAGCTCGACTCTCTCTCTCGCTCTGCAGATGGCGTATCAGAGTCCAGAGAGACGGAGATAAGGGCTGGGGAAAGGCATAAAGCAGAATCTAAGCTTGGGTGCGGCTGTCCCAGAGTCGGACAATCGCTTTTTCGAGGATAATCTCGGAAATCAAAAGCAGTGGCCAACAGCATCCGATATGTTGGCTGAACCGTGGAAGTTTATGGAAGCTGTCTTATGGAGGTTGAGTTGTTGGGTGTTACGTGACATTGAGGAGTGTCTGTGTCACATTCACCAACTTGTCTACTTGCACTCCTTACTCGTACTCGTGTCACTTCTTTCACATTGCGATCGTCCCGAAGAGCCCGTTTCATTATCGTGACACTCCGCGCTTTTTCGTCACCAGAGCCATTTTGCCAGTTTGCGTCAGCGTGAAAAAAAAAAAGTAACCGACAGACAGAAGAGCCTACAACAAGCTTTCAACTTTAATGGCAGCCAGTCTAAGAGGGAGTTTTGTCAGACGTCATAGCAAAGCGGGAAGCCAAGGGAAGCCAAAGAAAGCTTTCAATTGTTACAATACGTATTGCAATGTGGCCACGAGTTCTAATTCCGTCTTTAACTTAGTGCTGTGCTATTCGATAGACATCTGTTTGCTACGAGAACTGTAGCTAGCTACTGGTACGTGCCATGGCCCCATAATAGTCCAACGCTCAGTTTCTCCGAACCGAGGCTAACAAAGCAACATATGCTCCCACGCACAGAGCACACCTGTGACGCACATTTGGGGCACTTTGGGGGGAGGCTAGAGCCCCTGAGCCCGAAATCCAGAGCTCGGAATTCGCAGAGGATAAATTCATTTGCGCTTTGCTGCATATTGTGGGGTCTGGGGTATACCGAGGGCGAAGAGTGCGGTGGTGTAGGTGGTTTTGACATTAAGGTAATCATTGGAGTGCTATTTTCATTGTTGAGGGACAACTAAGTGCTTGTGTGCCACCAACTCGTCACCACCTACTCGTGCTCGTACTTCTAGTGCTCCACCCGATACGATTCGGTTCATTCTTTCATCCTTTCATCCTTTCGTTGTTTTCATCGGTTTCATTCTCCACCAGAGATCGCCAAACACTAAACCCAAATCATGTCTTGCAATAATGTCCTGCAATATGTCCCTTCCGATTAGCCAGTCTAAATGTGGAGAAAGCGGATTTGGTGGGACGAAAGAATGAAGAATACGACAGATTTGTTCACCGGGGTAGAAGTACGAGTACAAGTACCCAGTACAACTACAGGAACGTATATGAATTGTTCGGTATCTCTGACGATGCTCTGACAACATATTCTTGTACCCATGTCTTGAACAAATATCCCAACCAATCCCAAGTAAGCCCACAGAGTCCAACTAATGTGACAGGTGCTGCGACAGGTGCTCAGACAAACATCACTACTCGTTTGAATAACCCGATAGGACATATCTACGAGTAATGGACTGGGATGGAGTGTCGTTATGGCTATAGGACATGGTTTGAGGTCATACCTATGATCATACTGGCACAAGTAAAAGTACAGGTATCGGCACCATACAGTCAGTCAGAGGTATTGCTTATGGAGTTAGCAGGCGTTGGATGTCCTCGCGAGCAAAATGTTATTACTGCAAGCGCTACCAAAATCGGTACCTCTCTGTTGATTCCAAGCTACTACAATGCTGATCATTCTCGGTACAAATGTTAGTTCACAGTGTAGTGTAGATATCCACTCTGACGCTGGATAGACAATACCGTCGACTGACAGCTTCTCTGCAAAAGCCTAGAGGTGGTCAGAGTTCAAGTATCCAGAATTGAAGAGTCGCTGCTTCTCAGTCTCAGTAGAGCCCTCCATACAGAGTACTGTTATAAGACTCCCTCCCTGGCTAGAGTAAAAGCGATTGGGCTGAGTATACCAGATAGCGGTTTCACGCACGTGACTCACGCACGTGACTAGTGGTCAGTTCTGGAAGAAATTGGCCAGAGCTATGGCGATTTCTGTGAACATTGGAGGTCTGCGTCTGACTGTTGGATTGACAAAACCTCTCTCAGCTGCAATCGGTTATTGATAGCTGTTGATAGCTGCTCTCTGAGAAAACTGCCGTTAGCAGTCATAAGCTGCCGTGATCAGACTGTTGTTGTCCGTTCGTGACCTACGGCCACTCTCTTCCGTTTCCGTAAGGTTCCGATAAGGCACGATAACGTCTGTCAGCCAGATTGAGCTAAGAGGCTGAGCACAGCTGTCAATGGCGTATTGTGGCTGACTGGAAGTTGAAAGGTTTGCAAGCCACTGCGGGTTTTTTAGAGTCCAGAATGGGCCGCTAGGAATGAGTCACTGAGGTTTGTCTACACCCTCCATTTGGAGCACGTGCCCTGTACTGGTGGGCTAGACCAATGAGTTCAATTGGTCCAATTTGAGCGATATAGACCGACGATAACGTGGACAAGAGACAACGAGTGGTTGGAGCGTTGTGTCAGAGCGATCGATTGATCCAAACAGATGGTGAAGGAGGATGAGCGACTTTCCGAGTACAGTACAAATAACTGACACGAGTTGCCTCCAGACATCTCCGTCGCTATCGCCATGGATCCAGCTTCCTTTTCAAGCCTTCATCTAATTAGCACCAAGATAGAGTCATGTCTCACTATTGTATCTGGAGTCCGTACATACATACATATGCGATAGACAACACATAATTGTGTAAACATACGGTGTAACCCATGAATGCTACAAGTAATGAACTCGTATCGCACTCACACCGCACTCATACCGTACCCGTTCCTCGTATGTCGTCCCTCATTCACTAGCTCAGCTTTTGGCTCCACATCTCACGCATCTGAAAGTGTCCATAATATACGCAGCAAAAAATCTCCGTTCTTGGCAGACCGCAGCAATATCCACAAGCGGATGCAAGTGTCTTAACACCGCCAAATATACACAAAAGTCGGTATCGCCAAAACCACCACCACCACACCCCCATCCCCCTCCGGACTCCGAGCCCGGACTCCGATAGACTTGCGCTAGTCCGCATTGACATGCTTGTTTGGGACTCTCGGAAATGGTGGATAAGACTGGGCGTATTATCCGAGATGAAAGTTTGTGGAGCGGGCCGACGTGATTTTGAGATGGGTGAAGGTGTGCTTGTAGAGCCACGAGGAGATATCCGATTCGGAAGGAGAGGGGTTTAATCGAATTATCGAGGCCACATGTTCAAATTCCGAACAAGTCCGCGCTCAAAAACCCACCACAACCGCCTACAAAAGGCCCCCCCCCCCATAGGTAGATCCAAAACGCCAAGTCTGCATGCCAAAAGTTTATCATCGTGTACTCAAACCGCCAAACAAGCGCTTGAAAAAAACCTGTGCAAACCTCCGCTAACCCCCGCTCACCCCCGCCAACCCCCGCCAAGTACTTAAAGAACCGCTTATCACCCGGTCACCACCTCCCATCGCTCCAACAATGACGGTCGCCTCTACCTGCGACTCATCCTCGTCCTCCATGTCTGAAGAAACGCCTCTGTTGGCCAACGAAGCCGGAGCCACTGCTGCCACTGACAACGGTGAGCCGATATGGACCTCTGCCCAGCTCAAGCAAATGTACACGCGGTCGGCGATTCTGCCGGCTCTGTACATTGGCGCCTTTCTGTGCTCCATCGACGGCACTATCGTGGCCAGCACGCTGAACCGAGTGGGTGCTGATCTGAACGAATCAGATAACGTGGCGTGGGTCGCTACGGCGTACCTGCTCACCAACTGCGCGTTCCAGCCGCTCTACGGCAAGCTCAGCGACGTGTTTGGCCGCAAACAAATGCTGCTGTTCGCCTCCTTCTTCTTTGGCATCGGCAACCTCATCTGCGGCTACGCGCCCGACTTCAACTGGCTGATCATCGGTCGAGCCATTACTGGTGTGGGAGGAGGAGGTCTGGCCGCCATGTCCTCGATCATCGTGTCGGATATCGTGACCATCGAAGAACGAGGCATTTTCCAGGGCTACGCCAACATCAACTTTGGCCTGGGAGCCATGCTGGGAGCACCCGTAGGAGGCCTGATTGCCGACCATCTGGGCTGGAGATACATGTTTTCGCTGCAGGTGCCGTTTGTGGTGCTTTCGTCGTACCTGGTGTTCCGCTACGTGAACATCAAGCCCAAGAAACAGGTGGTGTCCAACGTGTCCACGCTCGAACGAATCGACATCTTTGGCTCCATCTCCATTGTCTGTTTCCTGACGCTTCTGCTGCTGGTCATCAACATGCAGGACGACACCCGCACCTTCTCCAACAGCACCACTCTGCAACTCATGGCTCTGGCCAGTGCTCTGTTCCTGGCCGTGTTTCTGTACGTGGAAATGAAGATTGCCCCCGAACCGATCATGACCAAGGCCGTGTTTGGCCACCTGAAACCCACGCTGCTGACCACCTCCGTCTTCTTCACCACCGTCACCCAGTTTTCCGTCATCTACTACACGCCTGTCTTTCTGCAGGTGGTGTTTCTGGAAAGTGCTGCCCAGGCCGGTATCAGACTCATTCCGCTGTCGATCGGAGTGTCCTCCGGATCGGTCATCTCAGGCCACCTGCTCAAAAAGAACACTCTGGAACGATACCCGCGGGTCTTCCTCACAGGTCTCACCACTGTAGCCCTCAGTTGTTTCATTCTGTCTCGACTGATCAACTCTTCCACCCCCCACGAAGCCACCCCCCTGGCTGCAGCCCTCGCAAGCCACGGAGTAAACCTGGAGGTGGCCATGGCCTTCAACCTGGCTCTTCAGGGACTGGCCCAGGGTCTCATTCTCGTGTCTACTCTCATTGGCCTGTGCTGCCATACTGGAGCTGCGGACTCTGCCTCGTCCATTGGAGTCATCTACCTGTTCCGATCGCTGGGATCTGTGCTGGGAGTCAACGGAGTCGCCCACATCTTGCAGTCTCGGCTTCGATCCGAGCTTCCAGGCATTCTGGCCGACCCCGAGCTGCAACTCAAGGTGCGAAAGAACGTGGAGTTCATCAACCACCTGGCTCCGGAGATCCAGATCCAGATCAGAAACGTGTACAAGCACGCGCTGGGCTTTGTTTTTTCCTCGTGCTCCTTCATCGCCTTTATTGCATTCGTCATGGGTTTCACGGTTTGGTTGCATTCCAGAAGAAGTAACTAGAAGGCCTATAAAGACCCCAAACAAAAGGGCTCTGTTCAAGAACCCCAAAAAGGACCTCAAAAGAACCCCAAAAAGGGCCTCAAAACCCACCAACAAAAAGAACCCTATAGATGTTCTAAATAGCTAACGTGAATTATTTTGATTGTGTGTATCGGTAGTCTACAGTTATAAGTTCAAAACGTGAAATGTCTTACAATTGTACAGTGGTTTCAAAGGTGTATGGAGTTCGCCAGCTACCCATGTTCCACTTAGAACTGCCAACAAAACAAAGCTTATAGTTGACATAGTAGTTACCATACCCCCAGCAAGAACACCCATTCTATCTACGGTAATAATACTCTGAATCTCACAAAAATCGACACATCAACCAAAACCAACCGTCCGACCCACCTCTCGAAATCCCCAACCCTCACCACGTCTCCCTCCACCTCTCATCGCAATCTCAAATTTACCAATAACATCTCCCTCGGGCAATCCTAAAGCTCAAAGTTAATAGACAGGGCTGCAGCTAACCTCCAACATTCAATCACACCATGCTACGACAAATCGGACGGTATAGCGTCGGTCTGAGACGGTACACGACCGCCGGAACACGTGACTCGCGCGTGCTCACCGGCTCAGTATACGGCACGACGGAAATCGATCTTTTCAACCGCCCTACAGCTGCCGACCTAGAGGTGAAACTGGAGCCCTCGGAAACCGCCAAAGTGGACGGCAAAGTGTCCATGGAGCCGCGGATCCCCAACAAGCTGCTTCGACAGGTGCGGGGCCTGTTTCCGGACCGCGACTCGCTGCATGCTCGAGTTTCGCTGGCGGATTCCGTCGGTAGAACCAGAATCGGAATCGTGCCTCTGGGACCCCAGGATATGACTGTCAAGAAGCGCAAGGACGCCAACATTCTCAATGCGCTGCTGGCCGACCCGCTGGCGTCCGACCAGCAGTGGTACGACGCCTTTCTGGCGCGAATTGCGTCCAAGGACATTCTGCTGAGCCCAGGCAAGTACACGGGCCACGGCACTCAAAACTCGCGCTGGGACATGAGTTTGCCCTCGCCGTTTCTCCGGACCGTGGACGTGGACATCATGGAGGCCACGTCATTCGCAGACTCGCTGGATAACATCCGAGACTGCCATTGGATCATTTACGTCGGAGAAGGAGAGGGTCTCAAGGCATGGCCGTCTGTGAACCTGAGGGATCTGGCAGAGGACGACTTTGTGGCTGTAGTCAACGCCACGGTCACGGTCAACTCCGAGGAGGCGTTTGAGGCCGTTTCGCTGCTCAGAGAGTCGCCGTCAAACTCCCCCAAGTACCTCGACCTGTGGCAGCAGTCCAACTTTGAGCAGCTGTCTCGAGCCATGAAACGAATGTCCGCCAACCACGACAGAGCCCTCAGATACAGCATTTACCAGACGTGCCGAGACCTGTGCGCCTCTGACGTGTCCAAGGAGTCGCTGATGAAGGGCGAGGCAGACACAATCAAGACTCTGCGGTCGGAATGGGCCCGAAACGCCCACCGAGAGCTCCAGACGGTGCTCAAACAACAGCTGCTCAAGTGGCGCCAGAAGGAACTGCCCTGGTACAAGCTGTACTGGCGAATCGACGACGTGGACGGAATCACCCGAGACTCGCTCGAATACGCATTTTTGCCTGCCTCCAGACAATCCATGTGCTACCTGCTGGGCCGAATCGACGGCTTTGCCTGCACCACTCCTAACGCTCCCGAGCCCTTGTCTGATGGCATCTACGGTCTGTCGCCTGTTGAACATTGGGATAGTCCCTCAGACGATGTGATTGGACAGACTCTGGAGGAGCTGGACGACACTCTGGTGTCTGAACTGCACTCCCGAGCCTACCACGAGTTTCTCAAGGTTGTTCTGGGCATCCAGCTGCCTACAGTTGTCATTCCTGCTCTTGGAGTCTACCTCTACGATCTGTCTCTATACAACATGGGCTCGATTGCGGCCTTTGGCATTGTTTGGGGATGTTTCAAGCTGCAAAAGACGTGGGACGCGCTGTGTAGCGACTTTTCGGTGGCTGTTTTCGAGAAGGCTCGAGCCAGTATCAACTCTTGTGAACAGCTGATTTGGAGCAGATGGGAGGGCAAGGCGATTGAGGAGAAGGAGAGGGTGGATGATAGGAAGAAGTTGGTGGCTGAGATGGAGGAGGCGATTACTAAGTGATGTGAGCGGAGCAATGTGAGCGAAGCGAACGTTGCTTACGTAATCGAGACATGTATGTATAGAATGATTATATGACCAAGTCATGGCAAATGTATGTATAGAATGATGGGTGATCAAAACCATGACCACCAGAACATGGCTAATGTGTGTATGGACACGTGATCTGCTGAGACCGTATAAAACCGTTCACGTGATCGAGTCATGAATATATGTATAGAACTGCTTACGTGATCAAAAGTATGACCACCAAAATACCCGCCAAATGTATCTATAGAACTGCTTACGTGATTGAGTCATGACCGTATAAAACTTCTCACGTGATACGAGCCGAACTGCTCACGTGATCGAGTCATGGCAAATGTATGTACAGAATGATTAGGTGATTCGAGTCATGGACACTATTGTAACAGTGACTGTCATTTCGTGAAACAACCCCACATTGTAAATCGACAAAAAAAGCTATATGAAACGAAAGTGATGCGAATTTGTTTTCAAATTCTACACCAAAGTGTTTGCAGGACGCTGTTGAACACCCTTATCTATTGTTCATGTCAAATAAACGAGACAGGAAGTTGATTGATTCACTGGATCTGTATTGCAGGAGTTCATCTACTTGTACAAGTACCGGTACTGCACGTGCATATGACCATGTTGAGTCTTTGAGCTACAAAATGAGATTTGGTGATGGGAGCGACGGTTTTTGAGCACATACTATTGTTTTCATGGAACCCCAAGATTTCCTACTGTACTTGTACTTGTAGTTTTCCCTACAATTCAGGGGGCCTCCTTGAAGGTATACAGTGGGCTGAGGTACCACCTCATTTGGGCCATAACAGTAACATATCGTCATATATCTGAGTCGTATTTAGCGGTGAAGCAATTGGAGCTGTACTTGTAGAAATAATTCATATACTTGTACCGGACTTGAACTTGTACGTTTTTTACCTCAAAAACTCCGACAGCATTCTACTGTACAATGAGGCAAAGTGATATCATCGTGACCCATAGGTCAACAGTCGCACACAACACTCTTTAAAATACTATTAAAAGAGCTGGGGAAGTTGGAGGTTACAGATGTGCCATTTCTGAAGAATCTAAGCTGGCAGTGACTGAATAGTGTGTAACCGAAGGCTCGTCCACCACTATAGGACTCGAAAAAACCACACAAACATGTTGGTCTTCGATTTCTGCTGCAATGATGTAAAAATACAATCTGATTGATTCATTTTATTGACCAGCACAGTCACTTGAGAGTGTTGGCAATCAAGTTTCGGAGCAGGAAAGTGAGTAAATCTACGAATATTTGTATTGACAAGAACCAGGGATTTGGTACCATTCGAATCAGAAGAAGACAAGGAGTCGAATGGTATAACTTTCACTATTTGTTGCTATAGTGGATTTTGGTCCTAGAGACCTTTAAACGCCCAAAGAGATGGTTACCAATATGCTCAACTGACTGTATTGTATTTCATGGCAAGTGTATGTCTAGAATGTTTACGTGATCGAATCATGGCAATATATGTAACTACTCACGTGATCGAATCGTGTATGTATCTGCTCACGTGACCGTACCGAACTGATCACGTGACCTTTTCTCATATCCTACTTATTTATTCATTCCATAACTATCAGACCATACCCTCCATCTACCTAACTGCTCTCGTCCATTCTGTCGGGGTTCTTCTTGAGAATGACCACGCCCTCCAGAGAAGAGGCCAGAGGAATGTACTCGTCGTCCTCCAGCTCGGCGCGCTCGCCGTGACTCAGCAACACGGGGGTGCTGTGGGTGACCCAGCCCGTGATGGTTTTGGGCTTGCCGGCCTGGCCCACCGTGTCCACGGCCTGTCCGACCCGAACAGGCACCTTGATGGGCTCCAGCTTCTCGTCCAGCGTGATGAGCATGCGGGGCCGGATGGCGTTGGTCAGCCAGAACAGCATCCAGTGGTTGTCGGCGAGAATGAACGACTTGGGGTCGATCATGGTCACCAGCAGCGTCACCAGCGACGCCAGCGACACCTTGGACAGAATCTGCCGGTCCGTGTGGAACGGCGACACCGTCAGAGTGCCCTTACCCAGGTACAGCAGGCCCTGGGCGATTCGCACCGTGAACAGTCCGTCGGGGTCCTTGGAGTAGTACGATGCGAGCTGGCGCAGCAGCTGGGCCAGCCGGGCGTTGTTGGTTCCCGCGCCAACCAGCCCCATGGAGAAAATCGAGTTCAGAGCAACCTCCATGTCGGCGTCATGCGAGTATCGCGACAGAGTGTCAAAGACCCGCATCTGGGCGTTGGAGGCGGACACCAGACCCATAGCCAGGGGGATGGCTCGCTTCACCTGGGCGTCGCCGTAGTGCATGAGATGGCCAAAGTGCCGCAGCACCATCTCCTGGCCAATCTCCTCGCCCATGGCGACGATCGCCAGACCCAGCACGGAGTATGCCTGGTGGGAGGAGGATTCGAGGTCTTGGGTGGCATCTGCAGCAGTAGAAGCCTCTGCCTCGGTGGTGGCATCGGCGGTAGCATCAATGGCATCAGCCGCATCGGCAGCAGCTTCAGCCGCATCGGCAGCACCGCCCTCAGTAGGAAGAGCTCCATCAGCCTCCCCTCCTGTCTCAACCTCAACCTCCCCCTCAGCCTCCTCCGCCACACTCTCTCCAACACAGTCATGCAACAGCTTCTGGATCTGCAGCACGTTTCCGGTACCGGCGTAGGCACACACGGTGATGAGAGTCTCGCAGATCTTGCCAAGAGGATGGTCGATCGCTCGAACGGTCTCCACGGCCTCCTCGATCTCCTCATACTTGCCGATAAACAACAAAGCAAGACCCAGAGCCATGAACCGCGACCACTTGTCGGACAACTGGATCGCGTCTCGCTCCAGCAGAGATCCCAGCAGCGCAGAAACCACGTCGCCGTTGGCAGAGCCCACGAAAATGTGGCCCAGAGCAAGGGCCGCCATGGACGACGTCTTCATGGACGTCTCGGTGTCCTGAACCAACGGCAGAAGCATGTCCAGCAGATCGGTTCGTCGAGAGCCGGCGTATGCCACTCCCAGACCCATCACCGCAGACAGCTGGTTCAGGTTGTATGCGTTGCCGTTGTTGTTCTCGGCAGAGGGCTCTTCGGTGATATGGTCGGCGAGAAGAGCCACGGCGGCGTCGGTCTCGTCATAAACACCGGCAGTGACAATACCCATGCCCAGAAGAGCGCCGGCCTTGATCTGGGGCTCCGACGAGTAGGCGTACTTGTCGAGCTGCTGCAGACCTCGGCTGAGATCCCACTGGAACAGGGATCCCAGCGACGCTGTGGTGGAGTACATGCCTGCGAGCTTGGTCTTGTAGATCCATGCTCCGGAGGACGTTCCAGAGGCAGCACCAGCATCGTCTCCATCGTCCTCAGCACCACCATTAGTCAACAAACGGTCCGCTGAGTAAGCACAGTTGACAAAGGCGTTGACGAAGGAGGCCGCCAGGTTCTGCTTGGCTGAGTCAAACGCCCCCGACATGATGATGTCACGTGAGTTCTCCAGGTGGCTCTTGTAGATGTCTTCGGGGACCTTGGGCTCCAGCAGGTTGAGCTCCTTGGTCAGGTACCGGAAGTGGTCCGCCAGCAGGGCGTTGGACATGCACTCCTGCACGCCCTCGTCGGCCACGTCAAAGTAGCACTTTTGGCGGGCCAGAATGAACGCCAGCTGCTTCTGCAGCAGCTCGTCGCCGTTGGCAGCGTCCATCACGGATCTGATGAGCTCCATGTCGTCCAGGCGGATCGCCAGGGCCAGGGCCTGGGTCAGCTGGCGGTGGGCCAGGTAGATGGCGTAGGCGGTGTGCAGAAACGCCACGTCATCTGGGGGCGCCAGCAGAGGCACACACGCCACCATGTAGGCGCAGACCCGGGCGTATGTGGTTTCGTCGACGAACTTGGGGAGGTGTTCGACGGCCTCGATTTCGAGGAGTAGGTCCACGGCGTCGGCCTCGGCGTTGTGTTTGAGGAAAAACGGCACCAGCTTGATGCCCAGGTTTCGCACGTCGGTGAGCGATCCCGAGTTGGAGGTGGTGTCCAGAGTCACACCCTCCTTGGCGTCATCACCAGCCTCCACCTGTTGCAATTGGTACTCCTGGCCGATTTCCAGAGCAAGGTGGCGAACGTACTCGTGGCCCCAGGAGCCCAGGTCGTCTGTGGTCGACAGCAGGCGGAATTTCAGCGCATCACGCTTGCCGTCGCCGGAGTAGGTCATTGCCAGCACAGACAGCACGTCCGCCAGCTGCTGCTTGTGTTTGGCGTCGGTCCACGTGTCGTACAGCTCAGCCAACTGGGGGTAGTGGGGCCGCAGAAACTTGAGAGGCTTGGGAACAGCCGTCATGGACGAGGTCGAGGTCCGGATGAAGTTTTTGAGCGCCTCCAGCGAGGGCTCGTACAGCGACGTGTCCTTTTCGGTGAGCCGCTCCACCAGCATCTCCAGCTCCGACTTGAGCTTTTCGTCCTCCTCGGACAGCTCCTCTTCGTCCTTTCGCGGTTTTTTTTTGTTTTTGTCGGCGGCGGCGGGCTTGTCGACGGGCTTGTCGGCGGGCTTGTCGCTCGACTTGTCGGTTGCGTCTTTGGCAGCCATGATTGAGATCGATGTTGTGGGGTGGTGAACAGAGATCAGTGGCAAGATTAAAGGACAATGTCAAGGTGGATGTGTGGTTGTGAGAAGCCTAAAGAAGGTTATGGTGGCGCGGGTTCGATTTGGGGGTAGTGCACAGGCCTGATGCAATTAGTGGGTGGTGGTAAATGGCTGGAAAGTGGATTGTTGGAATGGGAGAGGTCAGGTATTTATATATATTTGGTTTTCGTCACCTGTGAGGGTGTACCTGGTACATGTCTTTGTTGGGTTGATTATGTAATGTTCGAAGTACGGTAGTGTAAGGACGAGTTCTGAGATGAGATCGGCTTGGATAAGTAAAACCGAGTAGTGATTCGTGCCGATCACGTGATATATGCTGTGGATACAGTCGATTGACCACTTTGGAGTATTAGTAATCCAACGCTTATGTAAGAGTACCCATCGACACCCCAGAGGATGCCCACAGTAGACAGTCCAGATCTTGTGCCATACACACGACCATCGACTTACTAAACAACACTTTATTACTAAGCAGCATTTATCTACTCGTACCAGCTAAGCAACACCACCGCCCACCCTTTCTATTTTTCTGACATGGCATTACATAATCAACGGTGTGTACTGATTAAGTGCATATGATTCATGCATGTTTACGGAGATGAAGAAAAGACCGAGGGTCGTTATTTCGGCGAATAGTCGGTTGATTTCGGATTTGAAAACGGCAACCGGACCGTCACAAGCTCATGCATCCGTCACCTCTCTCCTCTACTCTATAGACCTCTTACTTACCACGCTACAGACACCCCCACCCTCAAGCTTAATCCCCACACATGCATCTACAATATGGCGTGAGCTCTTCTTGACATCTCTCCACCTATTCCACTCTCATCACCCATGCTCCAGGAACCCATCAACCTGCCCAAGTGGCTCGACGAAAACCAGCATTTGCTGAAACCGCCCGTCAACAACTTTTGTATCCAGCGAGGAGGCTACACTGTTATGGTGAGTGATTTAAGAGGCTGAAACCGGAAGAGATGTATAATCACGAAGTTGACAACCCATCGGGTCCGCTCAGACCTTCGGCCTTCGCTTCCGTGCTAACGTGCTAACCCAGATCGTCGGAGGACCCAACGCTCGAACCGACTACCATATCAACCAGACACCCGAATGGTTCCACCAGAAGAAGGGCCACATGACTCTCAAGGTGGTGGACGATGGAGAGTTCAAAGATATCACCATCAACGAAGGCGACATTTTCTTGCTCCCCGCAAACGTGCCCCATAATCCTGTGCGATACGCAGACACCATTGGTGTGGTGGTGGAGCAGGACCGTCCCGAGGGTCTTAAGGACGCTCTACGATGGTACTGTCCTAACGAAAAGTGTCGCGAGATTGTGTTTGAGAACTCCTTCCAGCTGGTCGATCTCGGCACTCAGATCAAGGAGGCGATTCTGGATTTCGACGGAGATCTCGAAAAGCGCACGTGCAAGGCCTGTGGTACGGTTGCTTCTTCGAGGCCGTAACCGGGTAACACGGACTAGCTGAACACCGATTTCAGAGACCGTTTTGCCAAGCAGTCAAGTGACCAACCGTTAGTCACGCGGGTCACAACACACCCACACTCAGGGGAAGCCGGGCATGGGTGATGAGTCCGAGTGTGTGGTGTTGACGGGACCATTGTAGCTCAATAAATCTAAAGTGTATCTTTCGTGTCAACAAAAAAGCCATGTAACTCTAAGTATACGATACTTGACACGAAATTCGGATCCCCGAATATCTCCAATTTTTGTGTGACAGACAGAGCATTTTTCCCGTTATCTGTTGAGAAACAATATGCCATCAACCCGCTGGCATTATTCATTTTCCAATCAGATAACGGGAACATGGGAAATGCACCCCTAAAGGGATTTCTTTTTCAACTATTCCCAACTAAAAGTCTTAACTAGGGGAAGGCAAGGTGGCAAGAGAGGAATAGGAGCTGCACAGCTACGGAAATGGAAGAACAAGCAGTGATACCGACTCGACAGCAGATGTGCATGTCAGTACCAAGACTTTCGGTCACGTGATCAGCCACAGATATACGTATAACAAGTGTTCCAGATGAGCAGGTGTTAAAAAAAGGATTCACGTGGAGCCTCTGTTGTAGGCGTTAAGAGGCGTAGCTAAGACAATGACAATGATAGTCAGGCATTACAGTCGACCGGAAAGCCCGGGAAGTCCTTGACTAATGTGATTATCGGGTTATATCTTCTGTGTGCTACTGGACTATACTCGGATGTGCTCGTAGTATTCACCTCAACCAAGATAAAATCCCGAAAACGTCATATTGATCTTTCTCATGTTCTAGAGACCACATTGTGTTAAGCCACGTTATGTTCGGAGCTCTTGTAGGAATAGCCTGAAGTTCTGTTTGACACTTACAGATTACAATACAAGAATCAGACCATCGTAACATACAAACGAGCTCATGATTAATTGAACGATACTGGTAGTCTTGAATCGGCGATTGCCAATAGTACAACACCAGTCGTTAATGGTAACTGGAGTCAGGCTAGTGTTCTCATGTGTATGCTATTCTACAAAGCAGTATTTACCTTTACTAGGACAGCAAAACATACCAGAAAGTCAGAGACTTGAACCCCCCTTCCTGAATAGTCGCAGATTTGAACTATGAACTACTTGTAGGATGTAAGTACAAGTAGCCAAACATATTTAACCCGTGATTGCTCTGACTAACCCGACTAATAAATACGATGAGAAAAAATACAACTATACTACCAGAAGCAGAAGAACGTATTCTACAAGTGTATCTCTTTTTTGAGCTTTTTGGGCCGCTGTAGTCTGTGTCCTCTGATCTGAAATTACGCTACATAAGAGAACACTGAGTGGATAATTCCCGAGGGAAGTGCCATTCTGGTTGCGTAGATGCTCACCAAGTGTGTTTTGGGCTCTTTGGGCGAGTTTTACTTGTTTTATTCGTTTCCATCGCCCAATAGAGGTACAGTACACTGTAGGGCTAAGGTATGTTACTCAGTATTAAGATGAGTCCTTGAAAGGCAACATCAGATGTTCGTACGGTACAAATTGGTCATTTGAATTCGTTCATATATATCGTTAAAATCCTTCTAATAACTAAACTCATCGTTAAAGGCACGCTGAATCCACACGTACAACCGATCATACACCATGGCCTGGGCATTGTGGAAATAAATGCTATGATCCGAATCGGGGTAAATGTGCATGTCGTAGTTCTCGATTCCAGCGAGATCCAGATTGTCCACCAGAGACAGCGTGTTTTGCATGTGCACATTGTCGTCTCCCGAGCCATGCATGACCAGGAACCGTTCGTTGGCGCCCAAAGCAGTCATATTATGCACGGCCGTCTGCTCGTAGCCCTTCTTGTTGTTCTGCGGAGTGTGCATGTACCGCTCCGTGTAGATGGAGTCGTAGAAGCGCCAGTCGGTAACGGGAGCAACGGCCATGCCAAACCGGAACGTTTCACCGGCGTCGGCCTCCAGAGTCTTGAGAGTGCAGTACCCTCCGTAGGACCAGCCCCAAATGGCCATATGGTTGGCGTCCACGTAGTCCTTGCTGGCCCAGATTTTGGCAGCGGCAATCTGGTCCTCGGCTTCCCGTCGGCCAATATCGTCTCGAACCACAGACAGGAACTCTCGGCCCATGTATCCGGTTCCTCTTCCGTCGACAGAAACGACAATGTAGCCCAGAGAAGCAGCCACACTCTTCTGGAAGTCAATGTTGAACGTTTTGGCGACCATTTGCGAGCCTGGCCCTCCGTAGACAAAGAACAGAACCGGATAGACCTCGTTTTCGTCAAAATTCGGAGGCCGAATCTCCACAGAGTTGACCAAAATGGGTTTTTCCTCTGAACCAACGTTGATCTGGGCAAAGTGCGACGTGGGCAGAGCGTACGAGTCCAGGGTGGATTGCAGAAACTCGTTCTTGACCACCTTGGGCGCATCCAGGGGCGAGGCAGAGTGCAGATCGATAATCTTCTGGTACGGAACAGCAGGGCCATTATAGCTGAGAAGAGCAAACCGGGCGTCTTCAGAGAAAGAGACTCCATAGTAGGCGTCTTCGGAGGTGTTTGTGACGGGTTTCAGATCGGTACCGTCGATATTCACAGAATAAAGGTGCCGTTCGGTGGGGTCTTTTTGGGTCGACAAAAAGTAAACAGTACCCGTAGAAGCGTCGTAAGAAGATGGGGCATTGACGACCTCCCAATCTCCCGACGTGAGCATGGTTTTGGGGCTTGGTTCGCCGAAAACAAAGTACGCCAGGTGGTTTCTGCCCTCGAAAATGACCGTATCGATGTACCCCTCTTCCGACAGACCGAGAGAGTCGTTTTGGGGGATGATTTTCGACGATCGCACGGTTTCAACCCAGCCTCCATCCAGCTCCTTGACGTTGTTTTCTCTGAGAATCTTGGCAGCGTAAGATTTAGACGCATCTACATGCACAATCTTGAGAACGTCGGCTTCTCTGTCGGACGCTCGAATCAGCGCCACGCCTGTTTGTGACCAGATAACGTCAGAAATGATGTCGTCCTGGGCTAGGGGTTCGTTGATGAACGTGGTGGCGTCCTCGGCTACGTTGTAGAAGGCCATTTGGACGTCTGGGTTGGGAGAACCAGGCTTAGGGTACTTGATGGACCGGTACTCGGGGTACGCTTGCGGTTTAGGGTCCTGCACGTAGTAGGGGATGGTGAACTCCTGGACCTTTGTGTCGTCAGATCGCAAAAACGCAAGATGCTGACCGTCAGGAGACCACCACAGGGCAGAGTCTCCAGACAACACCTCTTCTTCGTACACCCAATCGGGTCTTCCGTTGAAGATTTGCTCGGAGCCGTCGTCGGTCACCTGGACAGTCTCGTGTTTGTCCACATGGGTCACGTAGACGTTGTTGTCGTACACAAACGCGACTGCTTTGCCGTTGGGGGCCCAGGAGGCGACGGCAATCCTAGCCTTATCGTCTCCGTTCAGCAGTGGTTTGACCTCCTTGGAGTCCACGTCAAGGATCCAGTAGTGACCAAACGACGAGTGTCGGTAGTTTTTCTTTCTTTCGGTGACAAACAGCGCCTTTTTGAGGTCTGGTCGCAGCCACAGCTCGTCGATTCGCAGCGTGTGTTCGTTGTAGTGCACGGATGTGTCTGTGATTTCAATCTCCTTGTCGTCCTCGCCGTAGGTCTTGACGACGTACTTTCTGTCGCGCACGAGGTAGGCGCCTTCGAGGTCTGCGGCCTGGATCCACTGCACGGATTTGGACTCTGGTCGGAACGTTCCTGTTCGCACAGATTGGGGGGTGACGACGAGTTTGAAGTTGTTGTCTGAGTAGTCGGAACTGCCGTCCGGTGCAATAATCGGCTTCGGTTTCGAGCCCTGAACGACAGTTTGGACGTCTGAAGAGTTGTCAGACTTCTCGTAGGGGGCCACCCACGCCTGGACAAACAAACCAAGAACAAACAGGCCCCAGATGATGACAGCAGCCATTCCCGCAACCATGAGCCATTTCTTGAATGGGCGGGAGCGGGAGGTGGTTTTTTTGAGGCCTCTGGAACCCGTATAGCCACTTTCCAAGTCTGTATCGTCACGTCTCAAAAGACTCGAAGCTGCCGGGTCGTTTTCGTCGAAATGCTTGGCAGTGTTGATTCTATCGAGTTTTTCAAACAGCGACGAGGTCGACGATCGCGGCGAGTCGCTGCTCGGACCGCCGTCGCTGCGCTCCAGTTCTATCTCTTGCATTTTGTGGTGTGGAGGTGGTGATGATAGAGCCGTTCGGAAGATGCCCATTAGGTTTAGCCAAGGGGGAAGTGGTAAAGGAAGGGGGTGTTTGGAGGTGCCGTTTAAAGGGTGTTAATGTGGCAAATAACGAGGTTTGAAATCGTAGATCGAGTCGTGGTATCGTGATGAAGACGTGGAAGACGTTTCTGACACATTAATACACTTCTTTTTGGCGCTTTCTCCATATCTGGTGCGGCTCTAAGACGTCCCAAACAGGCAGTTCTTGATAGCGCTGTGTCGTCGCGTGCTTCATGCAGGTGGACAGATACGTGGAGGTGGAGGTGGAGGAGAGAGGGGAATTGTTTGTGGAAAATCGAGGAAATTGGAGAAAAATGGGGAGGAGACGGATAATTGTATATCAGGTGTGAATCGATTTAATTACATATTCAAATGTTTGATTCAATATCACCAAACCATCCTAGAATGCACTCTCCAATGAATCACGTCATAGGCTATATTTACGCCAAACCTCATTATACTGCAATCATGGTTTGGGTGTTGAATGAGGTGTCGAATGAGGTGTTTCTTTGTTATCATATAGTAATCACGTGTGAGTGACGTTCTGTACAGTTTACCACACGTAGTTACTGGTAAAGGCATGGATACTACTCGTAAAATTACCAATCTCAACAATTTCGTACTCAGCATTGTAGTCACCTGTACAGCTTGTTAAACAATTAGTTGGGATTAGTTGAAGAGAAAAGTCATGAAGGAGGGTAAAGTCGATGTTCCAAGAACTGTAGAGATGTAGCGAGTAATTCAACAGAAAATTAATGCTGCATTTGCCAACTAATATGCGAAAATACTCAGACATTACCTTACAAAGATGTACGGTTTTGTCAGAATCTGCAAATTCAAGAAAATCCTAATGGCTGATGTTTTACTTGGGCTTTAAAGAACAACGCTATTCGTAGGGTAGGCCTGGTAAAAATCGAATATATTGCCAAATGTGGCTTGGTCTGTACCTTAGAATGGTGTCTTCAACCGAATGTAGCTGCTGTTACACAACCCACCAACTGCCTAGAACACCCAGAGTTGAGTGCTTCACTGGGACGAGGGTTGTCCATCAAGTTCGGTCTACTCCATGTCCCGAAAATAGCTGCTAACAAAACGAGAAAACAACCAACGTACTCTTTGCTGTTAGGGGAATGTCTCGTATTACTTGCGATTCGTCTACTCGTACAATAGCTCTACAAAAGGGATCCTACATTGCAGCACAGTACAATACATACGACCACCTCAAACTCCCCAGATACATCAGACAAGAGCTTTGAAAGTTGATTACAAACATCCACCTACTTCTGGCGATGACAACGATACATCTCAATTCTCGCTAGCTCTTCCCCAACATTAGTCTTCTCACTTGAGACACATCCACTTCAGAGTCGACATTTTGTCCCTCCAATACAGCCCCTAGAAACACCCAGAGTTAACCAAAATACTCGCCGGGGTGTGAGTACACTGTTGAGCTACTTGCTGGTCTTTTATTTCTTCTTTAACCGACGCTGAGTTCTCATGAGCCAGAATTAGACATGTGCACATATCCTCCTTCTCACTACTTGATTAATGATCGAATGAACTTCCAGACTTGATCGTTTTACTCCCCGAGTCGCGTGCTATCTTTCGCTTGTCTCTAGATCTTTTCCAAACGAGTTTTGTCGAAATAAATCGACACCTGCTTTCCAACACTGCACAAAAGTGATCTCAGAGCTTCTCTATTTCACTCTCGTGATTCTACTGGTACAGTAGTTGGTCCTATACGTATTTCGTGGGATCAACTTGTATGATTCTCTACATAGCTCCTTCGAAAGATGTTTAGAAACTCGTACTGTGACTTAAGGATGGAGGGCTTGTATAGAGGTGGCTGTACTCATAGTATGTACTTGTACAAGTAGGCTCTCAAACGTTGTCTCAACACATATCTCAATACAAGTCTCAACACTAGGAATCAGACTCTTGGTACAGAGACTGATAGTTCGAATTATAACTACCAACTGGCATTTTCTCTGTTGCCAGAACAACTACATTCCGCTGCCCCTCACCACGCCTATATTACACTCTATAAGTATCATATCATCCTACCTTATCCTACCATTAATAAAACGTCCGTCTTTTCAACTTCTCCATCCATCAAGACCGTACTCCAGCTCAAGTTCCAGGTCTCCATCGCCCTGCCCTCGGCCTGACTCCTGCGGCTTTGGCGGCGGGTCCTGGTACTTGAAGTCTTCCTCGGGGATGCCCAGCGAGTCCTTTCGTTGGATCACGGGGGGCTGGCCCATATCCGACGTCTGCGAGCCGACTCCAAACCCGGCGTACTCGTAGAAGTGGGGGTTGGCTGATTGGTCCGAGTCTGAGAAGCCTGAGAGGGTAGATGGTGAGTCTTGCTGAGGTGGGTGTGCATGAGCCTGCTGCTGCTGCTGTTGCTGTTGACGCTCGGCCTCCTGCTGCCGTTCAACCTCCTGTTGCTGCCTCTCCACCTCCTGCCTCTCCCGCTGCTCCCGCTCCTCCTCGATCTGCTCATCCCTAATCCGCGTCTGCTCGTCCACGGGCTTGCGCACCATGGCCCGGAAGTCCACCACCTCGTCCAGAATCATCTGCTTCATGGCCTCCATGTCGTTGACCTCCTCGAACGAAAAGTCAAACGGCGTGGGACACACGGGCTCGTCGCGCGGATCGTGCCAGATCTTGAGATACGGGTGCTCCAGCGCCTGCTCCACGGTGACCCGCTCCGCAGGATCGAACGCCAGCATCTTTTCCAGCAGATCCAGCGCCTCGGGGTTGGCTGTGGGGAACAGCGTGGCAAACGAAATCTTGGGCATGAACGGCAAACCGCGCACGTACTCCTGGGCCCGGGGGCTGCCGATCCGCTTCAGAGTCTCCTCCGTGGGGGTGCCCAGGTAGTGCAGAATCTGGTTGAGCTGGTCGACGTAGTTTTTGCCCTTGAACAGGGGCTTGCCGCCTAGAAGTTCGGCCAAAATGCACCCCACCGACCAGATGTCGATCGCCTTTGTGTACGACTGGAACGAGAGCATGATCTCGGGGGCTCGGTACCATCGAGTAGCCACGTACTCGGTGAGAAACCCGGCGTTTTTTTCGTCATCAGAAGAAAAACCACGGGCAAGACCAAAATCGCAAATCTTCAGTTCACAGTCAGCATTGACCAAAAGATTGCCGGGCTTGAGATCTCGATGAAGAACGTCAGCTGAGTGGATGTACTTGACGCCAGCAAGAATCTGGTACACAAACGACTGGTAGTGGGCGTCTGTCAAGGGTTGACCCGACCGGATGATCTGATGCATGTCGCACTCCATCAACTCCTCGTACAGATACAGCTCGTTGAAGTTGTTGGTGTCGACAATGTCCATGTCGTACAGACAGGTGATGTTTTTGTGGCCGCGGAAATGGTTGAGCAGCTTGAGCTCTCGCAGCGCCCGTTTGCACAGAATGTTTTTGGAAAAGATGTTGGTGACTTTTTTGATGGCCACTCCGGGCCCATCGGGCGTGCCGGTGTACTTGGCGGCACATACAATGCCGTAGGCGCCGTGGCCAAGCTCTTTGGTCACCTGGAACCGCTTGTCTATGGTGAACTCCTGGTTGAACACCTTGTACGTGTGTCTGTCTGCTCTTATCATGGTGGTGGGGGGGGGTGGCAAGTAAGAACTGTCGGTAAACTGTAGTTGCTGTGGTGATGTCGATAAACTGCAATACTGCTTCAAATCGTCAATCGCTTCGATTCGTCAATTCGTGTCGTGATAAAGTCAGACTTGGATAGAGTGAATTATCACCCCCAAGACCCAAACCAAACTGAATTTGTCCAAGCGAACTCAACGGTACGTACGCACATACGTCATCGAATCTACAAATAGATACAGATACCCTACAAAAAACTACAACCAACTGGTGGTAAGGAAGGGTAGAAAAAACTGGTGGGTTCTACAACCCCTTTTCTACCCCTCCCTTCTCCCGCCCTCCACCCTCCCTCCCTTCTCCCGCCCTCCACCCTCCCTCCCTTCTCCCGCCCTCCACCCTCCCTCCCTCACACAACCACATACCCCCTCCCATACCATTTATTAAACCTCCCAATAACACAATTTCGCTCACCCTTCTTACTAAGCCCTCCTCCCACCCTCCTCCCCCTCGGTAAGTCTGCACCTTGCTGCGTGCGTCAACCTTAACCTGACTAATAATACCGACGTAAGCCAGGCAATACGGTGGTCACTACCACAAAGGCTCCCCCGCCAAATTGAACAGGATCTTGTTCGGCGTAAACGGCTTGAACATCATGCCCCGCCGGCTCAGCCGGTTCATGTTCGCCCAGTCCCGGATCCGCGTCATCGCCTTCGCCGGCTCGTCCCCCATGCCAAGATAATACGCCACTAGCCCTGCGGCCAGCGGCGCCGACATGGACGAGCCCGACTGGGCCACGGTGCCCCGGTTGGAGCGGTGCGACAGCGACAGCACCTCCACGCCGGGCGCAAAAATGTCCACGCACTGGCCCCAGTTGGAGAAACTGGCAATCGTGTCCGTCTGGTCGTCAAACGCCCCGACCGTCAGCACCCCGTTGGCGCTAGCAGGCGAGTCCAGACACGCAGGGGTGTTGGTGTTGCCTGCAGCCACGACTACGGGGATGCCAGACTCGATCGCGGCCTCGACCGCAGCGTTGAACACGGAGTTCTTGGGCGCGCCGAGACTCATGTTGATCACCGCGGGGCGGCCGTTGCGGTGGATCTCGGCGGCGGCCCACTCCAGACCCGCCAGCACCCCGGACAGCGCGCCCATGCCGTCTTCGCCGGTGACCTTGACATCGACGATGTTGGCCTTTTTGGCGATTCCGTAGGTCTTGGACGCCGCCAGACCGGCCACGTGGGTGCCGTGGCCGTTTTGGTCGCCCATGCCCTCGCCGGAGAAATCGCGCCCGGGCTTGCCGCGGTTCTCAAAGTCGATGTGCTCGTGGCGCACGCCTGTATCTAGAATGTAGATGTCGACGCCACTGCCACCGGAGGGGTCGTGCACGTAGTCCTGGGGGCCAAAGGCGCTGATGGGCTCGAGGTTGGAGGTGCGGGCCAGGTGACGGGGGGCGTTGGTCTGGACGTCGGAGATGGTGACGTCAATGTCGAACGTCCAGTCTTTGATCTGTGTCAGTACGAGCAGCGAGCACCGAACGAAGTGAGGCGAGCTGTGAGCAAAGACTCAACGAACAGCGAGCACCGAACGATGAGAGCACGAGCTGTGAGCATGTACTACTCAACGATGAGAGCACGAGCTGTGAGCAAAGTAGCACTCACGTCAATGATCAATGTCACAGTATGCTGTGGTGGTATCACACGGACAATGACACGGCCAACGTCACCTGGTCTGGTACCACTGATTAGACACGTCACTGGTATCACTGGTATCACTGGTATGACACGTCATTGATATCACATGGATGATGTCACCTGGTGTTTTACCACACATCATGATATCACACATCACTGGTATCACGATCCCACGGTGTTTGCCACCTCCTCCATACTCACCAAAAGATTCTTCGCCAAGGCATACACCAACGAACTGGGGATATCACCTGCCAGGGCCTGAAACCCCCCAAAACTGTGGTACTTGTCGAAATGGGCCAGAAAGCTCGGATTCATGCTGAAAAAGTCGGACAGATGGGTATCGTCTTTGAGCTGGAGAATCATGTTGCGGGCGTGCGCCAGCGGCAGCAGCAGCAGTAGCGGTAGTACTTGTAGAATTAACATGTCGCACGAGTAACAGTGATGTAGATAAGAGAACAAAAGGGACATGGTTACTTATGTATTAAGGTGGGTGTTTATGCTTCTGGAAGTGTGTACAATGACCTGTCGTTAGAGTGGTGAGATGACAGACGACCATATATATGCATCTTAATGCAGGAATAGCGCTGCATTAAGATGCATATATAGCACCCTACTTGGCCCAAGGAGCTTTAGTGGGAGGCATTCCAGGATCTGGTGCTTTAGTGGGAGCAATTCCGTCTCCTGAGGTACTTGAGCCTGGTGCTTTCGTAGGAGGTGTTCCTGTAGAATGAAGTCTGTTAGCTTCAGCTTGCTTTGCAGCCCTCTGACCATCTCGATGAGCAAGACGCTCTACAGTCTCCATAGGCATGCCTCTAGGACCCATGAGAGGCATGCGAGCATGGGGAGTCGTCTGCGGCTTCTTCTTAAACCCCGGAGGCAGTTTGGGCTTGACAGGTTCCTCCTCCTGGACCTTGGAATAAGGCAGATCATTGCCCTCGGTATCTTTCCACGGATACAGCTGTGAGCCAAAGTAAAAGTGCTGAACGACCGGGAACTTGCCCAGAACCTCGGCAATGTACATTTTGATCATCCCCGAGTGGATTTTGGCCCACGTGGCGATTCCTGAGATGTCGTACAGGATCGGAGAGTGCTCGTAAAACGGACCCGACTTGATATCGTAGATGAAGGCGATGGCAGCAAAGTACAGGTTGGTTTTTTTCTGTTCGGCCACCACCCGCTGGTTCATGACACTCGAGGGCGGACATTCCTTGTCGTACTGGGTCGGAACCAGCAGAGTGGACGTTGTGACAGATCGAGCCACCTTTTGGGCCGATCCCAGAATGTAGGGCAGATGAGAATGGTCGTCGAGACCCCAGACTCCATGCGACCCGGCAGGTTCGAGCGAGTACGTCGTGATGAGTTTGCGGACCAGCTCAAAGTACGTTTCAAAGATGAAAAGCACGTCTGGAGCTTTTAGATCGGACTCCAGGAGCCCCAGTCTTTGAAGTCCTCCCACAAACGCCATAAACGAGAGTTCGTGGCCCGTTCCAAAGTCCAGACGCTGCTTTGAGCCCATTCCGCCGTGCAGATAGTACTGCAGCTCGACAATCGAGTTCTGATCAATGTTTGGAAACGCCTCGGTCAAAAGAGCTGTGGTTTGGGCCTCCATTTTGTCATGCCAGTCTCTAACAGCCACGTTTCCAAACCGTCGCGGACCCTCCAGAGGCGGTGTGGCGTCCACCAGATTGCTCAGCTTGCGACACAAAGCCACCAGGGCCTTTGAAGAGGGTGCCAGGTCTTCTTCGTTGGAAGGCAGAAGATGCTCTTGAACTGTAGACGAGTACTTGTCCAGTAACGCGATGATAGAGGCGTAAGTCTGGGACCGTTTGAAAGACTCGACGTCGGCAGCCGAGGAAATGCGTTTTTGCGGTTCACTGAATGTCATGGTGGTACAAGTGTAATTGTAGAGTGGGATGAGTTGTGTGTTGAGATGGTGATAAGCTGTATGGCCTGTATGGTTATGCACGGTGGAACTTACAAAAATGAGAGCAGTGGAAAGTGGGGTGGAGGGGTGGAATTGGGGTGTTGTGCGTGTCAAAAGATGGAGCGAGAGGGGGTGATTGTAATGGTGGCTTTTTTTTCGTCAGATCGGGCCTCATGGGGGAGTTATGGGGTGTGGCGGCTAAAGCGGCTAAATTGAGGGTGCCCCAGAGAAACTGGTTATTTGAGTGGGGGTCAAAAGTCTTGAAACAGGGCCAAAAAGCTCAAACCGGGAGCTACGATGGCTGGTAGTACTCCGTACACTGGTTAAACCAAGAATCGAACGCACACCCACAAAAACCCCAGTGTTGAGTTTTCAACTACTGCACAGTGCGTACTTAGGATCACCGTCAACTACTACTTTGGAAAAACATAGCAAGGTTCAATTGAGCGGATTTTGTGTGGATTAGAGGGTTTTTTTTTGCATACCCCTCTTCTAACACCGGTTAGAAGCATTTCAATCAACCATTATTCTCGTTATCTCCTCCTTACTGTTATTTTTCCACACATCCACCATCCACCCCCCCGGTTAAACTTCATACATGCATATCCTCCAAACTTTTATCAACAGCCCAAACATCTTCACGGCCTCACGACTCGAAACATCAACAATGCTCACGTGGTCTCTGGAGCTGTTTGACCGGCTGCGGGACACGATGCAGACGCTGTCCAAGGAGCTGCACGACGACGATGTGGACGCCAACAACCTGCGCAAGATGCTGAACGAGGTTTCGTATCTCAAGGACGATTTCAAAATGTCTCTGGACAATCCGAAACAGAGTGCTTCTGATCGGGACACAATTCAGAAGGGTGAGTAGAGAGGAGCGACGAGACACGAATGGCGGTGATGAATTTTGGTTGTTAATTGGAGGACAGTTATGGTGTTCTTAGATGACATGTGCTTATGCCAGAGCAACACTCATGGGCTGGGTATTGCACGATTCAAAGCATTGACGTGTTTTCTAGCATGGCATTAACGTGTTCAGCAACACGTGATCAGCGGTCGAACACGTTTGCTGTGGTTGAGGACGTTAAGGGTGTTCTGAAACATGTTGTGTTGTGTTATGACTGCCACACACAGTACTACAACACGGCAATAACACGGTCCGAAACATGACAATGACACGTTATTCAACATGGCGTTGATGTGTTATGCAATATGGTCGCGTCATGCTGCGATTTGAGGCGTTTACGGGTGTTGAAACATGATGTGTTGTGTTATGACTGCCACACAGTACTGCATCAACAACATGGAATTGGTGTGTTCAGAAACATGGCGTTGACGTGTTGTACAACATGCTGCGATTGGAAACGTTTACAAGTGTTGTCAAGTGTTGTCAAGTGTTGTCAAGTGTTTTGTCACGTTTTGCCACATGACAGTACTACACCATGCTGAACAACATGCCAGAACGTGTTCGGTGTTTACTAGAAACGTCATGTGAATCATTCTAGCTGTGCTCATTGGACCCACTCAGACTAGTGTGATGGATATGACATTGCCACAGTACTACAGTACTACAGCATTACAGCATTACACCATGTTCATCAACATGACATTGTTATGGTCAGAAACGTCATAAGTGTCTCACTGTCTGCGATATCTGTGCCATCTGTGTCATCTGTGCCATATGTGTCATCTGTGCATCTGTGTAACCGTTCATCGGGTCCGCTCAGACCTACGGCCTTCGCTTCCAATTCTAACCCAGGAAAATACACATTCAACGACGACCCCCGACAACTCTCCCCCGAATTCATCGAAGGCACCCTCCTGATCGCCGACGAGCTGCAGCTCAACGAAGCCGCAGCCGCCGAACTCGTGGAATACGCCATTTCCTCCCGCCAAGGCTCCGACATGTCGCTTAGCGAGGCGGCTATTTACGCCTACTACACACGTCGCCAACGGATTTTGGACACGGTGCGGTTTCTGTATTTCTGGATCCACGAGGAAAAGGACAAGCCCGAGCTGGTGACGGAGCTCAAGAAGATTGCCGCTTTGATTGGGCCCCATAAAGAGGTTTTCGACAAGTGTGTGGACACCATGTCCAAGGATGTGGGTGCTTTGAAAGATCTCGATGAAAAGGAAAAACAGGGTGTTTTTCTGGGCCGAAACCAGGACCCCAAGTTCGAGGCGACTCTCAAACTAAGACGGGACTTTATCCTGCAGGAACACGAAGATCTAGGCCAGACGATTACAGTCCTGATTTTGTCTGAAAAACTCGACTTTGACTCGATCAAAAAACTCATCACTGCAGCCTCGTCGCTCCGGGCGTACAACACGCTGCTTCTGCATCACGTGCCGGCCTTGTTGTCTGTTTTTGGGCTGATTGAAGCCGACAACATCCAGCGGCTTTCTGTGGGCGACACTCTCAAGCTTCGAAGCGATCTTTTCAGCAAAACCACCGAATGGGGTATCCCCACGTTCCAGCGGTTCATTCAGCTGGCCTTTTTAGCCGGATTAGCCGCCCTGGCTCGATCTGACGAAGGACTCAGTTCCCAGGTGAATTTCTCACGGGATATTCTCGATGTTTGTCGCGAATCCATCGACGAAGGAGCCCTCGAGTTTGGGTACGCTCTGGCGACCGATACCGCTGCGTTTAACGTCCGAAACGTGTTTTACGACATGCGACCGGCTCTGCAGCAACGGGTGCCCGAGTTCAAGTTTTTGCGACGTCTTTCTGCCGATTTTGAGGTTCTTTGGACCCGTCAGATGCAGTGGTTCATCTCTACCTTCATCTCACATCTTCCGGACCTGCTCAAACAGATGAAACAGTCCGAAGAAGACACGTTTCTGGCGAACGAGGCTGTTTCGGACCCCGATCTGCAAATCCAGGACGATGTGGGGCGAGATTTAGAGAGATTCTACATGATGGTATCCAACCTCTACGACGGTCATCCCGATGCTGCCCTAGACTACTGGATTGATGGAGAGAGCGACCTGTACGGTTTTGTGGACTGGGCTTCGCATTTTGCAGATTCACCCCTCATGGCTGCTACAGCTACAAACATGCTGGCTTCTCTGTCTACAGGTTTGGAATGTGCTTCCAATGCTCACAGATTCCTCGCTGCCGAGCTGCCCAAGACCAGAAACCCCCGACTCACGTGGCACCAGGTTTTGGACGCCTTTGACTTCTACGTTGAGGCTCTGTCTCCTCAGGTACCTGACCAGAGAACAACTACCATGCCCAACGCTCTGGTGCAGGTGGCAGCCCCGGCTCTAGGACGACAGGCGACCATGATGATCGAGGCGTACATGCACTTGGTTTCGCAGGTGCTGACGTACTCTCCCGAGGCCCGAGAGTACCTTTTCGAGGCTGGTCTAGTCGACAGAGTGTTTGGTCTGCTTACAGTCGAAAATGGAGTCACCGGAATCGTTCTGGAGGCTCTTTCTGGCCTTGCTGTTGATGCTCCACTTGAAGTGAAACGATTGCTGTGGACCCGTCTCGATGCCTGGGCTTTTCAGTCGGTCTACTACACTGCTGACGGACGCATTCTCAACAACAATTTACCTCCTCGAGAACGTCTGCAGGGTCTCATTACGGATCTGCAAAGTGCTGTGGGGTTCTCCAAACTCGTCGAAAGACTCATGTACCCTGTTGTGGACATTGGAGGGGACCCCATAGTGCCTGCTTTGCCGTTTCCGTTCGAATTGGGCGCCAACTACCGCTTTCCGGGCGTCTGGGTCTACGTCAACTACATGTTGGAAGACATTCTGTACTACTCGTCGGTGGCGCAGCTCGAGGAGAGCCAGAAAATGGTGCTGCAAATCACGTGTTTCAACTTTGCCAAGAGTTGTCTCAGATTGTTCAACCCTGATACAATTCGACTTGCGGCTGCTGCTGGTGTTTCGCTCGACAAAATCATGGACAACGATCTCACCTTCAAGCAGTACCTCACTGCACACCCCTGTCCGCTGGCCATGGCTCTGATTTTCAACGAAAAGCTGTACACCATCATTTTGGGGCTGTGCGAGTCGTCGGCAGACATGTCGTCCAATCTGGCTCGGTACGAGATTGAGCGAACGGCCTGTGCTCTGGCGATTGTCGATCTCGTGTTTAGCATGGAGGAAAACTTTGTCGACAACATGCTGCCTGTTTTGCAGGAAATGAGCAAGAAAAACGACCAGATTATCAGCCACATGAGCGTGCATTCGTTCGAGGAGGCGATTTTGTTCCGCATGACGGTGATTCCGCATCTGGCACATCACATGGCCTCTGCCAATGCCGGCATTGCTGCGACTTCTTTCAGCATTCTGTCACGTGTTTCGCAGTCGTCTTTGTTCAACGATAACGACGGCCGCATTGCCACGAGTTTGGAGCCCCAAAACCGGCTTTTGCGCGCGTTTAAGACGTATTCCGACGCCCAAAAAATCAAATCGGGCATTGTCGAGCAGCTGGAACGCCCGTTTGACGACTACGAGCACGAGCACCACAAAGCCACGGGTCTGGAGCTCAAGCTGTCGATTTTGCAGTTCATTTCGTCCAATTTGGGCCGCGATTCGTCGGATGCGACCGTTGCGCACTTTTTGCTGGGTTTTGCCATCAATGGCGACGGTTCTCTGGCTGCCGATAATGGAACATACGGTGTAGCCAATAGGAATTCCGTTTTCGGCGTCATTTTGTCGCAATTGACGCAGTCTGTGGCTAATATCGACCCCTGCAACGTTTTTCTCGATTCTGCCGAGTTTGCAGCCGAATGTGCCAAGGTGGTGATGCATCTGTGTCGCAACCAGAACTCTGCAGCGATTACTCTGCGAATTCTGCGAGATTTCGGCTTTTTCGCGCAAATTCTCGCCGAAGAACCCGTTACAGACCGCCAAACGCTCTGGAACGGCCAAAACCTCGATATGAAGAAACATTTCATCATGTCGCCGGCGCCAGCAGCGTTTTCCGCGTTTTTCCACCACCGAACGGCGCTGTTTGAGTACTTTAGCATGGAGGTGCATGCCTCGGCTGTTAAGGGGTCGCTTTCGGTGGTAAAACGGTACCTGGACTCTCTGGTGACTCTGGACAAAAAGCCGCAGTGGCATTACGCGGCGTCTCAGATTTCCACGACGGCTTTATCCTTTTTGGACGTTTTGGAGTTCCAATGGGACACTCGAATCAGCACCCAGCCTGATTTCGGGCTTTTTTCGTCCATCAACAGAGAGTACGTGGACAAGACGTTTGGCAGAGACAAGTTGATCGACATTTACGGCTTACTGACTAAACTGTACCAGCTTCGAGCGTACGAGTTGACCAAGACTGGGCTTGTTTCAGAGCAAGAAATCCCCCAGTTGGATGCCCAGATGGATGAGTTGCTCGAGTTTGAAATGGGTGTGCGAGCCAGTGGACGCATGCGGCAACGTCAGCTCGATTTTCTCAACTCGTGGTGCCAATTGGTGCTCATTTTGCTCAATGACTGCGAAATGAGCGCTCCAGACCGCTCGGTATTCATTCTCGAGGCTCTGCAGAAGATTGTGCCGAAATTGGGGTACTATGCGTCGTCTGATTCGGACTTTGCCGAGGTGCTGGCGTCGCTTCTGTGCTCGCTGTTTGAGATGTACAGACGTGATATCGAGGCGATGAACTCGTCTGCAGGCCGAGACAGATCGCACGCGTTGTTCCGAGCGTGTATTGGCGCGATTCGAACCCCCGTTTCAACGCCTACTTTGCGCTCAGACCTCTACATCATCTGCCACAAGTACCTGGAGTCTGCCGCCGCCAATCCTGCGCTTTTGAAACAAAACTACCAGGTGGTTCGAACCTCGGGCGATAAACTGCTGGAAACGGTTTGTTCGGACGCTATTTCCGGTACCACCCACCAGAGAACGCTGGCTCTCATGTTTCTGGAGTCGCTAGCGTCTCTGTGTACTCGTACGGACTCTCCCTTTGTTCTGGACTGTCTGGTTCGATACAACCTGCTGTTGTTGTTGGTTCGATCCCTGAAGACCACAGATCAATTAATTCACTCGACTTCCGAGCAACTACCCCTCGACAAAATCATGTCTGAGGTCACAGCGTTCCGAGCAGTCATGTTTTTTCTGCTGGAGATCGCCCAGACTCGAACCGGCGCGTTCCAGGTGGTCCAATGTGGCATTTTCCAGACGCTGCACGAGTGTCTGTTTCTCAACACGGATCCGGACGTGGGCATCCAGCTGGCCACCAAGGAGGCCAAAAAGGACAAGACAGTCGATCCCGTGGAGCTGTACTACCAGATTCTGACGCCGGTGCTGCGGCTACTGACGGCTATTCTGCTGTCGATGGGGTCTGAGAATCACGTGACCATTGAGCGTGTGGGGACCATTTTGCGCGACCGGCGGCATCTAGTGGTAGCTCTGTTCAAAAAGGATGTGCTCAAGAAGTCGTCGCAGCAGAACATTGACGGCGGCAAAAAGAAACCGTTGGTGGGTTCTGATGGACTGGGCGATGCTGCAAAGCTGTTGACTGTTCTGGTGACGCTCACTGATGCGTTTAAATAAACGAGAGAAATGTTATTATTATCGGTTAAGAGGGGTGTACTTGTAGAGCAGAATGAATTAGGTGATTTACAAAAGTCGAGATATGAACCAGTAGTGCTTGTATTATCTATACAGTGTAGAATGTACTGATATCGTGATAACTATTTATGTGGCTGATTGAATGGTCTCGTGTAATACTATGTTGACATCGTCAGATCATTGACCCAGGGCTGTACTCGTACATCGACTATCCGAGAGAAACGGTAATTGAGGACAACGAATCCATCATTCAGAATAGCTTACAGGTGCAAGTACTTATATTACAGTATTATTGGTTAGCAGAGGGGGTGTAGTGGGGTGTAGTGGGTAGCTGAAATATTGTGAAGCGGCGTATAGCTGTGTCCTCACAAACCCTGACAAAAGTGGATTCTATGATGTCATTCGATTCTGCAGAATTTTATGTCTCTCGTTACAGGTCGTCATAACAAAATCTCGCTCTAGAGTCACCTAAACATCTATCAGCTTAGTCAAGCCAATATGCTCCATTGGTACGAAATTGTTGAATTGAAGAAAAGGCCCAGATGAGCCAATGGTACTCGTACTGTACCTTTCAAAAAGCAGCCTGAAGGCTTGTCCAACCGAGTACACGTGATTGATGAGCACATGAAGAGTCACGTCTAGCACTCTTACGAGGGTACATAGAGGCAGAATGCTGCCATGATATTAAACCACCGCTTGAAGTAGGATGTCAATGTTCCCGTATATCTACAGCGCACATCTATCTTGGTACTTGAAAAGGTGGAGCTCAGCTTATGGACTCTATCACTAGCCAGCTATACGGTACTTGCACTGAAGAAGATCACAGAGTAGCTCTAATGTCAGACTCGGTTTATCATCAGTATTTCGGAATACTGGGGATGGTGAGTTTGCCTCGAGAACGAAGAGTTTCAATCAGATGTTTGTGTAAAGATCCCAACTCCGGTTTACCGTAGTTCTCTAAAGCCCTGGGAGTAATACATCTGGAATGTAGTGCGAGTAAGTATGTGCGGAGTACCATTCATGTTTCTAAAGTGTATTAATTCAATTGAGAAAAAATAAACAACAGATCAATTGGATAGATACAGTTTCGGTGGCATTTTTACCTGGCCAGTGCCTCAAGGATTCCTGTTTTTGGCTTAGTTTGTCTTGTGCTCATGTGGGCACCCCAACACGGGTCTGGAGGCTCACAATCCCACAGAAAAAACGACCAATATATAGCAAGAGCTGACGACTGTTATGGTAAACTTCACAGGTCTTTGGCATCTCTATATGTGGTTCTAGAGGGACTCTTTTCTGACGCAGCCTCTTGATGCACTATTAAGGACCGTCTTGAGACTAGATCTCACGGTGAGGTGCCAATACACACTCTTTAGTTGGGAAGCCATCCAGATGTTTGAGGGTCCCAGAGCCTTTTATGGGAACCTATTTACACCGAATAGACATCTAGAGAACTGGTCTAATCGCTACCTATGAGTCTTTTTCAAACCTCGTCAGAGCTCCAGTGCCAATTGGCTCGTGCTCACCCTCCCATAGCCTTGCGAAAAGACCCGGAGGAGCAGTAATGAGAGAACAATTGAGCTCTCTAATGTTGAATTTGTGAGCCTTACAAGATATTTTTGTAATGCTCAACTCCTCTACATAGGGATCGCCCACAAATGAGTAATTGCAGTGGCTACTGTACTTGGGGGATGGCACATCTGATTGAGCAAAAAACCACCGATCGAATATCTCCTGGGGATGCTCTTATTAACTGACTAAGTAGATTTGATGTTGCTACAGTACATACTTCGCAAAGGTGTGGAGCACAGCACTCTACGATTATCCATATGAGACGTTCCATGTTCTGGTTCTGTTAAGAGGGCTGAGAGATCCAGCTGAACACAGGCTACCACACAACATCAGAAATTCCTCAATTGAAAGGAAACAACAGCCAAATGTGACAACCATTGTGTATTGCAAAGAATAGGAAACACAGTACTTGTACGTATGTCATCTACAGTTACCATGGTCTGGTAATAGCTCAATTGATTGCGACTTCACTTTCAACGTGGTGAGAACCGCTAACATTGAATCTCGCCTTTGTCACCACTTACAGCTACGTACAGACACGGAGGATCTCGTTCACATCTTTCCTGTAGTACAGTAGGGTACCAAGTCCAGGAGGACCTGTTGCAAGGCGGGCAACAAATTGTTTTTTAATATATTTTTAAGACGCGTTATAGCCACTTGTAGATTGTAGGCTACTCGTAGAGAGAGAGTGCAGCAGTACACACACTTACGCCTATTACAGTAACTGTGGACTTTCATAGAGGAGAAGCTTCTCAAGAAGGCACATGTTGGTACAGTACACTGTATATCATTCGAATCAGCAGAATGCAAGAAGTACAGTACGATACTGGTACATTTGTATGATTCTTGTCATTGATTGCCAGTGTAACTAATAGCTCTGGAGTAGGGAAGGTATTGTAGAGGCGAATCAATTGCTCTAGTATGACATACACAAGTAGCCATTCAGTAGCAGCAATCATCTCAATTCCACAGAGATGTGTGTCTGCCAGTTGGGGACGATTACTTACCACTACTCTACGCTCTTCATCGCATATAAAAACGTCTATTACATATTGTAAACTAGTCAGGATCTGGTACTACCTTCGTTCGATCTCAGAGCTCGCTTTGCTCTCAGTTGGATGATGTCAATAGCTAAGCCAGAAACGATTACATACAGTTCCGAACACAGTACTCACTACTGTACATACTCTACAAGTACTCATTTTTGCAATTAAAAATGTCTATTACATTAACAGTCAGGTTACTAAGTCAGATTACTAAGCCCAGACTACTCACTTTCGCTCAATAATGTCTACTGCATCAAGTCAGGAACGCTTAGTGGCCGTCTGGTAAATGTCTCCAACTGATATTTAGTTAATGTAACGACTTACAACCCACTTTACAGGACACACCGTTCGGTGGACACTTGTCAATCTATCAGAAAGACGTTCCTATACTTACACGTAAGTATACCCATGTGCTGTTAATTGCCTAAATATTACCCTACCGGTTCTATTTTCACTAGAGTACGAGTACAGCGATATACTCAGTACAGACTGTAGAGCTTTTTGACTATGGGGTTTCATAGAGGAGAAGCTTCTGAAGAAGGTACGGTACATGTTACAGTATATACAAGCAGTACCAGTACATACAGTACAAGTATATCATTCGAATCAGCAAAATGTGGCGCGTACTGTACGTTGTTATTGATCGTCATGGTAACCAATAGCTCTGGAGTACAGTAGGGATATACTGTACCACTGGTAGGTGCGTTTCAATTGCTATAGTACTGTAATCATATACACAAGTCGTGAGAAAGCAGCACCCATTAGCACCTGTATTCTACAGAACTGTGAGTGTCTACACTGTTAGAGACGGCTACAAATCGTTCTCAGACTACTCGCTACTCATCGTCGCATATAAAAATGTCTATTACAGTAAACTAGTCAGAGATGTAAGCCCAGACTACTCACTTTCGCTTGCAGTCCTTCAAGCCACTCGCTTCGCTCGTGGCTTACTTCTTACCCTGGTTAGCCACCGCAGCAGCACCCGCAGCAGCAGCTTCAGGATCCAGATACTCCGCCTTCTTAGTAGGCTTCAACTCCTCATCGAGATCATAAACCAGAGGAATTCCCGTGGGAATATTGAGAGCAGCGATATCGTCATCGGAAATACCGTCCAGATGCTTGACCAGGGCTCGCAGCGAGTTTCCATGGGCCGCGATAATCACCGTTTTACCGGCCTTGAGATCCGGAACAATGTCCGAGTTCCAGTAGGGCAGCAGCCGATCGATCACCAGCTTCAGAGACTCCGTCTTAGGCAGCTCATCCTTAGGAATGTTCTGGTACCGCTCATCATTGTACTGCGAGTACTTATCGTCGTCGGCAATAGGCGGGGGAGGCACGTCAAACGATCGTCGCCACAGCTGGAACTGCTCGGGACCGTACTCGGCAAGAGTAGCCGCCTTGTCCTTGCCCTGCAGAGCGCCGTAATGCCGCTCGTTTAGCCGCCACGACCGCTTGGTGGGGATCCACAGCCGATCGGCCTCATCCAGAGCAATATTGGCGGTCTGGATAGCTCGAGAGAGTTGAGAGGTGTACAGAATCACAGGCTTAAGACCAGACTCCTTGAGAAGAGTGCCGGCTCGCTTGGCCTCTTTGTGGCCTAGTTCGGACAATTTCACGTCCACCCAGCCGGTAAACAGGTTCTTCTCGTTCCAGTCGGATTGACCGTGTCGCAGTAGGATTAATTTGGGCATTTCTGGGGGGTTGTGGTGTGTTGTGGTGGTGGTTTAAAAAGACGTTCTTCCTCCCATATATATATTGGTGGAAACACGGAGAACAACACAGCACAGAGTACAAACCTTAATTGGATCCGTAAAATTATCGTCTTTACGAAAATACCAAGGCCGAATCAAAGTGGAAAAAGCGACAGAAAGAATTACAACCCATTTACAGCTCATAACCTGACCAAAAACACCGAAAATACTCGTAAAACACCCCCCACACGCCCTTGAGCGCTTTTCCTCACACCTACCACACCATATAAACCTTACTATGACACCAAGCAATGTACAAGTACGCCCAGGTTGAGATTGCTCCAAAACAGCCCACGTGGGGTCAATTGCGTCACGTGACAGATAAAATCATCTCCCCTAACCTCAATTGATACATACCCCGCCCTAATCCCCACCCCTAACCCCAATTGAGCACGTACCCTGACCTTTCATTTCTCAGCAACAAAATACGCTCCCCAATTTAGTGCTATCAAAAACGCTATTATGACGTGACGTTGAATAGGGTTGCAAAGGTGACGCATTGTGGTGCTGGGTTAGGGTTGGGGTTGGGGTAGGCTTGAGAACGAGCACAAATAGTTGCCTCAATGGGCGTGGAATTGCCGTTGTGATGGTGCCCGCCTTGATAATGTGAACCCTAACCCTGTGGGTAACGGCCAGGTGAGATACTCAACCCTAACCCTGGGGTTGTGGTGCCCGTGGATTTATAAACCCTAACCCTGTGTATTGGCGGTTCGACGCTGGACCTGTGAATGCTGCCCCGTGGATTTACACACCCTAACCCTGCATTAACGGTGGGGGGAGCGCTGAACCCTAACCCTGGGTTTTGCAAACCCTAACCTCCGTGGAGTGGGTCTGGAGCACGTGTGGTGGTGGACTATTGGTGAAGGGTTGGTCATAACCTGTGGGGTTGTAGTACTGTGGTGGTCATAACCTATGGGTCATAACCTGTGGTGGTCATAACCTGTGGAATTTTGGGGCTGACAGTCTAATTACATTTGTGACCCAAGAGGTGTTTGGATATTGCTGCTGTCAAATCGATATGGAGGTCACGTGACTGGAAAAAGTGGGTGGTAATTATTGATATTGAGACGAATTTGTCCGAATTTGTTTCAGCCGAAGGTGGGGTTTTTGTTGTGTCCTTCGTGGTTAAGTAAAGTGTAAGTAAGAGGGGTGTCGCGGTCGATATTTATAAAAATAAAATAAAAAGAATTAAAAAAGAAAAAAAACGATACATTCGCCCAAAAGATTCAATCAATGAGTTGACGCTATAAACAACAGATATGGGTTTTTGTAGGCATTTTTGTAGGCGGATAAAGTAGGGGTTGTGTCACCGTCGAGATTTGTGGTATTTTCCGAGAATTAAATTAAATTAAATTAATTAAATGAATTAACCAAAATCAAAAAGACTTGAATTGAATTAAATTGAATAAAAAATTGAAAATTGAAAAAAAAAAAAAAAAAAAAAAAAAAAAAAAAAAAAAAAAAAAAAAAAAAAAAAAAAAAAAAAAAAAAAAAAAAAAAAAAAAAAAAAAAAAAAAAAAAAAAAAAAAAAAAAAAAAAAAAAAAAAAAAAAAAAAAAAAAAAAAAAAAAAAAAAAAAAAAAAAAAAAAAAAAAAAAAAAAAAAAAAAAAAAAAAAAAAAAAAAAAAAAAAAAAAAAAAAAAAAAAAAAAAAAAAAAAAAAAAAAAAAAAAAAAAAAAAAAAAAAAAAAAAAAAAAAAAAAAAAAAAAAAAAAAAAAAAAAAAAAAAAAAAAAAAAAAAAAAAAAAAAAAAAAAAAAAAAAAAAAAAAAAAAAAAAAAAAAAAAAAAAAAAAAAAAAAAAAAAAAAAAAAAAAAAAAAAAAAAAAAAAAAAAAAAAAAAAAAAAAAAAAAAAAAAAAAAAAAAAAAAAAAAAAAAAAAAAAAAAAAAAAAAAAAAAAAAAAAAAAAAAAAAAAAAAAAAAAAAAAAAAAAAAAAAAAAAAAAAAAAAAAAAAAAAAAAAAAAAAAAAAAAAAAAAAAAAAAAAAAAAAAAAAAAAAAAAAAAAAAAAAAAAAAAAAAAAAAAAAAAAAAAAAAAAAAAAAAAAAAAAAAAAAAAGAATACCCCAAAAGATACAATTGATGAATTCCAGCAATGAACCACCGCTACGGATATTTGCAGACAAAAAAACGAATTTCTGCGAATAATTTCTGCGAATTTCTGATATTGATCACATTACCAAACATGCACTTTGGGGCTGCTGTTGAGGCTGTTTGGACTGTTTCGACTGTTTCGACTGTTGCTGGCCAAAGTTTGATTTTTTGTGCATATTGAAAACATTACCCGAAAACATTGGCCAAAGCGACATACGACATAGTGTACAAGTACACACTTTCACAACACAATCAATCACCACAGTAACACGATGTCGGGCGGATTTTCGTTTGGAAGCAATGCCGGCGGATTCGGACTAGGCAATGCTGGCAATTCTGGCAACACTGGTAGTGCTGGAAATGCTGGAAATGCTGGCAGTACTGGATTTGGTTTTGGCAACACGAACAACAACAACAACAATGCGAACAATACGAACACAAACACAGCTGGTGGATCTGGCACAGCTGCTGGAGGACTATTCGGATCTGGAGGAGCAGCCAAGCCGTTATTTGGAGGTTCTGGAGGAGCTGGAGGAGCCAAGTTCAGTTTTGGCGCTGGTGCTGGTAGTGGTTCTGGGGCTACCTCTGGGGCTACACAGGCTGCTCCTTCGTTTGGAGCGTCTTCCGCTGCTCCTGCTGCCCCCTCTTTTGGAGCTCCTGCTGCTTCTAGTTCTTCTGGAGGACTGTTTGGAAGTTCTGGAGGTTCTGGAGGTTCTGGAGCCGCAAAGCCGTCTTTTGGGGCTTCCAAGCCGGCTGAAACCGGTGCAAGTGCTTCTACCGCGACCGCTGGAGCGTCTACCACCTCTGGAAGTCTTTTCGGGGGCGGTAAGCCTTCTTTTGGCGGTTTTGGCGCGAAAACGGATGACCCTGCGTCCACTGAGAAGCCCTCGTTTGGAGGTTTTGGAGCGTCTAAAAGTGATGCGAAACCTGCTGGAGGCTTTTCTTTCGGTGCCAAGGCCGAGGAGAGGGGGGATGGGGCTAAACCGGCTGCAACCGGGGGTTTTTCGTTTGGAGCCAAGGCTGAGGAGAAGAAAGAGGAGCCTAAGTCTGGGTTTGGTGGTAAGACGGGTTTTGGCGCGTCTGGAGCTGCTGCTGGTACTACTTCTGGTACTGCTGGTACATCTACTACTGCTTCTACCGGTACTACTGGTGCCACCTCTGGAGGCCTGTTTGGAGCTAAGAAAGATGAGAAAAAGGATGAAAAGGACGGAAAAAACGCAACCCTTCCTGCTCTGACTTCTGCCCCTGCTTCTGGCACCACCGCTGGCCCCTCAACTACCAGCATGGCCTCAAAAACCCCCGTCTCAACCTCCCAACCCGTATCCACCTCCAACCTCAAGAACAAATCTATGGAAGATATCATCTCCAAATGGACAACCGAACTCTCAACCCAGTCCGAAGAGTTCCGACAACAGGCCCAGGATATCATGGAGTGGGACAAGGTGCTGGTGGACAACGGCGACAAGATCTCGGACATCTACGCCAAGGTGATCCAGACCGAACAGACCCAGACCAAGGTCGACCAGCTGCTGCAGTACGTGGGCAAGCAGCAGGACGACCTCGAGAGCCTGCTCACAGGTTATGAGGAGGAAGCCTCGCGTCTTTTGGGCGATTTGGCGGGCTCTGATGGTCTGCAACCGGTTGATCAGGAGCGAGAAAACGCCTACAATCTTGCTGAAGACCTGGGAACCAAGCTGGAAAGCATGGGCGGCAATCTGTCGTCGGTGATTGGCGAGGTGAACACGATTTCCAACGATATCAACAATTTCCATCGAGATGACGCGCTCACGCAGATTGTCAAGATTCTCAACTCGCACCTCTCTTCGTTGCAATGGATCGACTCCAACACCCAGAGCCTCGAGCAGAACATTGAGGCGATTAAACTGTTGGAAAAGCAGGTGAATTCGAGAATGTACGGTAGATGAGGTAATTGATCATGTTATGGAGAGCAGAGTACACGTAGGTGCAGTGTAGGCAGTCATTAAAGTAGTTTTAGTGTCGGGTTGAACCATTCGATTACTAGTAGTCGCGTTCGGGGGATTACTTTGGTATAAAAAATTGTATCCTTGTTTTTGCCGTTTTTGCCGTTTTTGCCGTTTTAGCAGTGAACATGACCCCCTCCCTTGGTTTGGTGTTGACCGCTGTGGTCTTGGACACGTACTGTAGTGGGATTTGTGGAAAGAAGTTCAGCTGGGGGTTGATTCTGTACATCGTGGTCATGTTATTAACTGGTATGGGGTCCGGTGGCTTTCTGTGACACAGTGTCAAACAGTAGACGTTGAGTACAGCGGTATAGCTAACTCCATTGACTGAACCCGTCTATCAATGTAATCATCAATTCATTACACCTTCATACTGTACAGTAGTCTAGCTGTATGTTTGTCTGGGTAAACGCGGTCGCTTCCGTTTGAATACCTCTGTAGACACCTAACTTGTATCATTGGAATGGCCGCTTCTCGACAGTTAGAATGGTAAAGTCCAAATGTCTTTCTGTGCAGAATTGCAGGGTTGGGAGGGTTCTCCGGTCCGACATTCTCATCTAACAGACGGTAGAGATCACAAGATCTTGATGGTGGTTTTTATTTTGAGTCAACAAAAATAGTGTCAAAACGGTCGCAAGACGATAACTCAATGTGTCAAAATGATCGCGAGAACCTGCTGATTACGTAGGTGGTCTTGGTTTTGGCACCAGCCTATTTCTGGTTGAGATATTCGAGATTTTCGTATGGAAGAGAAATAAGCTGCAACTGGGGGTATTAGTTTGGTAAGACAAGACTGACAACGTGTCATTCTGGATTCAGTGAGATGTACTTTACAGAGGTATGGCCCTAAGATGTCTAGATTGATTAAGTCAAGTATTGTAGAATACACTGCAGTTCGAGCTTTGCTTTCTACAGTACAATAACCGCAACACGGTAACTACAGTACGATACAAGTCGCTACAAAACAAATATCTGGGTGGGGCTCAGTGGTCCAGAATGCATTCACCTCAAAGGTTCAGTGTGATGCTTACATCCTCTTTTCTATGAACTAAAAGATTCGGCTGAGTCTACATCTTCGCTTCGAGGTTCAACTGCCTACTTGTACATCCTTCTGAACCAAATCGTTAGATGTCCGACTGCACGACTAGACGTCGCTTCAACGTCTCCTTCAATGGTGGCTTATGGCATGTTCACCATCAAAAGCTCCAGGTGGCTTCTCAACGTTGTCGTAGTGAGAAGACATATCACTGTGTTGTAAACGTGTTATCCATCGTGCTCTCCACACAACAGTATCGTCATAGCAGGCTCATGTTTTGTGTCCGTCATAGCTTTACCAATTGACGGGACTCTTGGGGGCTACTGTGCCTACAAGTACTAGTAATTGGATTGCACGAAGGAGCAGAGATGCAAATGTCAAATAACTGTTATACCAGACAATTGAGATATCTCCAGACCATCTATTTGGCCTCTCATATCTCTGGGGGTTACCCTTGTTTTATTTCGAGGGTCATTACAGCCTTCAAAAACAACTACCAGTACAAGAACTACTGGTACTCGTACAACACCTGAGGATAAACACGTCATCAGTTGATATTCACAGGTGGTTGTTGTTTTTGCAACTTTTTGTTTTACAGCAAACAACCCTTGGCGTGTCTGAGGGCCACAGACGTCAAATCTATCTTGCTCCACAGTGATGCTACAACAACGAGAGTCGTATCAATGGACTCGCCTCGTCACGGGCGACGCAGAGGTGCAAAGATGGGGGAGATCAGACCATTACATGGCTAAGAAAAGGTGAAGATTGTGTACATATCCCCACGATTATGGCCCACTCCAATCTGACTGATCAAATTTACCGCCCGAAGCTGACTGCCTCTTTTGGATACGGACATATGAGAAATACAACCGTGCCAAATAGTGACTCTACAACAATGAAACCTGTACCGTTGGAAAGCCGTCGTTAAGGGGAGTACAGTCGTGCAAGTTTCGTGGCTGTAGCGTTACTGAAAGTTGCAAGAATCGAATGGTTGAGGTGATCAACAACTGCAGGGCAACTCATCGAGATACAGTATCTGGGAGACGAGAAAGATTGTATTGGAATGTTGGTAAAGAGTTTCTAAGATCCGTACTCACTCACTCGAATGCTGAGAATATGGCTAAAGAAGATCAACTGTGAAACTACCGTACTAACAAGCTGAATCTACTGTACACTGTCAAACTCACCTTTTCCAACACCCTACATTCTTATCATACAGCTACGGTGTGTTTCACTCGAAGGACTGGTGGTGTATGAATGCATTGTATAGTATGAGTGGTGGAAAGTAGCCGTATGAAACACATTGTAAAGTGCGAAGTAGGCGTTCTATGGTGATGGAAAGTGTAGCGTTGGATTTACCGTCGTTTGATGGTTCTATTGGTGTAATTATTTTTGTCGGGAAATGAAGAATATGTTGAATTATATCTGTTGGAAACATCCTACAGCAATAACAAGTAGACCAATCGACTCGCCGTCGTCTGCTGATTCTATTGGTATAGTTGTTTTTAGGAAATTTGTTTGTCGTCGTTGGACTATGAAACCATTTATCAGTAGTATCTGATATTTTAATACTGTAATACGTCTTGTCTAAAAACCCATCTACTGATTCTACCATACACGTAACTCATCAATTAAATAAAACAGCTGAACAGCTAAACAGCTCCCCCTCATCAATCCCCCCGCTTCACTCTCTTGACCAAATTCATCTTGGCAATTCGTCGCTTCCACTTCTGCCGGGTATGAACGCTCTTGATACTCTCGCCCTCATCACTGACCTCCACGTCAAACTTCACCTTGGGCGGTCGGTAGAGTCTCAGAAGCAGAGACGAGCAGATCACCGAAACAGACGAAAGAGCCATGGCCAAAGACGCCCACACGGGGTCCAGACGAGAGTTGTTGTAGGGGTAGATGACTCCAGCAGCCACGGGGATGCCGATGCAGTTGTAGATGAGAGCCCAGGCGAAATTCAGCTTGATTCGGTTGAAAATGGCCTTGGAAAGATCAAACAGAGTCAAGACTGACGTCAGCTCGGACCGCATCAGCACAAACTTGGCGGAAGACATGGCAATATCCGCTCCAGAACCAATAGCAATACCGACATCGGCCGTAGCCAGCGAAGGAGCATCGTTGACTCCGTCTCCTACCATGGCAACGATGGCTCTGCCTGTGGTTTTTCCTGAACGAGCGGAAACAGCCGTCTTCTGCAGCCATTGCACCTTGGCAGCCTTCTCCTGAGGCAACACTCCTCCAATCACATTGTCGGCTGGAATTCCGATTCTGGCAGCCACGGCGTTGGCGGTGATCTGGTTGTCTCCAGAAATCATCCAGGTCTGGATGTTTTGCTCCTGAAGAGCCTTGAGAACCGAGGGAGTCTCTGGTCGGATCTTGTCCTCGGCAGAAATGATCAGAGCCAGCGCAAAATCGCCTCCATCGGGACGCAGAGCCATCAACATGACAGACTTGCCCTCCGTCTTCCATCTGTGCAAAAGAGCAGCATCTTCGTTGGAAATCACAGCCTCGTGCTCCTCGATAAGACGCTCGTTTCCAAACAAAAACTCGGTAACGCCTGCCTGGCCCAAAGAAGAGGCCTTGGGAACAGAAACAGAACCCTTGAGACCCTTACCAGGGACCTCCTCAACGGTCACAGAGTACCCGGAAGGCTCGATACACATGTTGGTCACGTGATTGACCACTGCCACGGCCAGTGGATGGCCCGATTGCTGTTCAATGAGTTTTGCCAGGCCGAAAATCTCGTTTGAATCGTACGAAATCACCTTTTCGTCGGTGATTTTCGGCTCTCCGCCTTCTGTCAGCGTTCCGGTCTTGTCAAAACACACGACATCGACTCTGGCTCCCTCCTGAAACGCCTCACCACCTCCTCGAGCAAGAATTCCGTACTTGGCAGCCAGTCCAGTGCCCACAAAAAGAGCTGTGGGCGCAGCAAGACCAATACCACAGGGACAGGCAACCACAAAGACGGAAATGGCAAACTGCAGCGACCAGACGACCCAGCCACCCAGATCAATGTCGAGATATCGCTCTGGAAGCGATCCTGTGGTGCCTAGAGCTAACCAAATAATCCACGTGATGATAGCCAGAGAAGTAACGATGGGAACAAAGACCGAAGTGAGTCGATCGGCTACTCTTTCGATCGGAGCTCGATGCAATTGGCCCTCTCGAACAACGTTGACAATCTGATCGAGAAGAGAACCTCCCTCTAAAGCCATGACTTTGGCTACTAGAGAGCCTGAGCCGTTGTTGACGGTACCAGCAAAAATCTGGTCACCTTGGCCGTGACGAACAGGCCGAGATTCGCCCGTCAGAGCAGACTCGTCGAAGGTTGAGTTGCCCTGAACAACGATACAGTCGGTAGGAGGCGTCATTCCCGGCAAAACTCGAATGTAGTCGCCGATTTCGAGGTAATCCACGGGAACTTTGTCGTCACCGGAGTAATGAACAGATTCCTCTTCGTCGTCGTCGCCATCTTCGTCATCGCTAATCATCTTTTTGTCATCGCTAACCTCTGAAAAAACCAAAATGGCCTCCTTGGGACGCAAATCAGACAGCAGAGAAATGGCAGACGCCGCTCTGGCCTTGGAATAGGCCTCCAGACACCGTCCAATGAGCAGAAACATCGTCAGAAACACCACAGAGTCGAAAAACGTCGTGTGGTAGCCCATTTCCTCGTCTCCTTTGCCGTGTTCCTCTCTGTTGGGCGATTTGGCCGCCAAAATGAGCAGAGCAAGCGAAGTCCAGTACGAAACGTTGACTCCGAGACTCATGAGCATGTCCATGGAGCCAAACTTGAGAAACCGCCGTTTCCACGACACTCCGGGTCGCCACAGGTTTCTGATCTCCTTCAGAGCCTTGATATGGAAAACGTCGGCCGCAAAAAAGTAGATGGGGGTAGCGAGAATCAGCAGAGCCCACGTGACTCGAGACGCACTGCCTGCCCACGCCGACTCATCGAAATACACGCGAAAGGGGTGGTCTTTCTTCAAAAGAGACATGCCGACGATGCCCAGAATAAACGTGGGGATGGCTACAGCGACGGAAAGAGCCAGACGGAAAAAAAGACGGATCTGCTCGTGTTTCTGCAGCTTGGCAGACCGTTCCTCGAGCGTCATGGGGTGCACGATCGACAGCGTGAACTGTGGCGACAGATCCTGGACTTTGCGCAGAATGTGTCGAATGGTGACGTTGGGCAGCTCGGGAGTGTATGTGAACTTGACAAAGGGGTGGTCCAGGGCTACGGGGTCGTCGACAACCATCGCCTGACCGTAGGAGGACAGCGCGTTGTTGATATTGTCGGGACAGTGGTCACAGAACATGCCCTCGATCGCCAGATTGACTGTTCGTGTGAGCTCTTCGACGCGTTTGGACTCTGTATCTTCGACTGCGTGGATATCACAGTCGTATCCCGAGTCTTCAATGGCTTCAACAACCCTGGGCAGCCATTTTTTGTCGGAAATCACAATGTCTGCGCTGTTGGACATGAGCGAAACGGTGACAGAATCGACTCCTTCCAGATCCTGAACAGCAGCGACAATTTGGTTGACACAGGCCGCACAGGTCATACCCCCGACGCTGGCAGTCACCTTGTAGGCCCTGGTGCTTTTGACAGGCACCATTTCCACCAGATCGCACATGTAGCCCATGCCTCGAATGCACTCCTGGATCTTGGAGGCTGTGGTTTTGTTGTTGATGATCACGACGGCAGACTTGTTCATCAGATCGACGGCGAAGGAGTCCAGAGATGGGAACTGCGACTTGACGGTTTCGGAGATCTGATTAGAACACGACACACACGACATGCCGCCAATGGCAAACGTCGTCTTGAACTCGGAAGCTGTAGCCGGCGAGTTTTCTCCGATGATTGTGGGAGCATCGTTCGAGTCCTGAGAGTGTCGCTTTTTGTCGGTTTCGTCATCACGACACGATTCACAGTGTTTCTTGTGCCGTTGAGCCTTCTTGCCTCCGTCGAAAAGCGCACTTTTGAACTGTCTGAACCAGCCCGGTTTTGCGACGATTTCATCGACATTCATATCCTCGACATCGTAGCCAGATGCCAGCAGTCGATCGAGAACTTTTCTGATCCCTCTGGAGTCCAATTTGCCCTCGTCAGGAACCAGGGTGACTTTTCCTTCGGCTACAGACACGAAAACTTGCCACGACGCCGGAATAACAGGCGCTAGGGCCTCCTTGACCGACGTTTCGCAGCTCGAACAGTGCAAGTTCGAGACCTCAAAGACGTAGGAATCCATGGTGGTTGGTTTTGGTTGTTTTTGGTGGTTGTTTTTGGTGGTTTACGAGGCTACATCAGTGGTTATATAAGTTGTCATTACCACCATGGTCACTAGGCTCTAGGTTTGAGGCTTGCATTTTTTGCGTTACTTGTGCTGCACGGCTGGTAGCGAAAAGTGCGCAACTTGGGGGAGGTGTAGAATGAGAACCAGTGGACGGATTTTGACGGGGGGAGTTGCATTCCATCGCTTGAGCTTGCATCTATGCATTAGTGTAGTGAAATAATCAAAAACCAAAGGACAACTACCAAAACTCGTCCCCCTCCCATTTTACCACCCTAAACAAGGTTATCAGATCGTTAGTATAATGAAACCTTGTCTTTTTGAATGTACCAGAAGAGTCCATCTAACTCGATTACCACGAGGTGTAGCTGGAAAAAAACCACATACTCGTATTCATCACGTGACGCTCATTCCGATGTAGTTTTTTCCAGCGCGAAAACACCGATTCTGGAAATTCTACACCAAACCCCTTTTCTGCGCCACGCGAATTGTGCGACTGGCTAAAAGTCTATATTCTCCATCAGATACAACACCCCGCTGACAAATGTTGCCTCCAAACGGCTGTACCGCATGTACGACGTGGATGTGGGTTTTTTGGATCGTCTTTGTGCTTGTCTTTGTGATTGGTAATTATCTGATCCTTTTGCTTCGAACATTCCAGCAACTACGGAGTCATGTGAAGGGTGTACATTTTAGTTCCGGTCTGAAAGTGTCTAGACTGCCATGGTGGTACTTTATAGAAGAGTTCTAAACTGGCTATCAGTCTGTCAGTCAGTCGGTTAGTCGGTAGAACTGCCTACTGACTCAATCTTTTGAACAGCTCAGTACATACATTCTCCTGTGTACAATCAGTCAACGTCACTGTTATGGAGTTTGTAGAAGTTTGCAACACTATAAGTGCCACCAAAATAGTACTGTCAAACTCCCCGCTGTCTGCTGATTCGAATGGTATTATAAAATCCACCCTTCGCAGTACAAATGTTCGTAGATAGGATCCCAATCTGGATCTTGGTGTGTAAATTTGAACTGACTGTACGAGACTCGCCAGAAATCACCCTTTCCTCAGTGGGGGTTACATGTGACAAAACTATTGGTTGTAATAAAAACTACTTATGATTCTCTGCAATCTCCTAAGGCGTCTTACAGTATGTACTTGTAGGTTGTTCATCCTAATATTTACGTACTGTAGTCGGGTGTTGCTCCATTCATGGCAGCAACAGTATAGCCCTTTCAGATGAGTGGTCTGGCAGTGGATTGCTCAAAGCAGTATGGCATGGGCTACTCAGGATGTACCAACTACTTATGAATCTCTCTGTCTTAGAAGTCCATCTGAACCTCTCAGAATGGGTAGGAGGGTGAACTATTATGTCTAAGATTGGTTGTAGAAATATACTGAAGTGATCACGTGATAATACTGTACGACTTCTGAGATAAGTTGTATAGATATATTGATGAAATCACGTGATCGCATTGTATGGTAAAGCTGTGTGTACTACATCCACTTACAGTCTTAGCTCGTTGGTCTACAAGTATATCCTAATGAAGACCATAGGTATGATTGATTAGAAATAGCCAGTTAATGTAACGACTTACTACCCACATCTAAATGCACCACACCAGAAAGATATTCTAGGACAGACATTTCGTCTACTGTACTGTACACCAGCAGTAACTTCACATGTATATGTGACTCTTTTGCCAGGCAACCGCGATGGCCATTAACATTGTATGGAAAATCGGTTGTATAAATATAATGGTGAGCTCTCATATCTACTGTTAGCTACTTAGATTATCATCGACTGGTCTACAGTAGCTACTGGGTCTATATCCTCCACATACAGCAGCGTCAGTTGGGTATTGGTTATCAAGCTTCAGAGCAGAACAGCGAGTATCTGCAAATATTTGTACTGAGAGGGGTCGGTTTTATTGTACCATTCGAAGCAGCAGAAGACGAGAAGTCGAATAGTATAGCTTTCGTTGCTGTTATAGTGGTTTTGCTTAGAAAATGGTGGCCAATCTCAACTGACTGTAGTCTAAAGCAGTGTAACGACCACTCGTACACGCTGATCATCATTCTCATGGATCTGAAAGAAATTGATCATGATAATAACCACCCTAAAGTTGAAAAAGAATCGACACTACCGTTGAATACCGACATTAGCGCGACACTAAAGCTTTACTGTAGCCATCCCTGTTGAGCTAATGTGAAGACAAATCAGCTGGCTAGAATACAACCACATAAGCAGGCACTAGCTAGCTAATGAAAATAAAACCGGTAGAGTAATAGTACCTTCAGATGGGTATATGTGGTATTACTGGTGGTAGACTGATGTCTGTACTGTATTGTAGATACTGAAATCTCTGTCTGATAGATGGACAAGTGCCCACCCTTTGGTGTGTCCTGTAAAGTGGGCTATAGGGAAGTAGTTCCATCAACTAAATACCAATAATCATACAATTACCCATATATGTGGTTTTTAACAGGCACACAGTTACGCCTACACATGCGTCTATGCATACACATGCATCCAACCTTTTGCTACACCCTTAACGCCAAGAATGAGACATTCTTGCTACACCTACAACATACTCAAAACCCTTATTCATAACTTATAAAATGTACTCTTTGGCTGGTGCTCACAGTCGCTTCGTTCACTTCTCCGGAATTCACTTCTGCTGCTCACGGGTAGCCTCGACCCAGATTTCATCCTCAGACTCAAACTCGCTGTCCTCCAGTCGAATCTGTCCGTCCTTCTCCACATTGTCATCATGCTGAACCTCAGGCATGGACACAGGAGCCATGGAAGGAGCCATGGGGGGAGGAGGAGGAGGAGGAGTGTCGCCAGCCTCGCCCTGTTTGCTGGCAAAGTACTGCTTCCAGTACTGCTTGTAGTATTCGGACACCTCGATCTTGTGTTTCTCGGCGTCCGATAGAGTCTTTCTAGATCGAGAAGAGCGGCCAGATCGACGCGAGGGGGCGTCGGAATGGTGGGAATGTCTGGAAGACGACGCGTGTCGAGAAGACGACGAGGGATCAGAACGTCTCGTCTGCTCCTCCTGTCTCGTGACAATCTCAGCCAGCTCGGTAGCCTCGGCCATTTCGACCGCGTCCAACTCCACATCCCGATCCGGAGGAGGACCGTAATGGCCCTCGGGGCTGGCGGTGGGCATGAGCTCATCGGCCAGAGTGGTTCCGGCGGGGGGGATGAAGGAGAAGGGGCGGTCAGACCGCTCGGCCACGTGATCGGTCACATGACTAGTCATGTGACTAGTCACATGACCGGGAGGAGGCCCCGAGGGAGGTCCGTACTGCGAGGGCGACTGTGACGCAGGGCTCTGGCTCAGGGCGTGGAAATGGGGCCCTGTGGGGGTGGCAGAGCCCATGACAGGTCGAGAGGGAGGAGGCACTGGACGAGTGTGGTGGCCCAGAGTGGGTCCAGGGTAGTGACCAGGTCCATCAATAGGGCCATGGGCGTAGACGGGGACTTCGTAGCTGGCGAGGGGGCCGCTGAGACGAGTGTTGTGGTGAGAGTTGTGTCGGTATCGGCCTTCGTTGAGGTCATGACGAGATTCTTGTGATTCACGTCTAGCCTCATGAGACTCACGTCGGGATTCACGTCGGGATTCATGAGACTCACGGCGAGCTTCACGTCTAGCTTCATCAGCTTCACGCCTCGCCTCATGACGGTGACGTTTCTCCTGATCAGACTTGGAGAACTCGTCACCTCGACGTTTGGGCTCGTCGTTGGGTTCACCATCATTCTCATGGCTGTGGCTATGGTTGTTAGTGGGGTTCTTTCCATGTCCACGGCCATGTCCATGATTATGACGACATCCAGGATGATAAGTTCTCGAGCCAGGAGCATGGCGGGGTCTCCAGAGATCGGAATCTCGGGCAGGGGCGGGATTGCCGGTGTTGACGGTGTTATCGGTCCCGTCGATGTTGTCCGTTAACACAGGGACATCCAAATTCAACGCCTCGAACAAATTATCAAGGGTAAACTGCTTATCGCCCACACAGACCCGGATGTTCTTCTCCCGGGCCTTTTGCGCAGCATGAGCTGCAGCCTCGAGGCCGGTCTGCTGCAACCGACTCATGTGCTCCTGCACGCTCTGCTGCAGATCCGGCTCAAACGTGTTGAACAGCCGCTGGATCTCGTCGCCAATCGGCCGCAGCTCCTTGTTGGCAAACGACACCACGTTGGTGATGATTCGCTGCAAGATTTCCCAAAAGGCGGGGATGACAACCGGCTCATATCGTCGGCTGCGTCGAGAGCGCGACCGCTCCTCCTCCTGGGGGCCTGGCACGCTGACGGGAGGGTCGTCGGCGTAAAAGTCCATGTTTTCGTCTCTCCAAAACGTCTCCTTGGCGTTGGAGGTGAGAGAAAACACGGGGATGGGCAGCCCGTGGAAATGGGCCTCGGCGATGAGCAGGTGGAGCTTTTCCTCGCTTTCCACGGGGTTCATTTCGCCGTTGGTCGAGTGGTGTTTCAGGGGCACTCCGTACGCCTCCACAATGTTGTTGTAGATTCCACGGGGGAAGTTTCGAGTGGGAGCCGAGTTTCCAGACACGTAGAACGGAGGCAGGGCCTGGTCGGCGTCGAAATCGTCCGATTCAGACGGAGTGTCCTCTTCTTCGTCGTCATCGTCTTCCTCTGAGGAGTTTTTGAGAGGCGAGGTTTTGGCCTGTCGGTGCTGAGGTTCGGAAGACTCTCCTGCTCCCCCTCGTCCATACTCGGGGAAGTCTGCAAAACCTGAGTTTCGATCGACTCTCACTCGACGAAGAGTATTCCGTTGGGCCTCTTCAGCTCGTCGCAAACTGGCCCTGGCCTGGGCGTAGTACTCCTTGAGAGCGTCATCGGACGATTGTCGCCGGTGCTGGTCGTTTCGGGACCCCTTTTTGATTTTCATGAGAGGTGTAGTGTGTAAGAAGGAGTGTTGGTGAGAGATATTAGCACTCTTATGAACAGTTACTGTATGATAAAGTTGGTGGCGAACGATGTACACCTTATGCACCCCACAATGAGTGTCACACTAGTGGAGGGAAGGGCAAAAAGGGCAAAAAGGGGGAACTGCGGTTATTTATATATTTGGGCGAAAATACCGACAATTATCTGCATCCTCAATTTCGCTTATTTCGGTGGAGGCCGATATTATACGAAAATGTGCACACGCGGATTTACTGTATACAACGCTTTCACAACCCCTTGCCACCAAGCACATGAAAATACAAAATACAAAGCTGTTGTCGTTGTGTTGTACACTTTCCAAAAAGTCAAACTGCCGGCAGTGTCGAGTGCGGATGAGGTTTGTGGTTGTATTCGGTGGTTCTGGATGCAGCGATTTCACACTCGAAATTGTTGAGTGGCGAGACAGAGTGGAGCGATACTGGGTTATAAATACAACTACTGGCACATGGTTGATCTTCGATATTGATCTTCAATCTCGTATACAGGGTCTATTGAATATTATCCGTACATCACTGCAGGCCATGCGATTTTACCACTATCGTTGCTTCCCTTTTTCAACTGCAATATCCGACAACAGATCCACTCTTCGGAGTACGACTACCACCTTATCATCCCATCTCTCAGTTATCACGAGCTCCGCCTTTTTACTTTTTTGCCCCTTCACACAATCGGGCTATGCTATCACATGAATCATGCGCATGATAAACTTTATCGGGATTGTTGGACGGGATATTGGGGGACGTTCTGGGGGTCGAATGGAGCCCAAATTGCACCAAAAGATAGCCCATACACCTGGGAGCCCATTTATATTGTTAAAACCCAATTTTCGCGGCTATAGCGCTTCTGACCTCCCCTCTGGGCTCCAAGTTTTAGCTCTTTTTTAAGTTCGGCGGATTTAGCTCAGTTGGGAGAGCGCCAGACTGAAGTCATTCTTCGGTCAGAGTAATCTGGAGGTCCTGTGTTCGATCCACAGAATTCGCAATTTGTTTTTCTATTTTTTGAAAAAAATCTACAGTACGTAGGGTGTGTACATTTCAAGAATGCGTATCGCTTGAATTGCTAAATATGCCCCCGTCCATATGGCCGATCTATTGTCCGCCTCTCAGGAAGATCAAACGCTCCGGTGGTTCTTCGCCATCGCCAAAACTTGATGAATCCGTCGGAAAACCCCGCAAAAAACCGGTCATGCGGAAAACTGAGATCGGAGGCCCATTTGCGCTGCTTGTAGCACGTCCGCGTCGACAGATCAAACACCATATCCGGGAAAGAGATGAAACTGACGAACCGTTGCATCTTATCTTGACGTTGTAACAGCTTTGGTCCTGTAGGAAACCCCTGAGTATGGCAGGAGATTCGCCAATCGAGTCTCCTGCGAATCCGGGCAAACCCGCGATCGTCCGTGTGTCCCAGATCTATCTGGTACGGCACCAGGTGGTTCTTTTCAAAGTGCCACAGTAGCCCGTTGTGCAGCGCAAACTTCTCCCAGTAATCGCCTCCAAACAGGCCGTTGGTGGTGGCTAGAATCGTCACGAGTCCCCGCATTCTGTGGCTGATGTAGTAGATTCTCTGGGAGCTCGTCGAGGCCTGTGTGATGAACGTGGAGTCGTGGAATTGCGTGATCATGTACGCTCCTATCATTGAGAAGGAGAATCTTTTGCCGACTTGCAATTGACCGTCTCGTAAGGGAACCATGACAAACACGTGACCGGCAACAAACAGCACCTCGTTGTTATTGGCATACTCAGTCACGTGAATCGTTCCATCGGGTACAGGCACCAAATGGTCCTGATAAACGTAGTAGGTTTGGCCCGAGGAGCCGTCTCTCACGACTTTGTTGACAAAAACCGGCTCAGCAATCGTATTCACTTCCAGAGTCGATAGATTGACGGACACCTGGCCGCCAAACACGCCCGACGCCGAGTTGGTGATGATCATCTTGTTGCCCTCCAAATACTCACCTTCTGCCACAGGTCGATGGTGAATCGCTTCAAAGTCAGACGCGTATGGAAACGCGTACGTCGTGTCGATTTCGACTATATCGTCCTCTGGAGGCGGTGGAATCATGAATTTCGGCGGCTGGATGACCGGGTCTTGCACCAGGTTGCCAAAAACGTGTTCCCAGGGGCCCTTTTCGTGGCAGAAAAGTGTCTCTTTTGTCCATGGACCAGACACAGGAGGTTGGGGGGGTCTTGTCCGCGCACAAAACACATACGCTAGCTCTCCCCACGTTTCAATCTCGATCCCGTCTTCCATGACACGCAACCAGGGACACCTGGCTTGTAATTTGTCTCTCAGCAGGTTTTCCGAGAACAGAAACATGTCTCGAAACGCCCGACAAGTCTGGCTGAGAGCCACACACGTTTCGATCGAAGAGTGTCGCAGAATCATTTCCACGATTTCGTTTGGAAAGTTCATTTTGCCGAGTGAGCGGTTGTGAGCGGGTCTGAAAAGTGTACGTTTGAACCACGCAATATTTTCAACCAGCTTATATTCTCTCTATATAGCCATACACTTGTGGGGTAACATTTATGGTGTACAGTATGAAGTGTGGTAGAAAAGGACATGTTAGAATCGGTTGGGGAAACGATACAGACAAGTAAAGGGTACCATTGGAATCGCCTCACCCTGCTCATTACTATGGTGGTGTTTGTTTTGTCCTTTTGCCCTAAAAAAATGAATAAAAAAACTGAAATGGGTTTTCGTCCTTTTTTTTTTTTTTTTTTTTTTTTTTTTTTTTTTTTTTTTTTTTTTTTTTTTTTTTTTTTTTTTTTTTTTTTTTTTTTTTTTTTTTTTTTTTTTTTTTTTTTTTTTTTTTTTTTTTTTTTTTTTTTTTTTTTTTTTTTTTTTTTTTTTTTTTTTTTTTTTTTTTTTTTTTTTTTTTTTTTTTTTTTTTTTTTTTTTTTTTTTTTTTTTTTTTTTTTTTTTTTTTTTTTTTTTTTTTTTTTTTTTTTTTTTTTTTTTTTTTTTTTTTTTTTTTTTTTTTTTTTTTTTTTTTTTTTTTTTTTTTTTTTTTTTTTTTTTTTTTTTTTTTTTTTTTTTTTTTTTTTTTTTTTTTTTTTTTTTTTTTTTTTTTTTTTTTTTTTTTTTTTTTTTTTTTTTTTTTTTTTTTTTTTTTTTTTTTTTTTTTTTTTTTTTTTTTTTTTTTTTTTTTTTTTTTTTTTTTTTTTTTTTTTTTTTTTTTTTTTTTTTTTTTTTTTTTTTTTTTTTTTTTTTTTTTTTTTTTTTTTTTTTTTTTTTTTTTTTTTTTTTTTTTTTTTTTTTTTTTTTTTTTTTTTTTTTTTTTTTTTTTTTTTTTTTTTTTTTTTTTTTTTTTTTTCCTCACCCAACTTTATGGCACTACCAAGTCGTACAACTACAAGTAGGCATACATCCCAACCCCAAACTTCAACAACGTCAGTTATTTACATATGTACATTTATTTGTCCTTCTTGTCCTCCTCATCCTTGGCCTCATCGTCCTTCTTGGCCTCCTCATCCTTCTTGTCATCCTCCTTAACCTCCTTCTCGCCCTTATCAGCCATCTTGACCTCCTTGTTATCAAGATACTTATCAAAGGCATCGTTCTTCTCGGACCACGGTCGCTTGCCCAACAATCTGATCATGTCCTCTCGGGTGATGACCTCCTTCTTGAGCAGCTCCTCGGCCACCAGATCCATCTCCTTGGACTTGGACCGGATCAGCTCGTGGCACTTGGTGTGGGCCTCCGAGATGATTCGACGGATCTCGTGGTCGATCACGTTGGCGGTCTCCTCCGAGTACGGCTTGTTGAATCCGTCCTCGGCGACCTCGAAGTTGACGGGGCCAATCTTGGGCGACATGCCCAGACTGGTGACCATGGACGTGGCGTACTGGGTCACCTTTCGCAGATCGTCGGCGGCTCCGTTGGTGATATCGCCAAAGTAAATCTCCTCGGACACTCGTCCTCCCAGAGTCATCACCAGCTGGTCGGTGATCTGGGCCTCGGACAGCAGATTCAGGTCCGGAGGGAGATACTGGGCGTATCCAAGGGCCTTTCCTCGGGGGATGATGGAGACCTTGAGAAGAGGATGAGCGTGCTCGAGGAACCAGCCACAAATGGCGTGGCCAGCCTCGTGGTAGGCGATGGTCTTCTTTTCGTCAGGCGTGAACACCATGGTCTTCTTCTCGAGACCAGCAATGACCCGCTCAATGGCCTGTTCAAAGTGCTTGATTTCCACAGAGTCGGCGTCGGTTCGAGCCGCAATCAGCGCAGCCTCGTTGCACACGTTGGCAATGTTGGCACCGGAAAAGCCAGGGGTAAGGGCAGCCAGTCGAGAAGCGAGATCTTCTCGGTCCAAATCGGTCACAATCTTCTGCAGATGCACCATAAACACGGCCTTTCGGCCCTCGACGGTCGGGTTGTCGATGGAAATGTGTCTGTCGAATCGTCCGGGTCGAAGCAGGGCAGGATCAAGCACATCGGGTCGGTTAGTACCGGCAAGAACAACCACATGGTCAGACGACTCAAAGCCGTCCATCTCAACGAGAAGCTGGTTCAGAGTAGCTTCTCGCTCGTCGTTGCCTCCGCCTCGAGTAGCGTCGCCTCGAGCTTTACCAATGGCGTCAATCTCGTCGATAAACACGATAGAGGGAGCCATGGCTCGGGCCTGCTTGAACAGGTCTCGAACTCGCGACGCTCCAACACCGACAAACATTTCCATGAACTCGGATCCGGACACAGACAGGAAGGGCACTCCGGCTTCTCCGGCGGTGGCCTTGGCAACGAGGGTTTTACCGGTTCCGGGGGGACCAGACAGGACAGCTCCTCTAGGAATCTTGGCGCCAAGCTTCTCGTACTTTTTGGGGTCCTTGAGAAAGTTGACAAACTCCATGATTTCGACCTTGGCCTCGTCCATGCCGGCAACGTCCGAAAAGTTGGTCTTCACGTCCGTTTCCTTGTTGAACAGCTTGGCCTTGGATTTGCCCATACCAAAAAGCCCTCCTCCGCCTCCAGGACCGCCCTTGCCTCCCTGTCGGCTCAAACGAGAGATAAAGAAGAATCCGGCGAGCATGAGAATAGTAGGGATCAGGGGCAGAAGGGTTCCGAGCAGCGAAGACTGTCGAACGTAGTGGATGGGGATTCGGTCGGCAGCAGCAACATGCAGAGCGTCCTGGGCCTCCTCCATGCGTCGCTCAAAGGTCTCGACGGATCCGATGGCAAACTCCACTCGGGAGGTGGTGGTGCCGTTGGGCTGTTGCACCGGAGACGTGAGCTCAGCCACGACCCGGGTGCCGTTTCGCACAGTCATCTTTTTGACAAGCCCCTTTTCCAGGTACCCGCTCTGGAACTCCTGCCACGACAGCTGGGGGCCGCTGTTGGACGGAGCCGACAGGAACCAGGAGAGTAGCGCAAACACAAGCAGGTTGGTGATGATCGATTCGCCCATGGGGAGCTTTGGTTTCTTAGGCCCGTTCGGATCCTTTCCATCGCCTTGGTTGCCTTGGTTGCCTTGGTTGCCCTGGTTACCCTGATTGCCCTCCTGACGATGGTTCTGCCACCACATGCCGGCAGGGCTGTTTTTGTCGTGGTCCTTGGGGTCCTTCTTGCCGTCCTGGGGTTTGTTGAAGACCCAGTTTCGCAGCAAGGCAGAAGAGGTGGAAAAGCTGAGTAATCGCCGCTGGGCCACGGGCAAGGCCTGCGCCCGCGACGCCACCCGCAGACCCACTCGTAGCGTCCGTAACGACACGATGCTGGGGTTCATAGTGCGTGTGTAGTGTGGTGTGGTGTGTGTGGTGTGTGGAGAGGAGCGGTAAGTGGGTGTGCAAAGAAGTCAGTAGGTTTAGGTTGGTGAGTAAGCAGGTGGTAGGAGAAAGGGGGTGTTTGTAACGTGACGGGGAGACGGTGAAAATAGACGGAAACGGTTTTAATCGACTCTTCGTGAAATTTCGAGTCGATTGGTGGCTTTAAAATCTCAAATATCTCTCTCCTACGCCGTTTTAACTGGACCCTCTGACAAAACTCTCACTCGAGCTAATCATCCCATAGTGAAATATGGAAACCGATGTCAAAGCCGCCACACTCATTCCAACCCCCGGCTGACTAATACAAACCCCTCATACACTCTTCCGTAACCCTGCAAATCTCTCAGAACCGCAAAATTCCCGTTTTTAGCCAGATTTTCCGGTGCAACTAGAAGCTTCCCGATCTCTCCAGTTTCTATGTATGCATGGGTGGCAAATTGGAGTGATTGCTTCAGACGTTGGTTCAGGTCACGTGACGTGATCGGGGACTGTTTATTTTGCATTACATGGGCTGTGTTATTGGTTATATCGGCTCTGTCATCCCTTCCAACTCACCCCTGATTCCTACTGATCCATCGTCTGTCTTTCGTCCTATCAAAATGTGGCTCGGTATTAAGGTTTGTCACATCAGCCACAAATTTTGCAAACGTGGCGCAACAACCTTAGTTTCTCAGGCGTGAGCAGATTACAGTATGTAAGGTGAACGGGTGAAACTGAGTGTAGCCATAATGGGAGTTATGAAGTTATGATCAAGAAAAGGGCTGGATAGGCGTCATGAGGGGACCGGGAGGATCATTTTGGTACTGATGTTGAGCTGATTGAGTGGATTTCAAAAACCCTCGACTTTGGCAACCATGATACATTCGTTTCCACGGAAAATATGCCCTTAATAATAGCTCAATGAAGTTGGAAATTGTTTGGTGTTGAAAACATGGGTATTATACGTCGATCAAGACTTTCCCCATATCTGTACTGTTTCTGTGGCCTCGAAAATCAACCCCCAAAGACACTTTTGGGTCAAGTATTCCCAACTAAACGAAGACCAAACATGGTGATCAAGGATGACCCTGTAAAACATGGCTAAAAGCATTCTAAAGTCACTGGAAGGCGTTCCAAACACGTTGAACTCGTTATCTACAATTACGTAAGCATCTCAGGTAAAAACTAGCCTACTAAGGCCGCTTTGGGGTCACGCAAAATGTAGCCAAATACTTGACTCCGTTTTAGCACCCAAAAATAGGCTTCCCAGAACACTACTATTTGGAAGGCCCCGTTATAATCGATATTTTATTATGACGACGTGTGGATATTTTGTGATATAATTCCTCCCCACAGTTCCATCAGTCACGTGACAAAATTACAACCAAATCCATCCAACCATTTTGGCGCTATCATCACATTCCTCTCCACCTTCTTAGTCTGTACAAGTACAATACAAGTCCAAAAGTACAACGTCATATCACCTTAACCTTGCATAACCTGTCTCCACGTAACGACCTGTACCATACCATCACACACTAATTACTACATCATTACACACCACCATGGATATTCTCGAGGACACCACGGAGGAAAGCAACTACTCGTCAATCCCTACGACGCCCCGGATCAACAAGAAAAAAGACCGTCCGTCGTCAACATACTCCAACCTCAGACTGTCCATCTACGGCGAAGACGACAAGCAACTGTTACCTGCTCCAGTCACCTCTGGCTCATCTACAAACTACTCTGCGGGCTTACCTTCTCTCGCACAGCTAGCTGACCTACCTACAGCCCCGCCACCTCAATGGACACAGCCCGGAATGACTGGATCGCCTAACAGAGCGTCTTTTCGCGCCTCGTCTCCTACCCGCAACAGTCCTCTGATGCCTCCTCGATCACGGTCTCCAATGCGGTCACAAAGCCCCCAACGGCCTCTGAGCGGTGTTTGGGATGGGAAACTTGATCCCCGAGCGGATTCCAACGGTTTTTTGACCCCCAGCAATGCCCCCAATGCCAACACATCTACCACTAATGTCTCAACTACGAACAACCCCTTCAACTTTGAACAAACGACATACTCGCTGTCACCGCCGGTCAAACCATCACAGCGACGAGGACACAGATACAAACACTCGTCGGTGTCGATCAACTTCTTCGAAGAACCCAACAAGGCGCCCCTGACCATCCCAAAGTCTCACCCCATCCCAAACGGACGCGAAGCGCTCCAGTCCATGTCACGTGACCAGAGAGCCCGCATGTGCTGGTCTGGAGTCCATTTGTTGGCCGCCTTTGTCATTTTTTCGTGTTCTTCTCACGATTACACCGCCTTGGCTGCTCTGGCACATCTTGTGCTTTATGACGCTCTGGGTGCCACTCTAACTGCAGCAGTCGACATTCTCGGCAACTTTGAGGTGTGGAAAAAGTCGTCGATTCACCATCCCTTTGGTCTGCAGCGAGCCGAGGTTCTTGCCGGTTTTGCGCTCTCGGTAGCCCTCATTTTCATGGGTGGAGATCTCCTGTCTCATTCGGTCGAGTCTGTCGTTGAGGTGTTTTACGACGCAGACCATGGAGTGCATGATCACAGCACCTCCAGTGTACCCCATGCCGATGATCATGGACACAGGGGAAACACCCATGGACACGGTCATGGCCATTCCAAGGACGGTACCTCGGTTCTGTCGCACACCGATCTCAGCATCACCGTGCTGGCGCTTCTGGTGACGGTCATTTCGGCCTACGGATTGAAAAACCACCAGCGAATCGGCAAAGCCATGCGCCACAACACCCTGGCACAGCTGCCTCTTCCGTCGTTTCTGTCCAACCCGTCCCATCTGATGACCATCACGTCTTCTCTGGCCATCATCGCGTATCTGCTGTTCCCAGGCTCAGGTTCCGAGATTCTCGACTCCATCGTCACGCCCATCATTGCTCTGTCCATGTGTTATGTGGGCTGGCAGCTGGCCAAGTCGCTGGGAGGCATGCTCATCATGTCGTTCCCCGGAGTCAATCGAATCTCCGAAATCGAGCAGGCCGTTCTCGCCGAAAACCTCGTCAAGTCCGTCTCCGATGTGTCCTTCTGGCAGGTCCATCATAACCTGTGTCTGGTGAGCATGCGCATCGAGATGAACCAGGCGAGTAGTGTGGAGGAGCAGGCGTTGAAGGCGAGGGCGGCGGAGATTGCCAAGGGGATTCTCACGCCGGATTATGAGGATATGATGGATCAGGTGAAGTGGGAGACGACGATTGACATCACGCGATGATGGTGAGCGTAGCGAAGCATCGAGCGTGAGGGTGGTGATGGTGATCGGTGGAGATCGGTGGTGAGCGAAGCGAACTACCGAAAACCATCCAACCATCAAGTAACCATTGGATATCTACAGAGCGGACCTGAGAGAGCCATTGGATATCCACAAAATGGTCCATTGATTAGTCAGGTGATTTTGCTTTGCTCACCACCGCTACAACAATGTATAGAGCTCAGCAGTGAAGTGCCTAGAGCAATTAGTTAATAGATTCAACATAGAGGGCATCTGATGAGACGGACAATTACGTCGAAAAGGTGTAGCTACTTGTAGCTGATGACTGATTCACCAATTAGTCAGCACATCTAGCACACCAAGCTGAGTCGGTCGCATGAATTTACACAACGGTTACGTGAAGCTGACCTTTGTAGGCAGTCACGTGTTTTAAGGAGTACAGAAGACACGTGCAGTATGTACGTACCGGTACTGCTGTTTGGCCCTTCGTAGCTTCACTGTGATCTCTAGAGCTGTAGGGTGTACTCTTTTGATGCAAAGTAGAGTCAAGTACAGAACTTGAGAAGGTCGGATTTTGGCGAGAATTGGGATTAGGAGGACTGTGGAAGGAATGTAGGGGCTTTTATTGGATTGTTTCAAAGATCTTCTACTGCTCTACAGATTGGTATACCTTTGATAATTATAGCCGTCAAGAACCACGAAATGCTTTACTGTAGTCAATTTCCAGTAAACGGAGTGGGCGAGAATTGTAGAGCATATTTTATGAGTGAACAAATCTGCTTTTGAAGTCCTCGTCGTTCCAGGAGTTCTGTCTGAGTCAGTACCTGTATATCTACAAACTGTACTGCAAAGGATCAACGAAATACTTCGAGCTGTTGGTATGACTTTTGCCAAAAGTTGATGTGGTGGTAAGCGGTGTTAATGTCTTCCAGAGCAGCATCTTTTCTGGTTGTAACGATGGAAGAAAATCGTTCCTTGTCTGTACAAGATGTACACGTCTTTACCGGTTCTACCTTTGTCAATGCAGTATCACCTGTGAATGGCACCAGAGTGTTTCTAAATCAACTGAAACATCCTACAAACAAACGGTCTTTAGACACCAGCACAAAATGATATCTTTGGAGTCTTTCCAGACTCATTCTCGCTAGTGAGTTGTATCGACTATCTACGGTACATCCTATTCCACGTGTTAGATGACACATACGAGTGTATTGTACTTCAAGTCTACCGATCATATACTCGCTGTACCAACTCAAGAAGATACCACTGGGTCTTGAAAGAACTCAGAGAGCTCGTATGACTTTTAACGAATGTCATCAGTTGAACTTGTAGCCTTTGACTGGGTAATAGCGAACACAGCATATCACCAGTACTGTAAGATCGATTGGCTAATACACGTGCTACCAAAAGTTGACCATTCAACTCTCCACTCTCTGTTGATTTGAATGGTGTGATTACAGTGTACGGTACTTGTACAAGTACAGCTATTCGTCCTTGTAGATCTGATACTTGTACAAGTACAATACAAGTACTTGTACAAGTAGCCAACTGACTGCAACAGCAAAAGTCGCACCGATTCTGCCAAAGCTGAACGACTGAATGTCAGATCAGCATTTCCACAATCACAATTTGTCACAATTTGAAGATATCACTTTCATATACTCATGCCTATAGACATGCCAAACAGAGGGTTCAAAACGCCAAACTCTCATCTCCGAAATGCACCTTTGGAACGCACCGGCTTGTTCTAGAAGCCGAGCCGGACCCATTATCGCGCCACACGGCGTTTTTCCTGTGATCCACTTCTGCTCCACTTCTGGCGCAATTGTCTCTAAAAAAAGGGTCGAAAAAGAACCAAAGAAATTGGCTTTTTGGGTTGTTCTAGAGCGGCTAAAACGCCGTTGAACTTTAGAGAGGGATGAGGTGGACTGTAACGCGGTGAGTATTGGTGGTATGGGGATTATAAGAGCACTGTTGCGATCGGAAGAGTGAGGTGAGTAATTTGGTGCTTTTGAATTTCATTTTTCGGCTCGATAATACAAACTAAAAGACCCTCTTGGGCACCACCTCCAAACCCTCCGAACCTCCGATAACTCTAACTTCGGCCAACCTCGGCTCATGCACGCCCTGCAAGGTCTACCTTTTTGGGCGGATCTGAAAAATAAAAATAAAATAAAATAAAAATAGCAGAAAAAGCAAATACATTTCGGCTGACTCGGAGATACACTGAGACAACGGGAGATCGGGGCGGGTGAGACAAGCAACGTGGGACTGGTGCCCAAAAAATGGCTGCAAAGACGTTTTTATTTGAAACACACAGCATAGCAACTTGTATAACGAATACAAGACGCAGCAAGTCAATATGATTCACAGTGCGTGGACTGAATGGGGTGGATTGTTATATCATTCGAATGAGCAGAGCGCGGTGAATCTAGTGATGTGTTTTTTGTCGTCATTGCCCCTACTAATTTTTGCCTAAAGTCGATTCTAGTCATGACAGTAGTAACATACCTGTACCCATCGTAACAAATACGTACCACATCGATTTCTCTCGTGTGGCTGCCTAACTGACGTCTGACAACCACATACGGCTGTTTACAACCATCACCAGTCCCACGGGTTGACAGATGACAGATTGACAGATCTACAAAGGTCTCCTTAGACACGGCTAAACAGAGATTTGAGTGTGAGCTAAAGCAAGGTACATACGATCTTAGCTTGGATTTTTAGGAGTTGATTGTTCGGTGGGTTTAGATCACGTGACACTGATAGTAACCACCAAGCTGCTCAACTCACGTGACCTCTGACTCACCCACCTCTTGTTCTCTTGTTCGTGACACTTCTACAGCAACAACAACATGGGCTGTTATTTTGAAACCCAAAAGAGAGCTGGTCGAGACAAAGCTCACAGAGACTTTGGTATCAGGTAGAGAGCAAAAGAGATGGGAAAAAAAGGACTGGGGGTATCACGTGACCTGGGGGGTGTATCACGTGACCAATGGTGGCTTTTAGCAGCTGATAACCACGTTTGAAACCGGTTCTACCTCCACCTACACTTCCCCTCTATTCCTGCTGTCTGTTTTTGCTCTCTTTCAAACTTCCTAATGCATCCAAACGTGCCCTTATTAAAGATGATACGGCTAAACCTTGTCGGAGTCTATATATTTGCTCGAGGAGAGGTTTTTGGAATGCCGATTTGAGGGTGTTAGAAGGGTTTTAACGAGAATAAAAGTAGACTAGTCAATTGATCTCGTCAAAACACGTCTTTTGATCCAACTTACGTCTCGATAGCTCCAAATCGGACCACCTACAACTGCACCAACCTACAGACCGCGTCCTGCATGTTCCGAAAAGTAATAAGGGAGTCAAACAGCAGACTAAAAGTGACAATTGTGACATGTAAAAAATATCATAGGAAACGTAAGACTCTGGAGATGGTGCTAATGCTTGTCTCTTATTTCTGCCACCTCTCTGACACATTTTACCCCCGTTCAAAACACCCCTCTTCGAATTAACGTTGTAGCCGAAATCTTGGCCCTGCAAAGAGCATTCTGTGTTTTCACCGAGGAAAAGTCATACCCAACCAGAGAGACCCTAAATCTGACAAAACGAGTCTTCTAAGTCGAACGACGAACTCCCCATCTTCTTACCACCCCTATAACCCCCTCAATCGGCGTCCGAAAAAGAGTTTACGGTTTGGACCATGCATGCGTGTGGACCCTCTTTCTCGCACTCAACCTCGGATCAAATCCATAAGAAGGAAAATCCAAGATGCACGATCGGGGTCTGCATGAACGTTGTCTGGACGAGTAGGTATATGAGCTGTAGCTGTCTTTGGGCTGTCTTTCTTTTGGTTTCTTGACTTCCTAGTATCATCATTCAACAACATGTCTGATCCTGTACCGATCACGCAGGATCCGAACATTTACTCGAGTCAACAAGACGCCGAGATCCGGTCGTTGGCCGAGTCGATCCACTCGCAGCACTCCAACGGGTCCAACGGGTCCACCGACCTCACCAACCCGTACGTCGACTCGTCCGACCCGGAGCTCGATCCCTGGAGTGGGCAGTTTAACAGTCGAAAATGGACCCGCACGATTCTGGGGCTCAAGCACCGGTACGGTACCTCCAAGGAGATCACTGCCGGCGTGTCGTTCAAAAACCTGGGCGCCTTTGGATACGGCGGAGGAGCCGATTACCAGAAGACGGTGGCCAACGCGGTGCTAGGTCTGGAGGGCGTGGTGCGAAAGCTGTTTCATCTGGAGAAGAAGGAGGACAAGGTGCAGATTCTGGCCGACTTTAATGGTGTTCTGTGGCCTGGCGAGACCTGTGTTGTTCTGGGACGACCCGGTTCGGGGTGTACCACGCTGCTCAAGAGCATTGCCTGTGAGACCTACGGGTTTCAGCTGGATAAAGAGACAGAATGGAATTATCAGGGTGAGTATGGAGGGTGGCAGCATCTACAGTGTTATCTGTATGTCTGTATGGTATCAGTTGGGAGTTGATTTAAGGATGGCAGTTCGATTCTCAGTCAGAGCAGTTGACCAATCGTTCGATTCTCAGTCGGGTCATTGGTGCAGTTTAGACTACAGAGACTACATTGCGCAGTTGAAGTGTTTGACTGTGATATTGTTTGACTGGCAATTGTTTGACTGACAATTATTTGACTCTGATAAGCTGATCGAACGACTACGGCAATCTACTGTTTGATATTTGACTGTGTCTACTGATTGATCTAGACGACTCATGTGTTTACATCTGGTGTCTACAATATGTTGTCTACAATGAGCTGTTTCCTACAATCTAGTGTCTACAATCAGTTGTCTACCATTTGTTGTCTACAATCTGGTGTCTACAATTGTCTAAAGTCTGTTGTCTACAATCTGTTGTCTTCAATCAGTCTACATCCAGTTGTCTACAATTGTTCACAGTCTGTTGTCTTCAATCTGCTGTTTTCAATCAGTCTCCTATCAACGTCTACTCAGACCAGCCTTCACTACCGTGCTAACCCAGGAATCCCCCGAAAAATCATGCAGAAAACCTGCCGAGGCGAAATCGTCTACAACGCCGAAGTCGACGTTCACTTTCCCCATCTCACGGTCGGCGACACTCTCATGTTTGCCTCTCTGGCTCGAACTCCCCAAAACAGATTCGACGGAGTGTCACGTGAACAGTACGCCAAACACACCCGAGACGTGACCATGGCTTCTCTGGGTCTGTCGCACACTCTAGACACCAAGGTCGGCAACGATTTCGTGCGAGGCGTGTCTGGAGGCGAGCGAAAACGAGTTTCCATCGCCGAATCTATCGTCTGTGGCTCTCCTTTGCAGTGCTGGGACAACAGTACTCGAGGTCTTGATGCTGCCACGGCAACCGAGTTTTTGCGATGGCTCAGGCACTCTGCAGAGCTCACCGGAGCCTCCATGTTTGTCTCTCTTTACCAGGCCTCTCAGGAAGCCTACGATCTGTTTGACAAGGTGACGGTTCTGTACGAGGGTCAGCAGATCTACTTTGGTCCCTCTGAGCACGCCAAACGGTACTTTGAAGACATGGGTTTCCAGTGTCCTCATCGACAGACGACTGGCGACTTTCTGACATCGATTACCTCTCCTGCTGAACGAATGGTCGCTCCTGGCTTTGAGGGCAAGACTCCTCGAACTGCTCTGGAGTTTGCCGAGCGATGGAGACAGTCTGAGACGTTTGCGGCTCTCCAGGAGGAGATTGAGCGGTTCAATGCTGAGTTCCCGGTTGGCGGAAACCGAGTGGCTGACATTATGGAGCTGAAACACGAGAAACAGAGTGATCACATCAAGGTGTCTTCGCCCTACACAATCTCCATCCCCATGCAAGTCAAGCTGTGTCTTACTCGAGGTTTCCAACGTCTCAGAGGAGATCTCAGTATGGCTTTGACGACCGTTCTGGGCAACTTTGTCGTGGCTCTGATTCTCTCATCCATGTTCTACAACATGCCCGAGGACACGTCTTCCTTTTTTTCGCGAGGAGCTCTGCTTTTCTTTGCCATGCTCATGAACGCCATGTCTTCTGTTTTGGAAATCATCGTGCTTTACGAACTGCGTCCTATTGTTGAAAAGCACCAGAGATACGCCATGTACCATCCGTTCTGCGAGGCTTTGGCTTCCATCATCTGTGATTTCCCCACCAAGTTCCTCACCATGCTGTGTGTCAACGTGACTCTCTACTTCATGTCGAACTTGCGTCGAGAAGCAGGCCCCTTTTTCATCTTCTTCCTCTTCACGCTCATGTGTGTTTTGGCCATGTCGATGATTTTCCGGACGATTGCAGCGGTTACCAAGACTCTGCAACAGGCTCTGGCTCCCGCTGCGGTCATCATTCTCGGTCTCATCATCTACACCGGTTTCACTCTGCCCATCAGCTACATGCGAGGCTGGGCACGTTGGATCAACTACATTGACCCGATCGCTTATGGCTTCGAGGCAGTCATGGTCAACGAGTTTCGAAACAGAGACTTCCCCTGCACGGTTTTCATCCCCCAGCAATCGACCTACGACCAGCTGGGCTCGCCTTACCAGGGCTGCATGGCTGTTGGCGCCAGGCCTGGAGAACGGTTTGTGAACGGCGACCGGTACCTGGAGGTGGCGTTTGACTACTCGCAGGCGCATCTGTGGCGAAATCTGGGCATTCTGTTTGGATTTATTCTGTTTTTTGCCGGCACTTATCTGACTGCTGTGGAGTTCATTCAGTCGGCTAAATCCAAGGGCGAGGTTCTGGTGTTTCTGCGGTCTTCTTTGAAACAGCGGAAGAAGAGAGCTCATTTGATGGACGTTGAGGCTCATGCTGAAAAGGTCGGAGCTGCCGAGGATCGCGAGATTCTTGTTCAGCAGGAAAATGAGTCCTCTGATGCTGCTGACTCATCTACAGATTCTCCCAAGGACATCTTCCAATGGAAGGACGTGTGCTACGATATCAAGGTCAAGGGCGGCGAAAAACGACTGCTCGATCACGTGGACGGCTGGGTCAAACCGGGAACCCTCACAGCCCTCATGGGATGCTCGGGAGCAGGCAAAACCACCCTTCTCGACGTGCTGGCCGACAGAAAGGCCTCGGGAGTCATCACGGGCGATATGCGAGTCAACGGCCAGAAACGAGACGCGTCGTTCCAGCGAAAAACAGGATACGTGCAGCAGCAGGATCTGCATACTGCCACATCGACTGTGCGTGAAGCCCTCGAGTTCTCGGCCATTCTCAGACAACCCTCCAGTATCCCCAAGGCTGAGAAGATTGCCTATGTGGACGAGGTGATTGACATTTTGGAAATGCAGGCGTATGCCGATGCTGTTGTGGGAGTGCCCGGAGAAGGTCTCAACGTGGAGCAGCGAAAACGGCTGACTATCGGCGTGGAACTTGCTGCCAAACCCGAGTTGTTGCTGTTTCTCGACGAACCCACCTCGGGTCTCGACTCTCAGACCGCCTGGTCCATCATCTGTCTGCTCAAAAAGCTGGCCAATCGAGGCCAGGCGATTCTGTGCACGATCCACCAGCCCTCAGCGATTCTTTTCCAGGAGTTTGACCGGCTTTTGTTCATGACTCTGGGCGGCAAAACCGTCTACTACGGCGACATTGGCGCCAACTCGTCTTCTCTCATCAACTACTTTGAGTCCAAGGGTGCCGATCCCTGTCCCGAAGAAGCCAATCCGGCTGAATGGATGCTGGCGGCTATTGGAGCTGCTCCTGGCAGTGTGGCTAAACACGATTGGGCTGTTGTTTGGAATGAGAGTGAAGAGAGAGCCAGTGAGCGGGTTCTCCTCGATACCATGGCTGAAGAACTGGCTGCTCAGAGTGCTGCTGACAACAAAAACGAACTGGTCACCTCCAAGAGTGTAGGAAGCACTCTCTCCTTGACCTCATCTAAGACCTACTCTGCCAAATCCCAGTACGCCACCTCCCAAGCTACCCAGCTCTACTACCTCACCAAACGACTGTGGACCTACTACTGGCGTTCGCCCCGATACATCTGGTCCAAGCTGCTCATGTCCATTGCCTCGGCTCTGTTCATTGGATTCTCCTACTACAAGGCGTCTCAGGACATCCAGGGCCTGCAGAACCAGATGTTTGCCTTCTTCATGCTCTTCCTCATCTTTGTCATCATCATGGTCCAGATTCTGCCTCACTTTGTCGCTCAACGAGAACTCTACGAAGCACGTGAACGGTCCTCCATGGCGTACTCGTGGCAAGCCTTCATGGGCTCCAACATTCTCGTCGAGCTGCCCTGGCAGACTCTGGTCGCTGTTCTCGTCTTTTTCTGCTTCTACTACCCCATTGGACTGCAGAACAATGCCACAGGACACCTAGGCGAACGAGGAGCTCTTTTCTTCCTTCTGCTGTGGACTTTCTACGTCTACAACTCCACGTTTGCACACATGATGGGAGCCGCGTTCGAAAACAAGGAAAACGCTGCCACCATCGGCTACCTGCTGTTTGCACTCTGTCTCATCTTCTGTGGAGTCCTAGCCACCAAGGAAGACATGCCCCACTTTTGGATCTTCATGTACCGAGTGTCTCCCCTTACTTATCTTATCTCAGGCCTTCTCAGCGCAGGAGTGGGAGAAACACGGGTCCAGTGTACCGAAAATGAGCTTGTCCAGTTCAAACCAATGGACGGAACAAACTGTGGCAAGTACATGGGAGCCTTCCTCAAGGGTCTGGGAGATACTGATCTGCCCATGGGCTACCTGGTGGATCCCAACGCCACAGACATGTGTGGATACTGCCCCATTTCCAACACCAACGGCTACCTGGACCAGATTGACGTCAAGTACGGCCAGAGATGGCGCAACTACGGCATTCTGTTTGCTTACCCGGCCTTCAACGTCTTCATGGCCTTTGCCTTTTATTATATCTTCCGAGTCCCCAAAAAGTCTCGAAAGCAGAAGGTGTAGGGGTTGGTAGAGCTCTTTATTCATTTCACCATTTTATAATTAATTATTCCTATTTCTGAATGTGTGTTGTTGTATATTGTGACTGATGTATGAAAAACAAGGAAAAGCGTATATTTCGAAGTAAACTCCCAACAAATCTCAACAAAACTCTACTTGGAAATATACCTCCAACACAACTTGAACGAAAGATAGCCTCACCGTTAACGAGAAATACCCGGTTATTCCGGTACGGTTGTTTAGAACAGTTACCATCTCTATCAATTCCACCACTTGTAAAATCCATATCTCTTCGGGAACATTGAAATACCTACCCCCAGCCGGATTCTCATTTCAACTATTCCCAACTAGAGTTAGTTGGGAGGTGTAGAAAGTATAGCCCTTTGGTGGCTTTGAACTCATAACTGGACATACTGCACTGAGTACGCAACTAGTGTTGGATTGAGTCAAGAGTTGAATTGGGGTCTGTAGATAAAATCATGGGTGCGGTAATTACATCAGTGTACTTGAACATTTCGAAACCGTCGGCCTCTTCTGTTGCTGAACAGACCGTGTAAGCTATGTATTGAACGTCTACAGATAATACTGACGTCACGTTCTACATTCAGATCACGTGCTAATATACGTCACGTGATACTTTTATCCCAATTCGGAAAGCGAATATCTCTTGCAATTCCGAAAGCCATTGCAATTCCGAAATCCATTGCAATTCCGAGAGCCGTGGTAATTCGAAAGTTGCTCTATCAATCCATCTTCCTTGCTTTATCAGAACCCCTGGTTACCTGAAGTAGAACGACTGCAGGGTGATCGTAGGGTGATCCTTCGAAAGACTGAGTGCTCTACCGAAACATTCGGTTATACTCCTCTAGCATATCGTTATCAATGCATCTACAACGTGCGTCTTATTATGTGTGAGCAAGCCAACAGACATCGGGGCTGGGTACAGTAGTGTAGGATAGGACTCAAAGATGACGTCAACGGCGAGCTTCAAAAATTTATTGGTGTAGCTTCAAAAATCAGTACTACACCTCCAAAAATCATCGTTATAGCCCCTTCCCTTTTCATCTTGCTATTCTCAGAGCAACCAGGTGAGACCTCACCCATGGAACTCACGTCTAGACGCCAAAAACACCTCGCTTGTAAATTGGTTAGCATTCGCAGGATTGCCTATTGGGGTTGGCTAAGTGGAAGATCGACAACGCAGGGGGTTGGACAGGCTTTGAGCGGGAAGCTAAACACTTGAGAGTGGCGAACTCCTTGATGGTATGTAGCAAGAAGAGGTGAGTAGCAATTGAGATGATTCATATGGGGGTTTTGAAAGAAAAAAAAAGGAAAACGAACCTGTACTAGCTACAGTATTGTAGTTATCGTACTGTAGGTACAGATACATCAACCAGAACAGTTTTGCACTCACCACAAACCCCCGATAGATTATCCGAGATCGTCACTGTCTCTCAATCATTACAAGTAATGCTGATCGCCATAGCAAGCTCCATCACCTTTGTCCAACTCGGCAACCCCGCACCCTCAGCTAAAGCCGTGCCTATTGTTCGGTCTGATTATGCATCCGCCAGGTGACACAGTTTCATGTAAAAGGGCCGATACGAAGAGGGGTTGCAGTGTATTTAACAGAGAGGTTGCTATAAAGGGGCATTTTGTTGAGGTTGCTAGTTGTGGTCTATTTGGGGTGGACATCGCAATGTGGAGGAGCACGGGATAGAACCCTGGGTAGTAATGGTGCACGGAACAGAAGCACAGATTTGGATTCTCCGTGCTCGGTTTACTCACACTTCAAAAATTCAGCTTGTTTGGAGGGGTTTGCCATCCAAGAGGGGATTCATTCTAGTCCTACAAATGCTGTAGTGACCCATATTTATTCTAAAGAAGCGTTTGACATAGACAGCTTTCAAGGGGAGGACGGTTCGTAGCACGCACAACGGCTCATTCGACCGTGATCAAAATTGTCGATCATTCTAGTGCTTTTGATTCACATGAGTAAGCTGGTGAGACAACTGCTGACAAAACTGCTGAAAAAACGGCTGACAAAAGCTGCTTATCGTTTTTATACGCGCACACTCGCATTCGCTTCGCTCATGCTCTTGTGCTATTGGTCCATTCACTTGCGCTTCGCACAAGTTCATTCAGCCGGCTTACATAATCCCCCATCACCTATCGCAGCCCACTTTTTTTTCTTTTTCAAAAATCCGGTTTCTTGGTCTAGTTGGTCATGGCATCTGCTTAACACGCAGAACGTCGGCAGTTCGATCCTGCCAGAAATCACTTTTTTGCCGGCACGTCTCCTGCCGTATTTTTTCTTGCTTGCATATTCGAGTTCCACGGACATGATAAAAAAAAATAGGTTAGCTCTCTTTGCCCATCGGTCTAAAATCCTCAAGCCTAAACTTTATCTTTAAAGAGGCAATTATGATAATACGCGTCCTGTCAGAGTACCGTACGAGTACTCGTACAACAGTCCCACAAAAACACCTGTTAGTGAATGACCCTTTGTTCAACTTGCTTTGACTGTATATTTGCTCAAATCTCAAATCACCGTTTGCACCTGCAGGAGTGCATCTGCTTGTGGAGTGCACGTTCGGCCCCTGATACAGCATACAGGCCAGGCCATGTCTTAGAATATGGGCTCATGTTGGCTGGTGTTTTGCGGAGTTGACGCGGTTTGCAGTTCTCCATGTTTCACGGGAATGCTCGAAATCGTAGATCAAGACATTGAGACATTTGGCCATAGCTGGTGGTACAGTACGGGCATTTTGTTCTTCACTCTACAGAACTACTCTTCAAGGTACACTGTATCGGTACAACCAAACTGTTGATACCGGTATATACATACAAACTCCGAGGCTCCGAGGCTGTCCTGTTTTCAACCGTTCTCCGTTCGTACATCACGCACGTACAGATGCCAGATACGCGAAGTGCCACCGGTAACCACCACAGTTGCTCTTGATGGTGTTGGAGGTGAAGGCTTGTTTTTAGGCCGAGTTTTGGCCGAGTTGAGTTGGACTTGGGGTATTAACTGAAGGATTTGTCATCAGCAATGGTACAGACGTTAGTGAGTAGCAACGTACGGCCATCTGGTATCCCGTTTAAATCGGTTCCATTCAACTTGGGATGTTTTTTTCTTGAAAAATAATTTATTTTTATTTGTTATTTTCAGTAAAAAATCAGTACAAACCCGTAGATGTCCACAATGTCCGACTGACTGTAGATCTACTTATCTGTCTCACTTTAATTAAACCACGCGACGGATTAGTGATCGTGTAAAGCGGGTGTAAAACGGGACTTGTGGTTACGACAGCTTTCAGCTTCTGTTCTTCATAATTACTTAACTGATACCGTCTTCTGTCTACAGGACATACACTACAAGTACTGGGTTTTAATAACAACATCTATTCGACTCATACTATGTACATGCTCAATAAATAAAGGGGACATCCATCCAGCAGATGTCCGTGGCAGGGGCCTTTTGGGGGACTGTTTACAGTCGTGTGTAAGCCAAGCGTTTGACTCATCTTGTTTCCATTCTCAGTCATGCGCCAATACCCTGGTTAATCACGGAATACAACGGAGGAGGGTTGAACTCGTTGTACTCGTTGGAGGCGTCCTCAAACAGAATCTCCTTTTGCTGGTAGGGATCATAAGTGTAGTTGGGCTGCTTCATGTACTCGGCATCATCTTCATCTGAAGAAGAATCCGACATGTCTGCTGAGTCATCATCGTCATCCTCGTCAGAAGACGAAGACATGGCAACCGCGTCGTAGGTGTCTTCGGAGGTCAGCTCAGAGCTCAGCTTGACCATGGTCTGGTTTCGTCGCCGGGTCGAAAGCTCTCCTAGCAGGTTGTCCACGAGATTGGCGTGACACACGAGATGTCGTAGCTTGAGGTCTGGTCGCACAGACTCTCGTGTGAGCTTCATTTGTGCCCGAGAAGTCAGGTAGTAGATTTCGGGTATCGAGGTCTGGTTGACGGAGTTCATGTTTGGTGGTTGGTAGGGAGTGTGAACTGTGGAAGCTGTTTGTGTGAGCTGTGGAAGCTGTTTGTGTTTGGTAGCTGTTGGTAGTTGTCTGTCTATCTTGTGGACCTCGCCCCTCATTATATATACCAAGAGCAAGACCAAAGTGTGCTATCTGTGGTGCAGGCGAAAAAGACAAAGTGAAAGTGAAAGTGAAATGGGACGATCTGGGGGATGCAGCAAGTGGTTTTTGAAGGACAGAAGGGGGTCCAAAAAGTCGGAATTTCGAGCTGAAAATTGGTACACCTGTATAACCACGTCTCCTGAGTTGATCCAAGTGGTTGTTTTCCCGATACCTCCACTGGATCGTGTAATAACCGGCTCTCACCCCCCGGATAAACTTTTGATTCCCTTGCAGATGGTACGTTGCTTGTGCTAGGCGGATGCCCCACTTTGAGTTCTGTCAGAGATGGCTGTCAATGATTAGGGGTGGGTGATACGGGTGAGATTTTGATGGTGCCGCCGGATAGCCGCCGAAAAAACACCCACTACACTTCCTGTCACAATAACCGCCACTTAGCCGCCCCTACCACCACACCTTCACCACACCCCATTTTTCTCACCTCCGCCAAGATGCACGCCAAGCAGTTATTGCAAGGTTTCGGATGTTCATGAAAACGGAAATGCTTTGCTGTGAGCAAGATTTTAGAGTTTGGTCTATGGAAAACACAAAGCCAGCGGAATCGTGGATAAGAATTTTGCCATTTGAGAATATTTTTCACTTTTGCAGAAAAAAAAGTCGGAGAAAGAGACAAAAGTCGAGAACCCGGCCCTACCGACCCTACCACTTGCACCTAAGGTTTAGACCTCATCGCAGGCCGTACAAACCTGGCCCAAATGGAAAGCGTGTTGTAAAAGCGTCATTTGCCAAGGTAGCAACGGTGTAGATTTTTGTTCGGCTCAGTGGTAAAGGCGTGATTGGTAGACTCTAGTAGACTCTGTTAGAAAGCACCAGCCACAGTATGCGCCACAGACGCCACAAAGCCGTGCACACACTCTGCACCACTCCAACGCTTGCTCCTTGTTTCAAACCCCGTCGCTTCTTTGTACACCAGCCTGGAATCAGGCGATTCACGTCTCATGCGCACACGTCCTAGGGCTTTGGGACTTTTGGGACTTTTAGGAATACTGGCCAGTGTACCTGCATCAACGTTAATAGTGGACCTTGCTTTGCTTTGTACTCACAGCAACCACCGGGGATCGAAAGGAGGTGGAATGTATGTACGAAGGGTACGCTAACCGAGGTCTTGGTAAAAATGTGGAACGGTGAATATTTTGTTTGGGGGGAAAACGAGTGGATTGGCGACTTCAGAAGAGTCATCTATTGCTAGATTCGAAGTCCCCGACCGTTTTCAACAGCCGCTCAATTAACCACTCACATTTCATAATCCCAAAGCTACACCGCAACAACCTCGCCGACAAAAAAGGTAACCGGTTTGCCGAATTCGGTAACCACATCGAACCACCTTGGAAGTCGTTGTTACACGAGATTTGAGAGGTTTTATGGTGTGTTTTTTAGACAGGACAATGAACAGGAAAAAAAGCCGTGAGCGTTACGTGTTCCAAGACGCTCCCTACAACAGGTGGGTCCCTGTACGCCTACTGCTGGTGCGGTATCTGACAAAAGCAATAATCCCCACGACTCTTTGGACACGTGCGTCGGTTTGAAAAAAGAAACACTCCGTTCCGTGAGACATGTGTGGGAGTTCCTGGTCTAGCTGTGCGTGGTACTTGTAGAGTGACCCTTGGTCCGTGGATAAATGATTATGAGGGTAAAAACTAAGAGAAGGATTGCCAACACTGACCAGGAGATGTTAACTACGAGTACTCGAGCTGCTAGCGCTTTTCTTCAGCACTAGACACCTACAAGTACCGGTACATACCTGTATAACTGCTGCCCCACGTCCTACTGCCTCACCTCCGCCCCATTCCAAATCCATCGACACTATCTCAACTCGGTCCCGCGACATGTTTCATGCGGGATTTCCATATCTGAAACTAGTTGCTTTTGGGCGTTATCAGGCTTCAGCGATATCAGACCGTCAGGCTCCATCTCAAGGGCACCATAGTTAAGGGCACCACAGGGCGTATAGTCGTCTGCCAAGAAAAGAGCAAATTACAGGACTTTGCCCCACCCGCCAAGACCACCGGTGGTCCGACATCTCCGACTGCATGTCTACAGTGTCTACTCTCCTGCAAATAGCACGGCTCTAGGAAGGCGCAGTAGCAGCCACACAGGGTCCACAAAAAGTAATGTGGGGAGCTCCACAGTGGCGGTGTGGCTAGAATCCTTCCTGCGGTATCAGCAGCGGTGTCTGCAATGCAACAAATAATAAAAAATACCGTTTCTCGTTTGGAGCTTTTACCACGTTGTTCTGTTTCAGATTCAGATCCAGATTGAAAACCACTCAACGGTGAGATTTGAGACTTGTCAAAGGTGTCTCTCAAATCTGCCTAAACAGACGTACACGATTGACAGACAGAATGACAGAATGACGGCTTGACGTGCAACAACCCGAAAATCACCCCACAAACCACCCACAAACACTCAATTTCCATTGTCATGCAACGTCGATGGAGTCCAAGTGCATACGGTGGCTCCTAGAGTTTCCCGTCGGACTCCGAACAGGCAGCTTTAGCCGGGCCAAGGCGATGAGATGAAATACAGAACACTAATGAGGAAAGTGTAAGCTGGTGTAAGCAGGTGAAGATGGCAGGTTTAGCCGAGATTTGGAAATGTCGACACAGAAAAACAAACGACCTTAGTGGAGTGTGGGGCAGTTCAAAAGCCGAACAAGGAATGCCGTCGATGTCGTCGATGTCGCCGATGTCGTTTAACGCCTATTCTTGGCTTTGCAGCGAAAACAAAAAAAATACGTCCCTTGTCAACTTCTGTCAACTTTTGGCGATATCGGAGTTTTCGGAGTTTTCGAGTTTTCGAACTTTCAAGTCGAACCGAGGTTTTGGGGACAGTCACACGGTCGAAAGTGGGTCGATATTTACTGTCTAGCTGATTGTTAGGTTGCTCCTGGTTGGAGAGACAAGAATGATGAGTTGGAGACGAATCTAAACCTGTTGAGACGTATTCATAATTAGTCCTTCAATGTTCTAATAAGTATCCACTAAAAAGTGTTATGTGATTATACAAAAGAGTCCCAGTATCATTCCCACAGCTACCAGAACAGTACTTGCTGTAAGGAGCTTCTCTGAGACGGATGACGGCATGCTCAATAACAGAATGTGACTGAAGCAAAGGCGAGAATGCGGTTCATCGACTTGAGAATGGTGGACTGTTCAGGAAGTCGACATAACGATGGAAACTAAAGCTGAAAAGTACCATTGGACAGCCCCGGATCTAAGAAATACAACGGTGAAGTCCAGGGCCTTGTAGCTCTTCTGGTTGTATAGCTGTGTTAGTTTACGTTGAGCCAAGACTGCTCACAATGAAGCTACGCGTACGAGTAGTACAGGACTTAAGTAAAACATCATTCAAGCCTAGACTGTCTAGAGAAGCCCCAATAACGCCAATTCCGACTTTCCGGCTCAAATCAGTTTCTTTCCTCACGCGACTCTACAAGTACAGGTACAATTACAAGTACAAGTACAATCCCAAGTATGCCATCCAAGTAGAACGCGTATACAAGTACTTGTAGACTTGTGCTTGACCTCACAGCCATCAGAAGCCACAATCGCAGCTGCTCTACAAGTACTTGTAACACACTCACGTGACTGTTGCAAGCAACACAAACATGTTTGCTTAGCAGCGATTATTTCTTTCTATTGTACAAGTATAGCAATTACTATTTTTACAAGAACACTGTACATACTGTGCAAGACACTCAAATGGTAGACGCATAAGGAATTTATGCATAGAAGAACCCATCGTCTTTCACTCTCTCTTCTCTCAAGACACAAACAAGTTAGCTCAGCAGCGATTGCTTCTCTCCACTGTACAGCTCTTACTTCCTACGGCACTACCACTTAGCCAAATCATTAAATGTCAATATATGTTTCGTAGGTGCCATAGTGAGCAGCACATGGAACGTCTGCATTACCAGATTCAGACTCGTGCTACGCACTCAAATCTAATCCCCCAGCTCCTGCAAAACCCGATCAAACTGGGCTTTATCATACTTAATGTACTTGTCGACATTTTTGGAAAAGTCGCCTCCAATATGTTTGTCGTAGTACCGGTGGTAAAGCGGACAAATGAACGCCACCTCCTTGGCCAGGAGCTGTTTCAAACCGGGATCGGTAATTGTGTACGTCTTGTGGTTTCTCACCAGCTCCTCAAAGTCCGCATTGAACGTCTTGAACTTATCCTTGACCAGTTCTCGGTCCTTGGAAGAAAGCGAGCCCTTGGAATTGACGACTGTAGTGTCCATGAGCAAAGAAGCAGTCGCCTTCCAGCCCTCCAGAAACAGATTGAGACCTCGTTTTCGCAGCTTTTCCAGCCGTTCTCGTCCCTGGCCTCCCAGAACCTTGTAGACCTCTGATTTCGTCACAAACCGCTCAATCAGCGTCAGATTAGTCAGCAAGAAAAACCCGACCTGCGACGGCTTCTTCGGATTCAGCTGCTTAGCCTTGATTTCCAGAGTCACGTAAAACGCGTCGATGGAGTCGGAAAAGACCGCAGAAAGCAGCTCCTGGGGTTTAGTAGTAGTGTAACCTGCTGGAGCGGACGAAAAAGTCGACATCCACGCTGGTCGGGGCGAAGGAATCCATTGTTGGTACTTCATTCCGGCAATCGCCAAAACGGCGGAATCCTTGTACTCTGCAAACCGTCTGATTCGGCTCATAACCTCGACTGTGGCGTCACAGACTCCGTTATCCGACGGCAGAGTGACCACCTGTTGAACACGGGTTTCGCAGATTTTGAGAATCTCGCCAAACACGCCCTGCGAGACGTTGTAGCTGTTTTGGATGAGCCGATCCAGCGGAGCAGCGGTGTTAGTAAGCGGTTCCAGACCGCGTTTCAGCGCCACGGTGCCTTCGATGAGCTCGAAGATGAGCAGCGCGTCGGTGGCAATGTTGCGTTGCACGTGGTTCGAAATCTCTTCGCCTGCAGCCTGATACGTCTGGAGGGGCGTCTGGGACAGCTGGGTGAAGTACTGCTTGACACGTGCTTCGTCTTGCGGGAACGCGCATCGCAAATTGTCGTGTTCGGCCTGCAGCATTTTGAGCAGAGCCTCGGCGTAAATGTGGATTCCGTTGGACTGTTTATCGTAGGGAGCCTTGCCGGTTCGAACCGTGGGTTTCACCTTGCTGGCTACAGGAGACAGAGACATGGCCAGGTACCGGCTTCGCGAGTCGACGTACGTGTTATCTTGCCGAGCCGAGAACCGTGCCACAATCCCCATGAGCTCGTTCAGCTTGTCTGCGTTTTTGGGACTCATCAGAGGGAACGGTTTTCCGCTTGCCAGAAGAGGTACAGGGTCAATGGGGTTCGATTCCTCCTTGAGAATCGTCGCGAGATTTTCCTTGAGACCCGAAGTGCCCATTCGAGCCAGATCCACGGCCTTCTCCTTGACTTTGGGAATGCTGTGCAATTGGCGCTGTTCAATCTCGTCGTTGACCCGGATCACAGACTGGATAGCTGCCACGTATGCAGGTAAACCCACGGCCTCGGAACCCTGCCTGATGATCTTCTCTTCTCGAGCAGTCACCTTGGCATAGTCTCTGATACCGTCCACGACACGCAGACAGTTGTTGAGGTTGGTTTCGTAGACCTGCATCCGTCGCTGCATGCCCGAAATCGGCTCGATCGTGATTTCGGCCTTGTACGACGAGTTGGAGATCTTGTGGCAGCTGGCTACCATGCTGTCGACGAGTGTGTTGGTTTTGAGCAGGTTCTCCTCCAAGACACGTACGTCCACTTCATCGGGTCGGAGGGACATTGTGAGGGGGGATGGTTGTGCTTGTGTCGCTAACGAGTATGTGTTTGTGTTTGCGTTTGTGTTACTAACGAGTCTGTGTAGTCTGTGTCGTTATTTGTGAGTGTCTTGTCGTAGATGATGTTGTAGATGAGTCTCTTGTAGATGTTGTATGGTGTACCTTGTCACGCACGTTGGTGATGTGTTGCGAGTTTATTTGAAACAGTCTAAATATTGTGAGATAATAAGAGAGAATGGGTATAGGGGTGACAATCACGTGACAAACAACTGAATTGGTCACTGCAATGCTCACAAACTGCTGACTAATACAATTGGACTTTTATTTCCAGTTTCCGAATAATACAACAGATTCCATTCGTGCAATCATAAGCTACGACTGTATTTGGGGTGTTTAAGTGTTTGGCATGGCAAATTCGATATGAGCGCTTTGAAACGGGTTGAAGTCGTCTAAAATGAGTCTCAACACCGACTCGACACCAACTCGACACCTATAATCCACAATCTGGTTCATTAGGATATTAATAGTGTTTTTTTTTTTTTCTTCAAATATGTTCGAGTCATGACAAACGAAGAGAAACGCCAGAAAAGGAGATATCATGGAGCTAGTGGCACCATTCGAATCAGAAAGAGCAGATCATTTGAACAATAAAGTCCTCGTTTAAATCTGACACTTACTCGTCAAGTTGAGGCATAGTTGGATTGTCAGGGTTATGCAAGGGAACCTCTAATGTACAAGTAGGCGAATGATGATACCCAAGCAGGTTTGCTGCGAATTTAAAGGCTTCACTCAGTAAATCGTTTGAGCTATTCCTGCTCCAAGGGCTCAATATGGAACCTCATCTCTGCAAGAGACGAATGTGTGTAGGGTTCTCCGTGGTAGCTGTGAAATACAACTGAAGAGTTTTCGTACTTAGGAGCTGCTCCCTCGGCAATCACAAAAGTAGTGAGCTGTACCCAACACGGATAACGACTAACTGGTCTTTTGACGGTACCGGTATGGCCAATAGATAGATGTTCATTGAGCTCTGGAACCACGGTAACGCAAAGGTACCATTCAACTTTGTGTATGTTCACTCAGAAACCTCAGCCAATTTGTTTCTGTTGAGACTTCAAAAGTTCATAATTCATCTTTCCAAGATCACTACCCTATCTACCTTTGCATACCATAGCTGGATGGGTTGGTTCTCGGTAGTTAGACTGTTCAGAGGAATGAGCTCGAAAGGATAATTGGTATAGAAAGACAGAAGGATTTTTGTGTAAAGAATCGTGTCTGGGACTTGAAGTCCTGAGTAGGAACACTGAGTACTCTTGGTATGCTGTACCTGTAGTCCCACGTCTCGTTCCAGTCGCAGATATCTCTGCTTCTGACCCTGAAGTCCAATCATTTCTTGACACTCAGTATTGGAAAAGTACCAACTCCGCCAGGCAGAACCAAACCTGGCGAAGAATCAAACTAAGAAGAAGAAGAGCAGGTTTCTAAGAACAGGAAAACCTGGTGATGTATATCCTGGAGACATCGTCTGAATAAACCGAATTCGACAAAAGAAACAGCTGGTGTTATTATTATTGCTGTCCCCTTGAACATGGTGTATTTGGGGTTTCAAGAACAAATACGGTCACATCCTTGTCGTGCTCCAACAAGGTAAAAAATAAAACGTCAGACCGCCACATTTGTTCCTTCGGCAGCATCAAAAGGTCTCGCTCTTTCGGTGTCAAAAAAAAGACTCGCACCTTTCGTTGTCAAAAAATTCTCCCGGGGGCGAGTCGAACGCCCGATCTCAAGATTACAATTTATGCCATTACAGTCTCGCGCCTTAAACCAGCTTGGCCACCGGGAGGATTTTTTGATTTTTGAGAAAAGTTGGGTCTGCCACGGGAAGTCTAAGTCACGTGACCGGTGAGAAAAAGCCTAAATTTTGGCTCAAACGAGGCAACAATTTAGGGATATTTGCTGCATTCTGTCACTGGTTTAGGGTTATAGCCAGGGTTAGGGCGGCCCCGGATAAATTGCGCGCAACGGCGGTGAATTTCGACCAGACTCCACGAAAAGGAGAGCAAAAAGCAAAGTCGAATTTTTCGTTGAGTGGGGATGAAAAGCTGTACGGAGTATCGTACTCCGAGATAAGTCTGTGGCGAAAATAAAAACAAAAAACCCTGTCACGTGACTGGAGATAAGGAGCAATGTCTGGAGGATTCCAGAATAGTTCGATCTTTGCTCAAAATATTTCGTTCAAGAGTTCGTTCAAGAATCCGTTCAAAAGCAAAGCAGTGTCAGGGCGGTATAGTCACGTGACTCCGATTGCTGGCTTCTTTTATGGCTCCTCAAAGTGGGGGCGTGGGGGTCTTTTCGTTAGTGTAGAATGAGCAACTTAAGCAACATGTTTATGTCTATGATGTGTTGATAAGATGAGGGGAGTAAGGCGTTTGTTACCGTATCGCGATAACGATTGTCACGATAGCGATTTCGAGGTTCGAGATCCTTCTCGTCTTCTCCTTCTCCATGTCTCAGGTGCCCTGCCCCTTTGCATGAAGAGCGCGATATCGGAAGACCGTTTTGCAGGCCAGACGTGGTGTAACAAGGTAGGAACAAACGCTGTGTTTATATTGCTGCGATCGAGAGGGAGGTGTGGGATTCGGTGATGTTGTGACGTTGTTGGTGTCATTGTGGCGTTGTTAGTGACACTATCGGTGTAACGAAATTTTGTCAGGCTGGTTGCTGCAACGTGGCATCAAAATACCTGCGTTTTGATCCTGTAAAACAGCCCCCATTTACCCCATATACACTGACACGACAAGGTTGACGAGCACATGTCGGAAGCTCCCCAAAAGGGAAACCTAACTGCAGCGGGCGTGCTTGTGTTACCGTTTTGGCGGTGCCGATAGAAAGCAGGCTCTGCTACGTACATAAATTAGTCATGTTTGAAGGGAGGGGTCCAGGCCTTTATATAGATCAGCTGGGTTGGTCACGATCATTTAGAGTACAAGTACACCCCCCCCAAAATAATAAGGTGTAGAGAAAATAATACCAACTCTTTATCCTTTATCTTCCCTTCTCTTCTTCCCCACTCCAACTCTTCCTCTTCAACACTACACCCAACACGACACCACAAAACAAATTTGCGTCTGTGCTACATACGTCAACGCGCTAACCAACGCACTCAACACTTCTAACGTCACACAAAACGCAACTCTGCACAAAACACTTCCCCACACACAACACACTCTTCGTCACAAACAACACACACACACAATGGTCCAACCAATCATCGCCCCCTCTATCCTGTCCTCAGACTTTGCCAAGCTCGGCGCACAATCGCGAATGATGGTCGACTACGGAGCGGACTGGCTGCACGTGGATATCATGGACGGCCACTTTGTGCCCAACATTTCGTTTGGCCCCACAGTCGTCAAGTGCCTGCGAGCCGAGCTGCTCAAAGGAGAGGCCTTCTTCGACTGCCACATGATGGTCACAGACCCCCTGCGATGGGTCGAGCCCATGGCCGACGCCGGAGCAGACCAGTACACGTTCCACTACGAGGCGTGCTACGACCACGAGGAGGTCATCAAGGCCATCAAGGCCAAGGGCATGAAGGCCGGCATCGCCATCAAGCCCGCCACCTCCGTCGAGGTCGTCTACCCGCTGGTCGAGCAGCTCGACCTGGTGCTGGTCATGACCGTGGAGCCCGGCTTTGGCGGCCAGAAGTTCCAGCAGGACATGATGCCCAAGGTCGCGGCTCTGCGGGAACGGTGCCCCAACCTCAACATCGAGGTTGACGGAGGTCTGGGCCCCCAGACTGTCGATGATGCCGGAGCCGCCGGAGCCAACGTCATTGTTGCCGGCACCTCCGTCTACCACTCGGACTCTCCTCCCCGAACCATCAAGGAGATGCGAGACAAGCTCATCACGTACCAGAAGGACATCGAGATGGCCGCCGAGCATCCCGAGATCATCGCCATCCAGCAGGAGGTTCTTCCTGTTCCCGCGGCTGCCTAAAAACCGACCTACTTGTAGTGAGGCAGCACACCACCGGATGATCTCAACTTTCGTTATAAGCCGTTCCTAGGAAACGCTGTGGGAGGAGTATTAAAATGAATTAAATGATTATTAAAATGATTAAATAATTAACGGATTAATGAAGTATCACTGTACTCGTACATACTGTACCGCCTCTTCTAGGGCATCGCGATTACGTTATCAGCGAGTTAAAACCCCCGAATCATATGTTTAGTGTGCATCCCGAAAGTCAATTTTGCAAGCCGAGGTACGCGAAAAAGACCGGGGTAAAGGGACAAGATTTGGGTGTGAAATTTGGGTGAAATTTGGGTGAAATTTGGGTGTGAAATTAGGCTGTAGATCGGTTGAAAAGGGGGGGAAATGATTAGTAAGCTGGGTTGGCTGGTTTGGTGGTTTTGAGATCCGTTTCTGTGTGACTTGTAGAACGGTGACTAACCCGTCTTTTACCCAGACTAACCGTTCGCTGTACATCCGCCAAAAATGCTCCCACAGGAGTTTGATCTAGATGGTTGGACTCCCCGTACCCGGTTTATAATACAAAAGTGTCGTTGGATTTTTGGTATCTCAAGTCGCTGTCGTTTGAGATGGTATGTCATTTTGCCGTTCGAATCGGAGCATCAGCACATCTCAACCCCTTTAACGACGGTAGAAATACTCTTACAGAAAAAAAGAAGTATACCAGTCGATTAGTTGTACCCACTATTCAGTACAAAAGTGTCATCAGATTTCTGATATCTGAAGTCTCTGTCGTTTGAACTTGTCCGTTACTCTGCATTCACATCGTAGCATCAGATTATGAGAGCACAACACATCCCTTACAACTCCAGTGACAATGCTCTTAAAGAGAAGAGAATTGTATCAGTCGATTTGTAGTACCCTGTTTATGGTACAAAAGTGCTGTTGGATTTTTGATATCGAGAGTCTGTGTCATTTGTCCTGGACCGTCACTTTGCCATTCACATCATAGCATCACACATAAGAGAGCACAACATAGTCGTGATTACTCCAGTAATATTGCCTATACATACAAACCAAGTACACCAGTCGCTTCGCCGTACCCACATTTCAGTACAATTCTGCTGTCAATTTTCTGATATCTGGAATTCCTGTCGTTTGAAATAGTCTGTCATTTGACATGTTCCGTCAGACATACGAGACCACAACACAACCTCTATGACTTCAGTAATAATACTTCTACAGAAGAAAAGAGTAGTTCAAGTGCTTCGCCGTACCTCTTTTTAGTACAAATGTCCAATCAGATCTTTACACCGTGACGGTAAACGTGACACACTCTTCAAGACTGCTTCTGAACAACTCCTTACCACTCCACTAATAATGACTCTACAGAGAATACAAACACACCATTGGACTCCTCATACCAGAGTTGCAATCAAAAGTGTTTTCAAAATCATGATATTTCTTTTCCTCGTCGTTTGGCAATCCGTGTAACTGCCAACAACGGTCATACAGAGATTCGAGCTATCCTTACAATTGTTTACTCAAATTCAACGTCTACGCACTCCAAACCAGCTGACTAATGGATATAGAGAGTAGGAACATCAGTCAGAGCGATCCTAATGATGAGGTGAATACGATGGTGTCACTGTAAGACAGCCCACTAACACAATCATCAGTAGCCTCAATCTTACAGTCACATTTGACCTGACTATCAAGAAGCAATGTCACGTGACGAGCACAGCATCACGTGCTACTTACAATCCTCATCTGGGGCAATAAATTATTATACATTCAAGTTAGTCTATGTGTGTGTCTGAGCAGACAGTGATCTGGTCAAGGCAGTCTGTTTGAGTCGATGTGTTGGCAAGTAAGGCAGAAATGACAGGGTACAAGACAACGAGCGTTGAATGAAAGGCTCTGTCTTGCTGAGCAAATGTCACTGACTGCCCTGTTCGGTGAATGGACGTTGGAGTCTTAGCTGAGACGTTAACAGGGTGTCCATTCTGACTGTTCAAGACGATATCGCTTCGCTGAGTAAACGTTCAAGACGCTAACAGGGCATCAATGCTTCGCTCTTGTTTGCACTTGTTGCTCACAAATACCCCTCGTCCAACCAGTTCGCTACGCTCACTGGTTAGGACTCTGGCCATCACTCTCACTCTCGCTCAGCTTCAACTTCTGCATCATCTCCGTCGTATCTCCCAGCACTCCATGAGCAAACCTCACTCTATTCGCCGGATCAGACACCGAATCCACAGGCCGGCCATCATAGCCCACCAGCATGCCATTGTCCATTCGGATCCGGGGTTTGCCGTCTGTAACCGAAGACGTGGACGATTCAGGCGAAACTGCCGATTCAGGCGACTCGGAAACAGAAGCAGCAGGAGAAGCAGATGCCGATCTTGCCGCCATTCGTTTTCGAGCGTCCGACCAGCCTCGAAGCAGCGAGTTCTTGATGATCAGCGCCGTTTTGAACCCGGTACTTCGAAACATATCCTCGTACCAGCCCGCCACAAACTCCTGTTGCGACGGTTCCATCACCTGGACAGCAGCCAGGAAAAACGGCACCGTGAACGAACACAGAATCTGCAGTTTTTCGCCGTGGCTCAAAGCGTAGCCCGTCTGGTCCGTCGTGTAGATGTCGGACACCATGTACGATTTGGGCGAAACGGGCAGACTTCGAATCACCTCCAACATGGGCTCTACGCACGCCTTGGCCGTGAAGGGAATCGCGGCAAACCCCATCACGGGCACGTTGGGGTCGATTCGATGCAGCAGGATCTCTGCGGTGCCCAAAAACGCAGCCACCAGATCGTGGTGGGTACTAGCCCGAATCGTTTTGGGGCCAAAGGGGGAGAGATCAGGGGGACCTCTGGGGGGTTGGGGGGCCAAAAGACCCGAAAATCGGACTCTGAACTGCGCCACAATCTCCTTGAGCTCCTTCCACCGCAGCAGACTGTCGTTGAACCGCTCAGTGGTCGTTTGTTGGGCCGCAACGCCGCGTTTTCGGAAATTTTCCTCCTCAATGTACGCGCAAATCTGCGCAAACACCTTGAGAATCTCGTCGTTGGCGTACACGGCCGGATTGGAGGCTACACGGGACGGTACCGAGGCCCAGAACTGCCAGGGAGCAAACGTGCCTGTGCCTCCGACGATGGAATGCATAATGTCCATGCGAAGGTACGAGTACAACAGCTCCAGCTGCTGCAGACCAAACACCGAGCCCTCCTCCTCAGACGCCTGGCCGATATGCGACAGCTCGGACAGGGTAGTTTCTCTGATAATCTCGTGGGCTCCGGTCATGTGTCTGAACCAGTTGCCCAGATCGCCGCAGTAGGTCTCGAAAAAAGCCAGAATCAAACACGTGGCAGCAGCAGGCATGGGGTTGTGTTTGTAGGTGCCCATGCGGATTTCCGACGACAGCAGCTGGATCGACGTGTGGTAGTGTTCCATGCCCAGCAGGTTGTACTGCGAGTCTTCGTCGGGCGAAAACATGGAGTGGTTGAGCGCCGACCAGGCCAGCACGGCATGCAGGAGAAAATCGCAGGTCAGGGCTGCCAGGGGCACGTCGAACGTCCAGAAGTTGGACATGCCCCGTAGACTGTGGTGGTTGACGTTGTCGAAGATCGAGGCGGGCGACACGTTGTATCTGTCGTAGCACGAGATGCCCTGGCCGTGTTTGTAGACGTATTCTCTGAGCAGGAAGACCGCGATGGGGTTTGACAGGGGCGATTCGGTAGCCGAGGGGACGTATAGGGAGATCACCTGGGGTTGTTCGATTGGTGTATCTTCAGCGGTCTCCACAGTCTTCGGCTGCTCGTAGTTTGGTTCGTACGATTCGAAAACGAGGGGTTGAGCTGTTTCCACCTCCTCTTTCTCATCAACCCTCCATTCATGTTCCAGATCCTCCTTTTTCACCGGATGGCCGTCTTTAGCACACCCGTCAAACCCGCCCTCCAACCGAGACTCCTCTTTGACGGGAAAATTCACGTACAACGGAGGCGCACTGGCGGTTGTACTTGCGCTCTCTCCACTGGCAAACCGCAGGGTATCTGTATCGGAAAAGTCCATCACCTGTTCGCCAACCTCGGTCTTGCCGATCTGTTGCATCAGCTTGGACGAGAGGCCCGACCGAAACGACAGCCGCATGTTGTAGTCGCACTTGCGGCCGGCCTTGATGCAGTTCATACAGGTTGGCCGGGCCTCGTCGCACTTGACTCTTCGTCGTCGGCACGTGAGACAGCCCGTTTTCGATCTTGTTTTGCGCACCGCGTCGGGTTTTGCTTTTGGCGGTGGCGACGATGGTGGCTGTGATGCTGGTGGCGAAGCTGATGAACCTGGTGACGTTGATTGAGCTGGTTTCGCCATTGTGTGTGTGTGTGTGTGTGTAGTTGAAGTGTTGGTTGTGTGTGTCGATTGAAGTGATTCGCTGTGTCTGTGTCGTACTGTTTGTGTCGTATCTGTGTCGTACTGCCTGTGTCGTACCTATCCTTCTCGTTCGATCTGTGTCTGTATCTCTCAAGAACAGTTCGTGATCAGTTGGTCTTCGTGGTCTTCGTAATCAGTTATTCCTCGTGGTCCAAATCTTGTCGCTGCAATACAGTTGGCAAGCAGCACGGTTGGTGCAGCCGAGATGGCGGGTTTGGGAGCAACTTGGGGGGCTGCGGGGCGGCTCCCCGGACTCGCCGAAACCCGCGCTTTCCACTGCCACATCAGCCGCTCTTATCACCCCACTAACCGACTTTCTACCGTCTCTCTACCACCCGCTACAATAGTGGGCTTGGGCTATAGTCCAACCTCCCCCAAAGTCTAAACCCAACGTCATTGAGTGACTCAAATAATATTGTACCAATGCGATACTGTAGAGCCCAATACGACAGACAATAATTCTCTCATTCAGAGATGATAATTTGAACAATCTATATATTTTGTTACCAAAAAAACACCTGAAAACGCGAGACTGGTTGCAAAAATTACTACTCCGAACTGTAGACCCCGATATCGGCCTTTGAAACAGCCCAAATCCATGCATGATATTGCATGAGATGGAACTAGGTACAAGTACAAGTACATACCAGTACAAGTAGATACTACCAAGTAATACCCCCAAGGACTACAGCAGGCTCACTATCGTACAATTACGAAGACGACCGGTGTATCAACACACCCCTATCCCCATCCCCACACTTTTGCGAGCACTACATCACCCGTTTAGAGTCCTCCATATCTGCACTCAACAATGCACTCTACCAGTATCGCCAAGAGTCTGTCGGCTACAACAGCCATCGGTCGCGGTGGATTGGTTCATTTCGAGCGTTTCGCGGCTCCGCATTTCCCTTGAATCAAAAAAAAATATAAAAATCCGTCTATTTTTGCCGATTTACACCGGTTTTTCAAATCCCGCCCATTAAAGGCGTTATTATGGGTCTGTGAAATAGTCGAAAATAGACGAGAAAATTGCCGGGACCGGGGAACGCTGAAAACCTCGGCCACAGAGTCCCCTCAACATTCGCCACAGTGGCTACAAGCATGTACTTGCACATTTAATTAAACCGAATTTAGACAACCACACGAAACAAAAGAGAGGAGATTGGGTAGGTCTAACGGGTTGGAACTGGGCGATTAACACGCCCAATAAACGACCTATCGGGTTTGGTAGAGGTTTTACCGTATTATTCGCATTCCAAACCCGGATTCTGGTTTCCCCGCAACGGTTCCGAATTTAGCCGATTTTTGGTGAATTCTCGAAATTATTCAGCTAAATTACCCACTGTCCAAATATCGCACCCTCCCTGACGAACACTTTCCAAGTGGAGACAAGGTACAAAGAAATGCATGGCTTTTGCATATCCAAATGCATGACGCACACGAACCTTGTGGGGTGGCGTGCACCCATTGTTGCTGTAGGGTGCGTAAATGGGGTGATTTTTCAAGCACAAAGAGCTGGGCGGAAAAACGGACGGCTTTCCGACATCCCAGCTCCATTGTATCGTCGTCTAGAGTACATATCTGTTCGTATAATGGCTTTTCAAAATTACGGTTATTCCAGATCGGAATCTGAACCTTATTAAATTTCACTCTGCCACAACATTCCGAGATTCCGAGGATGAGACTTATAAACGTACAAACCGTAAGACATATTGAGCACCAGTACAAGTACGATACGAGACCATGCAGAGGTCTGTGGCTACAGGTACGTCCAGTGCAGAGCGTTTAGGGGTGTTTAGAGGGGGCTTTTGTGTTGAGTGGTATGTTGAGGTGTACACTCTAGACTCTGGAACATGACAGCCAATGTACACTCTGATCGAGTTCTCAAATCTTGGATATCGGGGTACCGTTCGAATCGGCAGAGTCCAATGAGTTGAATGGTGTAGTTCTCATCCCTATACCGTAGCTCTGAGGGTTTCTACAGTTCCAATATGAGTACTGTGGGCGCTGTGTACAAGTTACAAGTGTACAAGACATCTCAATCGTATGGAGAATCGTCTGGAGACCTACGGAGTCTACGCTTGATAACCAAACGAGGGCTCAGTGGGTTGATCGTTTGAAGACTCTCAATCAACACCGAACTCGTTGCTAGTCTGAGTAAGACAGGACATCATAGGACTCTGTTATAGGTGCCTGGCAGATCGATACTGAGTTGGCAGAAACTGTCCTGGTCTTATAGTCACGGAAACCTCCCCTTAATTTATCGTTTGTTCTGCACATACTGTTTGCTGTTTTCTCGCCTACAAGCTCACCATACAAGTAGCCATAGGCTGTCCAAATCTCCGTACGAGTACATTGTACGAAAACTCGTATTGACTGCCCAGGTAACATCTCGCACTCGTACAGTACGCATCTCTACCCCTGCTCTTCTGATCGTCTGTGATCGTCTGCCATTTTTTACCGTCACCTTGACCCTGCCCTGTCTGACGGATAGAGTGTGAGTTCCAAAGTGTGTCCACAGACTAAGGATGCATATTATGCTGGATATAAGACATCCGTAAGATACCTCTTTTCTGTGGGAGCTCATCCATCAGATTTTCCCGATTTCTACCGATTTCTACCAATTTCTACCGATTTATTCCGTATCCCGAATATTCCCAACCCGCGTCCAACATTAAACTCATCAATATACGCACACGGTCGAGGTGTCTTTGGTGTTAAAACTGAACGGAAACGGTCTCCAAAAAAAACCCAGCACTCCCCACGTGACCTCCATTCCACTAACACTCTCCCCCCGATCCATTCCGATTTTATTCGGTCCACCAAAATTGATTCCGTTTCTTCCCCGACTTCCCGGGTTCCGAAATTCCAAGCGAAAAACGGTCCCACATGGGGGTTGCTTCCATGCACATGTGAGCTGTGTGGGGAAGTGGCAAATGGCAGAAGGAGGCGGTGGGTTGATTACTAAGCGGTTTGGTGTGTTACTAATCGGATTCATCAATCTTTCCTGGCTGTATTAGTCATATTTCCTGGCTCTCCATAATACCACCAAAAAACAGCCCTCACTGTTAGAAGAGAAAAGCCCCAATTGCCTTTTAAGGTTGAATGTGTATGCAACCAGCAGCATGGAGCTTAAAAGCATGTGAATCTTGAGACCTGAAGGCAGTGAAAAAAAGGTAATGGGGAGGTAGACTAAGAGTAGAGAAAAAGGCAGAGAAAAAGGTGGTGAAGAGAGGGTAATGAATAGCCCTAATAATAGGGTGTATAGAGAGGCGAATAAAACGGTTTTTACGTACACGGTGGTGCATAGCGAGGCCTCTCTGATAGAGCCATGACTTGTAGGGGTCCGATGCTGCACTGGACACTCTTTTCTGTGCCTGGTGGCTGCACAAACTTGGGGTTTTTTAGCGAGTCTTGTGGTAAGCTTAGTGGTGATGTTGGTGATATCGTGGTACACAGAGTGAAAAAGTTGTAGAAAAGTAGCGAAGTGACGAAATCCGTTTTACGACGTCAACACAAGAACGAAGAACCAGTCACTGGCGTCGCAACAAGGCTCACGTCTCCATCACCTCCACGGCACAAACACTAATGATAGTCTATCACGTAGGGGCTAGTCGTGTCGATCAAGAGGTGAAGATCTCATGGAGAGGGTAGTATTGGACGTGACGTGTGCGTTTGTGTTTTCTCTATCATACGAACGACCGACGAGCAACGAGCAACGAACGAACGAACGACGAACGAACGACTATTCAGTGAGTACGGTTCCGGTGCAAGAAGGCACTAGTTTAGGCTGACAGCGATAGCTGCGACAAGCGATACGACAAGCGATACGACGGCTAGAGCGATGCTAGAGCGGCTGGAGCGAGGCTGGAGCGTTACAGGTTGGATAACGGAGAGATTGGACGTTTTGAGAGATTCCCTGGGAGACAGACAGCTTGCCTGAGAGCGGACTGCTTGAGAGAAAGACAGAGTGTGTTGAAACAGAGAGAGAGCTTGACAGTTCGATTTTTTGACGCGGTCAGAGATGTCAATCGCACACCAAACGGTCCATCAGATTGTCACCAATCCCAGGCTGACAGCTCGATGCGTTTTTCAAAGACTGTCAGGTGTCAGTCATGTTGAGTCCGCTCTCAGTCAGACTCAAGACAGTCCAAGACAGTCCAAGACAGACCAAGACAGTGCTGCTGAGAAAGGCACCTGCGTCGGGTAATCGGTTGTGTGGTAGATGCGACAGAAGCGACATAAGTGTCAGCTCTGTTAGGAGTGTTCCAAGCACTCTACAGGCACTCTACAAGACCCACAAGACATCTGACCGTGTCATTGAGTGTCAACACTCTACACGCCCTCTGACCGTCCCATGGAATGGTTCTTGCTGCTTAGATTGTTCTACTCAATGTCTCAACATCTCCCTCAACCTGGTTTGTCTCAATCATCAGTCTCCCCAGCAACCAGACTGCGAGACTGCGATCGGACTATGCCCTCAGACTGCTATACTCAATCAGACTCCTACTCTACGCTGGGCTTATTTCGGTTCAAATTAGCGACTGAGACATTCTGTTTTGGCGTGGAGGCAAATGCGGCAAAAAGAGGCAGATGTGGATTTTGCCAAAAACCGGAAGACGGGGTCACGATTTCCGTCTCGTCTTTATTACGTCATCTATTTGTCGCCTGCCTCTATCTCATCTCTTTTTCTTTTTCCTTTTTCTTTTTCCCTCGCCCCCTTCCTCATTGCTTGATTGTTTGATTGTCTTGTCCGACTCGATTGTCTTGTCTGACTCGATTGTCCGACTGTGATTGTTTGATTGTCTGACGCTGGCGCAGATTGTTTAATTCTTGTGCCATCTGCTAACCCAGCCATGAACCGTAATTCGACGGACCTGTTCACGTTTGTCACGAAAAAACAGGATCTGGACGTGCTGCGCAAGGCGTCCATAAAGCGGAGGACCGGCGATGAAGCGGACGCAACCCCCAGCTCATCCACACCAGCCAAAACCGCCCCATCCTCGTCCTCCAAAACTCGTATCTCAAACTCTACGCTCGCGACAGCTGCAGTTGGCAGTCAACAGATGAGAACAAGCAGTAACTCGAGCTTGAAGTCTGCCTCGAGTTTCAAGTCGGCCAACTACAACCACTCGTCGACGTCGCTTTCGAGCCTGGAAACAAAGAGAACGTCGTCGCTGACCGGCCGCAACACGGGCTCGGTGTCTCTCCACGATTTTGAACACAAACTGCCCGTTTCCTCCTCCTCCTCCTCCTCAGCCATGGCAGCACCCCCTGCACCACAACCCCGCAACAAACAAGGTTACGCCCAGCAAGGTTTGGAAGGGCCTGCAGCAGAAGAGAGTGGTGTTTTTGGTTTTGGCAGTAGTAACGGTAATGGTGGGAGCAGTGAAGGGGACTCGAGCGAAGCACAAAACCCGAGCGCCAAACCCTCCACCCCCCGATCCAAGCTCCACCTGGTCTGCGGCTCCCCCCTGTCTCCCGATCTCTCGTCCGACGACGACGACAATGGCTTTATAGCCTTCATTCCTACCAACAAGATGGGAAACTCGAGCGTGTCGACTTTGCAGGCCCACCACCAGGCTCTTAGCGCTAGTGGAGGTGCCAGTGCCAGTGCCAGATGCGACTCGCCCACCATGCGCAAATCAAACTCGCTCAAGGCCGTGATCAAGAGCGCCACTAGCAGATCGCGTGTTGGTTCTTCTTCTTCTTCTTCACGACCGTCCTCTAGGGCTTCTTCTCGCACCTCTTCTCGACACTCATCTTTCACTAGTCAGAATCCGCAGAATCCGCACAACCAAACCCAGCCAGCAGCCTACCCACAACACCACCTATTAATCCACCAACCGTTCTATCAGAACCACCCAAAACAACAGCACCGCAGCCTGTCTTCCCAACCACCACACCAAACCAGCCACATGTCGGCCGGAGCAGTCAAACCGACCGTGTCTGCCGGAGCAGTCAAACCGACTGTGTCTGCCTCTGCCGTGTCAGGTTCTCTCGACGATATTGAGCCGCAGCAGACACAGACGCCAACACACCCGTCACAAACACAACCATTACAATCGTCAGGAAACGTCGGCAACGCCCCTCCTGGCACCGCACCCCCTGGCACCGCACCCCCTGGCCCCGCCCCCTACTTTGTCAAAGGACCGCACCGACGAACCGAGGGAGGCCACATGATGTGGGACGGTCTCACCACCGTGTCAGACTCGTCGTCCAAACTCTCGCTCTCGCGCCAAACGTCCAACACGTCCGTCGCCACGGCCCGAAGCGGCAACTCCAACCGGTCGGTCCAGTCGGCGCAGTCTCGACATTCGCAGAAACCGCAGAACCCACAAGTCGCCCAAACCGCCCCAAACAACCCCCCCTCAGCCGCCCAACCCCCCGCCACCACCAAACGCAAGTCGTACAAACCGGTGACGAAAAAAAGCACGGAAAACCTCTACTACAACTACTTCACCGAGTTTCTCAACAACTCCAAGGAATCCGACTCGCTCATCTACGCCGCCACCCGCCGCGAGGCCTGGATCCAGTACCAGCAGTCCGCCTTTGAGGGCTACCAGTCGGACATAGCCGAGCTGTGGGGCATGATGGCGCTGCGGTTCATTCTGCACGGCACGCTGCTCTTTTCGCCGGGAGCCATGGCCCTCAAGAGCTCGCCAGACACCAAAAACGTGCTCGAGTTCCAGGGCATCACCAAGGAGCAGTGGTCGTGGCAGCTGGCGTTCGACTTCCCGGACGCCATGGTCTACGGCTACGAATGGCAGCTGGGCACCGTGCCCCAGTCCCGCGGAGGAGGCGGGCCCGCCAACTACATCCAGGTCACGGGCAAGTCGCTGGACAAGCTGCCGTTCTCCGACAACTACTTTGACATCATTTCGGCCAAGTGTCTGTGGTACCTGATCCAGAGCGACCAGTGGGTGCCCCTGTTCAAGGAACTCAAACGCGTTCTGAAACCGGGCGGATACATCGAAACGCTCATCTGCGACTTTGCCCAGATCAACCCCAACCATCTGGAGGAAAAGTACTGGTCGCGGCTCACCAACGCTCTGAGAGCCAGGCGCATGCATATCGAGCCCTCCCAGCACGTCGCGTCGCATCTCAACGCCGCAGGCTTCCACAACATTCACCGCGCGTATACTGCTCTCCCTCGAGCCTGGGGAGGCCGAGTCGGCGATCTCACCGATCTGCTCACCATGTTCTTTTCCACCACGCTGATGATTCATTTTGGAAACCTGAATAACGAGGAAAGAAAGGACTATTGCCGGCTCATGGCCGACCGAGGCAGTGGAGCCAAGATTAACACCGCCTATAAGTTCATGGCTTGTTACGCCCAGAAGCCGGAGTGAGGAGAAGCTGGAGTGACGGGGTAACGGAGAAGCCGGAGTGACGGAGAACGCCGTGGAATGGCCACCAACACTATGACCACAGTCTATTTATTAATGCAATATTTATCTATTCAGGGGGGTGGGGCTTTGTTTTTGCGACATGTCAGAAGTGCATATACCCGCCGCATCCTGTACGGATGTTTGAGCCGGTTGCCGGAGTCGTAGATATTTTTCAACTACCGGTATGTACTTGTATTTTGTTTTTTCTGTCATGCAAAACTTGCTTTTTGCAGGACTGAATGGTCGGTGTTTTTGTACCGGTAATTAAAGATAAAAAAATATTCTAAATTCGGTTGGGAGTATTGGCTGTCAGAGCGGTAGAGCGGAAATGCAGTATATCTACGAATATTTGTACTGACAAGAACCGAGGTTTTGGTACCATTCCAATCAGCAGAAGAAGAGGAGTCGAATGGTATAATTTTTATTATTTTCCGAGGCCTTTAAACGCCTAAAAAGGTGTAGCCAACTGATTGTAGATTAGGTGGTCTAGAGTCGTGAGAAGTGTGCGTTACGAGGCGAGACAAGGTGGGTGTATCAGGTGAAAAAATGACGGACTGAATCTGGAATTGCAACGGGAGATAGATGCGGACGGTGAGAGTAATCTGTCAAGTTTTCATCCTGCTGCCGTCAATATAGCGGGTGTTGTGGTGGTGTTGTTTCTTCAGCCATGATGTTAAGTAGAGCTGGGTTTAGTTGACAAAGCTAAGTAGATAGAGTGTTTGAGCAAACACACCTCTCAATTGGGCTATTTGTGCTCGTGTCAATTTCTGAGCAGCTAATTCGGCTTCTACATGACACGCCACCTCCCTCTATCTCATTAAACGTATTTTTTCGACTCTCAAGATCCAACCAGATCCGACCCCGAAGTATCTCCGATCGGCTGATAACTTTATCGTCATTGGGGTGTACTCCAGGATGGTCTATAGTGGCGGTAGAGCTTTATAAACAGTATCAGTCAATTCTCCTCACTTGGAAAAATCGATCCATGTAAAAAAAATTACAACAATGTCACACACTGCCCCCATAAAACGGTTTTCAAAACCCACCACACCAACCCTCCGAAACTCTACCCTCGAACCATGCATAACCACTTACCTGAGCTCGCCACTTTCCTCAAACATCACACTACTCTACACAGCATGTTGCGACAGGTTCTTCGTCCTCTTCGAGGCTCACGTGTGTCCGCACGCCTACAGACCCCCGGCACCGGGTTCTTCTGCGCGCAGACCTCGTCTTCCGGCTTCTTCTCGTCGTTTCAAATCACCCGGGCCATGTCGTACAAAACCAGAACCAACGGCCAATTGTACACCAAGGAGTTCAAGCTGTACATTGAGAACGAGGCCGGCGAGCCCATCTCGGCCTTCCACGACATCCCCGTCTACCCCGACAGCGGCAAAATCATGTTTGAGCAGCCCAAAAGCGATGAGGTGAACATGGTGGTGGAGGTTCCTCGGTGGAGCAACGCCAAGATGGAGATTTCCAAGTCGGCCGAGCTCAATCCGATTACACAGGACGTGAAGAAGGACCGGGTGCGGTTTGTGCGCAACTTTTACCCGCACCACGGCTACTGCCACAACTATGGCGCCATCCCCCAGACGTGGGAAAACCCCCATGTCAAGGACTCTCTGACGCAGATTGAGGGCGACAACGACCCCATCGATGTGGTGGACATTGGCCAGGCGCTCGGCAAAATGGGCCAGGTCAAGACCGTCAAGGTGGTGGGGGCTCTGGGGCTCATTGACGAGGGCGAGACCGACTGGAAGATCATTGCCATTGACGTTCGAGACCCCCGGGCAGCCAAGATCAACGATATCGATGACGTGTCCAAGTCCGTGCTCAACGACATCCACGACTGGTTCAAGTACTACAAGGTGCCCGACGGCAAGCCCGCCAACAACTTTGCGTTTGACGGCCAGTTCCTCAACAAGGCCGAGGCGCTCAACGTGGTCTACGAGGGTCACGTGCACTGGCTCGAGCTGCTCAAGGGCAACGTTCCTGCGGGCGAGATTAATCTGACGAATGTCACGCTGACCGACACCAAGGGTTTCAAGAGCAGACACGATGTGGCTGTTGCTGCCAATGAGGTTGTTGAGCCTGCCAAGGTGAGTTCCAGTGTGAATGATTGGTTGGTGGTTGAACGGGAGTGAGCGTGAGCGCGAGAGCGCGAAATAACCGCTACAATCACTTACATTAGCTCAAGTCATCCACTACAGTCATTCGCTAAGTCATACAAAGCCCCAATATGACTCCATATATATTCGTACATAGTCAACTGTTTCAGTTATAAGTATGACGCCTGAGGTGGATGGTGTTATCAACGTTTTAATAGCGCCAAAGCCCTCCTTGGCTTTAGCACCAGTGTCTTCTATATAAACCCTACGTGTGTGTCTCTATCCCTCTTCCCCCACCCCTGGGGAATTGAGACTTGGACAGCAAACCCACCTGTCGATTCACGGGTCTCTCGGGTCGGTCTGGAGCATGCCGGTCTTCTCGGGGTTCACAGTTAGAGGAGGGTGCGACTGCCAGGAAGCATTCTCATTCTACTTTGTCGGAAGTGTGTTGCTTCTAATGGCTGGGGAGACTCGGTCAATCTCTCCTCATGCCCTTTACTAAAGAAGAGACGCCTCTGTTGAATAAGAAGAAAAGAGCTACTTGGCTACGGTTCACAGAGAAAGAGGCTGCTGTCCACGTGCCACAGTCTATGTTTGAACTGTCTGCTTTGTGCTACGGTTTGGTCGAATGCGCTGCAAACGACAAGTTGGAGCCACCCTAGGAACTTCCGGTGTTGTCACAAGACTATGAGTCGTCTCTGCTTGAGAGACGATGAGCGCTGTTTTGAGGGACTCGCCGGACTCGGTAGAGTGGCTCATCATGTTTACGTAATCTTGGCTGTCCTGACGAGACGTGAAAGAGCCCTGACTAGCGTCGAAACACCACCACGGTCGTCATGGCTGGTGTCGGCAGCCAGTAGTCTGGATAATGATGAAACAATTTTGCTCATTGTAGACACTTGTACTTGTAGTGGTGAGACATTGTAGGTGTACGAAGGGGTATGTGCAGCAGGTAGATCACGTATAGAAGAAGACGTCATAAAATCTGGTTCACGATCTGTGACCCAATTTCGGGTAATAATCTCAAGCTTTTGTAGAACTTGTAGCATAGATACTGCACGATAACGCACTGGGTGCATGTTACGGAAACCATTCTTGCCAGCTCTTTAGAAAATACATCAAACATATACAAGTAGCGCTGCAGTTGCTTTAGAATGGAGTTTAAGAGCTACAGTGTTTGTTTGGCCGCGTTTCTTATCTCTGTCCGCCTCTCTGACAATATATAGAGCCCTGCTTCCTCCTTTTTTGTTCGCCACCTTGGGATAGAGATCTGGACAAGGATGTCCATTTCCCGATTCATTGAGGTCCCGGGATGGCTAGGATCTGCCAATAGCCATGGTCGGACTGTTGACTTAGGGCCGGTTTGCACTCTGGTGTTTCATCTTTGTGGATCGTTTACCCTGGCAGCGGTGGAGGGCGTTTCTATTCATAGGACATTCTTCTGCTCTGCTCTTGCCATTTGGCTTGACCAGAGGATCAAGGGTGGTGTCTGTACATACTTTCAGCACACTCATGTGAGAGTGCAACCGTTGGTTACAATGGCTGCACTTTCACGACTCGTCGTTTTCTACTTTGGTTTGCAACGAGAAATATTGGCACTCTGTCTAAGACCGTGTGCTATCAACTGTTTCGCCATGATAGGTGATTTCAGTTTCGTTCTCAGTGGTTGGTGATCTCTCGCCTTCCAGTGTTCTTGGCTGTCCTGACGAGATGTCCTTAGACTAGCGTCGAAACATCGCAACTTTTGCGGTGTAGACAGCCACTAGTCCTTTGAATATAATTTCCTGAATGAAACAATCCCAACTGGGGTATACTCTTGTAGTGTTCTCTCGTGATTGTGGTGAGACAGCCGTATACTGTAGTCTCTGCGATAAAATCACGTATAGATTGACAGCAGTACGAAGAGAGCACGTATAGAATGACAGCATTGCAGGTCTTTGTCTATAAGGCTTTAGAAAAGAGCCGACGTTGTGATCCACTTCGGGTGACAATCTCAAACTCATTTGATCACAGAGCATAGATTCTGCAAGATAACGCACCAGGTGCATGGTAAAAAATTACTGTGTGGAAATCTATGACGAATCCACTGCTGATAATTCAACAGGAACCTGGCAAGGACTTAATCAGCTTGAATAAAATCACCTTTCCTTCGAACCAACACTGCTAAAAGTACACAGTAGCTTGCTTCTCGCCACCCATTTGTCTCAGTTTTTGTAGACCAGTCTACTACAGTAGCATGAAGTTTGATAGCTTCAGCATTCGATTGATTCTGTGCTCCTTATCTTTTTTCACCTTTCGGATAATATATAAAGCCCCAGTTCCCCCTTCTCTATTCACCATCTTTAGGGTGAGGTCTGAACATTGATGTGCTTGTCTCATCCCTCTGGTCACCGGAGTGGCTACTAGCCTAAGCCATTCTCGGGTCTTCTGTTTCTCAGGGTGGGGTACCTTCAAGGGATACCTCTCTGGCAGTGGAGGGGTCATTCCACATAGTGGGGTGTCCTCACATGGCCTCTTCTCTCGCCATACTGTGGCCTGAGCAGAGGATTAAGGGGTGTCTCTGGACATTGTTCAACACACCCTTGAGTGCACGCCATAAAATGGCTGAACTCTTCCTTCTTGTCGTTTTCTTATTAGTTTGCGACAGGTACAGCATTCAGTCTACGACTGTGTGCTGTCAGACTGGTTTCCCCTAATAGGGCGATTCCAGTTTCATTTCCTGTGTTCCAGAATTCTTGGGCACAGGCAAATCCATGCTGGTTGGTGAAATCTCGCCTTCTAGTGTGCGTCTCGTTGTTTTCCTATCGGATTGCGACGAGTTCTTACGATATTCAGTCTTTGACTGTGTGTCGTCAACTGTTTTGCCTCAAAAGGTGAATCCAGTTTTTTTTACCAGGACCCAAATCACTTTGGGCTCGGGTACCTGCACGCTGGTTGGTGATATCTCGCCTTCCAGTGTTCTTGGCTGTCCTGACGAGACGTCCTTTGACTAGCGTCGAAACACTGCATTGCGGTGTAGACAGCCACTAGTCCTATATATTCAATACATGAAAATCGATTACACACTGTACAATAGCTAGATAGTAGATGATTGGCTATATTACCCATATACAAGTTTGTGCGTCATTCGTTACTCAACATAACTAGTGGGGAAAGCGCCTCTCTGTCCATTCAACTCTCCCTCGGTCCATCCATCGCGATCGGGCTCCACCACCACAATCTGGTCTCCGGCCTTGATAGACAGCTCGGATGCGTCCTGAGCGTTGTAATCGTACAAAGCAGTCACGTAGTCGACCTTCTTGGCGCCCTGCTTAGGAGCAACAGGAGGACCCTTTCGTTTCATGGAAAATGCAGACTTCAAGCTGCTGCCTCCTCCCCCTCCAGAAGAAGGAGTAACGGCACTCTTGGGAGGGTTCATGTCCACGTAGGAGGCAGGCACAAGTCCATCGGTACCATCGCTCTTTCGCACTCGAATCCATCCAGAACCATCATCAGTTTCGAGAACAGAAACATGCTCGTTTTCAGAGATGAACACCTCGTCGTCACCCTGAGGCTCGTATCTGTACAACACCAATGCAGACGTCTCTCTGTTCCACGGAATGGGATCACCTTCTCGGTACGTGAGTGTGTCGAGAATCAGCTTTCCTGTCCCGCCAAATCCGGACGCAGTAGTGTTGCTTCGTTTCACTGGAGTAGGCTCGGGAATGTTTCGATCAATCTTCTTTTTGCCAAACAAAAAGTTGTGACGCTTCTTGATCACCACGGGCTGGTAATGGTCCAGATCCTTCTCGCCAGTGTTGTGTTTGATGGTCTCCGTTTCAACCTCGGCAATGGTACGCTTGGTATCGTCCACTGTAAGACTTCGGAGAGCGTTGATGGACTGACTAAGCAGCTCAAAGTGGTTGTTGGAGGCCGAATTCGAGTCTGCCTCGGCCAGTTTCGTCGACTTTCGCTTCTCCAGATCCTGAAAACCGGCCTCCTTGGACGCAATGGTGTCTTCAAACTGATGAGTCAGCCGTTGAGAGTCGTTCAGAACAGTATGAAGGTATCTGAGAGCCACGTCGTCCAGTACCATGTTTTCGTCGTCGTGCCAAATGGGACACGGCTCGTAAACAAAGTCGACGGGCTCCTCCCATCCATTCGGCGAAATGTTGTGTTTGGTGAACATGGCTGAATCGAGAACAGGGTTGTTCTGAGCAACCATTTCAATGGTGGCGTTGAGATGCTCGGAGCACCGTTCGTTGCATGCGATTTCCAGAGACGCGGCCTTGCTCAAAAGTCCGTTGAGCAGCTTGACTCGCAGCTCGTTGAGCTCCTGGTACCGGTCCAGCAGCTCAGGGACGTCCTGATGGTAGTACTTGTCCTTGAGCCGGTTGGCGACGTTGATTTTGACCAGGTACATGTTTTTGGCGTCGTTCATGTCGGCGTTTTTCGACTCCAGCTTGCGCTCCATCTTCTCCTTGGACTGGCCAATCAGCCCGCCCAGCGGTCCTCCCTTCTGGCCCTTCATTCGCTGGTTCTCCACCGACTGGCACGCGTCGTAGTAGCCGGTTTTGGTCTTCTTGAGCAACGAGTAGTAGCCGTCTCGGTCTTCAATGAGCTTTTCCGAGAACGTCTGCAGGTTCTTGCGCACGTTTTCGCTCTTGAGCGAAAGCGCATGGACCTGGTCTGCAATCTGAAGGTTGAGTTCCGACGCCAGACGGCCCTTTTCTTTGGCTAGCGTTTCTGTCTGGTTGAGAATCTCTCCCCACGTGACCAGCGAGGCCGATTCGAGCGATCCAGGCGTGACTTCGGGATGTTCTCCGACCGACAGCACGGACGACACTTTGGCCTTCTTCTCAAAGTACTTGGTGCCCAGAGAAGACAGTTTCTGCGAGTACTCTTTTTCGATAGACGCTCGTTCTCGGTAGAAGGACTGCACGTCCGACAGGAAGGCGATTCCGTGTTGAGACTGGGTTAGCAGGTGGGGTAGACAAATGATTGAGGAGTGGGCTGTGTGGACTGTAACAGTTGAAACCGTAGCAGACTGTCGTGAATGGTCGTGAAGGCTGTAGACTGACTGTTGTAGACAGTAGATAGACTGTCGTGGTTGTACACTGTCGTGGTTGTAGATTGTCGTAGTTGTAGATTGTCGTGGTTGTAGATAGTCCTCCTAGTTGTAGATTGTCGTAGTTGTAGATAGTTGCAGATTATCGTATTGTAAGCCATTGTAAACTGCTGTCATAGCTATATCGGCTTCAGACTTGCGACGATAAGTTCTAACAGAAACACAGCTCCAGATTTCAATTCGCCCTTATGTATCAATCTCACCTCAATATCTCCTATCTCATATCATAGTAATATCACCACCCTATCTGCCCCTCCATACTCACCCAGTTGTCGACTTTTTCCCAGCCGTCGAGCAGCTCCGTGCCCATGCTAACTTGAACGTCCGCCATGATTCGATGATGTGGTTTTCCTGGTTTTCCCGGTTCCGTTAGCACTGGTTGTTCACGACATGTGGCAGGATAATGCGGGTTGCCGAGGAGACGCAGCACCCAACGCTAAAATGGTTACCCGGATTAATACCCATATATACCATGGCTGTGGAAGCAGTAGGGAATACGAAGGGGGTATCATTGTGGAGCTTGCAACGAGCCGAGTTGACTGGCGGTCTCCGTTTTCCAATATCACGTCTGTGACACGAACTGACGCCATCTCATCGTATCGAAATTAACTTGTGTGGGGAATGAGTTTCGGTGGTGTAGTTTTCCGGATTAAACCCACCATGTAAGATGGGTGGATACGAGGAGTGACTGGAGAGGTCACGTGGGGTATTGGAGCCAAGTGAGTTTACGTTCATCAGCAGATATTAACGACTGCTTAGTCATCTGTTTATGCGCAAGTACAGTATGTTCTTTCCTAACAGTTAGATGAATGGTAAAGACTAGTCTGATATCAGTCTATCATATATGTTAGAACGCTTCATAGCAGTCTTAACCCACTGCCCTGAGTTGGACGTTGTTTGCCCTGTTGTTATACCACAAGAATGTCACTTGGGTATTCGACAGGGGCTTCGTCGACAATTGAGCTCTTTTGCTGGAATTCTAACTAATTACTTGATAATTTTGTTGAACACTCACAAGATCAACCCAACTGGACAACCTGGGGCCTGCAATAATGGTGCCAACAACACGGGAACAATATTAAACCAATTCTCAGCACCCGATAGTTCCAATTGAACACTGTCCTTGTCTTTCCCTCCTCACTAAACAGCACTTCCAGGCCCCTCCATAATTACTGACACCAGCGTGATTACTAACGAATAACTCTGTTATGAAACGGTTAAGTGGAAGTATAATTAGCCGATTCGATTGCTTGGATTTGGGTAGACCTCAACGGGCGATAAAAGAGTGCAAAAATCAACCCAGCTCTACCAGTCAGCTTGGTATCACCTTCTGAGTTGATTCCCACCTCACAAACACCTAAATTCCATCACTGACACTCTCCCCACCCCGGAATCGAACCAACACACCCCTTACACCCCCAAACCGTAACTCTAAAACCAGTCTAGAAACACATACACACACAACACTTGTTTTTTTCCGTAATACATCTCCACCACAACCATCATGTCTGGTGAGTACAAACAACACACCCTAAACATACCCCCGCCCATGCGCTAACACAGTCGATTTCAACACCCTCGCCAAGCAGTTCTGCGAGTTCTACTACCAGACCTTCGATTCCGACCGGTCTCAGCTGGGCAACCTCTACCGAGATCAGTCCATGCTCACCTTCACCGGAACCCAGCACCAGGGTGCCCAGGCCATCGTTGAGAAGCTCGTCAGCCTTCCCTTTGGCCAGGTCCGACACAAGATCTCCGACATTGACGCCCAGCCCGCTTCTGCTGCTGGAGGAGACGTCATTGTGCTTGTGACCGGCGAGCTGTGCGTGGACGGCGACAACCCGCTCCCTTACGCCCAGGTCTTCCACCTGATTCCCGACGGATCGTCGTACTATGTCTTCAACGACATTTTCCGACTCAACGCTTAGAGAAATGCATGCGATTGATATGATAGGAGGGAGGGCACGGACAGATCCAGCAGGTTGTTGTAATGAGTGTGGGCGATTATTGCTGTGAGCTCTTGTCACCTGTACTCAACCTGTACCTCATCCCCCAGTAGAATTGTAGTTGTCCAGTTGGTTCTTGTAGATATCAGCACTTTTCTTTTTCAATGGATCTTTAGTTTTGTACGGATCGTCTGGGCTATTCATACACGACGACCTGCTAACAGATGAGTAGACTATTCAGATCTGTCCTAAGTACACTGCTGCAGCATTTACAGGTATATACAGGCTGTACCATTACAAGTGCAATCGTGTCTGTCTATTTGATGATGTCTGTACTTGTAGCCCTTATACTACCTTCGGTCGTGGAAACAGTTGTGAGTATCAGTAGGTTGTGAGTTCGTACCAGTTGGTCGTTCCATTTGTTTTTTTCAGCGCTCAACTTTCACCGACGTAAAACCCGACAAAACACCTGTCCAGGATATTCTCGTAATTCACCCATGCGTGAGTCTTCATGAACAGACTGGTTCCGTCTCGACCGGCACAAACCATCAACTTGGGAACTCCTCCAGGATGGAAATTCAAATACGGCGTGATATTGTACACCTTGCCATTGAGTACCATCCATGCATCCTCCTTGCTTCTATGTTCCTTGAGCATCTCCTTGGTCACTCGAACAGGGCCCATGGTATCGACTCCCCGGAGGTTTTTGCCCGAGTTTCGCAGCTTGGCCCAGTCCAGAGGCGAGTACCCGGGCTGCAAAACCACCTTTTCACGTGCCCTGGACGCTCCACTCGGCTGAGTCAGCCCTCCTACTCCAACTGTACCTGTGCCTGGAGGAGGCACTCTGAGAGACGAAGACGGGGCGGGAAAACGCCCAGGAGCCGGGGTGCGCGAGATATTCGGCTGCGGAGTGGGGATCGGTCTGTTTGAGGTTGGTGGAGGCAGTCTATCTGTGTTTTTTGCCGGCTCCGACCGCTGATGAGAATCACGGGCTGGAAACATGGTGATTTCGTCATCTGAGGGCTCTGAGATTTCTGGTTTTTCAGCGACTTGCGGCGGCGTTGGATTTGGTGGCGGGTTCATGTTGTGCGAGTTGTGTCTATGTCTGTATCAAAGTCGAGAGACGGTTGTGTATCTGACGGTGTGAAATGGGCCATGTGAGATATGCAATGTCGCTAAAGATGCATCAAGAGTTAGTTTCAGTTAGAGTTGGGAAGGGAAGACTAAGTAATTAGTTGAACATGGAGGAGATGACGGTGATTAGTTGAGAAACACGCGAGTGACAGGCGATTGGATAAAACAGAGCTCTTTCTGACAGACTCTTTTCCCTTCCTGTAACCTTGATAGTCTCTCAGTCAACCCTTATGTGTGTTTAGGAACGATTAATGGGGTGATGTCTCGAGGCTAATGTTCAAGTGTTCGGCTGAAAGACACATGGATATTCTTAAATATCTCACTGTGTGTAAGGTCATCATTAGACCACCCTACAAACGTGAATTCTGATACAACGATCACCAACTACCCCTACCCTCACACTTGCTCCAGAACTCTCATCACTCACCAGTGCATTCACCTTCCTCAAACTACCTGTTCTCTCCTATACTATTTTCTTTCCCCACATGGATTAACTCCATGCTCTTAGTAATAAAGGGCACTAAGAGGCTGCATTTTGTTGCTGGATATTTCAAGCCGCATGGCGGGCGTTGGGGATTGGTCACGTGACGTTAGCGGTGTCAGCCTATTGCTCGAGTGACACAATCCTGTTTTTCCTGACAATAAGTCTGCCAGGTGATTTCTCTCTTGACGCCCACTACAGTATATAGGGCCTTCAGTTGCGCCCTTGTATGCTTACTGTGCCCACTGCTAACTAACACCACCAGTATAGCTAATACATGCATACGCACAATTCAAGTTTGACTTGTGATCTAGCATCAGGGATAAGCACTCACGGCAGCAGCAGCAAAACAGCAACAGTCTCTACCACCTCTATCGACAGAGCCAGTGTCGTGAGCATTACCGCGCCCCTACTACGGTACTTACTGTAAAGCACACTACCACTCCACCCCCTGCTGTACTGACTTCCACAGGCTCAGTATCTCAACTCCAAAACACACATGCCCCAAGGGCTGACACCGTCCCATCTCCAAGACTGGCTTTCGTCTGTGTCCAACTCCTTTCTCGCCAGTTACTCGCAGCTCGACGAGGACCTCTCCGCCGTCCCTTCCACGGTCGTCGCCACCGTTGCACATCCCCATTGGTGGTCCGTGCTGTACGCCCAGATCGCCGCCTTTGTGCACAAACACCTGCTTCCGCAACACAGACCGTCTCTCTCGACCGTGCTCACCACCACCGCCACCACTTCTCTCTGCATCTACATTTTCGCGCCGTCTCTGCTTCCCGATCAACGCATGTTTTCCGTCTTCAGCTCACGCTCCAAACGCCCAGGACGCTACACGGTCGGTCTGGTGAACCTGGCCAACGACTGCTTCGCCAACTCCAACCTGCAGGCCCTGGCCTCCCTGCGCTCGCTGCTGCTGTACATTGACGAGGCCATGCTCGTGGGCATCCCCCAGGAAAACCTGCTGGACAACTCGCGCAAAAGCAACTATCCCGTCGACGCCAAGGGCAAGCAGTATCTGCGGCTGACCCGGGCGTTGGGCTCGATGATCATGGAGCTGAATGAGCCCGTCAAAAACCCGAAAACCGTGTCGCCGTGGAAATTCCTCGTCATTCTCGAGCAGATCCACAACTCGCGAATCAGCCGCAACCAGCACGACGCCCACGAACTGCTGCATCTCATTCTCGAGTGTCTGTCCAACGAGTACGAGGCTGCGGTCAAGGACGGGATTCTCCGGCCAGGACAACAGCAACAACACATCAGCAGCAGCAGTACTACTACCAGCGACAGAGAAAGCGTCGCCAGCTCGATTCCGGAGGCTGATATCGGAACCGACTTTCTGCCTCCCCCTGGTCCTTCTTCATCTCAGCTGCAGCAGCCCGACCCGGAAATGCTCGCCTCGTTCCCCTTTGAGGGCTCCACCATCGACAGAATCGCCTGCTCGCGTTGCGGGTACCTGCCGCCTGTCCAGCCCAGCAACTTTCTCGTCTTGTCGCTCATGGTCCCCCAGAAACGCCATGCCAGTCTCACAGACCTCCTCGACCGCTTGACCGCCCCAGAGTACATCAAGGACTACGGCTGCGTGTCGTGCCGACTCAAGGCGGTCTCGTCCAACCCTTCTGCATTCATTGGCACCGGAATCAACGGCTCCAAGGCCAAGTACACCGCCGAGCTGGTGGAGCAGCTGAGCTCGTACTCGGCCAAGATTGACCAGCTGCCCGAAGAGCTGGAGGAGGCGCTTCCCAAAAACATCACGTCGCCCATCTCCAAGTCGACGCGGTTCTCCAAACTGCCGCTCATTCTGTCTTTGCATTTGTCCCGGTCCATCTACTCTGGCGACAACGCCTCTCGAAACAGCTGCAAGGTGAGCTGTCCCGAGTTCATTGACCTGTACGAGAGCAATCCCAACGTGCGGTCACGTGAGGAGTCTCCCGAGGGAGAAGCCGAAGGCGACGCTCTGGCCTCGGGTCTTAATTCGCTCAAGGCCAAGAAGCGAGTCAAGTACCGGCTCGTGGCCATGATTCGACACAACGGAACGCATTACACGGGCCATTACGAGTGCTACCGACGCAAAAACCTCACGTGGTGGAAGGGCTGTCTCCAGAGGTATTCCAAGCGAGCCGGTGATAAAAACGGAGGAGACAAGAGTGACAAGAGTGACAAGAGTGGTGAAGGAGGAGTGCCTGCAGGAGTGGCTGCACCTCGAAACAGCTCTGAGCCTCCAGAAATCTCCGTCGACACTACCACGCCGTCTCCGTCTTTGTCTGCATCCCAACCATCGCCTGTTTCCAAGGCTGCTGCTTCCACATCGTCCACCAGCTACGTGACTCACTCCAACAGCTCGAGCTACAGCGACTTGAAGGGGCTCGATTCGGGCACGACCGAAAACACGTCGCCTGACGAAGCCGAGGAGGGCGAGGACTCGCAGCTCGTGGAGTCGCTGTACTCGACGCTGGTGCTCAACAATGGGAACTCGACCGGAGGCCCCAACGTGGGCAAGTACGAGTGGTGGAGAATCAGCGACGACAGTATCTGGGAGTGCCATACCAAGGACGTGTTGAAGGAGGAGAGCGGCGCCTACCTGCTGTTTTACGAGCAGTGTATTGAGTCGTAGCCAGGCTTGGTTCTGACACACTTGTAGATAGTACATACAATTGAGCATTTGATGACAGTTCGTAACAACAAACGTGGGCCTCGAACTCACTATCAAATTAACCCCATGCACAAATCAACCGTACATGTTCTATACATGGTTTGTGTGCGTCTGGAACATCGCGAAGTGAGTTTTGGTTTTCAGTTGTACAGACCGTTGAGCATGTTGGCTATGAAGTTGGTAATTTTTTGGCGACTTCTAGGTCTGATTATACTGCGTCAAATTTGACAAAAACCAACCATACCATTCTGCTTGGCGTCTTCCGCTGATTCCAATAGTGCATTCAAATATACAGAAATGTTGAGATAACGCGTCTTTGAAACTTCATAGTAATAACAGGCTGTATTCTGTATCTTCAATTTAACATCGTCTAATTACAGTGATATTTAATTACAACCACAACAATTCTTAACCCTGCGAGTTCATTAATATAAGCGAAACATAGATAAAATAATACACAAGCCCTGAGTCGGCTGATTTAAATAAACGAGTCCTGATCCTAGTCGACGTGGGGGAGATTACTCCTCCTCGTCGAACTCGGCGGCGTTGGCCTTGTAGGCAGCCTTTTCGTCCTCGTATCGCTTCTTGTCGGCGGTAGCCTTCTCCTCGTAGGGGATCTTCTCAGTGTCGGTGAGAGTCTTCCACTTCTCTCCGAGGGCCTTTCCGACCTGGCCAAAGGCGATACCGGGGTTGTCGGCTCGGATCTGGTCACGGTTGTCGTTGGCGAAGAACATGTAGGCGGACAGGGCACGCTTGGGGGCGTTGGGGTCTGTGTTAGTGGGAGCTAGTGGCGGGAATGCGCCGGTGTCGACGTGAACGTGTTTGGTAAACGCGATCACACGCGACGCGACGGCAGTGTTGTGACGGTGGTGCTGTGGTGTCAACGTCAGTGGCTATGCAATGACAGTCTTGCAACGTGTTACAACGTGTTGTTGTTGCATTGCCACTGACATTGTCCATCACAACACCAAGGTCACAACACCAAGGCCATAACAGCCAAGGCCGTAACAGCAGCAGTGGTGCAGTGGTGCAGACGGTGCAGACGGTGCAAGACGTCTCAGCATAGCGTCATACTCACCCTTCTTCTTCTTGCCGGTGGTCTTTCGGGTTCGTCGGGGGGCGGAGGTGTCCTTGGGCATCTTGGGTTAGTATGTGTGGGAGAGGAAAAGGTGTGTTGTGGGCGCGTCGGGAAGTATTAGTACAATCGCGTGTGCCTGTTTGGGAGAAAGCTTAGTTGGGATGAATGGAGCGACAGAGTTTGAGTTGCTATTGTGCGTGAGTCGCTTGTGTCAAGCACCACTGCAAATATGCAAACCCAAATCCCGGTCCCAAGCCTAATCCACCCCCCCAAGGCGATGTCCGTGTGGTTGGCTGGCGGGGGGACTGGTTCAGAGAGAGTCTGAAAACGGGTCTGGAGACGAGTCTAGGAGACAAGTCGAACCAGTCGCAGCGCCAGGTGGACCTGTGGGGGATCACGTGTCACGAGAGTGTGCCACACATGAGTTGTAGCGACTGCATAGCAGCCCAGAGCAGTGTGTTCGGACAACCAGACAACCCATCGTCAGCTTGTCGTCGAGTGAGCGCACAAACAAGACAAGCCACAGACACAGCGAGAGTGGGACAACAACATGGACACGTGGCCAGCTCAATTGCTCGCCACAGTGGCTGTGTCATCGTACCACCCTCTTGTGTGTGTGTGCAACTCGTAAGGCGCAAACTCGACGACAAGTCGACGACGACTCGACGGAACGCAAACTCGACGTGGAACGGGGTGGAGGGCGTCGAAACGACGCAACCAACACGTCCGCGAGCGTCGCAACACGTCACCGACCCTCCCACCGACGTGTCTGTGTCTCCACCACACTGTGTAGTGTGTGGTGACCGCAGAAACTGGTGAGAGAGCACAACGTGGTGTCTGTCGTGACTGTCGACGACGCTCAAGGCTTGCGTAGCCCGTCCCTCGTGTGTGAACGACCCCCCGTCGTGTCTGGGCGTCGTAGTGTCCTCTCCGCTCTGTGGTGCGCGGTATGTTGGGCCGCATGTTGGGAGCTTACTTTTCAAATTGTTAGAGGCGTGTAGTGTGTGGTCTCTTTACACAGTGTGAGGGAGGAGAAGGAGGTTTATAGCGGGCCCACATAGTACCATGCGGGTTGCCTAACAAAAATTGCGTGTGTGAGATTTGGCGTTACCCGGCGAATCTTCTTTGGGGGGGTCAGAGGGCGAAGTTGGTGGGAAGTGGGTCTATCGGGAATCCGAAAAGTGCAATCGAACCGCCGTATTTTTATTACTCGAGCCACGTCTTTTTTTTTCCGATTCCGCCCCCGGAAACCCCCAAATATCGGGCCCTTTGCTCCCCTCGTTGGGACATGACTCCGGCTATTGCGGCCCAATGGAATGTTATAGTACACTTTGACCCTTGCTGCCAACACAGTGCAAGGCAAAACAACAAACCGCCGCAGAGACTAATTGGTGGAGGTGGGAGAGGTGGTGGACTGTGGTGGAGTCCTAGGACTATATATATTCGTATGTACCTCACGTGAGACCGCTTGTATCGGTTACAAAGATGTTGTCATTTCCTCTTTACGAATTGCGCCATTTAAACGGCACTTTTCCACGTATTGTCTCTTCCTTCCCCCACCCACTGTGGAGTGTGGAGTGCCCTCTCTGTATTGGGCGGCACTATCACTGTTACGCTCAGGAAGGCTGTGTTGACGTTACAGCGATGGTAGCAGAAGGAAGAGGGGTAAACAGTGGGGGGTACGTGGTTACTGTGGCTGTTGGCACTCATGGCACTCATGGCACTCATTACATAGCCTCTGTAACACCAACCAATGCCTACAACACGGTACCTACTTGTACTGTTCCCACTCCCTGCCTCCTCTCGCTGTCTCAACAGTGCGCGATAAAGTTGCCCCAATCCAATGAAGACCGTCCGCTCTATCGCTAAGAGCGTCTGAGAGCTAACAGCCAAACGCTAAGCGACTAACAACAAGGTTTGGCTGCCCAAACAGGAAGCCACTCCAGTAACAGCGTACACACACCAATGAGAGAATGGGACGCACGATACGCTAACTCCGTGAAAGAGGAGTTAGTCAGCGGTAAAGAGAGGCACGTGGTCAGCTGTAGTGGTGGACGTGTTGTGTTAGTCAGCAAACCCACCTTCACCAACTCTCACTTGCTACTGCTAATTAGCCTATAGCTTGGTTGCTGACAAAGTGTGTACGATTTGAGGCTCGATTAGTAAGGGCTCGATTAGTAAGGGCTTGATTACACAGGGCTCTGTAGTCTTGGACTGAGGAATCCTCAACAGTGACACAGTTGCAACGTCTTCGCAGCTCTTGTCTACCCTTAAAACCTGTCTCCACAGTTTGTACTGATAAGTCTACTTGTACGATGTTCTGTCTCGTCAGCATCTTCTAAGATCACAATTTTCTATGCTGACAGGCTGAAATAAGTGTACCATTCTACTCAACTTTCTCTGCTGATTCCAGTGGTATCAAAATTTCGATTCTTCTCAGTAGAAATATGTTGAGATAAGCGCCCATCTTTGCACCGTCGACTGCTGAACGAGTATGAGTACGATACGAGTACAAGAATCATTTGATTGATCTTTGATGGCAGTCGGTCTAGCTACAGAGAATCTACACAAACTGTCTCCAGAGCTTCGGAGACATTTCTCGTGCACAGCAGTCACCGCAAAAGCACCCATCTCACACCCAACGTTCTCCACTAATAAGCGAACTAAAGTCAAGTATATCATACTTGGGACGATGATGTAGTACTCCAAAATCTCTGTAGTTTTGCAACATTTTGTACTTATTATCATATTACTGTTGAGAAACACCCTGCCATCTATCATTTCATACTCCCTTCATCTTATTCCAACAACGGGAACATGGACTTTGCACCCCTAAAGGACTTTCACACTCAACTATTCCCAAGTAATTAGTCATAACTGGAGATTTGTGAAAGACTGCACAGTCAGAAACAGGGGCTAATGGTAGTACTGAACGGCAAGAATGACCCTGTCTTCTCGATCTCATTGCTTTGACAGCTTTACTGCGACATCAGTAGCACTCTTGTAGGACTTGTCATAGCTTACATGCCCTCATCTATCCCAAGAGGTGCTATCCAAGGTAGTCTTGATGCTCCAAAGTAGTCATGCTGTTCTTTATCCCTCAAAGGCTCGTATAAAAAAATGAAAAATGCCATTGGAATCAGCGAAAGACACTGAGTCGAATAGTGTGTCCTTAACACTCTTCATGGTCACATTTAGACGGACTAATTATACCAGTTATCAGCAATTGACAGTGCCAAAATAGTCACAACATCCACGTTCTTCAGTATGGTCGTATGTTCAGATGATGTGCGAGACTGCGTGATTGAAATAATGCACTGAAGTGGCGATGATGAGGTTCATGAGCTTTCACCGTCTTCACACATACTGTACAGCGATACTCGGATTGTGTGCTAGTCCGGTTGACTCGAGATTGGTACCCTGACGTATCCCTTGCTCTTAGGAGTCGATTGGTGTATGTTTTAATTCGATTGGGTCACGTGAGTTTCACAAAAGATACGAAAGAGCTCTGGTCTCAAACTGACTGTTCAATGAAAAGCCAGGTTCACTTCAGTTGTCATGAAGCTGTGGATCAGGTGTCTATGATGCTGGTGTTTACCCTGATCTCGAGAGATACAGAAACATCAATATCTGGTACCAGGTCCATACCACGATACTGATGAGTTCATTTAGGCATCTGTACCAGATACAGAGAAGTTCATCCAGTTGAGATTGTTGTGTTGGAAGTACCGCTCAGCTTACTCATCCCAATAGTCCCCCGTACCCTCTCTCACATCACACCATATTATTCTAAATACACTATTTCTAAATCTCACGTCTCAACCGCGCCTAAGCCTGGACATTGCCAGAGTTGTAACCGTCTCGAGAAAATCGCCAGTTGGAGTCTCGCACAAACAGGCCCTCCTCGCCAAGCTCCTCCAGAAGAGCCCGGTAAACAGCGTCGGTGGTAGGGTCCTCCTTGGACGACACGGCCTCGGTAAACCACTTTCGCTGCCAGGTCTCGCCCTTTTCCTTTTCCTCGGCCCGCAGATCCCGTTGTGCCTGCTCGATCTTGCTCTTTGTGGTGTGGATCTTGTCGTAGTCGCCCTCCTTGATGGCCTCTCGCACGGGGGCCCATGCCTTCTGGGTCTCCAGGGGGTCCTGGGTCTCCAGGGGCTTGACCTCGAGCTTCTGCTGGTCCGTGGCCATGGAGTCGAAGAAGGGGGATCCGGTGTCGCCCTTGTCCTTGCCCTCGCCCTTGAACAGCGACGACTTGCCGCTCCACTGGCCCTTGACGGTGTTGATCACCGCGCCGTCCTTCATCACCTTGGCCTTGAACGAGTTCTTCTTGCCGGAAAAGTAGCCCTTGCCGGAGTAGCTGAGATCGATCTTGTAACCGTCGGACGACTGGATGAACGAGTGGCCCTCGAGCTCGACGTAGGGAGAGGCGTAGATGATGCCCTCAATGTGCAGGGCCGGCAGAGTCACGAGATACGACACGTCCTGGTTCTTGAGATGCAGCAGGGTGTGGCCAAACTGCTTGACGCCAATGGTGGTGGCGGAAATGGACGTCTTGAAGCCAAAGTAGCCCTCGGCCGTCACGCCCTTGTTGTCGTTGAAGATGCCAAAGGCGGAGATGGGGGGGTGATGCGACACCTGCTCGGCCGCGAGCACGGAAAAGTCCTCGCCCTCGCCGACGCTCCACTTGCCGGTAAATAGCTCACCGAGAAAGGGGTTGAGCGGCTTCTTCTCCGTGCCCATGGACTCGTTTCGCGAGCAGTACTGGCCACGTAGCGTCGAAATGAACCACCGCAGCACCCGCAGAATCCGCTCCTCGCCGCTGATGCCGTCGTCAGCCGCGTCCAGAAACAGCTGCTGGCTTTGTGCCCAGTACTGGGTGTACTCGATCAGCGAAAGGGGCGCCAGAATGAAGGGAGGGGCGGTGACAGAGGCAATGTCGCCCCCGGAGGACGCCAGTCCGGACATGAACGACGCGAACGCGCTCAATTGCGACTTGCTGGCCTTGTTGGAACTCATGGTTTTGTGGTGGGGTGATACAATGTGGTGATACAACAAAGTGATGGAAGTGTGTGTTGTACACCAACAGGACAAACAAACATATGCTGCCCTAGCCCAGGACGTCCCAAAAGCCAAATTCTGCTTGGGACAAATGTTGGGGGGGCTAAGTAATGCTAAGTAGGGACGGGGGTAGTAGAGGACGGTAGTAGCAATGTTGGTTTTGGAGCTGGTAGAGAACGTTTTTTGGCGTTGAAAGGGTTTTAATATAGTGTTCCAGACGCCAGCTTTCAACGTTTGTCATTTCCAGCTACTCTGGATTACGTAATCACACATCCACACTCACCATTGCTACCATACCTCGCATACAGTATGCTCTCAGACCATCCCCTCTAAAGGCAGCTGGAGGGGTCTTCTGAGGCTCCAAATTTTCAGTGTACACAGTTTAAGAGCAACTAGAAAGATTCTGTCAATAAAATTCACACAAATACCACTTCTACCCCGTTTTACCCCGATCTGCAGCATCATATCACACTATCCCCCCATTACTCAGATTTACTCTAAAACCAATCGCTCCCAACTAAACTCAACTACGTCAAATCCCCAACGTCCCCGAACACTAAATATGAACACTAAATTTCGGGGGTTGGGAGTCACATACCCTTTTTCGGACACTCCGTTTTACTCCTTGAAAAGTGATGTTACACTGCTCGAAAAAGGACCAAGAGTCGCTGTAGTGTAGCCTGAGACCAGGGATATGATCTGGAGTTTCCAAATCATCTTTCTAATCACGTGACAAGGAGCTATTACCATTTCCGTATTTTCCCGACTCAAAAGTGGCTTTCTTGGCCATTCTAAAAAATGCCATTTTCGGCCGCCAGGAACACGTTGACGGTTTAAAAAGGTCTCACACAGCCTTGCAAGAACGTGTTCGCTGGGAATATTTTTGCGTGCCGTTTTTGGATAATTATTGATTGTTCGATCTGGGGTTCGAACGGCGAATTTCGCTTTCTAAAAATTTATTTTCTGAGTATTAAAAATAAAAAGCCACATTGATTTGGACGTCTTTCACCAATACTTGACCTAGTTAAGGTTTTAGTTGAATAGTTGAACTGGGAAAGTCAAATCGGTGTTTCAGTAAAATTGAGAGCTCGTAAAATACTTTGCAACATAGCTGCAGTACTGGTTCCTAACAATTATTTGGCAACATAGTATACATCACATACAAAATCTTGAGATATTTGTGGATCCATGTATTTTGGCGTACACTATAGTTGGGGCTATTACTTGGAATTATTTGAACCCTATTTCGGTTACTTGAAACATGTCCATGAGACTAAGCCTGGACAGACTGGTGTTAGTGAGCAGCAATGGGCATTAAGCTGACGCTACATTCCTATTAACGTCACGTGACACCACTGAATCACGTGACCAGGGCACTTGTACCCACCTACAACCACATCCACCTCCAACTCTATCATGCATGAAGATCACCATTTTCAGTTTTAATTTTGACCAACATATTTCCTACACCTCAACACCCACAACATGACATCGATAACGGCGCTTCTGCCACCGCCAAGGTACCCGACTCCGGGTCCCAAAATGTCGATTTTCACGACCAACGCAGTGTCGATGGCCAAAAATGAGTCTGCACCAAAATACGGCGCTCGAAACGACTGGAAACCCACCTCCCAGGCAGACTTCAACGATGGAGGAGCGTATCCGGAGATTCACGTGGCTCAGTATCCTCGAAACATGGGCAAGCCCGGATCTGTGTCTTCCAACGCGATCACGCTCAAAATGGACGCCTCGGGCTCAGCTGACTACTCGTTGATCGCCACTCAAGGTCATGCTTCAGATCGACATGTTCAGACCTCCTACGACGCTCTAATTCCTCTAAGAGAGAGGATTGACGCCGGCACGGTGTCTCTGGAGAAACCCAGTGAAGACGAGCAACTTTCGACGGCTCTGGCAACCCAGGGAGCCTTTGATAAACGTCTTGCAGCCTCCGACAAGTCGGCCGTCTCGAAAAACAAATCCGATCCACAGTACATTCGATACACAGCCAACAGTATGATGGGTACGGAGGGTGGGGAGTCTCAGAAGATCATCAAGATGGTGGACTTGCCTCAGGATCCGCTGGAGCCTCCGAAATTCAAACATACAAAGGTCCCCGGACGTCCTGCTTCTCCCCCAGCTCCTATTCAACGATCTCCTCCCCGAAAGCTCACTGCTCAGGACCAAAAGGACTGGGCTATTCCCTCGACCGTGTCCAACTGGAAGAACCAGAAGGGATTCACGATTTCGCTGGACAAACGTATGGCTGCCGATGGACGTGGGTTGGAGGATGTCAAGGTGAACGACAACTTTGCCAAGTTCAGCGAGGTGTTGAATCAGAACGAAAAGACCATGAGAGACGATATTGGCAAGCGGCGGGAAATGCAGCAGCGAGTGGCGGAGAGACAGGCTCAAGAGCAGGAGGAGAAGTTACGGGAACTGGCAAGAAAGGCCAGACAGGAGAGAGAGGTTGGGGAGGAGGACAAGGGTAAGGGTAAGGAGGAGGAGGAGGAGGAGGTTAGGGGAAGGTCTAGAGAGAGATCGAGGGAGAGGGATGATTCAGATAGATCTAGATCGAGAGACAGATCGTTATCTGATCGGTCCTATTCTAGATCCAGATCAAGAGGCAGGTCTTATTCGAGATCTAGATCACGTGACAGGTCTTATTCTAGATCCCATTCTCGATCTAGATCACGTGGTAGATCTTACTCTCGGTCTTTCTCACCCGAATCTCGGTCTAGAGGCCGCTCTCCATCTCACTCGCTCGAACGAGCCGCGAAAAAGCGAAAGACAGAGCGTCTGGAACGCAAGAAGGAGGCCGAGCGAGATCTGCGACTGTCCAAGATGGGCACGCAGCAGAAAATCAAACAGCTGGCCAAAGACAACAACCGAGACATCTCCGAACGAGTCGCTCTGGGAGCTGCTGCTGGACCCCAACATCTGGCTGGAGAGGCGCAGTTCGACTCCAGACTGTTCTCCAAGAGCGGCTCGCTGCAGCGCGGATTCAACGAAGACCAGTACTACGACAAGTCGCTGTTTTCGGCCCAGGAAGCCGTTCAATCAATCTACAGACCCAGTGCCTCTGGAGACGGGGTTGCTGACGATACCATTGATCGTCTAGAGACGGAGAAGCGGTATGAGATTCTGGGCAAGGCCGGAAAGGGATTTGAGGGTGCTGGCGGGGAGGAGAGAGACGGTCCTGTTCGTTTCGTGAGAGATGACGAGGAGCAAAAGAAGGATTAGCATGGAGCATGTAAATTGCAGCAGATTGCAGCGTGGAAATTGCAGCAAATTGCAGCATGTAAATTATAAATTATTGTACAAAAAACAGGGTGTAGTCAAACTGAATCGTTTTTACCAGGATGTCTTGCACAAAAAAAAATTTGGGTTGCTCTGACATGTCCAAAAAGAATGGTCCCTAGCAGGATCGAACTGCTGATCTTCGCGTTGCAAAGTTGCTATGTCTTATTAGCACGACGCCTTAACCAACTGGGCCAAGGGACCGGGGAACTTAAAAAAACGGAAAATGTGGCGTCCGCTAGGCTAGTGTGTAGTCACGTGACCGCCAACTTTAATGTGCAAAACCTAATTTGACATGTGATTGTTGTATGGCGGATAAACGGATTAATGCCGGTGTGCATGTGAAAAGAAAAATTGGAAGAAACTGACACACGTTTATGGAAGCTCAGGGTGATGTTGAGAGGCTGACAACTTGTGGGAAGTTGGAAAAATTGATCAAAAACGTTTCGGACTGGATTTAACCATTTCCGACCACCTCGGCATCCTGATAGAGATTGGCATGTTCGTTGAAGATGATAATCGAGTGATACGAAGCCGAAGAACTTTGTCAGTCTTTTTGATAATCTATCTTTAGCAAGTTGAGTGAAGCTGTACGAAATCTTCTGGAACGGTCTGTAGTGGATTGGAACGTCTGGTCTATGCTACGAGTAGAGTAGTATCGGTGTTTGCAGCATCTGATGCTACTGCTCGAATTATATAAACAAATGAGACGGCAGAGATGTGTTGCAAGTGTTGCACTCGCACTCGCACTCGCACTCACACTCACCATGAAACTAAACGTCTTGACTCTGCTTCTCTTTGCTGCTACCGTCTCAGCAACCGTGGACTTGCCGCCCTTGCCTCCTTTGATCGTCTCTTTGTTGCTGGACATGATTGGAGCGAAACAGGCCAACGCAACGGTGGCAATGTCTCAAACGACGCCTTCAGGCGGTAACACCGAAACAGTTGGCACGTTTTCTAGCACGACTTTATCTGCATCTTGTACATCGACTTAGCTGCAGGGGCAGGGTGAGGTTGGAGACGGTTGAATATGATACAGACGTGATGGGGATTAGCTGAGAGCACTAATGGATTTCCCTTGACTGGAGTATTCTAATTATGTACTTTTAATTTCATTTCCGACGTTTCTGAGTCCGCTGGAGTCGTTCTCGCTCCCCGTTAAAGTTGTGAGAGAGATGCAGCCGATGGCCCAAACCTGCAGCTGCTAAAAATGATTGTTTGGAGAGCATGTGAATGCGAGGATCTTCATGTTGGGTGAGTGATACGAACGATTGTACAGTAGGAGTAGATATTGTATGACCCAGACGACAGCTAAATGTGTCACGTGAGTAATCTCGCCACCGAAACCACCATCTAAATATAAACTGGACGCACCCCATACCCCTCATGATGGGCTAACAACAACGGTTTGTCTGAGTGTATGTTCTTGATAGACCCTGGTTGTCACATGCGAACATCTTTGCCTTGTTGAGCTAACGAATCTACGTTTTTGTAAAACTTTGAATGCTAAGAGAGAGTTCCATGAAGAGAGTTACATGAAGAGAGTTACAGGTGTTGTATATAGATAGAGAGAGAGTACACACACCAGGCACTAATACAAACCTATACAACGAACGATTCAAAGTCTTCTTCTTCACCAACACTTTACACACACACACAAACACACACACACACACAAACCACCTACTCTTCCTACACAAACAAAAACACACCCATGTCAACCAACACCCTACCTCCTGAAATCTGGCACATGGTGTTTGACCAGCTCAACCCTTCGGACGTGTGCCGATTGCACACCATCAAGCCCTTCCATGAGCTTCTGGAAACCTCCCTCGACTGCTTCTGGAGCCCTCTGGTCGCTGAAATCGCCCACTACCCTTCGACTCTCCATACTCACAAGTCGGCCAAATCCGCTCTCATGAACCTCGCCAGCGATAAGGCATACACAAAGTCTTCCAAGACCGTTTCGCACCTGGAAACCACCTCGTCCATCCCCTTTGACGACTCGGACATGTCCCTGGAAGACCTCAAGGCCGACGGAGGATACTCGCACTCGTGTCTCAACGGCGACACGGTGTACATGCTCTTTTCCGAGCTGGGACCGGTCGTGCGAATCTTCAAACACGGCGCCGACGGCTCCAAGACCACCGTGGAGGTGCCCCACGTGTTTGAGAAGGACCTGCTGGTCAAGGACGAAGACCCCCTGGAGGAGCTGGACCGACAGTACGAAATGGAGTGTCTCGGCCACAACTCGGAGCTCACGTTTGTGCGGCAAAAGTACCTGGTCAGCGGCCAGACCAGCCACTACTACGTGGATTGGGCCACGGGACAGCTGCGGCCTCTGGATCTCCACAGAAACGACAAGTCCGAGCTCGATCTGGCCACATACATGCAATGCAGCAACGGCCAGCTGTTTGTTCTTGACGGACAAACTCTGCGAAACACCAGCACCGGGTCTGAGGTTCCCGTTGAGTTTGACGTGTGTGGAGGACAGCCCGAGTTTGCCCATTCCACGTCCAGGTATCTGGTTGTTCGCCAGAACGACAGACTCTTCCATATTGACACCGTTCAGCGGACTGTTAGTTGCTAAGCATCGATCACAGAACATGTATATAGACCCATAGAACGGCCCCCGGCCATATTTATTTAGATTAATGACTTATGATTTACGAACAAGCACTTGAGACATTTACAGGGACAAGAGTACGATACAACGGAGACGTGGAACATGGGGAATATGAGGTATTACCAATTGTGGGGATCTGGAACAAAAGGAAGAACAAATTAAAAAAACCGAGACCAATTCGTAGTTGGTGATGTTCTCCAAGGTACACTACTAGTACAGATAGCCCATCAGTATCACAATCGTATTGCCAAATTGTTGAGTGAAGTTAATCGTCGGTGTTGGGCAGACGATCGGTTGAAACATATAATACCGTGGTACACCGTAGCTATAGCTGCTCTGTATATCTTCCTGATAAGCACACGCTATCGTACCAACTCCGTGCTTGCAGCAGTCTAAACCAACGTCAGATGGTTCGGTGCTAAGAATGAGGGTGTGCGAGTACAAACTGTAGGACAACTGACTCAGTGTATGGTAACAAGGCAGACCGAATCAACTGATCTGAATGGAAACATGTTGTAGGTATGTACGTACAGCACGTCATCCTTTGTACTCATACTCGTACTACCACGTGACTAAGCCACTTCCGTACTCATACTCATAGTGCACATTTCGTCCCCTTCCGGATGGCTGCAAAGTTCGCTACATTCCTTGGGTGGAATGTATAGGTACGTGGATGACGAGAGCAGACCGGGCGGGGATGAGGATGACAGATAATTCGGTACGGGAAGGGTCACGTGACTACAAGTACAGCAGAATGTTTGAATTTGCAACCGTTGTGGATGAAAAATATGGTGCAGCGATTATGCAACTGAAGCAAGCACTTTATGCACATTAAACAGGAGGTCTATATTGACTGTGGGAGGGGAGAACTTGGTTTTGGAAAACTGCTGGAATTGATGGCTGGAGTTGGAAAAAGTGTATTGTAGTGAGCACAATCTGCGCGAAAACAGACATTCTACCATCTCTTACATTCATTTACAAGCGTGTTTGTCACTCTACAACGACTCTGGTGATAGACGTATTGACAACCTTATAACGCGTCTAAATGAGAGGCTAAGAGGAGTCTCAAAGTCGGTAGTTTGCATCGAATTCTGTATATTGAAACGGGAACTAAGGGTTACAGTGATTATATTTTAACTGAGAGCCTCCCCAAGCCAATCCACCCTCTACTCATCGCTATAGATGCACTATCTGTATTGTAGATAGCTTACTGTAGGATCGTCATTCGCGCTATGGAGATCTAATCCATTCACACGCACCATCTCTGACAGCCTAGAATCTGACTCTCACGCTTTAGCCATGTACAATTGCAGCAGATCGAAGGTAGTTTGTTACGCTGACTGAGCTGTTCCAGGGACCGTTAGAAGTGAGCACAGATGGTACTACAGGTGACTGCAGTCTTATCTCTTCAGGGCTGTTCTGAGCTGAATGATCTTGTTCTGAAAGACGAAGAGGTGCCTTCGGAGACTCGCCAAATACAGTATCAATGTATTCAAACAGATTGTCAGTCTTCAAGGGTTCGTACGTGCCTGAAAAGATGAACGTTCGACCAACACGGATCAAGACACTATTATCATACGGTCATTTGCCTAAAAGCAGACCAGTCACTTTCACCAGTTTTAATACGTCAAAAGCTGTCACAATATTTACCCTTACGGTCCTGGAATGTTTAGATGGGGGCATTCCTCACGAATCTTGAATTACTTGACATTACTTGATTATTCTAGCTTATAGTTGATATTCTAGCGAGTAATAGACAAGAAAGACACTCCCTGTAATACCACCTAAAGTTCCTCTGAAAGAACTGTAAAACCATAATTCTGACCCTCTCACCGCCATGAATCCAACCCAGCTGTTTATATACCCACAGAACTTCTCCTTCCATCGACCAAACTTCCTACTCAACACTCACAACTAAGGTGTTCAACCTACAGTAATCACTCATAACTAAGGTGTCCAACCCAGAACTAAGGGTCCCCCCTTTGTTTGTACTTTATGGAAAAAAAAACGAAAGAAAAAAGTCATCATCTCACCCAAAACCACCTTCTGACACCGTGAAACCAACTCACACGTTGCCACCTCACCTTCTTGTCACCACCTTCTTGCCACCACCTCTTATCAACTCATGCATCTATCTGTCAACTTTATTTTGCACGCCTCCCAATTACAGTGATGATATTACAGGCACTTTTCAGACCAACTATCAGCCGACATTTTTTGCGACGATCTCTGATGACGACCTCTTCAACCACACCTCCGGCTTACCCCATCAAATTCGCATCGTCCATTATCCCCGGATACGGACGGGGCTCGGCCGATCTCGGCATTCCCACAGCCAACATTCCCATTGCTGATGTGCCTGTTCTGGACGCCCTAGACACGGGCATCTACTACGGGCTGGTTCAGATTCTGCAGACGGACAAGCCCAGCGAAAAGAAGACGAGCGAGTTCCAAAAAGACCGGGTCGTCGATTTCCAGTACACCAACGCGCTTGCAGACAACGAGATCAACGCCGTTCTGCCCATGGTGATGAGTGTGGGGTGGAACCCGTTTTTCAACAACGACCAAAAGTCGGCCGAAATCCACATCATCCACAAGTTTGCACACACGTTTTACGGCGCGTCCATCAAGGTGATGGTGCTGGGGTACTTGCGACCGGAGAAGAACTTCACGAGCTTGGAGGCCCTGGTTGATGAGATCCATAATGACATCAAGGTCAGTGAGGAGAAGATGGAGGGAGTGAAGGAGAGAGGAGATGTTTTCTGGAAGTAAAAGGGAGGGGAAAGGGATATGATCGATGTGCGGGAAGCTGTACCGGATTTTGACACTCTACTGGTACAACATTGCCAGGATCAAGACAGACACTTAACAGCTCATAGAGCTAGACTCAATTAGCCATAATTGAATAGAACGATATTAGATGTCTTACGATAGTCATACGAAGACGACTGTGAGACGGGTACGGAAGGCAGAATGGAGTCATAAGCCTTTAGTACCTTCTACGTGATAATCGACGTTTCCACAACCATGTCTTAGCTACAAGTACTCGGTCTCAATGGGTCCATTGGAACAGCTGGAGATGTATCGATATTGAACTCGCTGAAAACTGCCATCTGAGACAGACGTACAGTAGCTGATCATTGCAACTGGTGCATAACAAATACTATTGTAGTCTTTGGAAAGAAAAGAGCCGATGTAGAGAGCTCTCAACCTCATCACCCCCCCAAATAGCCCACCGCTGATAAACAAAACCTGGTGGGTGATTCAAGTGGGACGCAAAATGCCATCTACAAGCTTTTGGCCCGATGGAGTACAATCATGGTGTGTTCTTGTCACTGTTTCAGTGTAAGTTTCAGTTTTATAATCACACAATACATCGGGTAATGTGGTGAAGGGTGTGGCTCGTAGAGTTATCTACAATACGAAGCCTTGGTAACTTGTACAAGTACCTTCCAGACTTATGATGCAATTGTTAAAGGACTGCACATTGTCCGCTTCCTCAAGTCACATCACGTGACTACTTATCTCAGCCACAGTGCTTGCTGAAGTGCGGAGTACGGCATTAAGTTGGCGCCGTGCTGTAGATCGGCAGAGATAAGGTGGTATCTAGTCGCAACTTTCTGCTCGTATTTGGACGAGTATATATAGTCTTAAAGAGCCTGATCGTCTCACCCCACCTCACCCCGTCTCACCACCAACTACAACCACATGCCCGCCCAATCCATCGCCTCTCATAACAAGGAGTTTGTTTCCCAGCTCAACGTCCAAAACACGGTCGGGTTGATTTGCATCACCGTGGGAATGGCCGTGTGTGTCTATGGAGCCATGGTCGACGGCCCTGCCGAAGGCGCCGTCGCATTTCAGTTTGTGAAGCAGAGCCCTTAGCCGAAGTAAAGCAATGTATTTTGTGTAGGTACAGTGGCTACTTGGTATGTATGGTACAGTCAGTTGAGGATACTGCCTGTGAAGTTCCAAAGTACAAGTAGATAAACGTCACGAATATCGCACCATTCGAATCAGCAAAAGATGAGGATTCGAATGGTATATCTTTTAATACTTTCTGCTTGGTTAAACACCTACACACTTGATAGTTAAAACCGTTGACTGACTGAAGGCAAGCCCAAGGACTCTGAAAGACTCTCTACACTAGAACATTTCGAGAGATGGTTTTAGACCCGCCTCAAAAAACCTCAAGACACTCAGATCACGTGACACATACCCATCACGTGACCCAATAAACGCCAGCTCTAGAAATACGTCGAGACCAAGGTCTGTTAAGGACACTGTCTTTTGTCATCCTCATATGCTGGACTACGACGTAATTACAGCAGTTCACAGAGCAAACATACTGAAAGAGTATGAACAGAGTCAGCAGTACGCCGAGCCAACCGCTCATTCACATTTTCAGGTATTTGTCTGCGGAGTATTGTACACCATTAGTTCATTCACAGTACATGTATTTATCGTCAGGATTGTCTACTCAACGCTTGCCACAATCGCGCTAACAGTAGCCACAGCCTTATACGCGTGATCACCACGCTCCAACACTGTATTAAAATATCGTCTAATCCTGCTTAGCGACGTCCACCTTCTTTCCGCCTCCATTGATCTTCTTGACGAGAATTCGGATCATCTTGGAGAACCAGAAAAAGTTGAGCGACACCAGCGTCAAGTTGGAAATGGTGTTCATGACGGGCAGCCAGATGGGGTACTGCACGCGGATCTCGGGCTTCCACATGCTGGTGATGGTCACGTACGAAAAGTAGTTGCCCCAGAGGATTCTGCAGCCAAAGAAGACGGACATGAGCACAATGCCGTTGGCAGCCTCGAACCACGAGGGGAAGGTGCCCTTGGGCAGGCGCGACACGAACCAGTTCATGTTCACGAAGGGTGTGCTCATTTCAAACATGAGGAAATGGCCCATCATGCCCATGACGTAGGGCCGGAAGCCCTGGACAAACACAAACAGAGCACAGATGGCGTGGAGCAGAAAGCCGACTCCAAAGAGGTTCACGTACCGGGCGCAGATGATGAGATCCCACACAAAGTAGCCCGTGGCCAGAGAGCCCAGAAAGCCCGTCCAGGGGGTGTATGCGGTGATGATGTTGGCGCTCAGAATGGGGTCGTTGAAGCAGAAGAACGCCAGGGGCACCACAATCAGGGCCTGGAACTGCGAGACCACGTGGATGTCGAAATCAATGCGGTTCTTGGCGCTCAGAGTCCGCAGCTGTTTGCCCCAGATGAGTGGACTCAGCTGTCCCGACAGCAGAAACAGCATCTGGTAGAAGGAAAACGCCAGAAAGATTTCATGCAGATGGGGGGCCAGGTACCGGAAGCCGATTTTCTCGCAGTACGGCTGTAGCAGGTCCACGAGGGGCTGAGGGGTCAGGAATGCCAATGGATCTGTTTGCATGTTGTGACTGAGAGGGGTTTAGCTGAGCGTTGTGTGACAGGCTATGAGTGAGGTTTCGCACTGGTTATGACTGGCTCTGACTGGTTATGACTAACTGAGCTCGCCGTGCTTTCTGTGCGTGTCTGCGTCGTGTTGTGTGTCTGGTTGTGTTTCACTGTCAAAGTCGCTCTCCTTAAGCCGCTACAAACGCATTTAAACGTAAGCGATAAACTCGGCCAAACTCAATGGCACCGGCGTCTGTCGTGCAGGTGAATTGTTGAGTTGAGCTAATTGCAAGGGTCATCAGGTTGGACCGAGGTCATGTGGTCATGTGACCAAAAATCGCATTACACGGTCGGGCTGGGTCACGTGGCCAGAAACTGTTTTCCACCGGTGTTTTGCCAGCCCAACACCAGTTAACACTTTTCCTGGTATTGCCTCACGGCTTTAAACAGCCGAGGCGTGATTAAAGATTATAGAGGACGGACTAATCGAAATGAATCGAATAAAATCGAAATAAAATTGATCAAATCAAAATAAAATAATCCTTGGATTTTCGCCATCACATACTCCATATAACAATTAAATAGTATCATATTACCCACCCCACAAACCACATGATAACTCCTTATCTCACACCCCTTCACTTTCTCGTAATCTTAACCCACAATGCAACACCGCTGGGTTCCATCATTGTTCTTTTGCAGACCCCTTGTTCTTGCCGTAATTACAACAACCACAAATGCCCCGCTTACCCCGCAGACGTGATTGAGCAGGTGGCGAAACAGAGAGGTGGAAAAACGTCACGTGATCGATTCCGCCCTGATTGAATGTACCAATTTGGAAAGTCCTGGCCTCGATTTTGGGGCGACCAAATTAAGGTGGAGGTGGCTGGGTCACGTGACCAGAACACTGAAGTCTACCAATTGTCGCTCAAACGGTCACGTGACCACAGGTTATGAGGGAACGAGACTCGGAATGCCGCTCAATGCAGAGTGCATAACAGTGGGTCTTTGTTATAGTGCCGTGTGATGTACGCGTGGTTTCCAGAGATCCTCAAGATCACGTGATACAGTCATGCCACAGATTAGCCAGTACTGCCGTTATAATAACGTGATCAAGACGAACCGATTGATATAAAAAACACCCCCACAATTCTCACAAATTCTCGTGTATACCCCTTTTCCCTCCTTCCCCTAACCCAACATAAACTTACCCCGGATACCATCATCCCAACACAACCACGCATATATAGTCTGCCACACCATGATAGTGAAGAAAACAGCACCTAGTATCGTCTCTGGTGTTTCGAAAATGTTCCAGAAAATCGACAAGTACCACGTGCGAGGCCTGGTGGTGGAGACTCTCGCCTTTGAGCTCCCTCTGGACCACTCCAAGCCCAAAAACAACCAGATCCGGATCTGTGCACAAAGAATCAACCCCTCGAAAACCGACGCCAGCGAGTTGGAAAAACGGCCCTACGTTGTTTTTTTCCAGGGCGGACCCGGATTCCAATGCACTCCTCCCTTGTCCAAGTCTGGATTCATCGACGAGCTGATTCAGCGAGGATTCCAGGTTCTGGCTCTGGATCAGCGAGGAACAGGTATGAGCACCGCCATTTGTCCCGAGGAGCTGGGCAAGATGGAGACGCAAAAGGCGGCCGACTACTTGACGCATTTCCGAGCAGACAGTATTGTGCGAGACGCGGAGATGATCCGAAAGGTGCTTTGTGGAGAACAGGGCAAGTGGACCATCATGGGTCAGTCGTTTGGAGGATTCTGCTGTTTCACGTACCTGTCCTTCTTCCCGGAGTACGTGAAACAGGCCATTGTCACTGGAGGTATCCCTCCTACGGCTGACAATCCCGACAAGGTGTACAAGGCTCTGTATCCTGTTGTTGCCCACAGAAACAAGTACTACTACGACAAGTACCCTGAGGACCAGAAACGCGTCTCCTTCATCCTGGACTATCTTCGAAACAACAAGATTCAGCTTCCTAATGGAGGAAACCTGTCTCCTGAACGGTTCCAACAGCTGGGATTGTCTCTGGGAAGCCACAATGGCGCAGACACGATTCATCTGATTGTTTTGCGACTGTTTGACGACCTGGAAGTGAACGGCCGACCGTCGTTCTTCATTCTGGACAAGATCCAGGCCATGCATTCGTTCGACACCAACCCCATCTACGCCATTTTGCACGAGTCCATCTACTGCCAGCAGCAGAGCTCCGATTGGTCTGCTGATCGGCTGCGCGCTGATTTCCAGGAGTTTGTTTCTGCAGAGGGAAAAACACCCACGTACCTCACCGGCGAAATGATCTACAAGAGCATGTTTGAGGACTACGTGGAGTTGCGGCAGTTGAAGCCTGTGGCTGAGTTGCTGGCGCAGAAGAAGGACTGGCCGGATCTGTACGACTACAAGCAGTTGAAGAGCAACAAGGTGCCGATTGTGGCTGCCACGTACTTTTCGGACATGTACGTGGAGTTTGGGCTGGTGCAGGAGACGGCCAGAGAGACGGGCAATGTCAAGCAGTGGATTACCAACGAGTATTTCCATGGGGGATTGAGAGCGAACCCGAAGGAGGTGCTGGGGCATTTGTTTGATTTGCTGGAGGTGGATTTTGAGTAGCGAGCGAACGGAGCGCAGCGACGTTTGCTCGCGACAGCGACAGAATATGATCTTCTGCTCGTTTCTGCCTTTTCTGCGTGTTTCTGCGATTTCGGGACTGCACTCGCTTCTGCTCAGGTTGCGATTTGACGACGTTTCAGCGATTCTGAGACCGTGCAGTTGCTCTTTATGAACTGTGCGACCATGAACGACTCGACTGAAGCTCACGGCTTCACTTATTCAGCCGAGGGATGTCTTGCTTCATGTCCTACTACCCTTGACACATGTATATACACAATGTACGATACTAATGCGAGCATAAAAAAACATGATCGTTTCATAAATAATGTGGCTCGCGGGTATCTCAATAGAACCAAGTAGCTACCTCATTGGAAGTCAAGTCCTCTCTTTAATGTGAACGTGACATCAAACAAGTATTCACATTTATTAGTTCAATCAATCAATGCTTCAGATGAACATCTATCTACAAGTATTTGGTATGAATACCTTTGAAAAAATATTCAAATGATCGATTCATCCTTGATGTTAAAGAGTTGAGTACTCGTAGGAAAGGCATACTGTAGCAATATGAGACACTATCGCTGTAACGGATTGTTATACATTAATTAACTAATTATAAAAGTTGAAGGTGAAGGTAAGGGGTGCAATAGGCGAATCAAACAGAAAGAGGAAGAGCCGTAGACTGCTGTAGCTCTCAACTGTTGCCATAATTTCGCTCCGCTAGTTATAACAATAATTGCTAAAACACTTTTGGCAATCGCCCGGAATGGTCTCGTTCAATCTCTGCAACTCTCTGAGAATTGAAACACATCCCAGACATTTTCCCCAGTCCTCATCCTGCGTCAAATTGGTCCGGGTCATCATATTGTACGCATTGTTCACCGTTCCAAGGCTCTCTTCCTTGGTGTAGATCAGCTTGCCGGTGGAAAAGTTGGAAACGTAGGAAATGTTGTACATGGGGACGTAAACAATAACAGGCGAGTATCTGTCTGAGTTGTCAAAGGTCTTCAAGTTGGTGATGTTGCAGCCGAAGAAGACAGGTTTGGTGGTCAAGTTTTCGCTCAAAAAGGTCGCATTGTCCGGAATCTGGGGGAACACTCCTTCTCCAAACTCCCATGCACTTTTGGCAGCGGTATGTCGGATACATTCTCCATTGGGCCATCCCTCAGGAGTATCTAGAGACGGGTCCATGGAAATGACGACGTCGACCTCTCGCTCTGGCTGAAGAAAGGGCAAAATTGGAATCGTTTCCAGATCGAAACCTCCATCACAAACCATCAAGCCTCGAGAAATGGTTTGGTTGGAAGGAAGGTCGTCCTGCTTGTAGAAGGGGTTTGGAGAAACGACTCCAAGGCGGTAAGAGGAGTCGTTGATGATTTCCAGGAGCTTCATCAAGTCCTCTACAAGAATTCCAAAAATTCCGTCGACTCCCAAAGCGTCCAATCCGGTATTAAACACATTGGACGAGATGCCCATAAGAAGACCAGCATTATCATAGTTGGTGGTACATTGGCCGACAGGCTTGCCGTTTTCGAGCTCGGTGCCCAAATAGTGAATGTCGATGAAGTTGCGGATGTTCTTGTCCCACGTGCCAAACTCATAGGGCGTCATTTCCATCACAGAGTTGTTGTACGTAATATACTGGGCATCGAAGGAAGTGCCTGGGAAAACAGAAGTACCAAGGATAATGGGGAAGGGCATTTCGTGGGAGGTGAAGGACGTCAAGTTTCGGATATCGGACCAGTTGATATCGGTTTTGAGCAGTCCGGCGTTGCCCAGCAACAGGTAGATGAGTCTTCCCCACTGGTCAGTAACCGAGGTCTGATAACCGGCCTTGAGCTTTTGCAGCGAGTCAATGAACACCTTGGCAAGCATTCCGACGGTTCCCATGGATCCCGGGAGGTTGAAAATGTTGTCAAACGCGCTGAAAAGCGTTTCCAGATCGGGGAAATCGTTGATGGCCAAAAAGCCAACCAGCCAAGAACCTCCAGACAATCCAGACATGTAGTCAGCTGCCTGCAAGTATCCGGCAAGAGTGGAGTTCTCAGTTCGATTGTCCAAGGCCTGGAAAGTGCCAATACCCATCAAGGTGGCCCTCAGACCTCCTCCAGCGGCAGCCAGAGCGATTTTGGGAGACGCCTTGGAGAGGAAGCTGTCGACATCAAAGTCGCCAATGTTCTGCTGTTTCAGAAAAGCCCCAAGAGCAGGCTTGGTCTTGTTCTGACGGCTGGAAATGTACGCGGCTTCATTTTCTTGAAGTCCTTTGGGCTGTCTGAGAAGAGGAGAATCCGGACAGTCGACTTTGACGGGAGTGTAGGAGGCGAAAACCGAGGTGGCCAAAGAGGTCACCAAAAGAGCAGATAACTTCATGGTGAGAGGATGAACGAGAAGCAAAGAAAAGTACACAAACACGTATTCAGCCCATATCTGGCTCTTTTAGTGGGGTCACAGGTATGTAGCTATATTTGCAGGGTGTTGACACACTACAAAATACTAGTTTACCACAGTACAGTAGTCTACGGTATGCATAGAAGGAGTATACTAAGGGGGTAGCGCAAGCCAGAGTAATCTCAGGACCGTCAGCAGTTGAAAAATGTATATCCTGGGAATCACGTGACAGATAACCCCAATATCAACTCCAATATCAACTCCAATATCAAATGATATCAGCTCTGACACCAACTCCAATATCAAACCAACTGCACATTCCCTATTGTCCATACCCTCCCTCTCTTAGCTCCAATAAATGGTCTATTATGGGTCCGCATTTAATTAGTGTGTAAACAGGCCTACTTTAGGTAACCTGGGGCTCCCTCGTAAAGGCTCGGCCTAGACGGCGTTTGTGGTGCTTAGAGATGGTCCACTGAGCAGACAGATAGTAGGACATGTGATCGCTTATGAAGACGAAGTCACATGACTAGTCACGTGATAAAATCATACAATTATTGAGGATGTAGCTCAAAGCTGGGCTGCACCTTGTGACTGGCTTACCAATACCATTGGTGTCATGTGACCATGACCATGACGTGAACAAAAGTGAACATTCTCAACTGTTATCATAACAAGAAATCACTGGACTAGTCTTATGATCTAGTTAGTCTCAGCCAAAGGAGGACTAAAGACCTTCCACCCACCTCATTCTCACCACGTAATTGCTATATACAAACCCTTCTCCGATACTGTCTCTGTCCTACCTCACAAGAGCATCAACCAACTTACTCTTGACTCCCTTTCCGTCCTTATCCTTCAACATTTTCCCGTCCAGAGTCACAAAGCCCTCCTGGTCGGTCTTGAGTCGTCGGGTAGGTTGCAGCTTGGCAAACTTCTTGGGGTTGACCTGCTTTGCAATCTCCTCTTCATGACCTTCGAAAATAAGTTTGTCACCTGGGTTTGAATTCTCCGGGGGAGTCAGCAGATCAATCTCGACATTGTCTCCGTCCACAATCTCCGAACACAGAGTCATCACCTCGGACGCTTCTCCTCTCAGTTTGGCGGGCTTGAGGTTGGTGACAACAACGACTTTACGACCCTCCAAATCCTCGGGCTTGTAGAATCGCACCAATCCCGAGCAGATTTGTTTGGTGTCTGCTGGATCGGCTCCAACCTGGACCGTTCCGAGGTACAGAGAGTCGGCATTGGGATGCTGTTGGATTTTCGTGAATCGAGCCACTCGGACGTCGATGACTGGGTTAGCGGAATCCCAGGTGCGCCAGGTACGCAGTATCGCGCGATATGGGGCGATATGAGTGTCATCCAATCAGTTGTGAACACGTAGCGCATTTTTTGGAGCACACAGACTTGACACTGTGTCTGTGCCAGTCGCACTTGTTTGTCGTAACACTGTGCCTGTAGCGTTAGCTATAACGCTCTCTCTCCTCCAAATACTCACAAGATCGGGTCTGACTCAGCGGTCTGAGAGATTGAGCCACTCGCAGAGACTTTTGTGTAGTTCTGAACATGATGTTGTGATGGCCTTGAAGTTGTGAGATGGCGAGAATGGTTTCGTTTGAACCCAATCAGAAGGTGCAGAACAGGTGCATGATGGACGCAGAGTTATGCGTCTGGGATGTATGTATAGCTATAAAGGGGTATAATGGTCCTGGTTCGATTTTAAGCTGTGGTGAATTTCCCAGTTGCTGAAATAGACTGTATTATTGTCAAAAAGATGTCGCCATACTCCCCTGAGCTCAATTAGCCCGCCTGATATTTACTCCACCCACCAGCACCCATCTCACGAGGTCACGTATTCGCCCAGCATAGTTCGTAATTATGGCGCTAACGAAACTATCACTGGGCAGGATAAGGCTCCTTTTAATTGGTCACGCGAGGTCCGGAAGATTAGCCAGACCGGGTGACATTGAAGGGTGGTAGGGATGTGTTTTGATGGAAATAGGACCTGTGTTTGATTTTTGACCAATTTTAAAACCAATTGACAGTGTTTTTTTTACTGATTTACGACCAAATTTACGCTCAAAAACTCCTATTAATTTTACCGCCGTTTTTATCCATCTCCCCCCTGTTTCTTTTCGCCATAGTGGGGACTTGCGCGAATGCGGCAAGAGTGTGAAAAATGATGCCTGCACAGTTGGCATGTGATAAAGGGCAGGTGCAGAGAAACGGAAGAATGCGCAGGTCACGTGACGGACACACTGGTAGTCTACAGCCGTCACGTGACCTACACATTCTCCAATTTATGACAGCATTTTTTGATTTTTGAATTTCTTAAAATCAATCCACCGTCAGCCTTTTGACTCCGGCTCTCGTATTTGAAATTCCGGCCGGCATTTTTGAGGTAATATCCGCGGCCTATTGTCTGCACTGCCCAAGACGGGTCATTCTAGAAGGGTCTTCCAATGGACTTATTTGTAGTGCACGAAGAGGATTTTATTAAGCCGACAATTCTGAGCCGACTGATCCACTTTCTAACCGTGGTCGTCATACAAAAACCATCTCTTCTGTGCTTTTCTGAGCTCTTCTGTGTACCGTCTTGCTCTCTCAACTATGACGTATTTTCCGTCCAGAGTGCATGACGTTACCATGGACCCCAAACAGCCACAACCACCGGTATGAGCGTGCAATTGACTCCCAAATCCAACGGTCACACGATCCGAACTCTGTAGCAACCTTGCTGTACGATTTTCTCCTTTCAGGCTCCATTTCCACTCTTTTGACAACGTTTGACGACTCTTCCTTATCCGTTGCTGTGGTGACGATCATTGTATGATGATATTGGTAGATAGCAATTGAAGAGTGTACTTGTACTGTACCAGGTGCGTGGTGTAGAAGCTCACAGGACCATGTTACAACAATTTTACACATTTACAACATTTAATTGACCCCGATTTCACGTCCAAACAGTTTTTCAAAGCCCCTCCAAACTGTGGCGACTTGGGTGCCTGTGGTATCATTTTTCTCCATCTCTTGTCCTGACAGAAGATTGCTAAACTCTACACATTTTTGCGGCAGTCGACAAACAGCGCTGTATAGAGCGGCAGCGAATGCAGAATGGGCTGACGGGAGTTTCTGGGTGGTGAATATCGTCACGTGACCATTGGATTGTTGCTAATTTATTTTCGGTCACATGATCACACCCCCTCCCCTCAATTACGTCATGTGGCTATATCACAGTCACTATCGTCTAGCGACGATAACCACCCTACTCCGTGCCAATACATGCTCCTTCCCCTATAAAAGAAACTTTGGACATTGCTCCGTTAAGGTTTTCGGTGTACTGCAAATAAGCTCGGCCTACCTGCCGGCTCTCAGAACACAGAACACACTGCGCACCCGAAACTTGTTTTCTCAAAGATAGCCCTTCTGCACATCACCACTCCACCACCTCTTGGATTTTTCTCGTCGCACGTCTCGCACCGGACTTTCAAGCCTCCCCCCCTCAATTCACAGCTACCCGAGTTTGCGCGCAACATCAACTGTTGATTAATTGGCCCAAAAAGAATCGCCACAAACAAATCTCGCACTGGAAAAAAAGTTGTCACACAAACAACTACACCAACCACAAGTACACCAACTAAGCACACAAGCGCAAGTCACACAAAAGCAAAAGAAAATGTCTGCTCCCATTGCTACTCCTGCCGTCGGTGCCCACACCACCCCTGTGGCCCACGCCCCCGGCTCTGCCGAAACCACCACTGCCCCCACCCACCCCGTGGTGTCCAAATCCAAGCTCAATTTCCCCCGAGTGCTCACCTGGATCGACCCCGTGGCCTCCGCCCGGTCTCTGGTCACCATCCTGGGTCTGCTGTACCTCGCCAAGTTCGGCAACCTGTTCCGACTGGGTCTGCGTCTCTCTTACTGGGCTATCGGCCTGGGCGTCGCCACCGAGTTTGTCACCGGCAAGGCCACCGGCCAGAAGCACGGCCTGGTCTCCTACTACAAGCCCTCGTCGTACATTCCTCTGTCTGAGGCCACCGTCACCCGGTTTGCCCAGGCTCTCGGTAAGAACGTTGTTGCCGCCTTCGACCACGTCAAGGGCTACCTCGACGCCGATAACCTGCACGCCTCTTTCCACGCCGCTCTTGGTGCTTGGGTTCTCTACCACGTGACCAAGTTTGTCTCTGTCTGGTCTCTCGCCCTCACCGCCACCGTCCTGGCCTTTGCCATCCCCCCCATCTACCTCCAGTTCCAGCAGCCCATTGACCAGACCATTGACGTTGCCTCCGAGAAGGTCCACGAGGAGCTGTCCAAGGTCCAGAAGCAGGTCGAGGACGCCGCCGGCCCCCACATCAAGACCGTCAAGCAGCAGGTCGCCAAGATCACCGACCAGCTCGGCCTCACCCGAGGAGGTTTCCCCGTCGAGGCTGATGCCAACAAGGTCAACCCCCACGCCTCCTCCACCATTGATCCTTCCGTCCAGCACACCTCCAAGCCCGTCTCTGCTGCTGCCGGCGGTATCCCCACCAACGACAAGGCCTCCACTCCCGCCAACGTTGCTGCCCACGCCTCCAACGCCGCTGCCGCCGAGTTCAAGCCCTCTGAGCCCGTCAAGGTTGCTGCTGTCCCCGTGCCCGTGGCCGTGCCTGTTGCCGTGCCCGAGCCTTCTTTCCCTTCCGTGCCCTCCAAGGCCCCTGCTCCCTCCGCCCACCACCCTGTTGACGAGGTCAAGCAGGCTCTTAACGCCTCCCGACAGGCTGTCCCCAACCAGCTTTAAGTGTTGTCAGATGATAGCGTAAAAGCGGTATGTATTAATTGAGAGTTTATGAGCGAGGAGTGTTTGAGGAGTGCACAGCACGACGAGAACACGACGAGAACGCAAAGCGATGTACTGTAGTACACTCAATTGGGTCTGTTGACCGATGTGAGATGTAGTAGTAACCACGACTCGACACTCAATTGGCTCTGTAGTTCAGTGTAGACCTCAATTGGATGAAGAGCTGCTCAATTGACGCTGGTGGAGATGAAGTGTACTGTAGGTAGGTGTTGGTAGCTACGCAGATGCCAGTCGAGGGTTTGATATCGAAACACGACCATTCTCTCTGCCCTCTACTGAATCTAATGGTATAGTCTCATCTCTTGCCGAAGAGCTGGAGTAATATAAAGCATACCATTATGTTCGTCTCATTCGTACGAGTCTAGCGGTATAGCTCTCTTCGCTCTTCCCCTTCTCAATGACTCAATGGATGTGTTCTTCCAGTTGGGTGCGTATTGGTGGCTAAGGGCTATCGTACTGGTACGAACTATTTGTCTGTTAAGTCGTGGTTGCGTCCATTCTGGTGCTACAAGTAAACTACAGAGGCGGATGTACAAGCTGCTGTCTTTTCTGGCAATACAATGATACTTATAGATTCCGCTTTATACCATCATCTGAATAATATGGCTTGCCTTGTTGGTGTACTCGTACCAGATGTGTCTTGCTGTTAATGAGCAGTCACTAGATCTGCACATTTGCTCGAGTACAAGACTGTCTCTGTCCAAAGTCACCGAGCACTGATATGAGACAATTGCCGCTGTCCGTTCACGACCTTCGGCCGTTCACTTCCTACTTCCCATGAAGCTTCGTCTTCTGTTTGCCGTGCTCATCGAAATTGTCCTTGTTCAACCACTTGACAAACCCCTTCTCCAACTCAGGCCACTCTCCGTCAATAATCGAAAACCACGCCGTGTCTCTGTTTCGGCCCTTGTAAACCTGCGCCTGTCGGAAGGTGCCCTCGTACGTGAACCCCAGCCGTTTGGCCGCTCTCACAGACGGCTCGTTGCAACTGTCACATTTCCATTCCACCCGTCGGTATCCCTTTTGGAACGCGTTGCGAGCCTGCAGAAACACGGCTTCAGTCGACAGGGGCGTTCGCTGCATCAGAGGACTCCAGGCAATGAAACCAATCTCCATGGTGCCATTGGCCTGATCCACCCGGAAAGTACAACAGGAACCCACTGGCTTGCCGGTCACATGATCAATCACCACGTAAGGGGTTCGGTCTGTGTTGAGGTGAGTCTTCAGGTAGGCCTCTAGCTCCTCAACCGTTTCAGGCTTCTCGATCGGAAGATACCACCAATCTTGGGCAGGAGCCGATTTGTAGGCGTCGAATAAATCTTTGGAGTATTCGAGAGACAGAGGCACTAGTTTGCAATGGGTGCCAGTGAGTGTTTGATCGAGAGCAAATGGCGGTCTCTGCGACCAATCGGGGACAGGTGAGCCAACTGACATTGTGGTTTGTGGTGGTTTGTGGTGGTTTGTGGTGTTCTCTACTTGTAAGTCGATGAAAATCGTTGACGTTATATACCCCAATCCTCCGTATGCCCCCCACATGCATGACGGACATGATTCATGCACTTGAAGCTAGGCTTATCACAGCGGCTAAATTCTGAGTCATTGATAGCCAAGCAGAAATGGTGCCGTATACGGTGGCTTTTGTATACGGTGACTTTTACCGCCTCTTCTACAGGAGCTGAACCGAAGGCAGCTTGTCTGGAGCAGTTCCATGCTTAGTAGCACTGGTGGGATTTGTTAAGAACAGTTAAGAGTTTTGTTAAGGGTGTCTTCACATCCACACATCCATTGCCCGTACGCCTGTCTTAATCGCATCCATCCACCTTCCACGACTTCAACCTCTGAATCACGTGATCAAACTACCCTCCAAAAATCATTAGCATCGAGCTTTGCTCATTAATTGGTTATATCACTATCTACATTCTAGTTGTGGGTGGTTCCACCGTTAAAAAAAGTTGCTCACCATCAGACCAAAGTCATAGGCTCTCAGTTGCAAGAGTCGTCTGAGGTAACTCGCCCAGGCAAAGCCCTCGCCGAGCCATCGTCGAATGTCCAGTCGCGAGTACTTTTTGATGAGGTTTTCTCGTCTCTCTTCAAGCACGGTTTTGGCACAGTAGGTGGCCATGATGAGAAAGGTTCTCTCGACTCCCAGAGAAGAATTGAGAGTCTCGTCCAGATGTCGGGTCAGATCGTTGGTCTTGAAAATCAACAACACCACTCGAGGCACAGAGTGCAACAGAGTCATGATATCGGACAAGAGACCGTCGGAGGCGATGGTGGAGACCATGTTTTCAATCTCTGCACGTGACCGTTTCGATTTGAGGTCGGAGGTGGCGTGTTTGAAGTCTCTTCCGGTGATGGCAGCTGCAAAAAGAGGGAACTTGCTGTCGTCAATGTTGGCAAACCGTTTGGCGTACTTTCGCATCTCGGCCTCGTTGCCATCAATGAGAGCAAGCCAGAAGTGCGCGTAATCTCGCTGGATGTTGGTGGGCACAAATCGGTAGAGTCCGTGGTCGTACAGAACAATCTCAAAGTTGTGTCCTCCTCGAGAATTGTCTCTGCTTCGAATGGCAAGGTTACCTCCATGAGGATCGCAATGAAGACCTGCTCCGGGTCGGAAAATCATCGTGTCGAAGATATGCGACAGACAGGCAGACACTTCATCGGGATTGATGTGGTTCTCACCAAAGAAGGGTTTGTTATCCAGTCTGGATCCGCCGACAAATTCCATCACGAGAATCCGTCGTTTGGACCAGTACACCTCCGGAATTCGAAGAGCGGTCGTCTTGTAGGTATCTTTGAAGTACTCTCGGGTCTTGACGGCGTTGTTGGCTTCTTCGGTGAAATCCAGCTCCGTGAAAATCGACCGTTGCATCTCATCCGACAACCAGGACAAGGGGTAGTCGGGGAAAAAGTGGTCGACAATGGTGAAGATGGTTCGGGTCATGTAGACGTCAAGGGGCACAAACTCGGCTAGAGAGGGGTGTTGCACCTTGACGGCCACTTCTCTTCCATCAATAGTAACAGCCTTGTGAACCTGGGCTAGGGAAGCCACGCCCATGGGGTTTTCGTTGAACTCCAGAAACAGATCGTCGATGTTTTTGCCGGTGTCTTTTTTGATCATGGCTCGAACGGCCTCCATGGACGACTCGGGACACTGATCCTGAAGAGGGATCATAGTCTCCGTCCACTCGGGAGGGAAAATGTAGGTGAGGGCAGCGATATGTTGGCCGAGCTTGATGTAGACTCCGGAATTCTTGCGGATCGCCTGCAGAGTGATTTCGGCGGCCCGCTTATGACACTTGGACAGAGCCGCATTGTACTCCTGCTCGCTGGGGTAGTCCTTCTTCAGCGTCTTTCGGTAGAGCCACACACATCTGGAGGTGGCGACAATCACGACCCAAATTCGCTCAATGGCGTGTCCGGTGTGTCTCAGCACCTTGTGGGCGCCGTCAGAGAAGAGATACAGCAACGTGGCCAGTCCGACCGTCACAGCGAGGATTCGGAACCCCGTGGATTGGTACCATGGCTTGGACAGGTAGACGAACTTGTAGATCGGGTTGTTCTTGACGTCTTTCAGGCTCACGTTTTTGTAGTCGTCAAAGGTCTTCTTCTTCTTCTCCTGGGCGAGCGGCTGGAGCTGGTTGAAGGCGTTGGATCGGGTCGTTGAAAACTGTCGAGTGATCAGGTATGTTGTTAGCGTGGATTGGGTGAATCGGGGTTGTGTGAACTGTGTGAATCGGGGTTGTGTTGATCGAGAAAGCTTTAGCAGATGTCTAGAAGACGTCTGAGTAGACCCCATCAATCGAGACACTCCCGGGTGCACCCGAACTAGTCGATGTATCATCATGGACAATTGTAATGTGGTGAAGCACTGGTGATGTGTGTTAGCAGGGTTGGCAAGGTTGCAGCAAGATTATAATCTGGTTTGCGTTGGGTGCGCATGTGATGTGCAGCATGGTGGTGAAAAAGAACCAACTAAGAACCAACTAGTGATGCTAGTCACGTGAGCCTTGAACTAGACATCTACCACAGCCAGACCCAGCTGCTCAACTACACCAACCTCGGGCTCTCTTACGAAGCCATCCACTAAGTTGCTACTTGTATATCCCCCGCCCGAAAGTATACGACTCCCAACATGCACCTGGGATGTATGACGCAGTTCAACTCGAGTCGTCGAAAATTAAGGTTTCACAGATCACAAACGGCGGCCACCAAAATCGGTTTACGAATCAAAAAAATATGGAGGACCACAAAAGGAAGGATAAGAAGGGGAAGAAGACGAAGACGCAAAGGAAGTTGGCGTCTCCCCGCTCTGTTCTCTTTCCAGTGCTTCTTCTCACGGGAATTCTCGTCTTGCTACTCAGCCAAACCGTGGGAGTTTTGTCCATTGTCGAGAGTCTCAACTCGCTCAAACAAACGGCCACAGCAGACCCATATCCCTACGAAAACCGCAAATGGATCTACGACTTCACTCACCAGCCCTGGGCCGGCCCCGACACAAAAGACCGACGACAAATAGGCCGGGAAAACGCCACCTTGGTCATGTTGGTGCGAAACAGAGAGCTCAAGGAGGCTGTTTTGGCGATGCGGTCGATCGAGGACCGGTTCAACAAGAAATACAAGTACCCCTGGGTGTTTCTGAACGACCGAGAGTTCACAGACGAGTTCAAGGAGTACACTACAGGTATGGCTTCGGGCCAGACGGAGTACTACAAGGTGCCCAAAGAAGCCTGGCAAATGTCTCCTGGAGTCGATCGAGACCGGGTATTTGAGTCGGTGGAAAACTTCACCAAGGAGGGAATCATTTACGGAGATTCCTTGTCGTACAGACGCATGTGTCGGTTCAATTCGGGCTACTTTTTCCGAATGGCTCCGTTGCTCAAGTACAAGTACTACTGGCGAGTTGAACCTGACGTGGAACTTTTCTGTGACCAGCAGTACGATCCCTTCACCTTTATGCGTGAAAACAACAAGCTCTACGGCTTTGTCATGGCCATGTACGAGTACCCGCAGACTGTGGCTACTTTGGCCGAACACGTCCAAGGCTTTTTTGACGTGAACCCTCAGTACGTGCATCCCAACTCGTCGGTGGGCTTTCTCAAAGACAAGCGTGTGAACCGGTTTGGAGACCTTATGCCCGAATGGCATGGAGAGTGGAATCTGTGCCACTTTTGGTCCAACTTTGAGATTGGCAACATGGACTTTTTCCGGTCGAAAAAGTACCTGGAGTTCTTTGAGTGGCTGGACCGGGCCGGAGGGTTCTTTTACGAGCGATGGGGAGACGCGCCGGTGCATTCGCTGGCAGTGGGATACATGATGGACAAGACGCAGATCCACCAGTTTGCGGATATCGGGTATTATCATCCTCCGTTCTTCCGATGTCCTGCGGACGAACAGAGTCACAAGACGGGACGATGTGCGTGTCCGGAAGATCGGAATGGGTACAAGAATTTCGATTATGAGCCCATGAGCTGTTTGCCGAGATGGTGGGGAAATGCAGGCAAGGCTTGGATGAAGGATGGGGTTCATGTTAATGTGTAGACGGACGAGCGAAGGACTACGAGCGAAGCGAGTAGTCCAGGCTGGGTTGACATGACCGGACGATTAGCAGACGACTAGCAGCTGATTCTCTCCGCTCACCGGTCTGACAGCTCAACATGGCTGTATCTAGAGAATCAGGACCATGGCGCTATGACTTGGTCTGATGAGAAATGTGGATCAATGAGATGAAGGGAAATTCTTTGGCCCCTGATGGCTCTGATTAGAATCGCTGGAGGACAGAAACTGCGAGGAGGGTTCTGGATAAGCTGAGGTAGTCTCCACCCGCTACACAGCTCAGACATTGTAGTATAGCTAAATATAGACAAAAGTACATACATTAAACATTAAATGGTTTAGATGGTAGCTAGCAAACTGAGCGTGTTCGGTGACAATCTAGTCATTCTCTGTTTCTCATGTGGAGACCTATCAGGGCCTCCACATATACCATGCTCTGTTCACGACCTCGACGCGGTCCAGACTTTCGAACGCGGTCTAGAACTGCACATTGGTCATGGATAATTTGTAATCGTTATCGGAGTGCAATCGGAGTGTTATCGGAGTGGAGATAAATTAATTCTCAGTGTACTCAAGTGAAGCCATGATGTTGAATAGCTGGACAGTTCATTAAAGTGTTCTTCTGGAACCTCCTTAGTTTACTAAGCTTGTACATCAATTACAACAGTCATCCTGGTATTCAATCGTTTCAGCTACTGTATCGAACGACACCAGAAAAGCTCTTAGTGTTCTGAAACCCCCCCACCCTTTTTCCTTTTCCCTCGGTCTGCACAGCCACATTACGAGCCACCTTTGCCACCGAACTAAGGCTTTAGCTTTGGACCTGCATATTGCTCTGGAACGGCCTAAACAACTTGATGATATCGACTTGGACCAGTCTGAATGATCTACGTTTTGGTGCCGTATTTGGTGTTGTATACTTACAAGTAACATATATTTCCCGAAGGGGCATTCCTGTTTGTGCCACTAACAAGCAGCCATTGTGCTATAATGGTTATGACAGTCGTATTTGTATGTACTCGTGAGATGTACAACCGTTGACCCCACACTTTAAAATATCTGCTGTATATTTCCAGGCCTTTGTGGTTGATGGTTACAGCTCTATAAAAGCCTTCGCTCATCCCCACCCATATATTCTTTCAACACACGCCTTACACGCCTTCTGACACCATCACCATGAAACTTAGCACCATCTTCACCACCCTGGCTGGACTCTTCACGGTCGCTTCCGCCAACCCGGCCAAGGAGTACTCGTACAATGACATCAAGAAACTGTCCGAGGCTCTGATCGATGGAACAGCACCCCCAAACACCATTCTCATCGACGTCCGAGAACCCAGCGAGTACGGAGCCGGATATATCCCTGGAGCCCACAACATGCCTCTTCGTTCGCAGTCTTTTGCTCTGTGCAAGACTCCCGAGGAGTTCGAGGAAGCTATGGAGTTTCCCAAACCTGACACAGACATGCACGTAATCTTCTACTGCCAGTCGGGAGTCCGGGCCCGAACCGCCGAGCAGCAGGGAGAGCATTGCGGATACGAGAACCGGGGCATCTACCTGGGGTCTTGGAGAGAGTGGGAGAAGTTTGAGAGGGAGGTTGGGCAGTGCTAAATCATGTGAGATGACTTACTGATATGTTAGAGATCACGAATACTGACTGACTGATATCTTGGAGATCACGAATCCTGACTGACTGATGCTAGAGATCACGAACCCTGACTGACTGATATGCTAGAGACTACGTGAGCTCACTGGAAGCTGGCACAAGATCTGGCTCAGTTTTTGTGGTGTCTACACGATCACATGGAGTCTTGAACCACAGCTAGTAAGAGATAATGGATATGTGCATGATAAAGACGTAATTTCACTAATTGTAAGACATTGGAACTAATCAACAATTTCAAGAAGCAATCCCTTCTGGTGTTGTCTTCGTTCCACTGCATGAGCTGGGCAGATCTACTGAGCTCCAGGCCGGGTATCAGGTGCTTTGATTCAGTAAATCCATGGGTAATGTGATGGTTACCATCTATGAGTGTTAGACGGGTTGATTTGATTCGTGGAAGGTGGTCTTAGAGTGACATGTATCTAGGTACAGTCTACAAAAGGTGTAGGCGTAGTAGGGGTTTCTACAGCTACCAGCTCAACACCGATTAGAATTTCAGCTCTACCAACGTACTCATCAAGATCCGAGCTTTCAATTGGTATGAGTTTGAGTCTGATCGGACGACATCCGGCTTTTTGGACATTCTGCAATACGTTTCTCCAACAACCAGCCTTTCATTCTTAACAGATCATTCATCCAAACTTTTAACTAAATCTTGGATTTCAAACTTTAGCCGTCTAAATCCAAGTAATCACTCTCCCCCGGTCTTCCCCGCCACCTTGATTAACTTCCACTAGTGGCATTTCCAAAATACGTTGTGCTAGCTGTCATTCCGCCCAAACTGGCGTTTGACTCTCTCCGTAGAATCTTGTCTCATGTGACTGTCTTCAACTTCCTCACCAACAACAGCCTTACCCCTTCACCCTTCATTTCAGCATGCCCTACTACGCCGTCTACGGAGGCCGAAGAAGGGGCATTTTTTTCAACTGGGAAGACGCCGAGAACCAGGTCACGGGCTACTCGTATCCCGGCAGAGACAGATGTGCTCGTCTAGAAGACGCCGTACAGCTTATGCGTCAACACAATGCAGGACTATCAACCTCATCAACAACAACGTCACGGCTTGTCGATTACGATGAGATAGGTTATGAGCGAGACCTGGTTTACATTACGGCCTGTCAGGGTGCCGAGCTCGGGCTTTTGGGCTCCGCGGTGTTTCTAGGCGTCGGTAACCCCGGAAACCACGCCACTTTTTCGCCGTCGAAAACCCTCAGCAGAGCCAGACTCGAAGCGATACTCTACTTTTACAGAAACGTGATTGCCCCGACCTCCAAGACTGATCCCGCAGTGTCTCCCTCGTACAAATACGACCATTCGGCTTCTTGGGAAATCAGAACCGACTCCAGATCGACCATTGAAGAGGTTTCTGAAAGTGTGCGAAGATGGACGTTTGACGCTTGGAAAGAGGAAGACATGGAAAATAGCGACTTGTTGCGGGAGATTGCAATGGAACATGGAAAGCTAAGGAATCCAGACTTTGTCATTTTCAGACACGTCGAAAACTCAACAGATGGAGGGTCCCATGAATGCGCTCAGTTGGCTTATGGAGCGACGAGAGAGTGTCCTTGGTGTCATAGGGGGTTTGAGAAGGGAGACGTGGCGAAGATCATGAGCGGAGCGAATGATCTGAGGTAGGTCGGGTTACACCACGTGACCAAAAGCAAATGTCATTTCTAGTTACGTCACGTGACCAAAAGCAGAAGACAATTCTCTGTCACCAGAGCTGCTGTTGTCTGCATTGGCCCCACTTATATATTGTAATACATAGACGATAACAAGGTCGTGCATTATCAGGCGTCATATATGCATGAGATCATGGGCCGTAGATAGTGGTGTACCGATTGGATCCACAAAAGCCCTCTATATCACGTGACCTACCTTTTGAGAGCACGTCATCATGCTGCCTATCCAACAAACCACGTGACCATAGAACTCGAGATTATATTTATCGTATTCGTACCTGTCTCAGTATAGCCAGTTGAGCATATAGGTTACGAAGTTTCTTAGTAGAAAGACGTGTTTATCTCAACATGTTTATACTACAAAGGGTCATTTTTATTGTATCATTAGAGCCAGCGGAAGACGCTGAGTAGAACGGTATGCTTTTTGTCATAGGTTGTCTTAGTAAAATTTCGCCCTACCAACTGGTTACACCAATTCGACTCACCAGAATCCATATTCGGAGTCTGTTTGTCTATCTCCATTATTGGCATAGTTGTTGCTACACTCATATGAACGACTTCTACACTCCACTGTTACAGACACGTGCACTCATAAACATTACATTAATCATCTAAACGGTGATGGACGAGTGGGCTGAAGAGCATGAGATAGTTCACGTGACTACTTAACCATGGCTCGCTTCGCTCGCCATGGATCGCTTCGCTCACCATGATTAGATCACCTCATCCAACACATCCCGATCCTTACCACTCACCACCTCTCCAATATCCTCCGAGTCATTAACACTCTTGTCAATGTCGATTCTCTTTCGCACCTCGCCGGCTACTCTCATTCCATCGGCCACCAGACCGTCGAAAACGTCTCTCAGCGACGCTCTCTTGTGTCTGTCGGCATCCGACTGTCGCAGAATGACGGACTGAGGCAGGGACACGGCAAACAGCGTCTCCAGCGTCTCATCTGCAAGCACCACCATTCGGAAGGTGGGCAGATCGATGAACAGAGGTTTGCTAGGATCCAGAGCCGCATTGTGAGCCTCCACCGAGTCCTCAGAGGACTTCTCGTTCTTCTTACCAGCAGCCTTCTCCTCCTCCTCCTTCTGGGCTTCATTGGCGTACTCAAAGGCTCGCTGAATGAAGGCAGACACGGCTGAAAGATACCGCACGTTCTGCTCATGAGCCACCTTTTGTCGCTCCTGAATAGGATCGCCAATATCCTTGAAGGACTTTCGTCGCACGGCTCCACGAACAGCACCGCCCACGGCACCGCCTACAGCGCTTCCAGCGGCTCCAATGGATCCAATGGTGGACTTGATGGATCGAGAAGACACGCTCTTGGCGCTCTTGGCGCTCTTGGTGCTCTTGGCGTCGTCCTCATCGGTGTCTGGGTTCTCAAAGATCGCCTCAGAGACGTTGTCTTCGGCGTTCTTTTGCTGCTCGGCCTCCAGTCGCAAAGCCTCCATTTCTTCGGCCAGACGCAGCTCTTCCTGCTGCAACAGCTCCTGTCGTTCCTGTTCTCGTCGGTCGAGTTCAACCAGCGAAATCTGGTCGAGAATGGGAGCTCCGTCGGTGTACACGGTTCCTTCTCTCCAGGCCTTGGTCAGAAAGAGCAGACCCTCAGACATGCTGAGAATGCCCTCGCGGTCAATCTGGCCATCTCCATCGTCGTCGTAGAGCTCAAAGAAGTACGTCATGAGACCCATGAGGTCCGACTGCTTGAGAGCATCGATTCCGGTGACGACGTTTTGCAACGACAGAGTGCCCTTCATGTCCGCGTCCCATCGGGTGTAAAGACGACGCAAAAAGTCGGGAGTGCCGTCGATAGACAGCTCCTGGGGTTCTGTCCAACACACCACCGACGACAAAAAGTTCTGGTAGTTTTCCAGGTTCATTTCTCGATAGGTGTGGTATCTGTCGTAGAGAACGGAGAGATCGTCCTGGGTCAGGTTTTTGGTCTTGTGGAGGTTTCGGATGGAAGTTCGTTTGGCGAAAATCTCAATGTCTTCCAGCACTCGGTCCTGGTACTTGGCTCGCTGCTCGGTGATCAGGGGCTCGGTAATCACGCTAAACTCCTTCATGGCAACCACCATGAGTTCCTGGAATTTGGTGATTGACCGCAGCTTTTCGTTCTTGGAGTTGGGGTGAGCCGATTGGTCGAGAGTCAGAAAGTACTCCTTGATGATTCCAATCATGAGTCCATCGTCGTCGGCATCGAGAAGACGCTCGCCGTTGATTCGTAGGATGGCAAGAGCCACCTGGAACAGCAGCTTGGGGCCCTCCAGAAAGAAAACGTCGATGATTCGGAATGCAAACACCAACGGCATGGAGTTGATGAAGATGGAAAGGAACCAGGGAAGCGACACGACCGACAGTTGCACGTCGCAGCGCTGCAGATGGTCCCACAAGAGAGGCATGGTCTTTTCCACCAGTGACTCAAACACCTTCTGATCAAGCAGAGTGCCGTACATGCTCTTGGAGTAGTATCCGGGGAGCATCTTGTCACAGAGCACGTTGAGACACCAAAAGGCCTGCTCTTCGGACATGTAGATGAGAAACGCCGCAATGACAATGTTCATGGCCTGGCAGTATCCCACGTCGGGGTTCTTCCACGAGTACACCGTCAGCACTCGTCTGAGCCGGTTGATGCCCTCTTCGTCCTGGTACGCCGAGTACTCTGGCAGGGACCGGTTGAGATCCTTTTCAATCTCCTCTGTCGCCTGAGACGTCTTTCCTTCGTACTCTTCCAACAGGTCCTTATACATGGACTGGTGAGCTAGACGGAGGTACAGAGACCCTGAAGTGAGTTCCCAGATTTCGCCACGGAGCCGATTTGGCAGTCCCACCCGAATAAGCTTGTAAAACGTCTGTTGTCGGACCAGGGTCAGGTTTCTGCCGTGGGTCTGGAAGTACTCGAGCCACAGCCGCATTTTCGACTTGTCTCGCAGCTTCTTGGCGTCTCCGGGGTACCGGAACATCTGTCCCAGGCCTCCCAGGGGAGGAGGGGGCGCGTCTCCCTTTTGGCCCGACGAAATCACGTTCAGCAGGTACTCGGAGTACAGGGTGGCCAGGAACGGTTTGAGGGACTTGATCTGGGCGAGGTTCTTGCCCAATTGGGCCTTGAGGGCCAGCGAGAAGCGGTCGCAGGCGGATTTGATGCCGATGAACTGGATGACGAGTGTCAGGCCATTGTACGTTTTGATGGAGAGCGCAAACAGGTACGATTTGAGCGGCAGGCGTTCGACCCGCTTGACGGTCAGCAGAGGGAGCGCAAATGAGCACTGTCGAGCGTCGGTCGCCGTAAAACACAGAAACGAGTCCGACAAGTACAGCTTGCCCTGGTAGATGACGTTGGAGAACTCAATGAGCGATTCCGAACGGGCGGCCTGGCCAGGGTTCACCGGCGGGTTTTCGGCGTTCTGCAGCGCCACCTCCACGGAGATGTCTGCCAGCAGCTTTTGCGAGTCCGGCAGTCCGAATTGCAGCCGGAACTTTTCGTCCTTGTTGAGCCGGCGTTTGTAGTCGGAGAATTGGGCGGTATCGGCAGCTGTCTGGATGACGCCCGACGAGTTTTCGGGCTCAAACAGCTCCAGCGCCTTGTTTTTCAGTGATGTCAAGAACGACATGACTAAGGTGGTGTTACTGTTGTCACGGTTGTACTGTTAGCTGTTGGTTGTACACTCTTGGCTGTAGTGTGCTCAAGATGTGTGCTGGTCATGCACGATAGATTGGGAGTATGCATGTAATAGCGCAGAGTGTAATCGAGAGGGGAGGAAATGGGGGGGCCAATATAATTGAGGGTTCCGGGGGTCACGTGACTTAACGGAGCGGCGGATTTGAACCAGATAACTGCGAATATGCTGACTCAGCTTTCCTCCGCTCTCAATCTCTTATCAATTCAGCTACACATGCTGTCCTATTCTTAGCATTAGCACCTCTCAACTTAGACTCAAGGAAGCGTCCCACTGTAACATATTATACACGGAGAACGAAGGAGCATCTTTGAAATAAAAAAAATACTAGCAGGGGCTCATACAGATAGACGGGTGCGTGAGGTGAGGATATTGAGGAGTTCTCTTACGGAATTCAAGAGCAATTGTTTGAGAGCAATGAGGTTTGGTGGTTGAGCTGGTATTACTGCACATACTCGTCTGACAGCTACTCCCTGTATGGCTGCTTTTGAAGTGAAGCTACAGCCCTCTCCCTAGATACATGACTTTTTAGGCCCATCTTAGTTGACAAAAACGGATGAAAGGTACACCATTCGACTCGAAATTCGATGCTGGTTCTGATGATACCAAAAGATCCCCTCTATATACCGTTTCCCGGGGTTTAGTTGTTCAACCAAACATCGACTCCACAGCCTACGCCAAGAATGTGCTGTACGCTGCCTGGCGATAATATATTAAACAATTGCTCAGTCCATTGCTCAGTCCATTGGACGCCTCCGGAAATCGAACTAAGGACACGTATTGCCAAGGGAGTTAAGAAGAAGCCCATTTTGGACGTCCCGATTAGTCTCGGAGGTGGCATACATTTCCATAGAAACGAATAAAATTAAAATCAAAATCAAAATAAAAAACAAATCCGTAGTAGGCTATGATGTTAGCCAGTTCAGGGAGTATAGTAACAAAAAGTATACTGCTGGAAAACCCAGAGTCGCTTTAGTCGGTCTATGTACTATGTTAGTTCATGTCTTGTTTCTGCGGTGCTTTAACTGGTACATTATCTGAGCTACTGGTTCATCGCTTTACATTATCGGAGAGCGGAAAGGAAATTACTAAGCAGGAGAGTTGGAAGGAAAAAGAAATTATTCAGCAAGGAAAACGTTTGTTCGGAGTTGCTGTAGCGATACCGGTGCCAGTACTCGCGCAGCACCGGTTTAGTAAGTCTCTAATGCTTAGTCATCGGGAACAGTAATGGAGCTCTTTCTCAGAAGTGCCGATACCATGGAAGCCGTCATAAGTGACTATATAGCCAATCCAAACTCACTTTGGTATTGTAAAGTGGCTACGGGGAGTCGATTGGTGCAATCAGTTTTTCTGTACGGTCTCTGGGAGACTCAAAAAATGTGTGTAGTTGAAGTGTGCATCACGACTTTAGGATGGGCACTTCAAGTGTCTAAATAAATGTGCCATCTGATATTTGAAAGCACCAGTAGATAGCTCTTGTTTGGATGATTCCAACTACTGTATATAACTTTTACACGTCCATCTTTACTCCCCCCAGGATAGACTTGGCAAACACCTCTGAACTAAACTACTTGCTTTGATACTTAACTTCACCCCCCTCAACCAACTAAATCACATGACCACGCACCCTGCATGATCTGATGCACCTTCCAGCACACCTTAACAGCTCATCAGTACAACACTCATCTGGACAGCACCTCACCTCATGTGGCTGAAAATCTACCTGCTGTCGATCCTGGCCATCTCCGTGTTCACGTTTGTGTTCCTGTTTGGAGCCCTGCCTCAGTTCGAGGGCACGGCGGTCTGGAAGTTCCGAAAATGGCTCAGTTCGAGACCAGCAGCCATCCGAACCTGGGACGTCAAATACTGCGGAGGCAAGCTATCCGTGGTGTCTGATTTCTGCAGCACCGTGGTTGCCCCGGCAGCACCCTGGGCCGTTCCCATTCTTTACTGCGCCTTCACCACATACATGTTTTCGGCCTACTACGAAGATCTGCATCCGTTCATTGCCGAAAACCATTGGTACTACGCGTGGCTGGCTCCTGTGGCGTACACGATTCTGGTGGTGTCGTTTGTGCTGGCGACTTTCTCCGATCCGGGCAAAATCACCAAACAAAACCACGCCACCATTCTCAACCAGTTCCAGTTTGACAACCTCATGTTTTTGGAAGACACAGAGTGCAGCACGTGCAAGTTTACAAAACCCGCCAGATCGAAGCACGACCGCTTCACCAACAAGTGCGTCGCTAAGTTCGACCATTACTGTCTCTGGATCAACAACACCGTCGGGCTCTACAACTACAGATGGTTTCTCTTCTTTCTGTTGGGCAACGTGTGGACTCTGTGTTGGGGGGCTCTTCTGGCCGGTCTCAAGATGATTGTCATGGTGGCTGAGGAGTACAAAACCCACCCGGAACCGTTGCCCAACATCTTCTCGCAATGGTGGCAGGTGATGATTACCAATGAGAACAAACGGGTGGGGATCATCTTCCTGCTGTCTGTCTCTACAGGAGCTCTGGCCTGCGCCTTTACAGCGATGCATTTCTACTACATTTGGCTGGGAGCAACCACCAATGAGACGGACAAATGGGGCGACATTCACGCGGCCATTTCCGAGGGAGGAGTGTGGATGTTCCAACGTCCCGGCTTCAAACTCGACAAGAGCATAGTCCTGCAAAAAGACGAGGAGGGACGACCCAACCGGAGTTTGACCCAGGAGGAGAAGGACTACGTGTCCCAGAACGATCTGGCATTGACCTTGTTGATGGACCATAAACCGATTGTAAATATCTACGATCGGGGGTTTGTCAAGAATTTAAAAGCCGTCATGTTTCCCAAGGAGGCGTTTTAGGAGGCAAAAGAACTCATCTGACACGACTGTATACATACACTGTAATTTATTTATGACTTGATCCAGCGGTTGAATATCGCATTTTAACGGCATCACTCCTTGTATTACTGATCATAGCATTCGTTATATAAATAATTGTGGACCAGGAGACGCTCCTGAGTCGAAGATCTCATTGCTCTATCGACCTCTGATCTCTGAACAGCCCCCTCAGCTTTTCAATCTTCTCTCCTCCAAATCCACCTCCTTTTTCAATCTTCGTCTCACCCTCTCCAGCCCGCACCTTATCATATCTAATACCCATCCGTTTGCACAGCAGTTTGGACGGCTCCCAATCCACCACGACCGTTCGTTCGGCCGTCTGTTTGGGTCCTTGAGCAGCACTTCCGGCCAGCTGGAACTTGCTGTCCAGTTTCGACTTGTAGGGATTAGATGCAAGAGACAGATGTAGAGAGTCCAGAAACGAGTCGACCTGGTTCCGAACCTGAGTTTGGAGAGCGGATTCAGAGACAGGAGTGGAATCCAGTCCGTACTGTTTGAACACGGCGCTATGAAGGTGGACAACAATGAAGTTTGGCAGAGGCAGTTTTCCATCTGAGCAGGTTGCCGAAGTTCTGGAGGGCTTAGAGACTTTTGCAGAGTTGTTGCCTGGGTTACCTGAGCCAGCATTCGTATTTGCCACGCCCCTCCTCTGCTTGGCAGTCAAAAACTTGTGTTTTGTCACGAGGCTTTTTGTCATACCCGTATCTCCACTCTCCTTCCTCAGTTTGGGAAGAGATTTGGTCACGGGATACAATTCCTCATCATCTTCATCTTGCAGCACCAAGGGTCGCTTTTTGCCTGCTCCCGGAGTCATACTGGTTGCCGTAGATACAGAGCCCATAGTAAGTCGTTTAGGACCGTTGGGACCGTTTTGAGCCTCCAAATCCTTCAACCCCCCGCCCACAACCAACCTCGAATCGTAGCCAATGCCTCCAGGCCCCAGGTACACCTTTTGGGTCTCTGGAAGAACCTCAAAGGCGTTCTTAGTGGTGTTCTTGGTGTCGCTCCATTTGGCCAATATCTCGGGCCCCACATGTTCAATTTCCACGTGTTTTTCTCCAGCATGATCGTCCTCGTCGTCCACGTAATCCTCAACCGTGTTTGTGGCCTTCTGACCCTCCTTGTTGCTGTTCCATTGTCGTGGAGTCCAGCCTTCTTTGGACCCGACCGTATTGTAGTATCCTGCAGACCAGCCTCCTTCAAAGGCGCCGTGGAATCGTCGCAGTCCGTTTTTATCGTACACAAAGTCGTTTCGGAGGTCACGTGACTTCTGCCGGTCCTTTATTGGCGTTCCATATGGTGTATACATTTCATTGTGTGATGGTGATGATGAACTGATTGAGTTTACTGTAAATATGCGTGTTGGTGATTATGGTAGAAAATTATAGCTATTGTATGCAATTTTTTGGTGATGACTAATAAATAAATAGCTATATGAATGCAAGCGATCACTTTCGTTTATGCGGAGGAACGTACCCGGATGTGGTTGTAGCTGAGGGCTTGTCTGTCGACTTCTCTGTCGCACAGTCAGCCGTCTCCTTGGATTTAGCATGTCTGGACTTGAGGGGAGTCTTTTGAGGCGTGACGTTTGTAGTCGGCTTGGGTGTAGATGGTTTGGGCGTCGAATCGGAAACTTCCTTCTTGCCATGTCTCGATTGCAGTTTGTTTGGAGCAGATTTAGTGACTGTGTCTGGATCAGTCTTCGTCGTAGGCTTGATATCCAGACTACCCAGAGATTCACTGAGGTCTGAGACGTCCAGATCTGTTCCTTCCTCCTTCACAATCTTCGCTGTAGCCTTCTCCTTAACCTCCTCAACCTCCCTCTGTGTCTGTGTCTGTGTCTGTCCCTCCTTCTCCCTCTTCTTCCTCTCAAACTCGGCCTTCATGGCCTGGATTCGAGCCTTGATAGCCGACTTGCTGTCATCGTCGTCCACCCGAGCAACAGGACCCGTCGCTGTGGCAGGACCTGTGGTCGTGGCAATCCCCAGCTTGGCATCTCTCTCTCTCGCTCCTCGAGGCTTGTACTTTGGAGCGTCTTCTTTGGCGAGGTATCCCGGTCGCACCTTTGCAATGGGTCTCACACTTCCGTCCGATCGCACAGATCCACCCACCACTCTCTCTCCGTCTTTCTCGTACGCTCCTGTTAGCGACATGCTGTGTGTGTGACTTGGTGACTGGTTAGAAACTGTAGTATATCAGGTGGTGGCTTGTGGTGGCTTGTAGTAGCTTGTGGTGACTTGTGGTAACTTGTAGTAACTTCCTGTATCGCAATGCTCGTAGTGACTTGGCGATTGGACGGTTGTACAAGTGGTGACAACGTGTTGTGTAATGGTGAGAGTCTTGATCTCTTATTCCATGTCGTGCTCTGCTTATGCATGTCCCACACTTTCTAAATTCCACCCTCCCAACCCATAATCGAACTGACACTCACACAATACTCCAGCCCTAACCCGCCCCATCGTCCCACAATAAGCGGACTGCTACTGGATACCAGGCGAAATAAGGTTCCGAACTCCCAGCCAATCACGCGGTCCGCTTTAGGGACTCCATGAAGCTTTGCAGCTCTCATCTCACACGTTCTCACTGAGAGATATTACACAAGCATCAAAATGGTGAGTCGACAAAAAGCGTCTGGACGGCGCTGTGGAAGAGGAGAAACGATATGAGCAAGGACGGGAGACCGTGTATGAGCGGATCACGTGATTATCCCGGAGATTGAGCACGACAGGAGTGGTGAAATTCGACGCAAACAGGAGGCATCAACAGATGCACCAGCAGATGATACCAGTGATGAAGGGGCAACGGCGACACACCAAGAGATGACACAGGCGATGCAATCAGCGACACAATCAACGACACAAACAGAGAGCGACAATCAATGACGTGTCTTGTTTGACCTCGACACATCACACATTCCATGCAACAACACAACACGCAACACGATCCAATCCTTGCTCATCCACCCCACCCACAACAAACATACTAACTCAGGCCTGGGCTACCACTTTCTACAACGTTTTCGTGAAGCGAAACTCGGCCTTTGTTGCCACCATCTTCGCTTCCGCTTTTGTCTTTGACATGACCTTTGAGACTGCCATTGACAACGTCTGGGACAAACTCAACGCTGGCGTGAGTATTGAAAGGGATGCGACAGAGGCGATGCGATAGCATTGCCGTGGAGGACACAGTGATGTCCATTTGATGGTGCTGCGGTGCCAATTTGATGAGAGGCGCAGTGATGCCCGCTAGATTGGCGCAGTGATGACCGTTAGATTGGCAGTGACTCTCCTTTGACGGAGGCTGCTGGGTTGTCCGAATTTGCGGCTGTTTTGATGGCTGTTTTGATGGCTGTTTCGACAGCTGCTTCAAACACCCGAACTAGCCACACTCCTTCACCTTACTAACTCAGAAACAATGGAAGGATATCCGACACAAGTACATCGAGGCTGCCGGCGACGATGAGGATGACGAGTAATCGACGCGCATATAATTAAAACTGATATTGACATGTGAGGGGCAGGTTGTAGCCGAGGGACATTGTGTGATTATTTGTGGAGTATCATCTCAATAAACGTTTTTCTGCATCAACAAATAGACCAACAAAACAAGCACAACCATACTTGGAGAGTGTGACTGGAAATGCTGATATCTCGCAATTTTGGCAGCAACCGGTCTGATTTCTCTGAACATTTGGTAGACATCTGAACTCCGGCTTTCTGACGGTATATCTCTTGTCTCTCGAACTGAACGGGAACCCTGAAATAACCACCCCCAGCTGAAATCCTGTGTCAACTAATTCTAGCTAAAACATCACTTTGGCTCAAAAATCTCTTCAACAAAGCTTGCAACTTCCCAACTAAACTTTGTACATTTCCCAACTAAACTTTGTACAATAATTGACATCATCAGGAGTGAAAAATGGTTGACGACCAGACACATCCTGACGACCAGAAATACCCCCAAAAACATGAGGAAAAAAGGAGAGACCACAAAGGATTAAAAAGAGGACGACAGGACTCGAACCCGCAGCCTTTGGAGGACGTCGTTCGAAAGAACCGAAATCCAATGCGCTACCATTACGCCACGTCCTCTGGGGATGAGTTTCGGAGCTGACCAAGGCGTACAAGAGGGTGAAAAAAGCGGTAAAAAACGGCTCCAGTTGAGTCACGTGAAAGAGCACGTGACATTGGACGTCCTATCATACATTATTTACATCGTTAGTCATCATTCACATCATCTGTCATCACCCAAATCACATCTTCAACTCCTCAGTCTCCATACCACAAGTCTGACATCGTCGCTTGACATGGTCTGGATCGTCGCCGATATCCCCCGACCAATCATGCACATGAACGTCCCTTGACGCCGTCTTGGTCCAGTTTTCCGCTCGGGTCTTTTTGCGCATCTCCTTGAGCTTGTCCAGATACTTTTTGTCCTTCCTCTGTTTCTTCATTTCCACCCGTCTCTCGTACTCGGCGTCCAGCTCGTCCAAAGAGCCCCATTTCTTGATGGAAAACTCCTCCACCTGTTGCCGCACGTACAGCATCATGTTGTTGTATGTTTTTTTGTGGGGGTTGGGCTTTTCCAGATGCGGAATCAGATCGATATCTCTCAGCTCGGGCTCGGTCAGAAGATAGTCGTTCTTGACCTCCGTCTTGGTCAACAACGAGTACTTTTCGGGCTTCTTCTTCTTGCACACCCGACACACCAGCAGCTTGAACACGGTCTGGAACTGCGGATCAATGTCGAAACTGCGGCACTCCACACATCGGGGGTTTTCACTGGGATTGATAGACATGGGGCCGGCTTCGTAGGTCTGGGCCTGTCTCCGTTTCCACTCCTCCACGTCCTCCTCCGCCTCCTCGTCGTCCAGGTAACCGCCCTGGGTATCTTTCAGGTTGGCCAGATCGTACTCGATGTAGCTTGCTCGGGTGATGGGTGGCGCTCCCATGGCTCTGTTGTTCTGGTGCCGTTTGTTCGAGGCGTCTCGCACGTCGGTGGCCTTGCGTTTTTCGGCCATGCGCCGTTTCGCCTCCTCGAACTTCTTGAGTGCCTTTTGCCGCTGGTGCTCCTTTTGGTCTTCTGTTAGCATGTTGTGGAGGTGGAGGTGGAATTCTCGATCCGAAATTAATGCACTTTATGCAGGTTGTGCATGATCGGTGGAGAGTTGTTAGCCGTTAGACAATGTTGGACAGCCGTTAGACAGCCCGTTAGGCAGCTGAGGTGATCGGTGTTACTGGGGTAGTGACAGACGAATGCCCAAAGGCTAGATAAACGGCAAAAAACACCACCCACAACCCTCCTACCCTTCCTCATGCTTACTCCAAAAGTGACATACTCTTAACCTGTCAGACTTCAATGTAACCTTAAACAGAAGTGCAAGATCGTGACACTGATTGTGCCACGGAAGGAAATGAATCCTTTGTAAATTCCTCGTAAATCCCTTGCAAAGCCCCACTGCCACAACCACCACACCCTCAGGATCACTTTCACAACAATAGCATCGAGTTGGAGACCGTACAGAGTCCGCGGCGTTGTATTTTGCTTCCGTGTTTGTACCGTGGTGGTTGTGTGAGGAGGAGGAAGAAAACTAGTGACGTGTTGAAAAGAGGGACATACTGGTGACACAAACAGAATGGCCCATTTGTTCCTTTTCCATCGTTACCAATTAAGAGTGCATCAGAACAACGTCTCACAATGGCCAGATCAAACTTCCAAGGCCAAACTCTGATTATATGCATGCACTTGGCCCAAACCACCAAACATAAACCAAAACCAGATCACCACATTTTTCCAGCTTTTCAACCATGCTCCCGAAACACGTGACCGAATCCACGAAAGAGCTGGTCTCTTGCCGAGACACGCAGATCAAGCTGCTCAGTGTGCTGCTGTCGAATTGCGCCCAGGAAATGCCACAATCGATCCTGGTACATGGAGAACCCTCGACCGGCAAATCGACGGTTCTGAAACATCTACTTGACCAGAGCGGCATCAATCACTCGATAATTCTGGCGGAACAGTGTCTGACGACCCGGATATTGCTCCAACGAACGTTTCGGGCCGTTGTGGAGGACAGCGGGAAAAGTCTAGCCGACGACTTTGAGATCATCTGTGAAAACGTGACGGCATTCATGGCCCTGCTGGAACGGTTTCAGACGGAATACGACTTTGCCGAGCCGCATGTCATTGTTCTGGATGGCCTCGACAAACTGCATGAGAACCCCAGCGAAATTTATCATTGTTTCACCCGCCTGAACGAAATGACCCGCATTCGAAACGTGTGTTTCATCTTCACCATTTCGACCCTGGAGCCTCGAGCCCTCATCACCTCCAGCATCCCTCACGTGAGGTTCACTCGGTATACAAAAGACGAGGTGATCAGGATTCTGTCAAATGAAGAACTGTGTCGTTTATCAGAAGAGATTTTGAAAAAGGCAGCTAAGAAGGAGGACAACTCGGAGGAAGAGAGAGACGCTCTATCGCGCCAATTCTGGAGCTCTTACTGCCAGGTGCTCGTGGACGCACTCTCACCGTACGCTTCTTCAGACGTGCGTCTCTACAAACAGATTGCAAGACGGATCTGGCCAGTCTATGTCGATCCAGTGGTGACAGGATCCGCAGATATGCGAGAAACAGCCAAGCTTTACATCCAGAGTCAGCACATTTTCTCGTCCGAATTTGCAGTTGCCGATTCGCTAGTCCAGCCAGGAGTGGAGGAGGCTCTTAAACGAAAGCGAAACAACGAGCAGGACTTGACGGCAAGTTACGATCTTCCTCTGCATTCCAAGTACATTCTTGTGGCGGCGTATCTGGCCTCCTACAACCCCGAGCGGTACGATATTCGGTTCTTCTCCAAGGCCAAAGATGGACGAAAGGGCAGACGGGATACCGGTCGTCGAAAACGTCTTACATTGAACCCGCGCATGTTGGAGGCTCCTCCGTTTGAGCTGGAGCGAATGTTGGCGATTCTGCATGCGATTTCGCCCGAGGAACAGTTTGGCACTGCTGCTGGGGTTCAGAGCATGTCGAATATCGATTTGCCCGGCCAGATAGCCACCCTGACGACTCTCAAGTTGCTGGTGCGAACGTCTGCAGACCCTCTCGACTCGCGAACAAAGTGGAAGGTCAATGCTGGCTGGGGATTGATTGAGCGGCTAGCCAAGGATATCGAGCTTCCTATTCATAATTATCTTCTTGATGAGAATGAGTGATGGGCGAATAGACACGGCCGAAAAAGGGCCGTAATACATTTGACGATGACACGAGTAGTAACGCTCAGGTTCAAGCGTCAAAGTAGAAAAACGGATCGAGAAGCTGTTGAATAGCTTCTGTCCCTTCTCTGTTAATTTGGAGATCAATCAAAGGCATATACGGAATGTAACCAAACATAGAACACTTCAGATGATTCAATCTGTACAGGCTCTTTAAAAGACAAGTACTCCTACAGATCTAAACAGCTTACACATACAAGTACTGTCTCCATCAGAATGTCAGAGTGCCTTTTCAGATACAAAGGAGAGACTCACTCTAACTCGACGAATATCCATCCGATCGGTGAGGTTGAATCTGCAACCTGTTAAACAGATATCTCTCCATACAACAAAAGCTGCGGAACTTCAGCGGAGCTCTCAAAAGTACATCCCTTAGTAAACCGTACTATAGAAGTGCCCCTTGCTGCGTACGGGTAAAACCTCACAGTAAAACCACACCAACACAAAGACTCCGCAGCCAACATCTCGCCACCCATCTCATAACCTCCCTTCCCCCTGACAACCTCTCTTTCATAAACATCCCCATTCGGCGATATTTTTCACAGGCTTATCTTATCGTTGAACCTTACGCCACCCGATTGGGGTGAGCCGGGGTAACTTCTCATTGAGAGCAGATCACGTGACTCAATGGATTGTAAATTCATATCGTGGGCTGGTCACGTGACAGCGTATACATGGAATCCACTTTTTTCCGCTGAAAATCACCCTTATCACAAACCACTCACGTTTTCGCCGTAACCGTTATAGTTCTCGGCCAGCTATAGGTAAGATAACAGAGTCCATTCAATTTGGCCAGTAAATATAATTTCTCAGATTCAACAGCACCACCGGCATCCTCTCGTCTTTCTGAATTGATTGGTACCAGTAAAAGCTCGAAAATGTATTCTTCTTACCGCCTTAACCAGCCCCTCCCATCTCACACGGCACTGTCGGATTCCGAAACATGCACTAAAAACATGCATACGCACTAAACATGCATGCGACTCCATCATTACATATAACCGTAGCTACAACCCACTACATCAGCTACAAGTACACCACCACTACAATGCACTTTTCGCTGGCCTCTCTGGCCGCCGTGTCTGTGGCCATGTCTGTGGCCTCGGCCTTCACCATCCCCGAAATCCCCCTGCTCAAACAGAACCCTCTGGGAGGAGTTCACGACGTTGAGTCTCTCAAGGACGCCATGACCATGTCTCCTGCCACCGTGGCCGCTCTCAAGGACATTGCGTCTGCTGCTGGTGAGCGGCTCCAGGACGTGTCCGTCGAGATTCTGCACTCGTGGGCGCAGATCGAGCAGGAGTTCCCCGGAGGCCTCAAGCAGTACCTGCAGACCTCCGCCAAGGAAGACACCCGATTCGAGCCCAAGAAGCTGGCTGCCAACCGAAACACAAAGTGGATTGCCAAGCACACCATGGAGAGTGCTCCCGGTCACGTGCTGCGAGTCGCAGACCCCTCTTCTCTCGGACTGGACGACGTTCAGCAGTACTCGGGATACGTGGACATTGAGGAGGAAGACAAGCACTTCTTTTACTGGTTTTTCGAGTCCCGAAACGACCCCAAGAACGACCCCGTTCTGCTGTGGCTCAATGGCGGTCCTGGCTGCTCGTCCATGACCGGCCAGTTCTTTGAGCTGGGCCCCTCTTCCATCAACGAAGACCTGACTCTCACCTGGAACCCGTCTTCGTGGAACCAGAACGCCTCGGTCATTTTCCTGGACCAGCCCGTTAACGTGGGCTTTTCGTACTCGTCTGAACGGGTCAAGAACTCGCGAGCTGCCGCCGAAGACGTGCACAAGTTCCTGACGCTCTTCTTTGACAAGTTCCCCAAGTACGCCAAGCAGGACTTCCACATTGCCGGAGAGTCCTACGCCGGCCACTACATCCCCGCCATTGCCACCGAGATCCAGAGCCACGACGACAAAAACTACAACCTGACGTCGATTCTCATTGGCAACGGAATCACCGACGAGAGAACCCAGGTCGAGTACTACCAGCCCATGGCCTGTGGAGAAGGAGGCTACCCTGCGGTCATCACGCCCGAGGAGTGTGAAAAGATGGAGAAGGACGTGCCCAAGTGCCAGCTACTGGTCGACATTTGCTACTCCACCAACAACCGCCTGGCCTGTGTGGCTCCCAACTTTTACTGCAACGCCGTGACCATGGGCGCGTACCAGAACACGGGCCGAAACGTCTACGACATTCGAGAGCAGTGTGGCGACTCCGATCTGTGCTACGAGCAGGAGGACTGGATCACTGCGTACCTGAACCAGCCCCACGTTCTGGAGGCCATTGGAGCCGAGGTCGAGGTGTTTGAGGGCTGCAAGAACGACGTGGGCATCGACTTTGTGTTTGACGGCGACCACAACCGGCCCTTCCACTTCGATATCGCCGATCTGCTCGACGACGGCCTGCCCGTGCTCATCTACGCTGGAGACAAGGACTTCATCTGCAATTGGCTCGGCAACCAGGCCTGGACCGATACTCTGGAATGGGACGACGCCGAGTCCTTCTTTTTGGCCGAGACCCGAAACTGGACCGCCCAGGTTCCTACCAAGAATGGCAAGACCAAGGGTGTGCACGCTGGCACCGTCAAGAACGCCGGCAAGCTGACGTATCTGCGAGTCTTTGACGCCGGCCACATGGTGCCCTTCAACCAGCCCGAGACTTCTCTCGATATGGTCAACCGGTGGATCGCAGGCGATTATGCCTTTAAGGGTTAGCCGATGATTAGACGAAGTGATCGATGATATAATGACAGCACGTGACTACAGCTTTAGTATAGTAGACAATACTGTGACGATAGTGCAGCAGGTGACAGAAACATCACATGACTACAATACACGTGACTACAACTTTAGTACGAGTAGGTACAGTATGACAACTCCCTGAACTACTCTGTACTGCTACAAACAACAACTTACCAACGAGAGTAATGTCAATATTCGGTACCAAATCCTTTATACAGTATGTACGAAATGAATGAGAACATTTAAGAGCATTTGCTTCTCATTTTTGATTCTGGTAATGTGGTAAACAATCAAATAAGGCATACTCGAGATTGTGCTGATTCTACAGGGAAGTCAATAAAGATCCAGAGAAGCGAGTTGGCCTTCAAAGTCAACTAGAAGCGTGTCCAGTGTTGAGTTGAACAACGACAGGCACTGTTGGTCAACAAGCTGGCCTGATCTGGTAACCGATGACTGTACAACGTACTGTAGGCCAACGGGGTATTCGATCAGATGCTTTCGGGTTTGCATGAACGATCTATCTGCAAGCCTTGAGAAGAGCACACCCACCCATTGAGGAAGTAGTTGCGAGCGAGCTTTGTTGAGCAGCATTTGCCTCGTGAGGTTGCGACCACCTTTGATCTGACGACTTTGCGCCACAAACCATGTGCTGTGTCCATCCATCGATACACATCCTATCCACACTAGCTATAGCTACAGGACACTCCAACGACGATACTTGAACCCAGCGAAGACATCTGACACAGAAGGGCTCCAGTCCCACCAGGACACACTACGTGTGATAACGCCGTTTCTGAAACGCTCCTTGTCGATGAGGCTCCATGGCGTAGTGTTGTGTGGTTTCTTGTACATCCGCACTGCTTCAGGAGACTCTTTAGACGATGCAGAGAGACCCTGATGGTTGGTTAGATCCGTATGACTTGACGTGATGTACATGTAACGACCATCGACTTGAGGTGATGTATGAATGGATTTGCAGTGTGAATGAGGTAGCACGACCCAGGCACACGCGCTACAGATGTGACAAAAGCAGCAAGCCTTGATCTGAGACTATTAATCCTCCACAACCACTTAACGACTTCGGAGTGTACCATCTTGGTATGAGCTTTCTCATTTACACATATGTACGTAAGACGCCTTGGCTGTCAGTCCCTTACTGTTGCATTAGATTGATACGTACTGAAGCTGCTGTCAGTGACCTACAAGTAGGTCATTTGGACCGTACTTTTCTCATCTCTTTCGGCTCGTCGCCCTTCAATATTTACAATACATCTCCTATAAAAACGTTCTACCTCCTCCTATGCGAATGAGCTTGTGTCGGGCTCGGACAGCCTGGCTAAGCCTAGGTCGACTTGGCGCTGGCCGCTCCGGCACCTATTCGGACGCAGTCGTCGTACGACCGGTCCTCCTGGTCCTCGTCGTCGTCCTTGCTCTTCTTGGAGCCCCGGTTGTCCCGGATGTCCTTGGACTTGACCACGGTGACCGACAGCCCCTTTTCTCGCGGCAGCTTCTCGCCCTTGACCACCTGCTTGATCTCCTCGGCCGTCAGCGTCTCGTAGTCCAGCAGCGACTGCGCCAGACGATGCAATTCAGGCAGCTTTTCCGTCAGCAGCTTGCGCGAGCGCTTTTCCGAGTTGAACAGAATCTTCTGGATCTCGCCCTCGGCCATCTGCTGCAGGTGCTGCGACCACTGCTCGTCGCCAAACGAGAACGGGCCCACGGCGTCGGACATGCCGTACGTCGTCACCATATGCTTGGCCATGGACGTGGCCTGGCGCAGGTCCGACGAGCATCCGCCGGTCACGTTGTCCGCGCCGTTGATGAGCTCCTCGGCAATCTTGCCTCCCATGCACACGTCGACCCGCGCAAACATCTCCTGCTTGGTCATGTCGTACTTGTCCAGCTCGGGCAGCTGCTGCACCAGACCGAGCGCCTGGCCTCGCGGCAGAATCGTCGCCTTGTAGATGGGCGTGGCCTGGGGGCTGTACAGCGCCATCAGCGCGTGGCCGGCCTCGTGGTACGCCGTGTTTCGGATCGACTCCTCCGTGAGCACCATCTTGGACCGGGCGGCACCCATCAGAATCTTGTCCTTGGCCCACTCAAAGTGCGACATGTCCACGGACAGCGCCTTCTCCTTGGACGCCTGGATGGCGGCCTGGTTGACCAGGTTCATGAGCTCGGCTCCGGAGAAGCCCGAGGTGCCCCGGGCGAGCACGGAGCAGTCCACCAGAGGGGACGCCTCGACCTTCTTCATGTGGTGCTTGAGAATGGCGATTCGGCCCCGCACGTCGGGCAGCTCCACGTTGACCATCTTGTCGAACCGGCCGGGTCGCGTGAGCGCCTTGTCGAGCATCTGGGGGAAGTTGGTGGCGGCAATGATGACGATTCCGGTGGAGGGCGAAAATCCGTCCAGCTCGATCAGCAGCTGGTTGAGCGTCTGCTTGGAGTACGCGTGGTCCTTGGGGTTTCGCTTGCCTCCAATGGCGTCCAGCTCGTCGATGAAAATGATGGCGGGGGCCTTGGCGCGGGCCTTTTCAAACAGCTCTCGCACCCGCTTGGCGCCCACGCCGACGTACATTTCGTCGAACTCGGATCCAGAAACAAAGTAGAAGGGGACATCGGCCTCGCCGGCCACGGCTCGGGCCAGCAGCGTCTTACCTGTTCCGGGGGGTCCGGTCAGAAGCACACCCTTGGGCAGCTTTCCACCGAGCCCGGTGAACTTGGAGGGGTCCTTGAGAAAGTCGACAATCTCCTCGAGCTCGGCCCGGGCCTCGTCCACGCCGTGCACGTCCGAAAACTTGATGGTGGACTTGGAGCCGTCGGTGGGGTCGTTGAGCTTGGAGTTGAAGCCGGAGGTGCCGGAGCCCTTGAGCAGCGACGACTCAGACAGCAGCTGCATGCTCTGCCACACCATGTAGCCGATGAGGGCCAGGGGCAGGATGAAGCGGATCCACTTGGTGACGGCGGAGGCGGTGGTTTCCTTGAGAATCACGTGGACGGGGTCGGATCGGGTGCCCTTTTGGCCGGCGCCCGAGTGGGCTCCAGCGCCACCGAGCAGACGGTGTTCCATGGCCTCGGCCTTGTCGTGGTGGCCCTGGGATTTGAGGGCCGCGACGTAGAGCCGGTCACACTCGGAGTTTCGTGCCACTCCGGGAGACTCGTACCGTTGCACCACGACGTGCGGGTAGTTTGTGTTGATGAGCGCCTGGTAGAAGTCCTGCTGGGCCTGGGGGTTGTTGAGCGACCGGTTGGCGGCCTGCTCCTTGTCCGCGAGCACGTGGGTCGGCACCGAGTCGGCCAGAAAGCCCGGTTTGAGCGACGACCAGTTGATGGCCCGCGAACAAGAGACACTGAACGGTCGGAAGGAGGGGAGTTGCTGGAACGAGTTGTTTTTGGCGGGGAAAAATGACGGGGTAAGAAGGGTGCGGGGCCGCAGAGAGCTGAAGACCAGTCCTTGCGACCGCGACACACTCCTCAGTCCTGCAACGAGGCTTTTCATGAGTGTTGTGTTGGGGTGTAAGAGAGTGAGAGTGAGAGCAGGTGTGTGAGTGACCCGTTTGAGGTGGCGAGCTGAACCTTGTTTGGGGGTGATTCACGTCGCTCCGTTTCGTTAAATTTGTTGGGATTAAAGGGAGTATATATATGTAGACGGCAGGTTGAGTGGCGACCCAAGGTGTGTGTTATGGTGTTTGACAGCAATGCAAAGTGTCTCAAAACGTCTATATAATGGGCTGTGTCCCGCTACTCAATCAGTTTATTTCTGACTGTCTCCTTTCGGTCTCTATGGTGTGCTGTCTTGTGTGGACTTCTCCCTACTCCATACTCCACACTCACTCCCTCGGGCGGTTGCTTCCGAAACATGTAGAAGGTTCTGGCTCAAGGCAAGGCCACGTGACGCGTGTGGAGATCAGGAGAATGGCCCTGGACAACGCTACAGCGAAGGTGGAGACCTGAAAGTCTCGGAAAATGTGTAAAGCGGGTCTTTCTACAGTCTGTCGAAAAATGGACCGATTTGGAGCTTTCTGAGACCCGAATCAAAGGCCTTAAAATGATACGGTTATTAATGTGAGCAAATTACTACACCCAAGTTGAGCGATAAAATCCGCCAAAACCAATGTCGAAAAATACACAGGTCGCGTGACCACCACCCGTGCACTCACGTGATCTCATTTTCTTGAAAAACTCCCCAAAAAAACACACCAATCTCATCACATCATCGTATCATTTCCACAAATGTGCATGGAAAATAAGCTGCATATGTTGAAAAGAGTCGGAGATTGTATTTCGACGAAAACGGTCCAGATCTGAAATGTAAAGGTGTAAAAATGACCGCCTCAACTCAGGGAGCATTTTGGTGTTTTCAATTTTTTCCTCAGACCTCTCCAACGCCCAATATATTCACTCTCTACAACGTTCTAGAACCCACAAGTTGGGGCTTTAACCTGAAATGGAAGGTCGTATGGAAGAAAAAGGGGGAGTGCCACCAAAACGACGAACAAGCGGCGGTTTTAAGTAAAAATAGGTACCAAACACTCCTCAGACAGTCAGCTGACTACTAAAATACTTTTCAACCAAAACAAAGTACTCCAAGTCGACTACTATAATGACGACAGTTCTGTGTTGCAATTTCACCCTCCCCAACGGCGCCGAAACTCTATTCGAGTCAAACCTTATTCCAAGACTTGCTCAAACTCGGATTCTCGGCAAGCTCACGTGACCGGAGAATGGCCGGTGTCGGCGGAACAAACTAACCATTCCACAAACACGTGACAGCCGGGGTGGGCTGGATATAGTCACGTGACAAGAACTTTTGGACGACGACACCTGGTCACGTGACTCAAATGGTCTACTGTGTTGAGGCAGCTCACGTCAGGTACAATTACTTAGCTTTAGTTGAATGAATAAAGTGGTAGTTGACTTGAAAAACACGTATACTTGGAATTACACTATCTTAAATAAGGACATCAAGTCTTTACATAGCTTAGGGCAGCAAATAATGGGACTTGCTAAGACGCTCAATAAGTTGAATTTTTGACTAAAATTTTGTAAACCAGCTAATAATACTCTGTTAAATGCTCTGATAAAAACTTGGCTTATTCGGTAACCTCCAACACCGTTTCTAAAGGACCTCTCACTCCACGCGTGCGGCTCAGAAATTCAAACCATGGATGTTAGAATACAGAGCCAGGGTGGAGTGATCCAGCAGTAAAACCGGTACCGTTGGAAAGAGCAGCTTTTCGCGGTCATTTTGGTACCGCTTTATCTGGATTTGGTTCCTACTGGAAGGTGTAGAAGCAGATGTGAAACTGAAAGCTGAACTGCACGTGATGGTGATTGTTGTTTTGGATGAGTTATGTGTTATACAATCACGTGAATCAATTTCAGCCTGAACCAATTCCTGGCCAAATGAGGCATACCTGACTCTCCAGCCTCATGTGTCCATTCTGGGCCGATAATAGTCATAATAAACACGCCCGATGCACACTCCACTTTTGGCCACATTATCTGAGATGTGGTGGTTGCGTGGTTGATGCAGGTGGATGTTGGGGGATATACTGGTATAGAGGATGGCTGAATGATTGGAAACAAAAACAAAGAGCATAACTAAACTCGTAAGAATGAGGGGAGTATTTTGGTACCATAAAATCCCGGATACCAGTATTTTTCACAACTCTGCCATGAACTCGGCAAATCTTCACCCCGGAACCGCTGCGTGGTCGCTGCCCCAGGTCAAAACGGGTTCTGGTAGAGATTTCTGAAATTTAAAAGTTTTGAAATACTCGCCGAAATGTGACAATTCCAACGAGCCGTTCAGATCGCAAATCGACCCACTAGATCACCCCTCAACCCCTCCTCAATCCCCTCGGCTACCCCACACGCCGACACCGGCGAGTTTATTCTCCCAACCTTGTGCATAAGAGTCACCAGCTGACAAACCTTGTTGATTTCGGCGGGAGTGGAGGTGACAATGATGTGCGGTTAATCGGATGAAGAATGATCTGAATTACAAAATGAACTACATAATTCAACTCGCACGCATCAGGCGACTCGAATGATACCTGTGAAACCTTAATATGCCAAAAATTGGTCTTAAATTTCACTCCATCCGTAATACACCCCCTCTCATTGGCTGGTGTCCGCCGCTATCGGCGATCGGACAAGAGTCAACCTCCATAAGTATAAAGACCCTGTGATCCGCTAAAGAGCGTAAAAGCACATCCAACACAACTCCACACACACACACACAATGGGAGCAACTCTTTACGACAAGGTCTTCAACGACCACGTTGTCCACGAGGACAACGGCACCTATCTTTTGTTCATCGACCGACACCTGGTCCATGAAGTCACTTCCCCCCAGGCGTTTGAGGGTCTGAAAAACGCCGGCCGACAGGTGCGACGAAAAGACTGCACTCTGGCCACCGTGGACCACAACATCCCCACCACGTCGCGAAAAGACTTCAAGTCGATCGGCACGTTCATCAAGGAGGACGACTCGCGGCTGCAATGCACGACTCTGGAGCAGAACGTCAAGGACTTTGGCGTGCGGTATTTCGGCATGGACGACAAGCGGCAGGGCATTGTGCATGTTGTGGGCCCCGAACAAGGTTTCACTCTCCCCGGCACCACCGTGGTCTGTGGAGATTCTCACACGTCCACGCATGGAGCCTTTGGCGCTTTGGCTTTTGGAATCGGCACGTCTGAGGTCGAGCACGTTTTGGCCACCCAGACGATTATCCAGGCCAAGTCGAAAAACATGCGCATCAACGTCTCTGGCAAGCTGCAGCCCGGCATCACCTCCAAGGATCTGATTCTGCACATCATCGGCGTCATTGGTACCGCTGGAGGAACCGGAGCCGTCATCGAGTTCTGCGGCCCTGCGATCCGAGACCTCTCCATGGAGGCCCGAATGTCCATGTGCAATATGGCCATTGAGGGAGGCGCTCGAGCCGGCATGATTGCCCCCGACGAGACCACCTTCCGATACATTCGAGGCCGTCCTCTGGCTCCCGAGGGCCAGGAGTGGGAAAAGGCTGTGTCCTACTGGAAGACTCTGCACTCTGATGCAGACGCCGTGTTCGACATCGACGTCGACATCAAGGGCGAGGACGTGATCCCCACCGTCACCTGGGGAACGTCTCCTCAGGACGCTCTGCCCATCACTGGCTCTGTTCCCGATCCCGCCAAGGAGTCCGATCCCATCAAGCGAGCCGGCATCGAGCGAGCTCTGCAGTACATGGGTCTGGAGGCCAACACCCCCCTCAACGAGATTGCCGTCGACAAGGTCTTCATTGGCTCGTGCACCAACTCGCGAATCGAGGATCTGCGGGCCGCTGCCGCCATTGTGCGAGGCAAGCAGAAGGCCGACTCCGTGGTTCGAGCCATGGTGGTGCCCGGCTCCGGTCTGGTCAAGCGAAAGGCCGAGGCCGAGGGCCTGGACAAGGTCTTTGAGGCTGCTGGCTTCGAGTGGCGAGAGGCCGGCTGCTCCATGTGTCTGGGCATGAACCCGGACATTCTCAACCCCAAGGAGCGGTGTGCTTCGACGTCCAACCGAAACTTCGAGGGCCGACAGGGCGCCCAGTCGCGAACCCATCTGGTTTCGCCCGCCATGGCTGCCCTGGCCGGAATCACCGGTAAGCTCACCGACGTGCGAGACTACCTGCCCAAGGACGAGGCCGAGATTGTGATTGGCGAGGACGACGAGGAGCTGACCACGGCCAAGTACGACGAGGAGAAGCAGCCTGCAGTGAAGAAGATTCGAACTGCGGATGCTGGAGTGGTTCAGGCCGATGTGGTCGACGAAAAGACCGACGCTGTGGCCTCTGAAAACGTCACCTCCTCCGCTACCGGCATCCCCAAGTTCCTGGAGGTGTCTGGCATTGCTGCTCCCCTGCCCAAGGCCAACGTGGACACCGATGCTATCATCCCCAAGCAGTTCCTCAAGACCATCAAGCGAACGGGTCTCTCTTCCGGTCTCTTTTTCGAGTGGCGATTCAAGGAGGTCGACGGCAAGCAGGAGAAGACGGACTTCATGCTCAACGTGGCTCCCTGGGACCAGGCGTCGATTCTGGTTGTTTCCGGCGACAACTTTGGCTGCGGTTCTTCTCGAGAACACGCTCCCTGGGCCCTCGCCGACTTTGGCATCCGATGCATCATCGCTCCCTCCTTTGGCGACATTTTCTACAACAACTCGTTCAAGAACGGTCTGCTGCCCATCCGAGTGGATGCTGACGTCATCAAGCAGAAGCTCATGCCTGTGGCCGACAAGGGCGGTTCTCTGACCGTCGATCTGCCCAACCAGAAGATTCTGTGCGGCGACGAGGTTGTGGTCGACCGCTTTGAGGTCGAGGACTTCCGAAAGCACTGCCTCGTCAACGGTCTCGACGATATCGGACTCACCATGCAGAAGGAGGAGTTCATCAAGGCCTACGAGGCCAAGCGAAGCGACAAGTTTTCCTTCCTCGAGTCCAACACCGACTCTCTGATCGTCAACCCTGTCAAGGGAACCAAGAAGTCCACTCTGGGAGTTACTGCTCAGGAGTGGTAGACGGTGAGAGGTGAGAGAGCACAAAAAAATAATTCGTGACCTATGTATATTTATCTATTTGAGTATTTGAAAGTTGTACCAGTGCTGTATGTACTGTAATACTTTTTTTGAAGTCCCACCGAGATTCGAACTTGGGACCTTGAGATTATCGTCGATTACTTGACTCAGTTGACATTAATAAATACAGTTGAAGTTATACTTTACATACTTGGGCATTGCTGGGAAAAACATAGTATGGCACTCGCTGAGTATTCATGATATCGGTTTCAAAGCTTCTGGATCACGTAAATATGTCTATATGAACTAACTGTCAAAATTCCAACCCGATCACGTGACTCTGGGTTGTTCTCAAGAGGGCTCCAAATGCCACCTCTTGGCGTGCGGCTCGGAAATTCATTTCAAACCAAGAAGCCGAAACTGCCATTTTTCACACCACCTGAAGAATTCTCCACACATAGAGGCTGTTCATACTAACATTCAATTGAGAAACTTCTCGACTTGGTGTCTAGCTCGTTTTTTGGAAGATTGAGGGCGGGCCCCTTTGACTCAGCCCACGTGCTTTCTAGAGCTTTGCTACTAGTACAGATATGTTATTTAGCGCCCCAGGTTGCTCTGTGAAACATCTCTGACCTCTGTTGACCCTTTCGTGTTGTCAAAATGTGGATATTTACTTGACCTATTGCGTGTACAGAAGAGAGTTTCAACACGAGATTCGTACTTTTCTGTAAAGATCAGCTTGAAACTAACCTTTCGCTTATTGATGAATACTTGTAGTCTTAGATTGATGTGGATCTATTCATACTGGTTTTCATTAGCTAACTCGACTCCTGGTCATATCACAAAACTTTTCAACTATATACAAATGTCTATCATTAGCAAGGGCTTGGGCTGTTTGGCAGAAGTGCTTACAGTACCGATGGAAGCTGTGCTGGAAAGGGTGTTCGACAAAAGCTTCCTTAAAGTACCATTAAGCGCTCGTCGCTGACGTTTCGTCGAGACATTTTCGTCGCAAGCTCCTCAAACGTCTCGCCTCAACGTAGCTCCTCGCTAAACGCTCTCCACCTTGACAATCCCTCCACTCATCTCCTCGTCCATATCTGCCGCAGCATCTCTCAACAGACTCGCGACATTATCATTCTCCTTATTCACCGGCAAACACAGCTCCTTCAGCTTGTCTCCCTCTTTCAACGCCATCCACTCCTCGGGATGCGCCTTTTCCGCCCACTGAGCCACCTCCAACTTGCGCTGCTCGGTAAAGGTGTAATTGTACACGGCTGCGAGAATCTTGGGCGTAGGCTTCAAGCCGCTCTCAATCTCCATGTTCTTGGTAATCTCCAGAGCTCGTCGGTAGTTACCCGTTCGACAGTTGTTGATGAGATACTGCTCGTAGTTCTCCACCGTCGGCAAGAGCCCAAACTCGGGAATGCCCTGCCAGGTTCGCTCCGTGTAGTGGATGTTGTCCTTGAACCAACTGAGGAGAACGTCCACAGACCGGTTGTTGGCGCCAATGGACGGAGGCAGCTGCTGCAGTTGCGCCCAGCAGTCCTGGACTCGGTTCAGGTCCTGCAGAGACACGTACGCCGCCATCATCTCGTTCAACACGTCGCGGTTCACGTCGAACGACGTCTCCAGGGCAACCACCTCATGCAGCCGCTTGATTCCTCGCTTGTACTTGGTCTTGGCAAACTCGTGGAACAAAAAGGCAACCATATCCGAGGTTGCAGCTGGCTGACCATTCAGATCGTGGTTCTTTCGAATCTGCTGGAACGTCAGCAGCGCGTAATCCTGCCGCTTCACGTCCTGGGCAAAAAACTTGAGAGCCTTGTAGTAGTCCGCAAAGGGCACGGTGTAGAACTTGTGCAGCAGGCCGTACATTTCCCACGCCAGATCTGCCCGCTCAGACTCACAGCCGTAAATGTAGTCGTGGATCACCTTGTAGGTGTTGGGTCGGATCTGGGGGTCCAGACGAGTCACCTTATCGGCGGTGTTACCATACTGCCGGTTCATGAACGTGTAAAAGTTTGCGGAGTCATTGTGGCGAGCCAGAACGTTCTGAGCAATGGCAGTTTCGGCAGCATAGGGAATTCGACCGTTGGCACAGATGGGCTCGATTCGCTGCACCAACTGCAGAATGTCGGCGACATTGGTATCGTTGAGACCGGCGTACTGAATGAGAAGCTCGGTCATGGGCTCCATGTGCAGCCGTTTGTTTTCCCACTGGGCTCCCTGTTCAAACGACTCGGTGAAAATCGCCAGAGCCTCCAGAGTATCGTGATTCTTCAGCGCCTTGTCCATCATGATGGCAAAGATGGACGTGTCCTTTTCAATGTCCAATTCGGCCTCAAACAGGTGCACGACATCGGACTTGATGGAATTGGAGCTTCTGTAGGCGTCAAAGTACGTTTCGGCGTCAGGCTCGTATCCAGCGTTCTGCATTTCAGCCAGCAGGGCTCGAACCTGCAGAAGATCGGTCCGTCCGGCCAAATCGGCCTTGTAGACCGCGTACCGGATCAAAATGTCCCACGTGGCCTTGGTGCGGTCGGGAAGAGCTTCCAGACGAGCCACAAACTCCTTGACGTCGGTTTTGGAGCCCCGCAGATCCATGGCCACGGTGGCCCAGAAGCCCCAAAAGTTCTGGGGGTCTTCTTCGCCTTCGTTGAGGGAAGAGGCTCGAGTCACCACGCTTTCGAGCACGTTTCGGCCGAGATCTTCGCGTCCCTCGTTGACACACGTGTTGAGAATCATCGCCACAACGCTATCCGAGGGAGTAAAGTCCTTGGAGTCGAGAATGTGGGTTTCCACGAGCGACAGGAAGAAATCAGACCCGCCTTCGTCGTTTCCTTCCTTGTAATAGAGCTGTTCGAGGGTTTTCGAGAGCTCTTCTCGCAGCTCATTGGACGACTCGACATTGTTGTCCGATTTCAGCTGCAGGACCTTGGCGACGTTTCCCAGAGTCAGATGAGGGTCCACGGAGATCAGCTGGAGCAGCTCCTGGACAAACGGGGCGTCCACGTCCTTGTGGGTCTTGATCTGGGCCTCGAGCAGCTTCCAAAAGTTGTCCAGCCGGTCCTGAAACAAAAAGTACTTGCCCAGCAGCAGAATGTTGTCACGTGAGTCGCGGTTGGTCTCGGCCGCCTGTTCGGCCTGATGGTAAACTGCCAGAACAAACGGGAGGTCCTGGACGTCAGCAGGGTTGTTTCCGGCGACGGCTCCAAACAGTCGTTTAGTGTCGCTTGGAGAAAGCACCCGCTCGTTCTCCCGGAACAGCTCGTAGTAGGCGCTCTTGACCACGGGGATCACCGAGATAGGAAACACGTGTTCTGGAGACACGTTGATGAGCTCCATCAATTGATCCCGCACGGCTTTGCGGTCGACGGGGGCGCCTCCAAAAGACACAAGGCTCTCCTTGAGACTTCGTTCGGCCGTATCCAGACCATAATCGTTTCTCAAAGCTCTGGACGAAGAAAAGTTTCGGGTGTAGGGCGAAGGACTTGATCTGGGTCGTACAGCGGTCAAGAGGGGAGTATGGGGCACCAGACGGGATGCTCGTGACGTGGCGAAGACGCGGGAAATCGCCACTTGTCGCGCGGACCGAAGTAGAGCGTTTTTCGGCATGTCGAAGGTGTGGAGGTAGATGTATTGAAATGCCCGAGTCGTGGATATGCATGGTGAAGTTAGGCTTTGGGATTGGTTGGGAGGGCGTAAGTAAAAGGTGAGTAAGGTTAGTTGGCGTTTGTTGAGAGATAGAGGGGAGGCTGGGGGATGGAGGAGTGGCGGGATTGAAGTGGGAAGTGAAACGGAAAGTGCAGGAGGTGTGGGGAGTAGGTGTGTTGAATTTCAGGGGATTTGATATGCACAATGGGATGATAGATTGACGTTCTGAGAGCATGGTAGATGGTGGGTCTGGGGTGACATGAGTTCGATTCTCCACAGTGACCAAGTAGGACGATGACCGATTATTTTGAAAGTGGTATAGAAATACTTCCCAGAGCGTGAAAAATACTATGGTGAAGTTCTGACTGTGATTTGAGCATTTTTGAGAGGTTGCAGGTTGTCTTGCGATAGGCAGTATTCAGCTAGGTTCAATAAAGATCACTGGAGCAAACAGCCGCTAGTAAAATCGCAAGCTCTGGAGTTCCCTGTCTTGTTGCTGCTTTAAACAACATCTCTGAAGTCTTACAATCCTTCGACTGTTCCGACGTTGGTAGCGCTATTACAATAAAATACATTAAATACACAATGTCGATTTCGACGGTCCGGAAGGACGGGTAATTAGATACAGCTAGGCTGTGGCGGAGCTTGTGATAAGACTCGGCAAGGGAAGAGTATGAGAGGAACTACAAGTAGTGTTATGACCTGTTGGTTTGGTTCATGGCTGTTCGCCGATGGTCCATTCAACTAATACGAGCATGTGTATGGATTTGCTCGTCTGTCCAACCGACGCATTCGCTACGCTCATGCGTCTAGTTAAACAGTCTCGACCAAAACCCCCTCACATCTCCCTCTCTAGGAAAAGCCGGGCTTGGAACCACCATTCTCCTGACAAACTTCTCCTTGCTCTTGTTGTATGGAGGATATCGCTTCTTCTGCAACATTTCGACCCATCCCGGCTGTCTCAGCACGGTCTGCGAGTGGCTAAACAGGTCAAAGGTGTGTTTGCCATGGTACCCGCCGTTTCCACTGTCTCCAACTCCTCCAAACGGAGCCTGGACACATCCAACATGCACCAGAGTGTCGTTGATAACAAGACCTCCGGAAGAAACCCGATCTCGAATGTAATCAATCTCCTTGTTGTTGTCGGAGAAAATGTACTCTGCCAGAGGAGTGGGGTGGTTCTCGAGCACAAAGTTGCAGGCAGCTTCAGTGGTCATGGGTTTCATGATGGGCAAAAGAGGACCAAACAGTTCTCCCTGCATCAGAGCATCGTTGGCGTCCACGCCATCAACAATAGTGGGGGCAATGAAACGGGTAGCAGGGTTGGAGGTTCCTCCAGCAACAACTGTACCTCTCGAAGCATTGAGCAGACCAGTGAGACGCTCAAAATGAAGAGGAGTGGCAATGTGGGCCATTTCCGACTCGACAGAGGTTCCGGGGTAAAACGTGGTCAGCACCTTTTGACAGGCAGCCACAAACTTGTCATGGACCTCGGGAGCAACAAGAATGTAGTCTGGAGCCACACAAGTCTGTCCTCCATTGACGAATTTTCCCCAGAGAATTCGTCTAGCTGCCAGTTCTAGGTTCGAGCAGTGCTTGGTCACAAACACAGGCGACTTTCCACCGAGCTCCAGCTCCACAGGAGTCAGGTACTTGTTGGCAGCTTCGCAGATGATTCGGCCGACCTTGCCGTTTCCAGTGTACATGATCTTGTCAAACTTGTGTTTGAGGATCTCGGTGGTCTCGGGGACTCCGCCGTAGAAGCACTGGAAGATAGAGGGGTCCAGTACGGCGGTCATGATGTCTCCAATGACCTTGGAGGCGTTGGGGGACATTTCCGACATTTTCACCGCAACCGTGTTTCCAGCAGCAATGGCGCCCAGAACAGGAGACACAGACAGAATGAGCGGGTAGTTCCAGGGCGTGATGACCAGAATGGTGCCCAGGGGCCGTTTTCGGATCTTGGGCGAAGAGTTCCAGTAGACCATACTTGTTCCCTTGACTTTTTCGTCCTTGACCCATTTCGGCAGATTTTTGACCACGTAGTTGAACTCGCCCATCTGCACGGAAAACTCGGCGGCCATGGTTTCGAAGTCTGGACGCTTCATGTCGGCCTTGATGGCCTCCTTGATCTTGTGTTCATTGTCTCGGATGGCGTAGGCCAGGTTTCTGATCTGGTTGAGTCGGAAGTCCAGATCGAGGGTCTTGCCCGATCGGAACGCGGACTTGAGACGACCGATATCGGACTCGATCTCCGCCATGGGAGTCTTGCCGCAGATACTCTCCCATTCAAAAGGAGGAGGATACTGGGCCGTGTTGACAGACGAGGGAGTGGTGCCTGAGAGAGCGGATCCCTCGGTGGCCTCTTTGGGGAGAGAAGTCGTGGGAGTCACGTTGGCGGTGGTAGTCATTGCGTAGGAGTGTTTGACGAGCCTGGAGGAGAGTCTTCCCAGGCGAGTGATGATCATATATGTGTTTTCAGATTCGATTTCGGGCCCTTTGTTGCCACTTTCGGAATAGGGTTTGGTGTGTATTGATGCCGGGGTAGAGTGGGGGGAACAGGGCAAGTATTGGCCGCTTGAGAATATTTTAAAATGCGGAAAATTCGTATCAATTTGTATTGGACTGGGTTACACATGTCGCAATTTTCCCACATTCTCCACACTACCCTAACCCCCATCAAAACACCCCATTTCCCCCACCCTGTATACGTGTGCATGCAAGGAACGGCCGATCGTATAAATAAACTTAGTGCTATAAGCGAGTTATCGGCATGTCGGCATGTCGGCTTGAGAGATAACGTGTGGGGCTATAGCGCCGAATCTGTCAGCTGGTGGTCATCTGACGGTCACGTGATGGAGTGGTCGAGCCGCGTAGAAATTCTACGATCACGTGACTTATTTTTCAATCGAATTTGGACTCGTCTAAACTAACTAGGACGGCCCGCAGTTTAGCGTGAATGTGACAGGTGTCAGAGCAGGGGTGACATTCAGATTATGACGAAGCTGGGTGAGTGGGGCACAGGTTATGACGAGGCACATACAGGTTATGACCAATAGACGAGGTCCTATTGTTTTCTCGTATACAAAAACGCCAAGGACAGCCGCATGTCTTGTTTGGGGGGATGGAACTTTGAGCGAAAATTTGGAGTACAGCGCGAAAGCTTGTGGAAGGATGAATAAGCAAGATAAAGAGATGTGAGTGACACCAATCGATTTGTTGTATCTTGGCGAGTCTAGAAGTGCCTTTATATTTTTCTTAGATCATTTGTATGGTATGTTGGAGTGCCTGTTTCCATCCTGAAACATCAGCCTTTCAACACAGGCTTTCGCTTAAAAAGAAGGGTAAGGAAAAGAGTTACAGGTCTGCAAGCTGATTTAGTTGAGCGTAGTTGAGTGCAAGGGTGTTTGTTGAGATAACAGAAAGACTGTAAAGGTTAGCACGTGGGTATTGCACTAATGCTAAGAAACAGGCAAACACAGAAATAAGGTTCATAGAAATCAGATTCAATGGGTCTTTCAAACGGGTTCAATTGACGATAGAAACAGTTGCATTTTTGGCATATGACTAATTACAGCCATATAACAGCTCTTACAAAAATACAGCTCTCTAACCCCGCCCTCAACTTCCTAATCGGGAAGTTCGGCCTCATTGCACCTCTAACCAATAGAAGACTCTGCTTTTTTTACGGGGTTAGGGTTACACACGTATCTCGTAAAAATACATCCCAAGGGGATACTACCTGTACTTCACCTAACACATCAAGTGATACGAGTGAAACGGTAGCACTCTTCGGAATCAACCCCAATAAGCGTGTATATCGTAGAGCTAATACCACTTACCCTTCAGCACTCGTTTCTCGTTCACTCCACTCAAACTCCACAACTCGACTGATATTTCCACGTGAATCCATCCCACAAGAAAACAAAGACGATCAAGCGACTCCCCTGATTGAGACGAGCACAGTGATACCACGAAATCACGTGATAGATCGTTGTGTCGATTTTATCCTATTGTTGTCCGTCTAATCTCTCTTCCGCAATGACGTATACCTTCTCCAAAGGGTTCCGTCACGTGATCCCCTACTACTACACGCACCGCATCCCCAGTAAAGGCCGCTGGTTTGGGAGAACCGTGGTAGACATTCTATCCACAGAGCTAGCTTCAGTTTACCCTGCCCATCATCTCAGAAAGACAATCGACGCTGGAAACGTCAAACTGATCCGCAGAGACAAGCTAACTGAACCAGCATCAGAGTACACAGATTGGGAGTCGCTGTCAACCCACGTGCTCAAGAACGGCTCGTTTCTGGAAAGCAAAGTGCATAAACACGAGCCTTCGGTTCCTGGATCTGGAGAACGCATCAAAATCGTGTTTGAGAATGAAACACTGCTGGTAGTCGACAAACCGGCTGGAATTCCTGTTCATCCAACAGGTAAATATTTCCACAACTCTGTCAGTGAAATTCTCAAGCATGAAACAGGTCTTAAAGAGTTATACCCTGCTCATAGACTGGACAAATATACCACGGGGGTTCTGGTGTTTGCAAAGACCACTGAGGCTGTGAATAAAGTGACCCGACAGATTATGAGCCGCTCAGCCAAAAAGGAGTATCTTGGACGTGTCAGAGGCAAGTTCCCAGCCACGATAGAAACCAATCAACCAGTGCTGGAAAACACTACCACAAGAGAGCCCCAGCCCAAGGACGCCCATACCGCCTTTGAGAGGGTCTATTATGACGAGTCACGTGATTTCACCATTGTCAGGTGTTTCCCCTTGACAGGTAGAAACCATCAGATCAGACAGCATTTGTTGCATCTTGGATTTCCTGTTGAAAACGATAGAGAGTACAATCCGGAGCTGGCGGACATTAAACGGAGGGAGAAGGTGGAAAAAGAGGTTTGTGAAGAGTGCCAATTGCCTGTTTACCAGGATTATGAAGACGAGCTGTTTCTGCATGCTCATAGGTATACGTTTGAGGAGGGCACTTTTGAGACCGAGGTGCCGGAGTGGGCGAAAACATCATAGCTTAGGTAAATGTACAGTTCGACGCTATATGACCGCGTTGTAGAATATGCGAGCCGTAGAAGAAAATATTCTGACCTGTTGGTGCTTACTTGTTCTATTGGCTCTATCAGTGTTCAATGTCACATCTTTCTTCTGAATACTGTAAGCGACATTATCTGTCGTTCAAGTGACCAAACTACACAGGTAAGAAGATCGACAACTTCGATGCAATCTGGTGATTCTGAAACAAGTGCCTGGAGTCGCGAGATCTGATTCCTTGTTCAAACGTCTTCTGCCTGTCATTAATGAGCCTGTCTATTATAAACAATCCAAACAGATCCAACCCCAATGCAAACATCAATGATGTCCTCAAGTAACAAATCCATTAACAAGGCGTTCCGATAGAGAGGCTCTTCAAGAGACTCAATTAAGTAAGTCTGTAGTACAAGAAACAAGTGGAGTTGCTGAAAAGGTGGACACACTACTGTACTATTATGACAGAGAAAACCAACTGCTGGTTTTGTTACCAAGAACTCCATACAAGTAGTGTAAGTGTATACTCCAGAAATCCGGACTCGCTTGCACGTCACTTTCAAACTACATTAAGCCAGCGGGTAAATCACATTTCAATACAACCAATCACGTCCCTCCTATGTCTGCTTTCTTGCAAGTCTTCCCTTAGCGTCTTTGTAGGTTTGGTGGTGGTGGTCTAGAGGTCTCTTCCAAATCTGCTGTAGAATCCGGATAAAGACGAAAAGTTGACATCCTACTAGAAAAGCCACAATGCTTATGTCTAACTACAAACCACATCAATACCCCCAAATCGGCCCATTCTACAGCCTCCCCATTTCCACTAACAGAAATACACATTTAACGTTTTCATTCTCATGCAGCCCAAATGCACAACCTTGTAGGTGAGATCTAACTTTGTATCTTCGATCTAACAAACGAAACATTTCTCTTCAACACCATCTACACACTCGAAAATGCCCCCTCGACACAAAAAGAAAACGACAGCCGCAGCGGCTCCATCGACCGCAGAGGAGTTCTTCTTCCAGGGAGGACTCGACGAAGAGCGAGGCGAACGGTGGCTCAGTGGCAACGACCTGTCCAAGGGTCTGCGGTTCTACGCCTCTGCCCTGGAAAACTACAGCCAGTGCGTCAAGCTGAGTCCTGCCACGTCATCGGACAAGTTTGACGCGGCCTACAACATTGTGCGGCTCAAGTTCGACGTGTGGTACGAGGTCTACGAGTCTGGAGACTATTTGTTCAGTGGCCACATGACCCAAGCCGGAGGCAGCACTGTTGGGCTGGACTCTTTGCTGGCTAATATTTTTGCGTCCCCGTCAAAAGAGCGAGCTCACGAGGAGGTGCTCACTGGGTACAAACAGCTGGTGACTCAGCTTCCTTCAGAAAACGACGACAACAACAACAACCGAACCTGGGACGTTTTGCATGGTTATGGACTGGTGCTCACTACTCACATTGAGGAGTACGGGGGGAATGATGGAGATGTGCAGGAGGCCTTGAATGTTTTTGAGACCGTCTACAAGGCGCAATTGGAGGAGTACAACGAGATCAAACGGATGCTGGAGGAGTTTGAGAATGGAGAAGGAGAGGATCCGGATCAACTGACTCAAAAGGCAAGCACATCGTCCAATAACGACGCCCCCAAGTTTGCCAATGCTGAGGAGTCCGTCAGTCTTGGAGATCTCGTCGAAACTCTGACCTGCATCATCAAACTGGCGTCTTTGACGTCTCAAAACAGCCCTATCAGAGACTCTGTCGATGGGTACGCCCAAAAAGCAACCTCCAACCTCTTGCAGACGGTTCAGGAGATGGCGGACATTATTAACAGGGAGGGCTTTTCTGCCGATATCGCGAAGACAACCGACGGACTACAATCGACTCTTATGGATGCTGCCCAGACTATAGGTATGTGGATCGCCAGTCGTTTGCAACCCACCGAGTTGGAGGCGTTTTGGAAAGGAGAAAACACGACAGCTATGCAGCAGGTCGATGCGCTCCTACCCGAGTTCCTTTCCCATGCCTCAGGAGCTCAATGGGCCAATGCTGGTGTTCAGAGCATTCTCGATGTGGTTGAGGAGGGCCAGTTTGACGACAACGAAACGTGGACGCTTCTGGGAGGTGCCAATCGACTGATACAGCCGCAGGTCAAGGCCGTGACGCCCTCTACCCAGTCGCCTGTTGGTTTGGACGTTCTGACGACGTATTCAACGTTGCCCAAGTTCCAGCTGGGTCTTGAAGTCGGACAAATGTACATTTCTCTGGCGGATATTGATGTCATGAGAGCTCGACTGTCGACTGAGTCGGCACAAAAGTTTGCTGCGACACTTCTCAAGAACGCTGCTACGTATTACACTTCTGCCGAGAACACGCTGAGCATGGGCACTATTGGAATCAAGACTGCTGGAGGCGTGGTTCGAAAGCAGAGACGGCTGAAGAGCGAGGCGACAGTGAAGAAGCTGATGCTGGAGGGTACTGACGCGAGTGTAGCCAAGGCTAAGCGGGTTCCTGGATGGGAGATTGTTTTGGAGTAGCTACGAACGGAGCTGCGAACGAAGTGAGTAGCGGAGTGAGTAGCATTATAATGTATTCTCACACAAGACAGTGTATTCTCACACAGTGTCCAGACAATGTATTCTCACACAAGACAGTGTATTCTCACACAATGTCCAGACAATGTATTCTCACACAATGTACAGACAATGTATTCTCACACAATGTACAGACAATGTATTCTCACACAATGTACAGACAATGTATTCTCACACAATGTCCAGACAATGTTATGTATTTTTATTTTTTTTATAATCACATAATACATTAACTATAAACAGACATGAGAGTCTATTCCTTATGTCCACGTTGTGAGGGTGGAGCGCGTCAAATGCTATGTCGCTGGGATCACTGTAATGTATTGCTAGGAACATATACCAGCTTAACAAACTGGTTCATCTACTCAGCTGGATATTTGGCATTTGGTAATGTGCTCTCAAGCTCCAACAATATAGCTGCCAACATGTCGTTTGCTTCAGTGTAGTCAAGTAATCTTTTGTTAGCATGGTTGTCGGAATTTCTATTCCACCTATAATCCCGACCGGAATCATCTCAAGATGGCGCCTGGCAGATATTATTCTCGGCTATCTTCATCTCCAACCAATCAACCCCTGGTGAGTATTATTTGAATCATAATACGACGCGACGAACGTTGACGAGTTTAGACGGCTTGAAATAATATTGATCAGGAATGTACCAACCTGGAGATGGTGGTCTGGATTGTATGAGACATGTCAACAGTTCCGGATGAGAGACCAGCTTACACACCAACTGACAAAGAATGACCTTGTCTAATTAATGCATACGGCACTGCCGGAAAGCCCGTGTTCGTACCTGCACTGCCGTATTATAGAATTTCGGCTACATTTTGAAACAGAGACAGACTAATCTCGACTAATCTCGACGATGAACGTGCTACTTTGTCTGAACGGTGAAACAGACAAAGCGTCATTTTCCTGAAAGCTACAAGTAGAGTGGTGTTTGATAGCTGTTCAATAACAGCCCTTGAACAATCAAGTGCCCATAGACAAACTCCGCCCAGAGGCTTGTGCTTCTCCATGTCTCACAAAAACGCGCTAAACCCCAAACCCCTGTACGTTCCGCATATGGACCTCCTTCCCCTGAGCGGACACTTCACGACGAGTTTATCCAAGCCACAATTTGGACTTTCAACGAGGAGGCAGAGTGAATTTTAGCCAGGGATGTTAGACCCCTTACTCTTGGGTATAGCTCTGTTTGCAGTGCAATGTCGCACTTCTAAACAGAGCAGTCTACTTGTACCCTCCACTATCACCGGAACATCCACACCCTTCCATGCCGTGCACTAAGGATTAGTCCGTGTTAGTTCGATTAGTCCGAAATCTGCAAGACAATGTCTTTGTAAAGATACCAGATAGCAGATACGTGTTTTGCGAACTCATCGGCAGTTGGTACTTGTACCTGGATGGTATGCACACCCAGAAAGGTCTTATCAACCGTCTCAAAATTCACTCCACGACACAAGGAGTCGATAGGCCTTTCGGATAACCAAATGTTGCGCGTCTTTACTCCCCGCACGGTCCGTTATCTTTAAGCGAAGGCTTGGCGAGGGCTTGGCGGCTTGGCAACGTTCGGCGCAGTAAGCGCAGCATTCATTTGAGAGAAAAATGTTGACGTGGACAAAAACGTGGACAAAAACATGGGCACATGTCGTCACGGGCTCTGTGATACGGTTGATTGAGTCTTTAGTTTGAGGCAATTGAATGTATCAACAAAAGTGAACGCTTCGAAAACGAGCGAGATGTGTCTACATACCAGGTAGCTACTTGTAGCTAATAATAAATTCTGAATAATAAATCCAAAAATATCGGCGAAAACACCGCATGCGGTTCTTGCTACAACACCATCTGATCGACTATCCTCTTACTATTGGCCGAATTATCCTCTCAGACCGACCCAACCTTGAGGTACTTGTAGCCCTATAGGAGTTGCCCCTCAACTAAACCCACGGCTACAGTCGGCCATTCCTACAAGTACACTCACCACGAACTTTCTCCAACCTCGGCCGATAGCTAAATGTCTTCAAGTCTAATCAGATTATGAATAGAATGTGAGTTGAGTTGGAGGTAAGAGCACGTGTTTTAGGGGAAGATAGAGGAAGAGAGATACCTTACAATTGTTGTACAAACGTGTCACGTGACTTAACAACTGACTGACAGAACAGCAACAACCCCGCCCACCTCGTGACTTGCTAACTTGTTTATAAGAAAAGATGGGTCTGTCTCAGCTGTACCCGAAAGGTACCCATGACGATCTGTAGATCTGGTGGGGGTTGTATTGCTTTCTGCACGTCATGTTACATGGCCAGGGAAGCCGGTGGCGGCCGTTGCACGTCTACGCTTGCCGATGTAACGTCAGCAGCGCTATCGGTGTATAGATGCAACCCATGAAGACGCAGGTACGGCCTGTCCACTCCGCCTCCCCTTTGTCATCTACAGTCAGTGTCGTACATCTCGAAGTAAGGCTGAGACGTGGGGAACCGATGCTAGAGCATATGTCAGTGAACTGATGAAGAGCGATTTGACAGTCAGCTCATTGCTATTGCTATTTTCTGTAGAATGGCAGTTGTCTCAAGACACTCCACACAACTGACGATCAACCAGGCATGTAAGACTTTTAAATACGGTCGCATCTGGTGCAATTAGACGGCTGAGTGTTTAGCCGAGTTCAGCATGCTGGATCAAACAGATTCGAGAGGGTGAAGTCATAAGTAGCACCAATACCATGTGGTCTGTCATCAAGGCGCTAAATCAAGTTCAGGCATCTGCCTCGAGAAACGTCAGCTGGAGATCTGGTGATAGCAGTCCTTACAACAAACAAATGTGTCACTAATACGTACACACATCCCCACAGATCGCAGGATGGGCAATACGATGAACAAAACAGTCAATCACGATCGTCATTCCAAGTTGGGTTGTGAGTGATGAGGAGTTTATTTGATAAATCCCCGGCGGTGTAATAACTCACAGCAAATCGGATAAAATTGACAGGACCTAAAAAACCGCTTATAGACGTCCAGAGCACTACCTAAAACCCCCTAGACCGTCAGCCACACCGCCCCTACCCCGGTGAGGGATTTGAGCCTCGGATATTTCAACTTAGCTTATTTGGAAGGGAGACAGCCCCTGTTCCGTTTTGGGTATCGATATGAAAACAAGACAGAGGCACGAATAATAAGTGGACTGACTGGGTATGTACGAATTTTGACGTGTTGCAAAGACGCAAGTCTCGCCGTATCCACCCCCTCATGCTCTGATTACTACACCTTCGTCGCTATTGGTGGATCTCGTGCGTTGAGGGTGCAGTGTGTGCATGGCGACTGCCGCATCCATGTTCCGTGGAGCGGCTCTTTGTCTGGACCTTCAATACGTAGCCAAAAAAACACTCAAAAGGCCAAAAGGCCCGGGCTACGAGTTTGCGACGGTGTTTGGAGCTCGGCCCAAGAATGACTCACGTAAGATTTCAGACAAAAGTGGGCTTGTTCTGTCATTTGTTGTCTTCTCTCGCAACGTTTTCAATAAAAGTCAACCTTGCTAAACAAGCTCGCCAACTTTGTCGGCTGCTGATAAGCGTAGATGGTGGAAGAGAATGGGTTTATCTGGGTGAGTAGATGTGGTAAAAATGGGGTAAAATATGTATAAATATGTGCAGACCAATAGCAGCCCATAAATCATTCCTCCACATTTCTACCCCTATTATCCACCCCACAGCACCCCCCCTAACACTACCCCTGAGAGTCCTATCTTGATCGGCGCCTTGCAGGCATCGCAATCAGAAGTTTTGCACAGCTTCGGATGAGAGTCTCCGAGGTGCAAAAACGCAAAGATGAAAACGCTTTCCAAGCGGGCCACAACCGCTCTAGAAACGGCAGAGTGGATCCAGGGACTGAGGGCGGACGTCAGCCAGGCTTCCGGGCGTTGCGGCGAGCAAAAAGAGCGGCTAGGACGACCGTTAGGACTTTTTTTGTCTTCAAAGATGGAAAATACCGTAATCCAAATACACAATAAAACAAAGGGCACAACGGTAGACTAAGGAGAGTTGGATAAACAGCTGTAACGAGAGGATCTGGAGTGAGAAGATTTGTTGTCGCGAGGAGACCTTATACTGATCCAGAAGGCGTGGCTTACCTCGATCTGTTCTTGTGGTATTTCAACTTGTTCAACTCGTTAGTCAGATTTGCGCATGTCGTCATGTGTGCAAGCTTAAATTCGGCCGTGTGCCTGGATGACGCAGAGTCCGGTGCACTGTCATGCAGGCAAGCAGGTGGAGGCGCAACAGAAATCCAAAGCAAGGCGCACTGCAGCAACAGTGGCTTTCACCGCTGACATGCACGGGCTGCGTCCCAGGCGTCGGCTCACAACTCGGACCCAATATATAGCCATTTAGTTTCCCACGGGCTTATTCGGTAGCTACCGGTAGTATTGATCGAGTGAGTAACGATGCTAGGTGTGACAAGGAGGTAGGGGAGAGAAGAAGATGGAACTGGGTGGTGGTACGACGATGTGGTGAACAGATCAGGTGATCTCATTTGTGTGGATCATTTGGCGGGTCATTTGGCTGGATCATTTGGATCACTTTAGCGACATGTGACTTGTGATCCGTTGAGGCTTTCGGGATGTGGGGCTGGGGCTTTTGTTGGTTTTGTGTTCGCCAGGCTCTGTGCTTGGTTGGCTTTGGTTGGCTTTGGTTGGTCTGTGTTTGCTTGGTTGTCTTTGCCTGGCTGTGTGGTTAGTGGTGCGGAACTATCCGTTCAATAGGCTGCTAAAACACAGCCTTGATAACTTGGCGTTATGTCAGTTTGGCGTGTCCCCAGTGCAGTGGTGTGGCTCGGGCAGAAGCAGCAGCGAGGGGGTTGGCGTTGGTGCGATACGAGTGCATCGTGCTACGGCGGTCCGAGTCGGCAATACGGATTTGTGTCCGATAAGCCGATGAGATATTCGTTCGTTCGTCTCTCCGATCCAGACACAGCCCTACCAATCTATTGTCCCACACGATGCCAAAAGCAAACAGCGGGATTTTCTGTCAACCGAAGATTGGTGCCTCAACCTGTCTGAGCCCCAGAACTGAGCCTCTACGTGTCATCCACGAGTTCGTCCTACCCCACAATCCCGCCCACGGTTTTCAGTCGACCTTTCCACACTGGTCTGTGTGTTGTGTTTCGAACCCCGACTCATTTGTAAGCCCTGAACCTTGCTTTGTGTTGGTTATGTTCCCCCCCACAAGATATCACAAAGTTGGAGCTGCAAGTTTATTGTGCGCGGTTAAGAGGAGAGGAAAGTGGAGTGCAGTGGGGGAGGAGGGATGGGACTGGGTGACATGGGCCGTGTAATCGAGCTGTTGCACGTGACATACTCCCCGAGGTCCCACACCCACCCCCTCACTGCCTCTCATTCCCCGGAATTAACCCGGCTATTTTTAGACAGCTCTACCACCTCCTCTGGGTTCAGCTTGCAAGGCACGCCAGACAGCGCTACAGTAGACAAGGTTACACAAAGTGCAACTCTAAGGGTCTGTAATTGAAGTCACTCACGCAAGGTTGTGGGCTTCTCTCCTAGCAACTTGTTTATGAGGTGAGCAGAGAACACACTCCGATTGCGACGATTCATTCTTCTCTCCATCTCTTTTACGACCGTCACTGACACAGCAGGTTATTCAGAAGCAGCCGACCTACACCAACAGTCACAAACAGATCAGTCAACACGTCCAAGTACAAACGGCATAGTAGCGACAGACACTGATACCGACACAGAAACAGCTACGACACAAGCACAGCTACGACAGCACCGACACAAACACACAGCCACGTCAGAAGAACTGCCATGACACTCACACAAACGGCCCAAGCGCCGCAGTTCAAAGAGGTGTCGTTCAAACAAGACATGTCGCTGGAGGAAGAAATGTCGCTGGCGTTCGACAAGGTCTCGTTCGACAAAGAAGTCTCGTTCGACCCCACCACCATTGCATTCGACACAGACAACTCCACCACAGCAATAACCACCTCAGCCACAGCCACAACAGTTCCCATGAACATGCCACCGCCTAAAGCCCTCGCATCTCTCAACCTCAATCTCAACGACGACGCCTCGTTGGAGTCGCAACTGGGCCAAAGCCCGCCCATCGACGCAGCTGACTACATTTTGCCGCAGTACTCGACCACGCTGTTCCTGCAGGCCCGAGTGCCCGTGAAAATCGAGTTCACGTCGCCGTTTACGTCGTCGGCGCAACGCTCGTGGGTCATGTGCCTCGTGACGCTCAACTCGACGTGTCTGGAGCTCAAGCCGCTGGACGAGCCGTTCATGGTCAACAAGCCGACGCTCAAGAAGGAGCAGCAGCGGCTCGTCATCGCCAGCAACGAGATCCCCCGGCCCAGATCCAAGTCGATCTCCCTCAAGCCGTCGATTTCCAACATCAAACAGGCCCTCAAACAGGACAGCAGCAATAGCTCGCAACACACGGTCGAGATCCCTCAGACCCCGCTCGCATTCACCCTGCAGTACGCCGTGTGTGGACACGCAGCCGACTACACCAAACGGGCCAACTGTCTGCGAGTCCGAGCAGAGTCCATGCAGTTCCTCATCCAGTTTGGCTCCCCCCAGGACTGCATCGAGTGGGCCAACGCTATCCAGAGCGGCATTGATCTGGCTCTCCCGCTGGAACACCGTGAGTTGCCCAAGGTGCGGTCGCTTCCTCGCCGACGTCGCGACCGAAGCGGTGCCGGCAGCACTACGCAGCGACAACGGGCATACTCGACCGTGGCTCCGGTCCCCAGCCCCTCCAACCAGGAGACCCGGTCGCGGTCCAAGAGCACGTCGTCCATTGCGGCATTCCGACTGCTGGCCAACCTCCGACGACCGCGAGGAAACAGCACGTCTGAGGGCGCAGACAGACGAGGCAGCGCGGACCGGGGAAGCGCAGAGCGAGCCAGCACCGAGCGAGTGGCTTCCAGCCGAGGAGGCCACGGCTTTGTGCCTGCTACTCCTCCTCTGGACTCGCCTCTGTCGCCTCCTTCGCCCGCATACTCGCATTCCAACGCTTCCACGCACTCGCATATGTCTGACGATATGAGTGTGCATTCGACCGACTCGTTTTCGTCGGACATGGACTCTGCCACGTCTTCGGCCACGACCATGAGCCGATCGTCGCATGAGCAGACGTACAAGGAGCGATGGGACCCCGAGGTGGAGCAGATGAGCGAGCAGGCCGAGCTCAAGTACGCCACGCGGTGCCTGAAGCGGTTCCAGCGGTACTCGTCGTGGGTCAACAAGATCACCATCTGCGAGAACAAGCCGTACTTGGTGCGGCAGAACTTTGTGCAGCTGGTTGCCAACGAGTGTTTGGTGACCGAGAACTAGAACTATTGGTATGGGACAGGGAGGGATTATTTATTGCATGGGTGCACGATCTGGGATGGACGTGTGCGTGGATTTAGATTTCGCATGGAGCATTGATTCTTTTAGCATAATAGATTGATGGATTTGATGAGTACAGTAGTAGACATTTGTGAATGAAGACTGTGGTGGAGATGTGTATTGGTACAAGTTTCTGTAGACTAGCACCAGTACTAGCTAGCAAGGCCATCAGTCGGCAAGACTTGCAATAGATGCTCAACGAAGAACTAGTCTATTGACTAAGGCACTGATACGCCTATCTTGGTACAAGTACGGTATTAGTCTAGTCAATTATCGTAGTCCGAAATGTCTTTCTCGGTTGTGTGGACGGACTCCGTAGCTGGTTTGGTATCACTAATCGAGTGGAGTGGTGATGATGTGTGTATGGCGTGTGGTGTATGGTATGTACAACTACCCCACAGTCTTTGTCATTGTATTGATGTACGACTGCAGTGTACAACGAATAGCCCCACTCTGTAGCCCACTGTAGCCGTGTTTCGAGCCGTGTACGCCTGCCACACGAGGGTCATATGAAGGGCTACATGCGATAGTCTGGTCATATGTCTGTGTGGATGATTTAGTTACGGTAATCTAATACGGTGTGTAAAGAGACAAGTAAGTGACGAAGAGAATGTATGATGAGAGACTGCAAGGTGCTCGTACGAGTCCACACCAGTACAGAGAATGAGTACAAACACGCGTGCTCATCCCATTATCTTGATTGAGCTGCTTGGTTCTCCATTGTCACCCAACCGTACCTATTTTCGGAGCTCTCCTTCCGACACCGCTCCGCCTTTTTTGTCCGCCCTTTTTAGACTCTGCAAACAAACAAGACGCCCTTTTTTCCCCACGTCGTCTCTCCACGTTTCACCGCTGCATCGTGTGGGGAAAAGTAGGTTTAGACGCGTCATAAGACAGGAGGGGAAATACGGTAGCGTTGTGAGGCAAGTGGATGTATGATATCGCAGCAGGTACGGTATTTCATTATGAAGTCACGTGAGGCATGTATGATTATTCATACGTGCTTAGACAGAGGTAGCTGTTTCTGGAGGTTTTACCGTACGGACTACGTGTTGTTGTGCTGAGTTCGTATAGAAATTTAGACTCGCTGTCAAAACACGGCTTTTATTTATTTTCTAATGTTTTTCCGTCTGACGGATTCATGTAAGGTGACCAATATATGCACAGCTACAGATAATATTGGTCGTGATGCGACAGCCGCAGATAATACTGGTCTTGGTGTGGTGTGATTTGTAATGGCGAGTTTTGAGATGTCATGTTCAGAATCACAATTTAGTTAGAAATTACTTAGCCAGAAAGTCGTTTGGGGGTGTATTTTCGGTGTTACCGGATAGCTAGAAAAATGGGAGGTATGTGGGCGTATAGACTGAGACAATATCTGACATTGGCTCTAAAAATATCTATCAGTGTCCATACGATATTCTGTTTTATCTTCATGACTGTGGAACAAAAACTGCCTAATTTACTTGGGCTTACTTAGGAACATGAAAACTTGTGGCACACTTCATCTAGGGATTAAGTATCATCTTGGGCAGAGTTTCAGTATCTAGACAGATGGCAAACCCCACCCCAATCCACCTCAGCGACTTCTTCTGACTCCAATGGTGTAGTCATCTCCACCCTTCTCACACCATGCTTGTGCAAACACCTTGAGATACACACCACACTGTACTTGTACCGGTACTGGTACCACCAACACCACACTCAGTTCGATTCCCCGAACGGTCATTAATGCCGCTGTTTTTGTTCGTACACAACAATCGTTTGTTTAAAAGTTTTGTTTCCAAATTCTGTCTATTGTTCGTCACGCTCTCTTCCTGCGCCCTTGTCATAGACCCTGTCTCAGGTCAGACAAACAGACGGCAACAACCTCAACCTCAAGGTTACGGTTCGACTCGGTAACAGTCATGTGATTTAGGGTTTTCGGAAGTTTGCCCCGTGGGCTGACAGCTGTGCAGGTGGACATGACTTTACGGGGTGGTGCCAAAGCTGTTTGTGGGGTATGGAGTGGGTATAGAACAATCGTCTGATTGTCGTCATTATCACGCGATCAGTAAGACAATAGCAATGCCCTCCTTCCTTGCTCCGTGGAGTTCCGCAGCAACCCTGGTTCTTGGCTTCTTGGCTTGCTCGCAAGAAAAAAGACGGTGGAGAGTTTTGGAGACCTGGAAAGTTTGGTGGAATTGGAAGGTCAGGGAAAGATGAGCCGATACGGTCGAAAGGCTGATACGACTGGAAAAAGACAAACAGGGTTGCAAAACAAGTGAGACAACAGCAACCGTTAGATGTCAGACAATGTTCAACGTCGGACAACGTCTTCTCTGTCGTGGGCGATGAGGTCATCGTACATCGCATGACAGATGCACCAAGATATGAACCGAGGTAAAGATGGAGTCAGAGTGAATCATGGAGTGAGAATTTTCTGTTCACCAAGCAGTACAGTACGAGTACTCGTACTGGTATCCTGCCTTGCCGTCTTCACCTCACTAGTATACTGTTAGCCGCATGACAGTATCTCACCTTTGGACAAGCTTAGCAGCCTTTCATCTGTCGACGGAAATTCATCTTGGAAGCGAGCCGTGTGTGCTTTTAAAGCCACCAGCCGTATAGGGGCTCGGTGAAGTTAAGTGGCTCGTGTTTTTTCTGGTGCCTTGTTTTGCACAAGAATCAGCAGACTACTGTTCTACATCAGCTGTCTAAAAACATGACAGCTCTACCAACTCCGTCCACCAATATCAATACGGTCAGTTGTGAATAGCTATGAAGTTCGCGAGTGGCAATATCTACTGGTACAAATGTTTGTATGTACTGATGCGCCGAAAGGTATGGTGTGCCTTCATCCCTTATAGTAGTGACGCTGTAGACATCACTGAACTCCATGAACAGTACTCTTGACAGACTGTACTCGATTAAAACGAAAGAAAGTCCAAGAGTAAGAGACACTCCTCCAAGTATCTCAAATATACCACTACCTCAACCACTGTACACTCCCACCCACTCCAACTAAGTTACAAGTAGAACACAAGTTTCGGCACTTTGGAGAATGGCAAAAACACCAGTATCTCGGTGAGCAAAAAACTCACGTGATAGACACGTGACTGGACGACACCGGAATCGAACCGGGGACCTCGCGCATGCTAAGCGCATGTGATAACCAACTACACCAGACGCCCTCGAGATGAGTTTCGGAGCTCACCCATTTCTGTGAATTGTGAAAAAGGCGCGATAGTTTCCGCAAAATAGTGATGGAAACGGGCATTTATTAGTATGATCGGAACCAGTAGAATCTGGGGAGTTGAATTGTGAAATTGATTTGTCTCTTGGGCCATTATTCGTGAAGTTCTCTGTATTACAATTATTAGCATTCAGAGTGGCCAATTCTGAGGTGGAAGTAGTTAGTTGAGCGACGGAAATGTATCTAACGTGAATTACTTTTGATAGCTAAGTCTAAAATACGATCAGCAAAAGTGTAAACCAAGCAGTGCTCTTTACTGTAGTGTTCGAACTCACGCCATTGTGACTGGATGAGAAAATTGACGTAGATCTGATAGTGTCACGTGACCGCCAAGACCGTTTCTATTGGACTGATTGGTCACTTTACTGTGGGGGAGATAAGAAACCTTAAGCTTTGGCCCCTTACACCTCACATTACAAGTACCCAGAACCACATGGATACCAAGGCACGAGATATCGCTCAATTCAACCAGGAGCAGCTGGAAAATCTTCTCACGATTTTGAAAGAGGAGGTGGAAAATCTTGAGCTCCGAATCCGACCTTTTTTTCAACAGCTGGCTGAGGATGTGACCGGTATACAACCTGTTGTCTCAGCTTCGTTTTCGAAGGAGAAGTGCATTGCAGCAGCTAAAGAGTTTCGGGAGTCGTTCAAAAAGTTGATGGATCGTTACGACTCTGATCGTCAGTCACCTCTGGAGCAACTTCAGCATCTTGTCAGTGTATACGACCATGTCTGGAAGCGGTATGATGTTGTGATTGAGCAGACGCCACAAGGTGAGCGGGTGCTGGTCAACTTCAGGAGAGTTTTGAACGAGTCTGAAGGCGTCAAGGTACGGGCTTTGAAAGACAAGTTTGTTGTTGATGAGGAGAATCAGAAAGCAGTGCTTCTTCAGGCTGGTTTGCAGAAACTGGTGGATGGTCACGATGATGACGTGAAGAAGTGGTTTTGGAAGCAGGAGATGAGTGAGTTCGGGGCGCATGTGAGGGCTACCGAAATAACCAGACCTGTCATAAATCTGAACTCCAGACGTGATAACAAATCTCTGGAGATCCCTGCTGATATCATGGGCTTGGTATTTGCTGCTGCAGACATCGACACTTGTGTGGAGCTGAGAGAAGTCAGCAAGGACTGGTACACTGCTTTCAACGACTCGGAGGGTATTCTGGAACGCAAACTACGTGAACGAAACATGTGGATCAAGCCTGGAGATTCGGATCTGCAGACATGGGCAGATTGTGTCCTGGTGTTTGTGCGAAGACTCCAGAGCGGCAAGTGGTCAACTGTTGCTGCCCCAGAATTGTCCAAGATTCAGGTACCTGCTCAACCAGCAGAGAGAAAGACTGTTGTTGGTTCAGAGCTGGAACTTGAAGAGAAACTGCCTTCCAGCTTTTCTGGGCTGTTTGACAAACCAGATCAACTGAGCGTCCGTACCCAGTGGCACGCCGTGGAGTACCTTATCGACCCATGGACTAGGCGTTCTCGAAAGGCCTACATTCCCCATACAGTTTTGCGTGAAGACGACAAGGGTACTGTCATTAGCTATGAAGGAGTTGAGATCACTCTTGATCCGTCCATTAGAGCTAGCGACATTCAGCAACACTTGCTTCTGCTCTTTGCAGGCTCCGAACCTCTGCACCTAGGTCGCCATACCGTTCAGGTGTTGCTGAATGACGACAAAGCTTTTGTTGCTCCACGAGACAAGCCACATTTCCAGCATGGTATCCTTGTTGCGAGTCATGACGATGGCACGAATTCTGTCACTGAAGTGGGCGACTTGGCAGTATATCAACGGAAACTGGGACCCCGACACTACGCCTACTATCTGCTTGACATTCCCAGTAAAACGGCAGCTCTGGTAAGCGAGAGAGCCATCCCTGTAGCTTCTTACAAGGGGCTGGTTTGGTGCAATGTGGGAGACTCTCTGGTTCCCACATTTGTGGATTTGAAGACTCCTGGCACAACTTATTACCGAGCTGATCGGGCCATTACTGGTATTGACCAGTCTTCCTCTTTCAGACAATGCAGCAGGTCTCGAGGGCTGGGTCAGTTTGTCCTGAGTGAGCCTGAAGAGTCTACAGTTGTGGTAGATCTAGCTTCTGGGGTCCTGACTACTCTCCAACCACCTCTTGGCTGGGGTACACACACCACAGTCATCCCTGGATTTATGGGTGAGGACTTCCAAGTGAGATGTATGAAGAACAGTGTTCTGAACGTCATCAGAGAAAAGGTTCTTCGTGAGCATGGTGTTGAGGAGAATGAGATTTAGTGATTTATTGTGTGAACATCTGAACGAGTGTACATGATGTATGTCCTGACCAGGATTCGAACCTCGAGCACTTTAGTTATATTCTTTAAGTAATCGTTGGTATGGGACATAACCGTAGGCGAGGAATTGTAGGACGTCTAACGGACCCGACCAGAACGTCATCGAATATCATGTCGCATATGTTTTAATTAGTTGGAATGGGTTATATCACGTGACTTTTTATAAATAAGTTCCCCTTTCCCCATACCTTTTGCAGCAAATATGCATGATTGTGTACCTCTTTCCAAAAGAGGAAATCTCCCCAATATCATACTGTAATTTCAGCCAACGTTCTCAGCAGTTCATCTCTCACCATACACGACTCCAATGGATACTGAATCAAGCGAAGTAGGCCGGCTGGGCCGAGACGAAATCGACAAGCTGCTTGAGAGACTTCCAGAGGACCGAAAAATGATCGAGAAGGACATGGCTGATGTGTTGAAACAAATGATCGATGATTTCACAGAGACCAAGATCGTTCTGCCTGCTCCAGCATCGAAGGAGCTGTGTCTCCATTCCGCCAAAGGTCTGCGGATGGCGTTTGGCGAGATTTCAGAAAGCTACAAAGTCAAAAGCGAGCCTTCGAAGACGCACATGGAACATATCATCGAGGTGTACGAAGGCATCTGGAAGAGATTGGAAGTTCTTGCTGAAGAGGAAAAGGACGATCATCAAAAGACGCTCATCAAGTTGACCGGAGCTTTGCAAGAGGGCGAGTTTTGCGAGGCCAAGGGGGCACTAGAGTTGTTCTTTGGGCAGGAGAAGAGACTGGCCGATGTATTACTTCAGGAAAGTCTTCAGGAGCTCGTGAAGGGCCAAAATGAAGAGCTGCAAAAGTGGTTTGCGAATAAGGAGCTTGGTGAGGTGATTAGTCATCTGAAGATGGCCGAGAGTACTCGACCTGATGTTACTGTTGACATCAACTCTTCTCGTTCAGCAATGAAACTCCCCACTGAAATCATGGGGATCATCTACGGCTCATGCAATCTTGAAACTTGTGTTGCTCTGAGAGAAGTCAACAAGGCCTGGTACGCGGCATTTCAAAACTCAGAGCCAGCCATGGAGCACAAAATGAAAGAGAGAAATCCGTGGATCAAGCCAGGAGACCCCGATCTTCAAACCTGGGCGGATTGCGTACTTGTGTTTGCAGGGCGCCTTCGAAGTGGCAAATGGAAAACCACTGCATGCTTGGAAGAGGATCTGCACGTGCCGTACGAACCCTGGGTTGCCAAGACAGTTGTTGGAGAAGTGGTGGATCCGGACGAAAAGCTTCCTGTCAACTTTTCTGGTATTTTCGACAAACCTGACCAGGTGCGTGTACCCTCTTCAACGGGAGTTGAGTTTCTAATGGATCCTTGGACTCTTAGTTCTCGCGGGGATTACATTCTTTATGAAGTTGTTCGTGAGGATAACGAAGGAACCGTTATCAGATTTGACGACCTCGAAATTACCCTCGATCCGGCAAGCGCCCGTAGCGAATTCTTCGACATTCACTTGCAAGAGAGAACGATTTACATCAGGCTGGATGACTACACTATGGCAGCTTTCCCACGTGACAAGCCACACTACAAAAACGGCCTGAAACTCGATTGTCTCGATGACGACGTCCCCGGTCCTCTGATGGAAGTGGGAGACGTGGTTGTCCATCGACAGGATGTAAACTATGAGTACCGGTTCAGTCTTGTGGACTTTGACAGACAGGAAACCACCTTCATCTGCGAAAATGCCAATCCAGCGGCTTTCTACAACGGTCTCATGTGGGTCAGTGTAGGCGGGTTTTTGGCCCCCTTGTTCGTGGACTTGGAAGCTCCCGGAGTGGCGTATTATCGGGCCGATCGAGCTATACGTGGAATCGGCAAAATGTCTTATTTCACCCAGGCTAGTAAGTCTAAAGGATTGGGTCAGTTCACTGTTCGTGAAGACAAGCATTCTCTGTTGCTGGTCGACCTGGCTACAGGAATCCTCACAACACTTCTGGCACCTAAAGGCTTGCGTCATTCAAAGATCATCCCTGGATTCCAGGATGGTGTGTTCCAGGTGAGGTGTGTCAAGAAGAGTGGTTTAAGGAGGATCAAAAACCGAGTTCTTCGTGAAAATGGTGTTATGGAGGAAGAGGAGGATGGTGATGATGATGACGATTATGAGAGCGATGATGATGGCAACAACGGGTGGTTTTGAGTCAGTACGGTGATCCGGGAATGTATGGAATATGACGACTACACCAGTAAAGTGATCCCAATACCCTGTATATATCTCATCTGACAATTGTCCTCTGTCAAATAAAATACCCTAAATGAAACAAGAGGCTACTGCATAGACATCAAGGCCCAGTGAGCTACCTTTTTTGTAAGGCTATGAATTTATGGATTAAACAATCGTCCATCTCCAATCATCATGTCTTTGCAAGTGTATTTCTTTGTAGGACCATAATTCACCCAGATTTCTAACAGCTGTGGCTTCAGCTAACAAACTTCGTTAGAGAATTATCCACCCCGTAGTTATCTTTCCAGCTAACCCTTAACTATCTTTGAACTTACTAAAGGAGATCCAACCAGAGCCTCACGATTCACCAAAACGTCAAACTGCCATCTGCTAGCGCCATCTGCTAACGCCATTGAATCGTATAAATGACCTATTACAGCATCCCTCCCTCTATCTCTCCACCTCAACCGTTATGCTTATTTTTTGGGTTGGGCTAATTAATCCGTCATTTTTCAAAACACACTAATGGGGTGTTGACAGGTGGATAGACTCGGAGATCTGGTCACGTGACTATACAAGATCGTGCGCCACGGCTCTTTCGCTTTTCTCCGTCGCCAATATCTCAGCAATTAAGCCTTTCCTACCTCCACCTCAATCACATGTCTGTTCCAATATCACCATTTTAACATTTCATGCAATATGCTTCGCCTTCTCAACATCACGACGACACGACAGTACAAGTAGGTACTGTACACTAACACACACCACACACAATGAGAGGACGTTTTATCGCCATTGAGGGCCTCGACAGAAGCGGCAAATCGACACAATGCGACCTGCTCGTCGCCCATCTCACAGAAACTACCGGACACAAAACACATCTCTTCAAGTTCCCAGATCGAACCACGCCAATGGGCCAGATCATCAACCAGTACCTGACTTCCGGAGTGGCTCTTTCCGATCAGGCGATCCACTTGCTGTTCTCGGCCAACCGGTGGGAACGGATCGAAGACATCAAGGCACTATTGGAGAAGGGCGAAAACGTGGTGCTGGACCGATACTACATTTCAGGCATTGTGTACACCCAAGCCAAGGGTCTGGAACGCCAATGGTGCACAAACCCCGATCTGGGGCTGCCCGTGCCCGACATTACGCTGTTTCTGACCGTCAGTCCAGAGGTGGCAAGTCAGAGAGGCGCCTACGGAGAAGAACGGTACGAGAAGATTGCGTTTCAGAAACGGGTTGCCGAGCTGTTCCACGAAGTCGCCCAGCGCAACTGCATCACCGTTGACGCCAGCGGGTCACAAGAGGAGGTTGCCAGAGCGATCAATCAGTGCGTGGAGACCGTTCAGATTGGCGAGGAGCTGGAGAAGTTCAACGGTTTGTAGGCGTGGCGAGGCGTGGCTGGTTACGCGTTTGATGACGACATGACGCGTCATCATTAAACGCGTTGCAAATTGGTAGCCTCGCGTACTGGACGCTGGTTGCTTCACTGAAACCGCCCAGTCAAAGAATGGCTGCAAATGAGGCACATACCGCATCGACCGGCGATATGGGTGATATAGAACAATGGATAGAACAATGGGTTTGGATCAGGTCGCAACGGGAGAGGTTTGCATGTGAGCAGGTCGTAACACATCGGTTCTGCATAGCACCAGAGGAAGAAGAGGTCTAGACATATAATTGACCGCTGCACTATCAGGAGTCAAGTGGTCCTGACTCTGTCTGGTGATGGAGGAGAGACATGAGACACTCAGCAAAGCTGAATGAACACCTCTGGTTTGTAAATCATATATGCTGTACCACATGGCCTCAAGTTGCAAGACTGCGAGTGTACCTGGTACTGAGGTCGTTGATCTGCCCCACATGGACCGACGCCCAATGCACCGCGGTCGCTCCGATCATGATCAAAGCTCTGCTTTCTCCTGAAGTCGCCAGACGTCTTGCATTTACCACTGACCAGAACTGGTCTGGCCTCAAAGCCCAGGTCGTTGCCCGGGCTCGCTCCACCGATAATTGCCATGTGTCTGCGGTCGAGTTTGCCAGGTGTTTCAATCGCTACAGCCCGCCTGCAGATACTCTGGTTGAAGAGGTTCGCTCTCGTGCACGTGACTCCAACTCAATAATGCCATCTCCAATTTACGTGCCTCACAACTGCAGTGTGTGTGACATGATTGAGATGCATGAATACGAATGGTCTTGCAGATCATTACCCCACATTTATTATTCTCCTTTTTCATTTCTAGAATTTCCACACCACATCTCTTTTTATTCTTCTGAAATTCAACCACATCTTGACATATCGACTATCGACCAAAGCAAACATGAACGGAACACGCGTCAAAAGGTATGCTGGTGGAGAACCCCGAATCACAGGGATCAGCGCAGACATCGATGAAAAGCTCGAGGGCTTCATTCACGCAAAGCTTCCCGATCTGTATACACAAATCCACGGCAAAAAACCCCTCCGCGGCAAACTCGTCAACGTTCTATTCTGGAAAGACAAGTTCGGGGAGTTTCGAGATCTCATCTACAACGCCTTGTTGGATTCCAGGTGTGGAAAACCGGCAGAGGTCTACTTCTGGACCCATAGACATTTCGGCACTCTCGACAAAGCTCGATACTTCATCAACGGCTATTGTGAGTTAAACGATCCATCAACGGGCACAGCCTATGCTGCCCTTCTTCCCCTGATGACGTTTAACCAACTGGCCAATGACGCTACAGGAGAAGAGTTGGACGAATTTGCCAACGCTCTGAATATCTATTACACCAAACATCATGTTTTCGGTTTGCGGAAGAAGTTCGGGAAAGCTGATCCGATTCTCCGATACTTTGGGGCAGATAAAGCTGCCTATCTCTGGAATCAGGGCTTTTTTGAAAACTTTTGGAACTCAAGACAAATTACAGACTACATGAACATGACTGAAGATAATATCTCTGTCACCCAGTATTCGCCTGGCATAGAGGAAGAGCTCGGTGTGCCCTTCGGGCTAATAGAGTCGTTCTATGGAGACTTCTTTGCCAATCGGGTGCTGATTAGAATTATCAAGATGTACACACCTATTGAAGTACACAGAAGATCTGGTATCACTTTTCTTAATCCTTTCACGGCAGCATTTTCGGATGCTGAGAGCAGTGAGGCTGTTCCCAGAGTCTTGAGCGTACTCAAAGAAATGTCTGACGAGTACAAGAACCGAAAGGTGATGATGTTTCATATCCATGACTACCACAAGAACCCAGAGGAGTTCGTCAAGTGGGCCTGGCTGTTACTCAAGACCCACAGGGATCCCACATTCTTGGAAGAGCAGTCGGAAGAGTACTATCCAGCTCTTCACAAACACCTCCAGCTGGTATTTGAGCCAACGTCTCTGAGAGAGGTTTTCAAGTGGGCAGACCCGCTCACCAAAGAACGCATCCCTTCTTTCTGCAAAAACTTGAATGTTTGGATCGACAATGAGGAGGAAATGATGCTTGCTAGAAACGAAAAGTACATTGAAGAAGAGGACCAGGTGAGGATAGCAAGAGGAGTGCTTACTCAGACTCTGGGGGGCACTACATCGAGTGTTTGTCGAGTATGCTCGGTTTTTTCAAGCATCGACATTAGTCATCTCAGACACATGTGTCCTTTGAAGAAGATGCCTGATTACGACAACTTTTGGAACAATTTCAAGGACGGAAAGCTGGTTGAAGTGATGCAGGGATTCTTGAATGAACAAGGTCAGAAGAAACGGAGACTTGATGAGGAAGGAGAGCAGCAAGAGGTTGATACAGGTGTCACTCCAGAACCGTTCGATATGGAGTACCAAAGAAGAGTCGACGAGTATTGCGCTTCTTTGACGAGGAAGAGAAAGTCGTGTGAAAAAAATTAGAGCTTCAAACCACTTCAGACCCTTTACAGTACAGTAGCTAGTCGCCCCTTAAGTATAGTATTACGAACATTTCTTGGTTTTTTTTGTGGAACAGTGTTTTGATCGTATACTTATAACCAAGATTAGTTACAGATGAGGAACAGCTTTTCCTAGCTTTATCAGACCTCTAAAGCCCACTACAGTACTGTACTGTATCACAGGCCGTGAAGATCCGCGATGTTTCTTCAATTTTTTGAAGCAGTGTTTTGGTTGTATTTACTCAACTACCTCAAACCAATACCATCTTCGTTGGAGATGCTAGCCCCACTTATTTTGTATTACTAACAATCGTTTTTATTTTGTCGTCATACCATACCATTCATTAAAACTCGTCGTAACTACTTTCCACGGTTCAACAGAGACAGCAGCGATCCAGAAGCGGAAGGCTTGGACTGTTGGACAATAGCAGGGTCCTGGAAAGAGGGCTGCTGCACGGGGGCAGGGGAGCCTCCGGATCCAGAGCCTTGGAGCATTTGCAGAAGCTCGTTAGGCTGCTGAGACGACTGAGCAGGCTGGGCCTGAGCCTGGGCCTGAGGCTGGGCCTGAGCCTGGGCCTGAGGCTGAGCTTGAGACAGCCCTCCACCCTTGAGCATATCAAGAAGCTCGTTCTTAGGCTGAGCCTGCGCTTGAGGCTGCTGCTGCTGCTGAGGCTTCGGCTGCTGCTGCTGTTGCTGCTGCTGTTGCTGGTTACCCTTCAACATGCTCAACAGCTCGCTGGAACCGGACTGGACAGCCTTGACAGGAACAGGGTTGGTATGAGGGGTCGTGGGGGTGGCTGTGGTGGAAGAAACCGCCGAAGAACTCGTCAACAGAGACATGAGCTCGTTGTTGGAATGGTTGGTCTGGACCTCGACCTTGGGCTTGGGCTCAGACTTGGGCTTGGCAGCAGCCTTTCGAGGCCGCCACTCTCTGCCGCCCTTCAACAGACCCATCAGCTCATTGTCCTCGTCGTTCTTGGACGAAGGAATGGGAGGAGTGGAGGGTTTGAGAAGAGCCAAAAGCTCAGCATCGAGCTGAGACGAAGCAGGGAAGGGTCTCGGCGATTCACGGGGACTGTCACGCACCCGAGACCGAGACTCGTTTCGGGTCGATCGCGATCGAGAGCTGTCTCGTCCAAGTTCAGCATTGGCTTCTCGGACGTCTCGGTTGTAATCGCTTTCGTCGTCTTCCAGCTTCTGGGCCTTGAGATGACTAATCAGATCGGCCTCAGACAGGGGCTTGGGCACTGCTCGCACGGGTTTGGGTGCAAGAGCAGGAGGCACAGACTCCACTTCAGAGACGTACTCGGAGGTGGGCTGAGAGGGCATGTGGAGATGCCCCATGTTGGAGAGCAGTCCGTTCTGGCTTGCGCCTTCGGTCTGCAGTCCAAGTCCGTCTCCACCATCGCTGGTACCCTCGAGCTGGGCCTGCAGCTGGGTAGCTGACTGCGATTGGAGCGATCGGATGAGATCCTGCTCGGTGAGAGGAGTTCCAATCTGCGGGGAAGACACCTGCGAGGTCAACGAAGCCACAAGCTCGGCCTCCGAAATAGGCAACGGTGTCGTTCCCTGAGGCGTGGCAGCTCCCTGGGGAGAAACCAGTCGCAGCATGTCGACTTCCGAGGGCACGGACGAAATGAGGCCCGAAGTGGACGCAGAGTTAGGGTAGCCGGGATTGTTGGGGTAAACTTGAGGGTTAGGACTGGACACCGAGTTGGCGTTGGGATTAACAAGAGGTCCAGGGCTGGGGTTTGCAGGACTGGCGATGGCAGAGTCTGACTCAGCAGAGTTAGCCGTTTCAGGGCCAGGGCCAGGGCCAGGGCTAGGAACCTGGGACGGCACTCTCGTGTTGACCTGGGTTTGGGGTTCCGAGGGGGTCGACTTGGACTTGGTCAGCAACCCCAGAAGAGCATCACTGGGCTTGGACTTCTTCTCCTCCTTCTGAGGAGGCTTGGACTGGGTGTTGAGCAGAGCCAGCAGGCCCGAAGACGCCTTGGGCTTGGTCGAGTCGAGATCTCGAACCACCGGCTTGCTGGACGAAGCAGGGTTGTTGAGCAGAGCCATGAGCGACTCTGCCTTGCCGGAAGAGGCGTTTCCGCCCATGAGGCTGGCGCCCGGAGAAGACGCATTGCCTCCCGATCTCAACGCACTCAACAGAGAGTGGGCGTTGGACATGTCTCTCTTTCGCGCACGCAGGGCACCTTCCAGAAGCAGCTGAGAGGGAGGGGGAGGAGCCCGGGGAGTAACCACGGGTTCGACGGGCTTGGCAACCTCGGCAACAGCTTCCTGGACGGGTTCCGGCTCTCCAACGGCCTCCTGAAGCTCCTCTTGGAACTCCTGGAACTGGGGCATCTGCTGAAACTGCGAAAACTGAGCGGGAGGAGGCATGCCTGGACCTGGAGCGCCCATGAATGGCATGGGGAAGCCCTGGGGAGGTCCAAATCCGGGGGGAGGGGGTGCAAAGGGAGTGGGGCCAAAGTTGCCAAAGAAAGGAGGGGGAGCAAACGGCAGGTTCGAGGGTGGCGCAGGAGTAGGGGCCTGGTTCTGGTTCTGGTTCTGGTGTTGGTTCTGATTGTAGAAAATCTGGTTGATGGGTTGTTGTTCAGAGGGAGGGTTGACTGGCTCGATTGCAGACTCGGCAGCATCGGTCTCGCCCACATTGTCGGTGTCTGCGACATCATCGTTCACCTCAAGACCCTTCTCCTGGGCAATGAACTTCAACAGCCCAGGCACAAAGGGAGTGACCATGAAGAAGTGGTTGGAGGAGCCCTTCTTTCGGGCGTAGCCAGGCATGCTCTTGAGATCGCGCCACTCGATCTTGGAAATCTCCTTTCGAGTCTGCGTCTCAAACACCGTCTCCTGGGGCACGCCTCGCACCAGATACAGCCGGAAGTCCTTGCCCTTCATTCGAATGTCCACGTACTTGTCGGGTTTGAGGTAGGGCGAAATATCAAAGCCGATTTCCTCGTACACCTCTCGTACTGCGCATTTTTCCTTGGATTCGTCCTTGCCAATCTTTCCTCGGGGGAACCCCCACGAGTTGCCCTCGTAGGCTTGAACCAGCAGAATCTTGTTCATTTTGGGCGTCATGATGATAGCTCCACATACCGGGATGGCGAGCTTGTAGTCTCTGAAGGTCTTGATGGACGATTTGATGTCTTTGATGTTCCACAGCTGAGGACAGTACTCGTAGATGTGTTGGGCGAACTTGGGCATTTTCAGCGACGGCAGCTTGGGGTTGAGTTCTCGCACAAAGTCCTCGTAGTACCATTGGGCCTCTTCGATCTGGAAGAAGATTCGTTCGATCGTTTGCAGGTCTTCCTTGGGCACGTTGATGATGAATCGCACCACCAGGTCCTGAATGCACTCCTTGAGTGACCCCGAGTACGGAGACCGTAATTCGATAGACATGTTGGACTATCTGTGTGGAGTCGTGTCGTGTAAAGTCGTGTCGTGTAAAGTCGTAAGGCGTTGATTGCGTCGTTCGTCGGTTGATTGAGTCTTTCGTCGGGCGTCGATTAATTGCGTCGTCTGTCTGCCGTCTATCTAAATCTGTGTTAGTGGTACGACCTCGACGTTGTCTGTGTTATTGACTCACGGATTCACGATCTGGCGTGTAGAGGGTCGTAGTCTGTATCAAGTGCTTGATCCGCGGTTCAGAAGCAATCACAAAGGCCACGTGTCACGAATAGTCCACTGCTGGAGTTCAACAAGTGGGGTGTTTGTGTCGTACGGTGTCGTGTAGTTGTACTGTGTGCACTGTGTGGTGTTGGTTGTTACTGCACAGTGACTGGTGGTGATGGTGGTCTGCATGAGGTAGGGTAACCCCCGTTGTGGAGTGAGAGTTTGGTTTTTGTCGTGGGGAAGTCATGTGACGAATGAAAAGGCGGAGGAGGTTTTTTGGGAAGAGAAGAAAAATTGATTTTAATGCTTTTCCGTTTCAATTGTTTCCATTATCACACGAAATTGCTCTTCTCGATTACATAAGACCACTATTGGGAAGTCTCATGTGGGGCGCTGAGCAAGCGTTGTAAGGTCAGAATTGCGAAGAGACGAGATGGAGTCGTTTTTGTAAATTCAGTGAAAAGAGAAAAGCCTGTGTGCTCAAATGGTGAACTTTTGGACTGATTCGGATTATTACTCGTGAAGATGTGGGGCTGTGTGTGGAGGAAAGAGGCTATAAATATTTGGAGAGTTGTGGGGAACGAGCGGTAAGCGTAAAGACTTGATCTTGGTACTGAAAATCAATGTCATCTGACTGAAAACTCCCCCAAAAATCATGTCACTTGGCAAATTGTATCTTGAGCCGAAAGGGGATGCTTCTCTGACTGCGACTGGACATGTAGAACCCACATCGTGATGTAGATTCATGAAACCTGCTACTTGAGAGTTGAGTGGACAAAAGCCTCTGTGTCGTTTGTGCTTTTGATCAACTTTTTTGATGCTTCGACTTACCTCTCGCTCGTTATGGTGAGCATTTCTGCTGTAATGCCTCATCAACATGGGAGCCTCAAACTCATTGAGTAGAGGTACGACAAAAACGAGAACTTAACCGTTGTAACAGATACTTTCCGTAGCTCCCCCGAATACTGTTTTGGTTACGCTTGGCCGTAGAATGATGAGTCGCTGAGCCATGAAGCTCTGAGATCGCATCACTTTGTAGATCGCCTGTAGAGAGTGGTAGGGTTAAACGGAGAAACCGCAAAGTTGAGAATTGGATGTCTGGGCTGGGTCTGGAAGCCTTTCTGTCTTCTCTTCAACTTTTCAGAGCGTTGTCTCTCCACATCATCCTCAGCTTTGACATATCCACCCAGAACAGCTATTGCAAAGATGGTCCATAAGAGTGCTTCTCATGCGACAACAATCTCAGCTCAAAAAAGCCCAAACACACACACAGAGTGTTCAGGTACCTTTACAAGTACAGCCACTTCTGAGCGCAAATGCCTGTACTCGTACTTGTACTTGTAGAGCAGAAGCAAACCCTTACCTAATGATCAACTTGGTGCTTGTACTGAGGTGCACGCACATACGCCTTAGACTACTATCTGATTGCTCCTATAGGAGATAGCTTAATAGGCGTTACATAGCTGTAACACAAGATGGGCTCTTCATGGACACGCCGCAATCCCTGCAATTCACATCTCTCACTTCATTACATTAAAAGCAACACTACCGCAACTCGAACTTGCGACTCCATCCTACAAACTTTGATTGTGCGAGATAAAGCGGGCCTCGGCAGATTTGTCGGAAAAACGTGGGTCTTATGACGTCGATCTGTGAAAACAGAGAGAGGCCAGATAAAGCCCGCGAGACACCAAAAGTTGCCCAAAGGGTGGACCGTCAGCCTTGCTTGGTCGTGTGCGCTCCAGACAATCAAAAACCGACTGGAATATATTGCTCCCCACTTTTCTACGGCTCTCCGAAATTCTCAGCTTGCCTTTCACATTCCGACTTCAACCGTATCCTTCCAAACCGCCCTTCTCTCTCCGTCTTTCTCGTGACGGCTCCCAAAAGAGTAATAACTCACAGCGCACGGCGGAAAGGCGTCTGAGTCACTGGTCGACGACAAGCGATAAAGTTGGACGTGTTTTGGAAGCGTGTTGCCGGCTGAGTTTGGGTGCCGATTTATTTTGATTCTAGGGACTGAGTTTGGGGAGTGCCGACTGAGTCAGGTCCAGAATGATCGCCGAAAAATATGCGGTGTGAAATGCGGAGATGATGGACGTGTTTTTGATAACTTTTGGTTGTCCGTTATTATTCACCAGAGCCGATATTGGACCCACCTTCACCAGCATGTTTGCTCTCTCTTCGTATCGTGATAGCAAACTATTAGCTTGCTACATTACGAGCATAGTACAATCTCATCTCTCTCTTGCTGTTTCGAAAAGTCTCAGATGGTGCCTGGTCATGTAGGTACGGCACGTGACCAGGCTGGGTATGAAGACAGACGATAGGGACCGCCGAATAAAAGAGACCATACAGAGAGAACGGATTACGTTGGTACAAGGGTAGACACTTACTGTGCTACTGATACCACAGCAACAGTACAGAACCACTTGTAGTACAGCTCACCACCCTGTCAGCCTCGCCAGTTACCGATAATCAATGTCTTCCTTCGGTCTCCCTTTTCGTCAAGTCAATCTCCATTCTTAGACTCAGCCTCTGCGCCTCTCTGTATCGATGTCTTCATGATATCATATCACGAGAAGCGGCTGCACCTCATCGAGGGCTGAATGGGAAACTGAAACATACCTGAGACACGGAACCGCAATGGCTGCAGCCGTGATGAGTTGAAGATAGAGATAAGACGGTGCTGTACCTGGTACTTGTAGCTATCTTTTGAGCAATCCATCGTAGAAATCGTGGACTCTACCTGACGTCACAGGGACATCTTGTATTGCAGTCTACACCCCAAAGTCTCTCTGTTTGCTGTTGTTGTCAAATTTCGTCTAACAACTTTCCGCCCTCCTTCTCACCCTCTCGCCCTCTTTCTCACCCGCCTTCTTCCCTTCTTCCCCAGGGTCACGTTCGATGTCTCAGTCAACCATTCGTCTCGCAGTTGACAAGCACCGGTGAGACATGGAATTACTGGGGTAAAGCACAGCCCTCGGATTTATCGTAGAGAGAGCGCAATCACGTGACAACAAACATCAGTAGCAATAGCAACGACATCGCAGCAATAACCAACACAGACAGCAAAGATCGAGTTTGTACTCGTACTGTACAGTACTTGTAACACATAATGAACCTCACCGTACTTCTGGCTGCTGTACGACATGCATTTTCGCGACCGGTCAAGGTTCACTTTTAAGAGTTGACTCATTAATAGGTAAGAGAAAACGCGAAAAGCGAAAAAGTCGGTGTAAAAGTCTTATACAAAGAGCTAGAGAGTTCGTAGATATCGGAATCGATTCTAGACCCCAGAAAGTACCAACTCATCACCAGCCATTCAAATATCTTGTCTCTAGCGGCAGTCATCCCTCCACCAAAATTTCCGCACCATCTCTCCGCTGCCTCTTTCGGATGCCGTACCGTGCCTTCAGAAAGCAGCGGAAGTCCCAAAGGGGAATGCTAGCCACAAGGTTTAAAGTTGCCATTATCGGTGCACTTTTTTGTTCAACCTAATCAGCGGGTGTTGGGGGGTATTTTGACGGCGTTGGAGTGGAGTTAACAAAATTCTAAGAGCATGGCTGGACTCCCCAAACTGTCAGCATTCCAAAGCTGTGTCTATCTTCTTCGTAGCACAAAAACTCACCCCTGTATACTAGGTGCTACGGAAACCCTAAAAACGACCCACTCGTGACCATGCAGCCCCACAGTACAGGAACATACGTGTAGTGCGATGAGGAGGGGTTCGCAAAGCCGTTATTTCGCCAGATTGGGGCTGTTTGACACGCTTAAAAAATACACACCCGATTTGCGCACTTTCCAGACTTGTCGTCGCAACCCCAGATTTCTCACCCCACACTTTCTCCCCCACACATGACTGAGTTGTGTTACCTGATTTAGCGCAGCCTGGCGGCACCCGTCAAAGGTTATTGGGGGCTCAAAAAACGGGTGACTGATGACATAATTGGGCTTATAGTATATATAGGGAGGGGGTCCAGTAGAGACCTTGGCACTATTGTGACTTCACATCAACCAACTCAACCACAACCAACTCAGCTACAAAGTGTACACACACAGATAACAGTGACACTGACACAAACGACGCACACCAATAACTGCTCTTAACCAACTGCTCTCAACAAACACCACGACTGTTCAGTAACACTCTCAATACCATACAACACCCCACCACAACCATGACATCAGCCTGCTCATCAGCCATGCCCTCGGCCCTCCCCTCGGGAATGGCCACGCCCTTCTTCCACAGCGGACTCTCCATGATGACGCCGCTGGACCACCACTCGCACTTTGCCGCCCAGCTGTCGTCGGCCACCAAAAAACTCGACACCCGCCAGGACTTCACCGACGTGCTGCCCACGGAAATCTGCCACGCCATCTTCTCGTGCCTCACCTTTGACGACCTCGTGGCCTCCCACCAGGTCTCCCACAACTGGAACGGCATCATCACCGGCTCGGGCGACCTGTGGCGAGAAGTCGGTATCCACATGGACCGACGAACTCCCCTCAACGAGACTGCTCTGCAGAAGTACGTGTCTTACGCTCTGCCCGAGGGCACCTCCAAGCCCCTCAGCCACCTGCAGCTCCACCGAAACTACTCTGCCGGTGAAATCCCCGCTCCTCAGACCATCTTCAACTTTGCACACAACATTGCCTCCTTCTCGGGCCACCTCCAGCTCTCCAACAAGACCGCCAAGCAGCTCTTCTCGAACATGGCCCAGCTCGAGCACCTGGACCTGGTTGTTTCCGGCGACGTTCTCTCTCTCTCTGTCTTCTGGAACTCCTCCAAACTCGAGACTCTGCGACTCTCTTACCGGGGCGTGGCCAATGAGTCTGCCATCTCTGAGGACTCCGACTCCGACTCCGTCCCCACCACCTCCAACCTCAAGTACATTGCCGTCGACGGTCTGTACGACGCTCCCATCTCGCCTGCCGAGCTCAGAGCCACCGTCATGGCCTGCTCCTCGTCTCTCGAGTACCTGTCCATCAAGAACTGCGTCTACTCGTCCAACACGGCTCTCAGCGAACACACCCTCGACAAGATCAAGCTGCCCAACCTCACGGCGCTCATCTACAACCTGGGCGAGTCCATTCTGCCCAACATCATGTGTCCCAAGCTCAAGCATCTGGATCTATCGCGATTCGAGGGCTGCGAGGACGCCATTCCTCTGCGTCGAATCTGGGGCTTCCCCAACGTCGAGACCGTCGTCTTCAACCAGTCGATCCAGATTGCCGACGTCATGGAGGACGTGCTGTACTTTGGCCGAATGAAGTCGCTCAAGACCCTGACCTGCATGCCCTGTCCCGTCAACGGCGAAGAGCCCGTTACCAACTGGAAGACTCTGTTGAGAAACTACTCTCCTCTGCTCAACACCATTAATGTTTAGAGAGAGATGCCAAGATGACTAACCCCCTTATTTATGTTTATGATAACGTTTATGACAATGATTTATTGATAACAAAAAGTGTAGAACAAGCCGTAGACACTGTAGCCACCTGCGGGAGATCCGTGCGATCGTTTTGGTACAATGAAAGCTTCACTCGAGGGTGCCGAAAGTATCACTTTGGTCGTATTCTCTCACCGCCCTCAAAGAAGGTTATGATGCCTCGCGTTTTGGCAGGCGGTCATTTCCCTTTTGGGGTTGCGAGGATGAGAAGCTACTGATGGGGTGTTTATCTGGAGCTTGAGCTATAGTCGAATGTGCTTTTGTGTTGATTGCGAGGATGGCGGGTGTATTTTGTGGTCACTTATATGGTGAGAAATTTGTTGACCGTTACTTGGATGTTTAGTTGGGGGATGTGTGGGAGACAGGGCGAACTTCTAAAACGATGGCAGGTGGTCAAAGCTGGAAATTTAGGGACAATTGTAGAAGCAAGAGAATCAGTAGAGTGTGGAGAATGACTTTTCTAAAGTCTGTGAGATTTCAAATGGTCTGCTGGAGTTTTTATTTGGAGGTTTGTGCAGTGTGAGGTTGTAGAATTGTGACTACTCGCTATACCCTAAGAGAAGTCAAAGAGGAGAGACTGAGTCCAAGAACGGTTGAGATTGTTGCTGTAGTCTATACGTAGTCTTCAATAAGCTGTTTAATTACCTTTTTTATTCTGTGAATCACGTTTGTGTCTCTGACAGGCAGAACCCCATACCCTTTCATTCTGCTGACCAAAAGTTGGAAATCCAAATGTATGCCAGTTATGACTGCAAAGAGATACCACGTGTTGAGCTCGTCGAAGTCTTGCACTCCGATACCGGAAATCGAACAAGAGATAACGGCTATGGAATTCACTGAAACCTGTACCGAGACCGATTACCTTGAGTAGGGTTCGTTGGACGTCAGTATCCCGCTCTTTTGGAGCAACAGAGCCCGTACATCTCCCCTGAAAGTCGATTTCATCTGTTAATTGCTCATTTCGTTGGCGAATACGAAGTCCAGAGGTTGCTAGCTTGTGGTTTTGTGGAGTTGCGTGTTTCGAGAGCATCAGGGGTGGAGCCTGTCCGTTAAGAGATGCGGAGAAATGTGCACTTTGGATAATCAAGCGAAGGGGCATGGCGGGGGCGTAGCGGGGGCGTGTTAAGGGTGTAGTGGGGGGCGTGGCGGGGGCGTATCAGGCGGTTTTTGGGTTTTGGTGATGCAGTGGCACCCTTCTTTGATGTCTTCTTTCCTTCAGGGTTGAACGTGCCGTTATCCGAAAGAGAGAGTGGGATGTGTTTCACAATAGTCACAATGGTGGGCAGCTGTCAGACACGTGATAGACACGTGAGAAGGCTCGATTTAGAATCGACCAATCCATCTCTCCTCTCCAGCCCCAGCCGACTCAATCTGCTGCTCGTAATCCAGCCCTGTGTTTCAGACTTCAGACGCCCTCTTTCGCTCGTACGTACGGCGTGTTAATAAGATAACCCACTTGCGAACACAAAGATGGACAACCCGCTTTCAGTCCCATGCAGGTGTCTCCTTCGTCGACTCCTTGTCTTCCTCTTGTCCTCTTGTCTTCTTCTTGTCTTCCTCTTGTTTTCTCTTGTCTTCCACACCGCTTCATATTGAAGCTTGCAGAGAGATGTCATAAATAGCAAGTGGTGGACAGGAGTTGGGGACACGAGGACTTTGGACTTCTGTTCATGTCCAATCAATTGGATGACTAATCGTCGGTCGATCAATTGATCAAATAATTCGAAGAATTGAAGACCGCTTCACACCATCTCTCTCCTACACTCCATCCTGCCAAATCGCCTCCCGCCCAATGTCTCACCTCAATCGACTTCACGTCCCATTGCTGTTAATAAATGAAGAAGGGAGGACCCCTCTCTCGTATCAGAGACCGTCTTTGTCCACCGCCAATATGATCCGCCAGCACATTATTATAATATCGCAACGCACCTTCCAGGGCATGCACGTCTCATAGGCTACATGACGGTGCTGTTCTGGAAAGGAAAGGACGAGTTCAAAGCAACCCTTGTACGAGACTTGTATCTAGAGCGAGATCACGTGTGTTGGATGTCCATTATCATCGGGCTGGTTGAATTTCTGTGACTACAGTGCAGTATTAGTACAACTACTGTCAAAACTCTCCGTCGTAAATACACACACAACCAATTGAATCACTCTGCTCCCCCCTTCTCTATTACCCCTTCCCTTACCTCTCTGCTCCTACACACTTGTGCTCTTCTGTCCATGCACCAAATGAATAATTACCTGTACTCATCTCGACAGGATGTGCGATAGTCGGGAATCTTCCACTTGCTGCGAAACACGCGTATCTTTGTGTGATAAATCGACATAGTGAAACGGCCAAGCAATTGTCTCGTTGGTGGTGTTCAATTCATACGCGCTGCATGAAGAGCATCTAGAGCACCTCATCCCATCTACTTTAACCGTTAAATGCACCCATTTAGTGATACAATACTTAGCACTCCCCAACTCCCAACTACCCTGGTACAGCATGTACTGAACCACCAAAAGCTCAGCCAATCCGATATGCCCTAAAGCAGCAGGTACTGCCGTTTAATAATCTGCAAAATGTGTGCCAAACATACACCAATAAAATATAAGCTCATTGCAAGCTGAGATCGCCAAAATAAAGGTCGATTAAAGCCCAAAAAATTCTCCCGGGGGCGAGTCGAACGCCCGATCTCAAGATTACAAATAGTCCATTACAGTCTCGCGCCTTAAACCAGCTTGGCCACCGGGAGCGAAATTCTTGCCCAAAAGTGGTGTAGAGTCAATATATACGGTAAGATGGATTTTTGCGCGAAAATCTGCTGTAACGGGATGAATATGGGGGGTATTGAGGTGGGGGATATTTTGCGGTGTATTTCAGAGCTTGCTGTAACGTCCCTAAACAGTCTGAACGTTCCACACCTTCTATTGACAGAGGTAATTGCATTTCCAAAAGTCGGGGTGCAGAAAATGCTCAGAACGGAACCAAAACGTCGATATACGCGAATATTGGCAAGCGAACGGTTGGAAAAGTAGAACCACATCATCTGAGACCACATATATATCTCACAGTTCATTTTAGAAATTTACCCGTTGAACAAGGCGATTATCAGTGTCAAAACAGTTTGACAGGAGTCTGCACATGGCCCGAAAGGGAACGGTGCTTGGGGAAAAAAGCAAATTTTGGGGGTTAATGAAATGCGAAGGCGATGGGCCTGAATACGGGGTAGTGTTGAATACGGGGTAGTTTCGTTTGTGGCGGTTTTGAGGCTGTCTTGCGAGAATCAACGAATGTCGAAAATTTACAATTTACAATTATTGCTCTAAGATAATCAACATTGACAATAGCTCAGACGGCGTTGATGGAGAGAAGAAGAGGAGTTGATAGTATTGAAAAGAGTCATTGAATGTGCTGGAGAACACGTATTCACATTGTTCCCTACACTAGTGCACCGAGTACGACGTATTATGTCGATCACCAGCAATGCTGTACATTCGGAGCGGCAGGCTTTTTGCAAAATGAAATCTCCGACGTCTTAGAGTCATTGGAAAGAGTGAGAGTCTGAGAGTCTGAGAGCCTTTTGATCGAGCTCTTAAGATATTGAATCAAACGTCTGAGTCTGAGACTGAGACTGAGACAGTCTATACTGTAGCTGAAAAAACTCTGAGACATGTCTGAGGTTCCAGGGAAAAGTGTACTGATAGCTTTGTACAGTACGGCGATGGAGACGATGCAGAGGAGCGTATTTGAGACAAGTGATTGGAAGCAACCGGACGGGTACGGTGTGTTTGAGAATAATGCATTTCTAGAATGAAAAAAGAGGCTTCATCAAGAGACAGAATAACATGATTACTACAACTAGCTACGACTAATAAATACCACGAGTGTATGTACTTGGTCAGCAGGGATAGGACAGGCTCTACTCTACTTGTCTACATATTGTCTCCACCTTGTGTGGTTGGTTGTGTGTTTTTTTATGTTTTTCTGCACATCTTTTCGCGTATCAAAACAGCCACCTACAACAATCAGATCTAACGAAGCGAGGGCTCAGGAATGAGGCTCATTGATGGGTCGATAGGTGATGATAACGGCTAGTAACCAGAATGTCACAAACTCCCCCACAACCTCTAAATCCCCACAACAACCCCCACAACCGCCAAACGTCAAACAGGGTACGACTCCGGAAACGTCTCCGACACCCCCACTCCTGTCTCAGCTCTGCCCGTTGACGCCAAGGGCTTGAAGGGCTCTACAACGGCCGCCAAGGCACGTCATCGAGGTTGTGTGTTGGTTGATGTGTTCAGGCCACAGGCGTACTCCATCGACAAATACCAACAATGGCGAGATTTGGTCGATCCACAAAGGTTCGGATTGGTGTCAGTGGTCTTGACAGGAGGGGTGGAGACGTGGTGATGAGGTGTACATTTGGAGGGTGTGCATTTTGTATTGTTCATGGCAGAGTGTAGGGCTGAACAGGGTCGTTGGATAGGCGTATGAAATGCTGTACATCAAGAGAAAAAGTATCAGCCACTTGGTCAAGAGTATTGTCCTATTATAGTGTTCGATCGATTTACGCATTATTTCTCACCCGTTATCTGGCACACGTTATCTCTAACAGGTAATTCATCACACCTCTCATCCTCTCTAACTCACATTCCAACTCAGTCTATATCGACCTCTCAAACACACTCGCCACTCGCTTGAAATCCGTATTCGATTTCTGGTCGTACGTTTTTTTTCTGTGCTCGAAACAGCACCTGCCACAAGACCTCGGTGACCCCCACAGCCCCCTCTCGTATACGCCCATCGTATCACCACTGCCCCCGGCTTTAGTCAGATGGATGTTGTGCTGGAGCTGTAAAAGGCGACCCGTACAAAAAAAACCACCGGTGTTTACGACTCCGAAATCACATGACCAGCTCTTTCTTCCTTTGGAACCCATGCAACCCGCAGCTCCTGCATTCTGTCTAAACGAGACAGGTGCAGCAGCGGCATCCACCAGACCCCAAACTCAGACGGTGCATAAGGGTATTCTAGAAAAGAAGAAAATACGCCAACTCTACTGGCCCCCATTAAATCTAGAACCCTTCAAACGCTCCGGGCAAACTGTGCCGTTGATAAGCGCTCTGGTGGAGACTGCCACTTTTGCCCTGGAATTTAAAGTGGGCCTTCCAAAAGGCCAAACCCCAACTTTAGACTTTGCGATGCATATTTAATATCCCGTCACTATTAAACTGTTTTTCCGGCCCCAAACGCTCGATTCTGGGCTCCGGAGCCGGGCTCCAAAACCACTGCAGCTCTCCAACGCTCCCCCACTCGCCGTATTCACCGTCCAATCACCGCCACCTAGTTGCGGCATCCCCCAGGTTGTGCCATCGATGAAATTTCATTAGACGCACGCTAAAAGCCTATTTTCATCGGAGTTTGCGGCCTGACACCTGATTCCCTCCCCCGTTCGGGTTTAAGCTCGAGCCATGTTGAGAAAAGCAACGTGTTTGATGCACGAGCCAAGGTTAACGTTCTGTAGATTGAGCAAGATGGTGGTTAAGGTTTGGGCTTAAGGTTTTCCCTACACCGCTTTGTTCGCCCAAAAACACAAAGGCTACACCCACCCGTCCCTTTTGTGCTTATACACGTATATATAGACAGGGCCAACATGTCCAATATCGAAATTCCTCACTACTAACGGCATTTAAATGTACAACAACGCACGGGGGAGCTTTCCCGGCGACGCCCAGGCGTACTACGACGGGTTTCGAAACGACGACGGCAAACTCGATCCAGAAATCGCCCACGACTCTCACCACGACTCTCAGAATGAAATCCCACCCTCTGCCACAAACATGGCCATTCCCCAGCACCCAGTCAATCACAATCATTATGTCAGCGGTAACGATCCTCACAACACGCAAAACACGCAACAGCATCAGCATCAGCAACAACAGCCGTACTCGGCTTACTCAGCGCCTCCTCCTGAACATATGATGGGCTCGTACATCACGCAGCTGGGCACTCCTCATCTGGTGAGCTCGCTGTTTCTGTCGCCACCCACCGAAGAGTCCACCATTTCGACTCCCGGCACGGCCGCCATCACCGCGCCTCGCCATTCCGTCGAACAGAACCTGCGCGTCAACAATGGAGGCGGACCCACTCCTCCGTTTCTCCCCGACTATCCGCTCTACACTTATGATTTTCGCTACGGTAGAGTGAAGGACGGAGCTGATCAGCAGACACAGGGTCAGGCACAGACACAGGGTCAGACACAAACACAGGCACACGCTCAAGCACAAGGGCAAAACCAAAACCCGAATACTTCACCAACAATGGCAAAAACGTCGCCACCTCGAGTTTCGCCGGTGGTCCAAAAAGCCGGGCTCAATCTCTCGCCCACCCCGTCGTCCGGCAGTCCAACCCAACAATCGCCGTCTCCCGAGGAAATGGCATACTCGTCGTCGTTCAGCGCCAAGTCGGAAAACCCCAAACGGGTCTACAAAAAAAAGACGCTCACGGCGCAGCAAAAACTCGTGCACAACCAGATTGAGCGAAAGTACAGGTCCGCCATCAACCTGGGGCTGCTACGGCTCAAGTCCCTGGTTCCCTGGTACCAGCTGGTCGAGGGGGCAGAAGATGAAGAGGTGGCCATCAAGCGAGAGGAGGAGTGGGCGGAAGCAGGAGGAGTGGTGCCCTCTGGATCAGGTTCTGCCTCCAGTACGCATCAGTCCAGTTCAGTTGGACTCCACCCGTCCCAGGACCCCTCGGGATGTCCCTACAATCTGGACGAGCTGGCCACGCTGTCGTCCAAGGCCGGCATTCTGCAGGTCTCGGCAGAGTACGTCCAGTATCTCCAGTCCGAGGTGGCCCGGTTGAAGGCTGGGCGATAGTTGACGGACGTGACGACTACATTGTTGGGATGAGGAGAGACGAGGGGAGGTGGGGGCAGCGACGACAGCACTGACGAAAGTGCTGGTGATGGGTGAGGTGGCAGAGGGGGGTTGGTGATGACGTTTGTGACGCGTCTGTGGCGACGATACGACGGCGTCTGTGACGACTCCTGCTTGGGCAGATTGCTGAGGCACGTGCAACAGCCCTGGCGTCGCTTCCAACACCGCTTCCACCCACCCCCACCGAAGCTACTGTGCTGTTGTTGTCGCTCCCACCACTTCTCTGCCGTTCTGGAAAATACGAGGGAGTATTTTTACTGCGGTGAAACCCGGGTCTGGGGAAGTCGCAGCCACACCGTTTGGGACAGGTGCAGGAAAGAGGAGGGATGGGAATCTGGGCGGAGAGAGAGATGGAGCCCAGTGAAGAGGGAGAGAGAGAGCAGGTCTTGTACATTAGCACGCCGAGAAAAGACCCATATAGCATATTTTTATTTATTGCATTTTTGTAACGTGCGTGCGGGTTGCACGGTAGCTGTGCTTGCAGAGTGTACGAACAAGTAGAGTGATAAGGTGGAGCGAAAAAGCGTTTCGCGCTTTTGGCTAGCGTGAACCTAAAAGATGGGACGTAACCCTAATTCGAACGAAAAAAGAACACCGGCAGCGTTTTGTCATATTGTAAGCAAATGCACAGCAGGATCGAGATATAAATAGGACAGAATAGGTGGCAGATGGATCAAAAAACGGACATATTTAGCGTGTTTTTTGTGGCACGAACGTATGTGGTGTATGTGGTTTGGGTAGACTGTATTTTAGGATATGGTTGGGGTTTGGAGTTTGGATTTTGGATTTTGGAGGGTTGGAGAATGGGAATTTTATTTTGCCTGAGGGACGAAATTAGACGGTCGTTTGCGTCGTTCGGTCGTTCGTATCACTGGTTTTGTGTATTTTGTAGAACAGCATCTCCTGTACTTTTCTGGCGTCTTTTAGCGACATGTTGGGTTCTGTCATGTACAAGTGTCGGTAGGGTCCTGTCTGTCTGTCTGTCGGTGTCACATGTGGACAGGGGGAAGAAAGGGGTGAGTTTGTGTCAGTTGGTGGTGTCAGTTGGTGGTGTGGAGTTCAAAACTGCTCTTGGTGGTTGCTGGTGGGGTGGTGTTGCTGTGAGTATGTGGAAGGAGTTGGAAGGAGTTGGAAGGAGTTGTTTTTGGTGGTTGTTTCTGTGGTTGTTTTTGGATGCTGGACTTGATGTGAGTATTGAAAAACAGGAGATAGCTCCGTTCGCGTCTGACACCCTTACATTGGGCTCTGAAGGGTCGTGTTCCTTGCATTGGTTTGGAGGACACGGCTATGACAGTTACCTGAAGGGTGACATAAGGGTGACGTCCAGGGTGACATAAGGGTGACGTGAGGGGTTCCGTAACAGTGACACCTCCAACAGTGTGCCGTACTCCGTATTTTGTGACACCTCTCACCCTTCAATCCGACGCACCAGCCCTTCAGCCTGCTTGTTTAAAACAGGGACATGTGCTCAACACTCAACAGATGCAACTGGCAAGGTCGGAATCGGAGATGTCGGCTTTGGAGTTGCCAGTCTGGTCACAAGTGGTGGGCACGTTGTCCTGTCGTGTAAACGAGTACGAGTGATATTCAACGGGATTGTTTTAACAGTCAAGGCCGGATAGAGGGATTCGTTGCACTCCTAGACTTTAGTTCTCACCGGTTTGTGCGTCGGATGTACCAAGTCTTCAATTCTTCTGCTTTGCCAAGTTCAAAGTGTCCTTCAATAAATCTCTCGCCTATCGCATTCTACCCTCATCGACCTCCTCGACATTACAAACAAGCATAAAAGAGCTCAACAACGACGGTGACATTTGCCCCTCCTCATCTCCCATTTGACACCAATCTGTCAGAGTCGTGACAGTTAATTCCTTTTCATCTGACGTCCATGTGATTGTCGATGGAGGTATGGCGAGTTTGAGTGTGACTCATTTGAGAAGTTGGTTCGTGTCAAGGTCACACCTGGCACTTCAGTACAGTACTGTGTTGAACCAGATGTCAGCTCTTCTTCACTTCTGTTTACACAGCTAGGTCTATGTCTTCACCATTCGGACAACCTTCACCACTCGAACAATGTTCACCATTTGTTATCTTTGTCAGCAGACACAGTAGCTGTGCTCATTTGTCCAGTCCGTTTGATTAATCCCAGAGTGCAACGGTATCACTAACAGCCTTCACCAACTGCTGTTCCACTTACTTCATCCACCACTCCTGACCAAGTCATTGCTTTTTGCAGTAAGCCTGTTACGGATCCCAAGTGAACCCAGAATTCTCCAAACATTCCGCCAATCCGCCATCTATTCCTAAATCCGTCCAAGTCTAGACAATGCCCAGCTCTGCTGCAGATCTACGCTCCCCCAAGCATCTTTAGGAAAGAACCCCTCCCCCTAGCACTCGCTCAACCAGGTCCTCGAATTTTATTCCGCCTATGCTTCAAGGTAGCCGCCGAAAGCGTCTCATCTGCAGGCATGAGCAGCCAGGGTCACTGAGATATTTACAGATTTGGTAGAGAACAATTGTTAGGCTGACTGATGTTTTGCAACAACAATTGGACGATTCTACAGCAAAGAGGGAGCGGCTTAGATTCTATGATCACCCAAGTTGATAGATTGTCTGCGGTTGGCTCTAGTAGCATACCGGTATGTAGTGTTTCAGGTCACGAATCTCGTCATACGTGCGTTGGTGTGTAAAACGTACACAGCACAGCACATCTGGAAGTCTGGGCAGAGGTACAGCAAGGATTTTGCTCTCAATTGATTGAAGGATTATCATTGAGACCGGAGTCGGTGTTTGGCTAGTTCCGTGGCTTTGGAATGAGAGGCAGGGTGTGTTTTAGTGTATGAAAATATGTGATCAAATTACGAGGTGGAATTACGTCGACTGTGATTGATAAGACAGTAGACGAGAATGGTTAATGCACGTACTGTAGTAGGATTGAGAGCTGTGTACAGTATTTGACTGTTTATAAATCACACAGTCCTTTCTCAGAAGTGATGCTATTCAACTGCGAAACGTAGTGCCCATCAGAAGGCCGAGAAGACTGCAACTCCGCCTATAATGGTGACAAAGACTTGGTTGAAACTAGAGAATGGTCAGAGAGGCATCTAAACTCGTTTAATCAACTCCTTGCCGCTTCTTGGATTGTATTCTGGCGTCTTTCAGCCTTATTCCGACAGTCTCTACCAGTAGGCTAACATGTCTCATTACAGCTATAGAAAAGCCGGAAATCATAGGAAAAAGCTCTCATCAGTTCCGACGACCTAGCGGAACAACCTCTTGAACTCCACAGTCCCGTCCCACAATCCGTCTTAGCGTATTGCTAGGTGTTGGTGTGAACGTTCAAGGCTCCGAGACAACAACACTCTCAGTGGACTTGAGACATAATCAAAGTGGCCAATTGTGTGTCACATCTTTTTTACAAAATAGGGACAGTTCATCTGTGAGCAGCGATTGTAGCAATAATACACAACGTCGTGGACATGGTCATCCACAAACTGCTTTATTTGATTCGATAAGCGAGCATAGACAGCATACAACTACACAGCCACTCCCCCACCAAGAGCAACTCAACCGAACCCCCACGCATCTCGTACGGCATTCACATGCCACTACCGTAATCCAAGTTGGTCATCAACCTAGAGGCTAGACCAGCAAGAACTCCGAGACTTTGTTTCTATACCCTGGCAACAAAGCCTTGTAGCTCAACAGGTCTATTCAACGATGTCGGAGACGATAATGGGTCCACATTGTCTTTCCGTGAGGTTAAAGATGGGCTGAGGGATCCCTTAGCCGCCCGTATAGATGGTCATTTATCATAAATGAACCCTTGGGGGTCACCACAATTCTTCCTCGACGTTTCTTGAATTCTCTCACAACCATACAGAAACCAACCTTCTCATTCCATTGAGAGCAAACTCCTAGACTGATACGGACCTGATGCCACTGGACGCTGTGTTGTCGCTAGTAGAACTCTTTTGGTCATGGCACCTTTTCGTTTTGCGTTTGGGTAGACTTTTCGTTGTGAGGTCTCTTATCGATGACCTTTAGCAACATAGCACATCATAAACATGCCAAGACATTGAGAATCGCGTCTGGTGAGACGAATTGCAAACAAACCGACTTTATCAACTGGCTCCAACATCCAATCGCTCCTTCTCACGTTTCTCTTTGCTGTATAATGTTACACATAAAGTTCAACCTTAGCGATTACCGAACTCCAGGTCACGATCTACGAACTAGCGAACAGGTGCATGTATTCGGCCATTCAGATGGTGCAGTAGAAACAGCTATTACTATCAGTTATAACCACGTGTAAGAGCTGCTCAATTTCGAAAAGCTCATGTTGATATCTATTTTCGCGGAGTTTTCGCAATTTACCCAAGAAATGTCGTCATCCTTGGCTATGCCGACCTCTGCGTCTATACATTACTCTATACACGCCGACACCAGGGTCTCCAGTTCTTGTCCAAGTTGCCTAAATCACCCAAAAGGTCGAAATAGGCAATATCGGCGATCGCGTAGTCGATGCAATTGACTCTGAGCCACGATCGAGGTGAGGAAAAAGCAATGCGGGACAAAAATGAAACTTCTTCGAGAAACAAAGCAAGAGTTCGGAAAAACTAGTTCCGGTGTAGGGACTAGTGCAAAGAGCTGTCGATGAGGTTCGTTGTAGATCTCCTAGCACTGTTCATGACATAATAATGCACACCTCGTACTTGTACCTCATAATATCATATCGCCCCACTTATCAATAACCAAGTGGAGTCGGTGATACTTATCATAAGTGCCCAAAGCTATCAATTCTCCGTGCTGTGGAATTGCTTTTGCTGATTCTATACAGCTGATGTAACCCCCCAGGAAAAGTAAAGGGCACCCGGGCCGGGCGGCTAACACACCTTGTCTGGAATTGTTGTTCTGGTATGGTTGTTTTACTTTACTCGCGTGCACAATTGCTTTTTAGGCCTTGCATGGATCTTCGGAGATTAAGAATAAGTCCAGGGTCTAGCACTGAGTGAAAGTGAAGAACAAAGTTGGGAGAGGAGTTGAAGAGTGAAGGAGTGGAAAGTTGTAGAGTATTATTACATCATTGGAACTGTCGCAGTTTTCTCATTAAATTGATACCCAATACGTCTTATCTGGTGCGCCTGCTGAGTGCTAGGATTGGCCTTTATAGCTTAGGTTGAAACTGAAACAACTGAGACAAAAACGCATAGGCTAAATCCAGTCCCCGCCATCCGATATAGGGCCGGGACTGATTTTAGCCGTGGGCTAAAACGGCATTTGACTGCAGGACAAGTGGAGCTGTAAATTTGTAAAAAATCGCTAAAATAGCCGTGAAAAATACAGTAGCCGATGGTGCTAAAATCGCATGTTTTCGCTTAACGCTCCCGTTCTAGAATGTTCCAAACTCCCCCAATCGATTCTATAGATATTGTATTAAACTCAAACCCTGAGGGCCACTGAGCTAATTAAACGACGGACAGTCCCAACTATGAGTCACGATTTGGTGGGGGGAATACTTGACTGTTTTAGAAGAGGTTTTGCAGAGCTCTAATAGAAGCTGTGAATTAGTGGTTTCAACAGGAGTTTCTGAAAGCTCTGATTAGTCAGCTGTCTAATTCCAGTAATGTTCTGAGATTCTCACTCCTAGTTGTCTTATCACCCTTCATTACGATGCATTACTTACCATCACCCAACTAAACTTAACAAAAGCTTGACTGAAGAAGCACAAAAGCAAATCTGGCTAAACCTACAAACCGTCTCATGATCCCTTTGTCACTCTATAGCCTTCTGAAGGCATCAATCTACCGTAGTCTCACTAACGATGAACCCCAACAATAGATAAAAGTCCATCAAACACAAAAGTCCCACCAAACACAAACACAAACGCTAAGAGACAAAGGGCTGAGCGAAGCATTGTTCTAAACCTTATTCCGTTGATCCAGGGCAAAGGAAAATTAGTGGGCCGATTTTTAGCGGCACGTGATCTGCCGCACCCACACTAAACTTTCTTTCTTTCTTTTCTGATTATGATAACAAGAGTGTGGGGGGCAGACACAGCCAAACACAGGGCATGCTTAGGTAACACAGTCGTGTAGGGTACGGTTGTGATCAGAACGATGAGGAGAAGAGGCCTGTATCGTTGGTTTTGAGATAGCACAAATGATGAGCTCACAAAATTGCCCACTCCAACTTTAGAGCTAGATTTCAGTAGATAGATCGCCAGGAGTCTCTTGAAGATGTAGATAACAGCATCTGAAATGTCCAATGCGTTCACCGGTCAACTTTTCGTTTTCCTCTAGCGATGTGGTGATAGTCTGAACATCACTGGGGCTATGAAAAGACAATGTATCACCGAAATGTGAGCCAGTGAACAATGAAAGACTATGTATCACTAAACAAAAAGGCAAGAGATAAAGACTCAAGGACATTCGGGTCTTGATAGACAGAAAGCTTTACTCGGATGGTTTTCCTTTTTGCTTGTAGCCTATGGCTGAGTTTCTATTGATTTTCTTGATGCTATTCTTGTAATGCCGGAATCAAATGGAATAAAAATTGCTTGGACATCAAGGGGCTGACTGACGTGTGTAGAATGATATCGACTACCCCATCAGCAACTTCTCGTGTTTCTAACCTCAATATCAAGCCATCTACACCCGTGTACATCGCTATACCGCTGTCTTGAATCAACGTACCTCTGCGCATTCAACAAACATTCTAAAAAGTGAGATAAGAATAGCAATCTTTGCTCTGATGTTTTGAATCACTATTGCCAAGTCTCAATTATGAGGACTCCTTTGATTAGTCTCTGATTAGTCTCTGTTTAGTTCTGTTTTTGTGTTTTGCGTATGGTGTTACACCTCCAACTCGACCAATACTGATCCATTTTGAACGGTGAGACAACCAGAAGTATTCTGCTACTCTAAAGAACTTGTAAATTCACCCAGATTCACCGCTGGACGCTACTACTGCCAATTCCACGCTATCTCCTACTCTCATCGTGTAAAGTTATAGAATACCTCATTGACCGTGTACAACCAAGGTGTAAGCCGTGCCACATTACCTCCACCAACATGTTAACCCTGTAGATCATGCCAAGGCACAGCTTGATTACAACAGTGCTACAGTACTTGCTTTTTGTACGACGATTTCTGGCAGTTTTTCCACGCAAACTTTGCACCTCTCTCACCACGATCCTTCTTTGCATTTGTCTGTCTCGCTGGGGAGTTCCCAAACCGGCTGCGACGCCGATCCCAAATCTCCGGCACGCAGCAGCTCTTCCGTGAGCCGTTTCACGTTCACCATGTGCTTCTGGTCGGAGAGACAGGGACTTTTATGAAAGCAAGTTTTTCGATAAGGTGCACGAAATGACGAAGCACAATGTTTTGCCAATGACATATTCCGCCAGCTACAAGTAGAGCATCAGACAGATAAAAGCAGGAAGAATCGAACTAAGAGGCTCGACTCGGCCTTTGTTCAGGAGCAAAGCCACCTGATTGTGAACATTATTCGCTCACTGGTGCGTTCTGCAATCGCGGGGGTGGAGCAGGCAGGTTTTGCTATTTTTTTTATTTTTCCATGATTTGCTTTTTTGGCAACTTGGGTTAGAATTTTGGAGGCTGAAGAAAAAAATTACGATTTGTGGGTTTTGGGGCTTTTTTTCGCAGACTCACTGATTATTAGAGTTTCAGAGGGTCTTACCTGAGTCCAAGAAATAGACACTAATTCGTGTAACAAAAGATTGCGAAGAGATGGGGCGGAAAGAAACGTATTTTCGGGTCTGACACGGCGGGTTTGACCATGAGTTAAATTTTCAGAGTTGTAGTGGCATTTCTGGTTGTGGAGAGGAGGATGAGAAATGGTGAAAGTGATGGTTTTGACAATGTAGAAGAGTATGACGGTGTAGATATGGATTAAAGAGCTCGTGGTGTTCTTTACTGCTATACTAGAGCCGTTTTGGTGCTTTCAGGGAACTTCCTATGTTCGTATAGGTGGTGTAGATACCACAGGAGGTGCGCAGGTTGTGTTGGGTGAACGTGAGATAACTGAAGAGTCATGAAGAAGAGTAGATGTAATGCTCCAGAGTACACCATTCGACTCCTACAAGCGTCAAGATCACGATGAACTTCTCCCTGTGCCTCTTGGACATCTATATCGGAAGTTGAGGTCTGGCTGTGGTTTTGGTGTAATGGTTCGATTTGCGAGAAGTGGACGTATGAAGACGTGGAGTACACCATAATGATCCTTGGTACTTTCTGGGCGTTATTCTGGTGTCCATATTGCGGTAGAGCAGTTATGACATTTTTTATCTATGGCGTTGTGTAGGTGAGGCAAATACAGTAGTGCCAAAATATAGGAGCAATATGTGGCACTGGTGATAGTACTGTGGGTGGTATGTTTTTGAAAATTAGATGTCAAAGAGTGCTATAAGATGAGGAGCTGTTCCCCTTTTTATTATACTACACTGTTACGACGACAACCGGTCTTTTGCTTGACCTGAAACACACACGCAGCCACAAAGATAGGAGTTACGACAACAGGAGTCACGACGACAGTAATACTTCAACGTACGTTACTTCATCAAGAACACTGACAGTGTCTGTATCCTTAGTGGCGCCATTCAACATGACTCTCGGTGTCCTCAGCTACAACGACAGTCTACAGCATTGTTTTTCAGAGCAGTGAGTCAGCTACTGTACATACTGTACGGGACGGTGAGTATTCAGGTGAGGGTCAAGATTGGAGTGTTGCTAAGGGGGGCTTGACGAAAGGGAAGAAGACCAGGCTAGTGGATAACACGTGTGTTGGAGTCAGTTCACAGAACTGTCTGTTTTTATTGTTCAGGAATGACCCAACTGAGACTGGTAAGCATTACAGAACTTCAACAATTATCATCAACTTGCCAGATATGTCACCAACATGTCAACTGCGGACACAGACTGTCGCTCCATCTCTTGTCTTACAGCTACAACGACTTTTTTGAAACGGTACCCAAAGTTGCTTCAAAGCAGAGGGTTACGCTACATCCACATCTTTGAACTCCTTCCAGTCTCGATGTGCACATATACTGGCCAACTAAAGTACTGGTGTACTGACGGTTGTTGAGTAAGGGGGCTCATTGAAGTGTGGGTTGTTAGCTAAATGTGGGTAACATCAACGCGACTCCATCATCTGTGGCCCCATGGACAGCCTACATGACAGAGAATCAAGCTGTACAGCCTGTCTCTAGCGTCTGTCAATGCTGCACTGCTCTTTATGATCTAGGATAACACCAGACACTGACAGTTTAAAAGCTCAGACAGCGCTTACGAAGTCTTTCTCTAGCTAAGAAAAAGAGCAGTAGCCCTGCAGTTTCACTTCTGGTGTCTGACTATCAACAGCCATTATCGGAACATCCTAAAACGCCCCAACACACCAGGAGTAAACTAATACCACCACAAGTCAAAACTAGTCAGAAAAAAACGACCAAACACGTCAGAAAAGCACGAGAACTTCGACAATCCCTCCGAATAGCGTCTCCGCAAAACATTCGAAGCCGTTTTTTCGCCCTCTTGTACGCATTCGTCTCCGCCGAAACTCATCCAGTGGCCCGATGGTTTAGTGGTATAATTCTCGCTTAGGGTGTTCCTGAGCAATTTGCGAGAGGTCCCGGGTTCAATTCCCGGTTGGGCCCACTCTACAGCTTTCAAGCTGTTTCTTTTTTGCCCTTTTGGTCTCTCCTATTCTTTTTCATCTCCTGTTGGGTTCTCCTGTGTGTCCTGCCTTGGTTCCCTTCTGTAGGTCGTGTCTTAAAGTCAATTGAAACGTTGGCTATTGGTACTGCATGTTCATGGCCGCAATCTGATCTCTTCGTATCTCCCCATCCTCACCGGCTGTCATGATATGAAGATCTCAATGGCATGATATCATCTGTCTATACAACTCTTCATCAAACACAATTCCAATAATTGAATGTATGGCAACGTAACACCAACACTTCAAGTCAGACGGGAACTGGTGAACAAAAAAAACCATGTGTCACAGGGAACTAATGATCACGACACATCAACTTTCACTCTGTTCCTGGGTTTTCTCCTCACACTGCCACTGCCTCAGTTTCCTGTGGTTGACTACTTAGCTTCACATTCCTGTACTTTGAGAAAGCAAGACTTTGCTCACTTAAGCAAGTAACTGAACTTGGTCTGGATTTCGGTCTGGTTCGCAGCCTGTAGATACCATGGGCTAGCTCACGGATATCGGTCTCGGTACGCGTTTCTGTGAATTCGAGGTTCTCAAAGTCTCGTTTTCGATTTTTTTCGTTCTTTTTTCACTCCTTTGAACAGAAAACCGGGCTCTCACCACGAGAATCTCCATCGACAGCGGCATGGCGCAGTGGAAGCGCGCAGGGCTCATAACCCTGATGTCCCTGGATCGAAACCAGGTGCCGCTAGAGTGTTTTTTGCCTCAAGAATCAAGTCTTTTTGCCTCAAGTCTTTTTGCCGCAAGACTTCTTTTGTCTCAAGTTTTTTTGCCACAAGTCTTCTGCTACCACCAGCTAAACATATCATTATCATTATCTATATCCATCCTTCTTCTAACTGATTGAGACGTATGCAACTGGAGCTATACTCAAAAGCTCTGGTTTTGTTTTTAGGGTGCACCCACCTCACCTCATGCTTACTGATCCTTCTTTCTCTTCAACACCTGGTCCACCTCGTAAATGCCGCGGTCAAGAACTGCCGCGACCGTCAGCACTCCTCCAACCGTGGCCACCACCTGCATGAGAAACGCGCCAAAGTGGCTTCGGTACTCCTGCTTGTTGACGATTCGCATGGGCGAAATGTCGTACGCGAAAAAGACGCCCGGAAGACCTCCCCGCATGTGTCGCGTGTTCTGGTGGTCTTCGTCTCGGCCGCCCTGCAGAGGTCGCTCGTGAGCTGTGGCGGCGTACTGGTTGGTTTCGATCTTCTTGCCGTCCAGAAACTCGAATCGCGTGGACACCACCTTTGTGAAGTAGTTGAAGCGGAACCACTTGTTGTCGGTGTGATGGGGGGTGTTTTCGAGCGGCGACGACTCCATGGCCACGCCCTTGTCCCAGTCCAGACCGCTCACATCCACCTGTTCTCCAAAGGACAGGTCGTGGATGATGTGGGAGAAGGTGAAGGGCGCCTCGGGGTCCTTGAAGTGGCTGAGATCATGCGAATGCTGCTCGTCTCGATGCATGGAGACGCCGGGGGCAAAGTGGAAGTTGCCCGCCACCTTTTGCACCGTGAACTTGCCGGCAATGTTGCACCCCTGGTTGTACTGCGCCTTGAGCTGCTCCTTGAACCCAATCACCTCGCACTGCTCCACGCCCTCGCCGTCGGTGAACGCCCAGCCCTTGGTGGCGTAGGCGGCTCGAACCTGTTCACAGGTGTTGCAGCACTGATCCGGCTCGGACTCGGCTCCGTAACACGAGCCACAGTAGTTGGGGTCGTCCAAAAACGTCCGGGTGGCGACGGCCTTGGAGTCCGGAGTCTCGCCGAGCGTCAGCGCCTCGCTGCTCAGAATGTTGCCTCGCTCGTCCAGAGTAACCTTGGTCATGTCGTGATCCACGCTCTGTTGCACCTCGCCAGAAGAGTCGATGATGTCGAGAGTCACCAACGAGCACGGCAGCTTGGGGAACGTGATGTTGAGATGGATGTCGAGCCGGTCGCCTCGGTATCGGTCCACCGTCATCTGACTTCGCATCACAGGAGTCGTGTATGATCTGTACTCGGAGAATGTGAGCACCAGAATGAGCAGGACCGCCAGCAGCGTGACGATGCCTCCGCTGGCCGTCTTGATCGTCGCGTCGGCCGTGGGCTTGGCAAACGCGTCGTATCGAAATAACTTGGACAACATCTAGGACGTGGTGGTGTGGCGTACCAAAAAGTTGGAGATGTCTTGTAGTGACGTGTATTAATGAGTAGTGCATGCACGTGTGGCAAACCTTATATTAGCGAGTGCGAAAGAAACGGATACGAATTTGGCAGGTCGTGATTTTGACATAATGCAGAGGATTTGAACTCAATCAGTTTGTTGGTGACAAGCTACTGGAATTGATCCGCTTAGTCATCAAAAAAATGATTCATGTTTTGTTTGTTGTCTCGATCAACGTGAAGTTTTAGCGTTCAGAATTTGAAGGGCGCTAACGGACGCAATTTCAATGGTAGAGATTGGCATTTTTGTGTAAGAGTTGCTGATACCAGCAAGTACAAGTATCTACATTTTCATTTTGGACCATTTTGGACCTTCCAATGTTGTTTTAGAAGGATTCTCTGAGACGTGAAATTTGTGAACCTTTTGAGGTATTAGGTGCAGCACCCGTATGTACCACGAATTGTAGATGTCTGATTCATGGGTTGACTGGAGGAGAAAAATGGGTGATTGAATTCTCAATAGATCAATGCCGCTCAGGCGACTAGTTTGATTAACTTCAACAACTTCTGCGACCATTGCTCGTGCTCTTAGAAGAGATCTACCATTTTGTGGCTTGAGAAATAGAATGAGAGCTCTATGAAAGAATCAAGAGTTGATGTCTGGGTGCTCCAAATGACTTTGTGAGCATTTACAGTTGTGTTTCGGTGGAACGACCAGGTTTTTCAATTTTCAAACGACTCCATGCTGATAACCAGAACACTGAAAGAGTGTGAGGGTGATCCATCGTATGCTATGTAATGTGATCTTTTGAACAAATGAATAATTTGTCCTCCTTCACTTATATTACAGGCGTGGTGACCGATTATTTACACTTTTTTTTAATCGTTCCACCGAAACACGACTGTACTTTCAATACCAGCTTTGTCGAAAATTCTGCGTGGCCTCAATCCTCCGTTAAACAAAGTTTAATTAAGATCTCTCTCTACCATGAAATCTATCTCACCCGCATCTGCTCCGATCTGAATGAATCAGTCTTTGTTAGACTCCTTGGCGATCCTGTATCACAATGACTTCGTTAAATCCCCTCTTGTCCCACTAGTTCTCCCCACAGATCTAAGAACTCACCCCTCAATATCTCAATTCACCTCCAGCCTACTCAATTTTCACCGAATCACTCGCAAAAAGCACCAGCATACTTCCCAGCTTGCCACAAACCCATCATAGACCTGAAACTTCATCTTTTAACTTCACATCCACCGTTACCTCCACCTCTTAAATTACCCCAGTTTTCCCGGATAAACTTTCTCCATTCCCAAATAAGCTTTCTGGAGTGCCGAAATTAGACTTTGCCGGATGTATTATTCCGTCCTGCCTTTTTCTCCTCTCTCACCATAACACAATGTCTATCAGCACCCTGCCGCTGTCGAAAATCTACGCGGATCCGTCCAAGCACAAACAACGCTATGCCGAGCTGACTAAGCGTTTCTCGCAGCTTTATCCGGGCTCTACCGCGACTTTGGTCAGATCCCCCGGCAGAGTCAACCTCATCGGAGAACACATTGACTATTCGCATTTCAGCGTCATGCCCATGGCCATTGAAGATGACGTCATCATGGCCTTCAGTGTCGGCGGCGACTCCATCGAAATCGCCAACATGGAAGACGAAAAGTTCCCGGCGGAAAAATACGACATTCCAGCAGCAACCCAAGTGCTCACAATCGACCAGGCAAAGACAGTGTGGACAAACTACTTCAAATGTGGCCATACGGTTGGCCGAAAGTACCTGCGTGAGTCTGGAGAAGAGGTGAAACCCGTGGGAATCAAGGTCCTTGTCCATGGAACTGTTCCTGACGCTTGTGGACTGTCTTCCTCGGCAGCCTTTGTGGTCTGCTCCACTCTCGTTACCTTGCTGTCGCAGGGCATGACAGAGGTGTCACGTGATCTGCTGACCAAGCTCTCGATCACGTGCGAGCAGCTCATCGGCGTCAACACCGGTGGTATGGACCAGGCTGCCTCTATCTACGGCCAGCTCAATCATACTCTTCTGGTGGACTTTGCTCCTACTCTCAAGGCCACGCCCTTCCAGTTCCCTGCCACGACCCCCAAGACCGTTTTTCTGGTGGCCAACACGCTGTTCAAGTCCAACAAGCACGAAACCGCGCCCCGAAACTACAATCTGCGGGTGGTGGAGATCACTCTGGCGGTCAATGTGCTTTTGAAGAGTCTCAAGGGACGGGTATCTATCCCCCAGAACGGAAACCTCAACAAGGGAACGTTACATGGACTCATGAAGGCCGTTGATACTGATCTCTACGGACTCCTGGATCTCGTGGAAACTCTGCCAAAGGAGCCTGTCACTTTACAGGAGGTGGCCAAGCTGCTGGAGATCTCTGAGGAAGAAGTCAAGGAGCAGTATTTCATCTTCCCCGTGCAATTCGACACTCTGGCGCTGTACGCTCGAGCCAAACATGTGGTTACGGAAGCTATCAGAGTCCTGGAGTTCCAGAGTCTGCTTTCCAAGGGCGAATCTGACCCCAGACAACTCGGAAAACTCATGAACGAGAGCCAAAAGTCGTGCGACCAGCTCTTCAACTGCTCCTGCCCTGCCATTGAAAAGGTGTGCGAGATTGTGCTCAAATCCGGCGGGTTTGGGTCCCGTCTAACCGGTGCTGGATGGGGAGGATCTACCGTTCATCTGGTGGAGGAAGCCAAGCTGGGTCACGTGATTGAGGCGCTGAAGAAGGAGTACTACGGTGACATGGAGGGTGTTGATTACGATAGTGCCATGGTTGTCACTGTTCCTGGCGAGGGGTGTGCTATTGTAGATGTTGGTGATGAATAAATATGTACATTACTTAGTAAGCAAGACGTAGGCTACTACCATCCTTTGGTGAGTAGCAGACCCTTGGTTGGCATCACTGACGGTAAATACCCAAAATCGTGAATTGTACCAACCGAATCAAAACATTTACCGTGATAGATAATTCCAGTTAAGATTGTACTTGGAAATTGTTGAAGAAAAAGTCCTTTAGGGGGGGTATTGCCATGTTGCCGTTCTTGGATGGGATTTTGGAATACATTAAACGATAAAGAGCAAGCTAATATGCCAACAAATATGCGACAATCTCGACAGCAATTCATACGAATCTGGAGATGTGGATGTTTGAGTTTTGAGGGTCAAGTGTTTTTTAGTTGGATTTACTGAGCTTATTAGTTGATGCATTATGTGATTGTGAGAAGAAAACGTTGATTCTAAGAGATTTTTGAATGTGTTCCTGCTGTAACTGCTGGTGGTCCATTGGGTCCGCGAGATGACCAGAAGCATTTTAGTACCAAACATGATCTATTTTGAAGTCACGTGGGCCGCGGTACTTGATTTTGTAAGTTTTTGGACTCAGAGGTGTATTGCTGGTGATGCAGTGCAGCCATTTTTATGTCGGTCCAATTGTTTCGAAAATGGTACCATTATGTAGCACTTGCTCGGAGGAGTCTAGTGGAACTGTTTATTTTTCGCTTAGAACAATTGTGAGAGGCGGTAGTGTTCAGAGTTGGTTGCAGAAATGCACGTACAAAAGAGTCTATCCATTTCCATCAGTGGACAAGGTATCGTTTCCAAAAGTAAATTCCTGTGACCACCGAAACGTGAGCTATTCAACGGTACCATTTTCATTCTTGTGCTGTCATTAAATGGGGATTTTGGCTGAATATATTCCCCATGTAATGCTCTACATACGTCATCGGCGATCAGACTTAGAACTGCCAATAAAAACGCCAGTTTCAGTGGCAGGAACAATCGAACCAACTGCGAATCACATCCCACCTCAATCCATCTACTCATTCCCCCTTTAACGACCCTTCACACCACTTCTCCATAGATTACCCGATTTCTCTCTCCGTAACCCTGATACCCCGCGAACATCTCAGCACAACACCCAACCATAAATACACCATGCGATGCCCAACACCAATTTCCCCAGCGACAAGCGTGGTTCCACCCCCAAGAAGAGATCCAGGAAGGCTCCGGCACCCCGCATTCGCCGACAGGGCTCCGAGCAAGTAAGCTTTGAAAAGGGAATCTCAGCCGAACGGAGTCCAACTGCTGCGAATTTCCGGACGAGTGTCGATCCGAGTCCTGTGCATCATTCTCATCTGGGGTCACAAATCGTACTGCCAAAAAAGACAGAGGTCATTCGATCGAGCGCTTTTGCAGACACGTGTGGTTCGATCTTTCGCCCGGTAGCCTCTGCCGTCACAGATGTCCAGATCCGCCAATCTGGATGGGTTAAACTGGGTTATGCCCCTCTCCCAGCAACCAGACCACGATCGAGATCGGTTGGCCGAAAGTGCCTCGTGAGCTCGTCCAGCCGACACCAGACAAAAGCATGGAAGACTGGCGTTATTCCGTGCTCCTGGATGACGTGGAAAGAGGAATATCCTCCTGCTCTGCCCCCTCACAGGTTCCCGCGATGACTTGATAGGTTTAAAGGGAAAGTCAGGCCCACGCATGTGGTTATTGTTCCCGTGCTCAGGAGTTTCAAGAGATTCGGGCCCAAGTGGTCAAGGAGTGCGTGCCGCAAGACAGTGCGGCGCGCCTGAAAAGTGGGTCCTCTAGGAGAGATAGTTGCGTTGTGCGCGCTGAGCGCAGTCACGCCCGCCAGCCGCCGCCAACCGTATGTGTCAGGTCTGTGGTTCCCCACGCAGGCCGCAGGACACAGCAGCAGACTGCTCAGAGACCGTAAGCGCACTTTTGATGCTTTGATCCGTGGCCGAAACTCTCGCCCTTACGAACCCCGACCCGTCTCTTTCTGATCAATCGAGACTTAACTGGCGTAGTAGTGATGGGCACTCCTGCTGTAAAACAATAGGAACGTGTAAAATACTTGTGGCTGTAGTGTGCAAGCGGGTGTGGTGACTTTGTAAGTACTGTGGACAGAGGCTCGAGGTCCAGCCAGAAATACCATCATCTGAGATGGTGAGTCGAGTCTGTACTGTGAGTCGTCTCTTTGGCGCCCTTGGTTGTAAAGTGTTAAGGTGGAGTGAGAGAAGCACGTGACTCTGGTAATTGGTCTCTGGTATCACACATCATACCTTGTGTGTGTGAGTGTTAAATGCGTCAGATGCAGCGTTGCCATGGTATCTCTATTTGCAATAGTTGGTATCGTCTCAGTCTTGAGATTGTCTCGGTATCAGTTATTGGTATCATTTCCTTAAGTGCTTGTGAAGAACATTGTTGTGTAAGAAGTACTTGCAAGAACATTTGCACAGTCTTGCTTTTTTGACACATTCATCATCCGAACATAATGCAGACTCTCTCTCAACTCCATCCACCACACTTCACATCATGTCTGGGGACCGACCAAATGTTGCTTAAGAGTACAAATACGACCGAGAGACTATTACAACTCCTTCTCTCGTTATTCGAGTTGGTTTCGAACTAATTTCTCACGCTTACATAATCCCCACACATCCTCTCCTCAAAACGCCAATCCCCCTCTCGGAAAAACATCTCCGGTCCCTTGGCCCAGTTGGTTAAGGCGTCGTGCTAATAAGAGATAGCAGCTTTGCAACGCGAAGATCAGCAGTTCGATCCTGCTAGGGACCATGGACACGCGCAAGTAGTTCTTTTTTGCTACCCGTGGGAGCCGTTGCATTTTTTTGGGTACAAGTATGTACTCCGTACAGTATGACGATGTCTGTCGATCCAGGATGACCAAGTCCCATGACTAAGCAAAGCTCACTAAATATCGCTATAGTGACTGGTGGAGTTGTGATGGTCAGCATTTATTTTACAAAGACTTACCACGTGATCCATATTACTGTACAAGTGAGTGGTTCTGTGTCTGCAATTCTACCATTGACATCTTATGACTATCAAGCCGTCAACCATCCATCAAAGTCGGTTATCTGACGGAGTCTAGCAACAGACAATTGAATTGAAACAAGCCAAGGACCTTGGTACGTCGTATGTTCATGGCATTGAATGTGAGACCGTACATCCGGTATCGAGGTAAGAACTACACAACATGTCAGCAACGCCAATACTTGTGCTATGGGGGCATAAAACCCACCATTCGATTCAGAATGTCGTTCTCCACAAATCGATCATCTCAGGATCAGGGCTCCATCAAAACTGACCAAGTGAGCTACTGGAATGGTGTCATCGCCAAAACCACGCCCTGTCAGAGACCTCAACGCCTACATCACTCATGTGATCTCGGCTACTCTGGTCCTCATTCGTCCTCATATCATCTGCCCTAACCCAAATCGAAACGCTAGCCATGAAGGGACGAGTTATTGTTGCTCGAAGAAAGGGGGGAGTTTAACTCTGCTAAAGACGTAACCGTGGCTTTCACAGAACCGGCAAAAAACGTGGAAGATCTTTGATGGAGTAATACCACGTGACTGTGAATGGATTACGTGTCGTATCAAACACCTCCAGCTAGCACCAACAACTACTGTTTTTTTATATTCGTCACTGTTCTAGAAGCATGTTGCCAAGGAGTTTTGCAAACGCTATTTGCATTGTTCCTGAACCTTGGGAAGAAGGAAGAGAAACTTGCGAGTCCCATAGATTGTGGTTGAAGATTTATAAAGAGTCAGAGGAAATCGCATTCTTACTGTCACGTGACCAGCACCCATATAAACCCTGGTATACTCGGTAATCGCCATCCAAACCGCGTTTCATCACTCCTCCTCCATGTAGCATACTCATCTGCCCCTGCACCAATCTTGCGTCTTGTATGCAGGCTCGCGCTATTTATAGACCCTGAGCCGAGGGCTAGGGGAGATAAGAAGGGTCTCACATGGAAAGAGAGCGAAGGAGATGGCTTGAGATGTACAAAAGAGGCAAGGTGATTATTCCTGAGCTGGAACGAGTTTGTTCCATTTTAGGAGGGGGAGGATCCACGAGAAGGTCGGGGAAAAGGAACGTGTTTAAAAAGCGTTTAGAGAAGGAGGGGTTTGTCGATCGGCTTGTTTAAGGGGCTTGATCGGCGTGTCCATTTCGAGCTGTCTAAATCGGGTCGATGATGGTGTACTGTGGTGAGCGATATTGAGCGACATTTTTACAGACCAGCGGGTCGTGCAATGGTACCACTGTACAGTAGTGAGTCAGGCAATGGTACAGTCCCACTCTACTGTTCGCCTTTACAGTACCAAATTGACTGGCTCGTTTCGAAGCCGATCTCCAAAGAAGCAATCAGTCTTCGCGAGGATCAACCACATACCACAGTGGACCCTTAAAGCGAACTACAGTGCCTGAAGTAACACCCTACATGTGAATACGACGCTACTGGCTCGCACGATTAAATAAAAAAATGTATCATAAGAATGTCAGTAGTTTGAGAGATTGTATTCAGTCAGGTTGTCCGAGTCAGCGTTTGGCTTACTTCTGACCGGCTCGGTTCTCGGCGTCCTGGACGAGACCCTGGTACTGGGCGGGGATCTGGAGACCGGTGACGCCCTGGAAGTACTCGGGGTACTGGGACTTGAGGTCGTTGAGTCCTCCGTCGTTCTGGGCGACAACGGCGGTGGCAAGGGCGAGGATAGCGAGAGTGAACTTCATTATTGTTTGTGGGTGGTGGTGGTTGTGTTTGTGAGTGATTGAATACTGAAGAGCGAAATGAGCCCGACGACACTCTCTATATATACCTTTTTTGCGGTCGATTCTGAGCCCCGACTCCGACTCCGGTCAGTCTGTTGTGATGTGGATCGTCTGTCGATCGCCAGGACGATCAGAAAATGCAGATCCTGTCGTCGCTGCGGATTTGAAAAGCAAAAGAGAGGGTCAGGTCAGGTACCCGGCTGGGCATGCATGGGCCGAGGTTGGTGTGTGGCAATTTGAAGGCATGGTCTATGAAGAAACGGGTTCTTAGTCATCTTCTAGAGACACGACAAATACTCGTCGGTTGCACCAAAATCCACGTGATAATCACACCCATTGTTTACTCCACATCTCGTCACTCCGTCCCTGCATATCCTTTCGCTAAATGGCAGTGCAAACCCAATGTCCATGTTACACCCGTTCCTGGTTAGCTCAATGGCGGGCTTGCAATTGCAACCTGTTTCAGGTCCCTTTGTGGAGTAGACAGGGGTATTTGGTAGCTGGCCAGGTCCGAGGGAGTTCATTGGCTACCTTGTAGTAATTGTACCAAGTTCTTAGTACTACTGCAGGATTGTTAAACACAGCACGACCACGCCGACGATCCCGTGATGTTCCTGTTGACACAACCCGTCTATTGACAGATCGTCTCCTCATGTTTACTCCGTCCCAACTGCTCTCTCCGAAAGTGTCTCAGGTCTCAGGTCTCCTACCGTTTTAAACTCAATCATACATGGAGATGCCTACGGCTTGAACAGTCGGGTCTTGGCGTTCATGTGAGACGATTGGACCGAATTGAGATCGGGGGACGTTAGAATCGACGGATTCCATTTGCCGACGCCGAGCTGGTCATCAATTCGAACTGCTCAACCCCCACGATATCGATCCTACTCTGCTCAGTTGCTCTTGCAGCTTTCAAGCATAGGACCAGGCGGTGCAACCTGAAACCAAAGGGAGATTACGCAAATGGACTGTAGAGAGAGGGAGAGAGATAGGAAGACGTATAGTCTACCGAAGGCGTTTACTTTTGGTCCCAGAGAGGTGGTGACAGTTGTGTATCGTACAAATGACTAGTACTTGTACTTGTAGCACTTGCACTTGAAGAACTTGAACTTGAAGCACACGAACTTCTGGCAACGAATGAACCGATTTGCTGTGAGAGATTTAACCAGATCGATCAAATAATCGCTCACTGGGGCCAGGCCGATTCATCGAGCCGAAACTCACGTCATTTATGTGGCTGTTGTGTCGGCTAAATCGGGACGATATGTATGGAAACCCTCTGGGTGCGGTTGTAGAGGTGATAGAGGAAGAGGGAGCCAAAAGCGGCAATATTTTCAGACACAATTTGTCTGGGAAACCTTTCACAGCCATTCAGATCACATAGGCATGTTTCGCATTTTCGACACCAGCAGGGATCGAACAGACAGACGGATGATTACTTGGAGCTCCTTGAACTAAACATGTGTAGAAATCTTAACAAAACTGAAACCTCGGTAGATGGCGAGATATTGGCGATTTACGGCTACTGACCAGAACAATACAGCTGGGAAGTGCTGTCAATCTTTTCAATGAACCGAATAGCTCACTCGAGATGCCAAGAGATGCCAAGTCGCTAAACCATGAGTCGCTAAACCATGAGTCGCTAAACCATGAGTCGCAAACTTGAGCCGCATACCGCTAACAATGCACGCAGCGAACAGTGCCTTCAACTAGACATCCAGTGGTGATGTAGTTAAACAGACGACACTATTCGAATGCTCCCAGCTCACTGATCACGGCGGTATCTTTTATATTCCGACAGCTCACCTATTGCGCCCACATAACACTATATCCCAATACCAACCCTGTCCTACCACCTCACATTCTCGCATCATCCAAAGGCTCACAGCAGCAACCATACAGCCCTGAAACATCGCTCTATACCTGCTCGGTGATGTCGGAGCTTCAATTTCGGCGGATTCTTCAACTCCGACACACCGAAAGCCAAAAGAAACTATTGCCGACCTCGGTATGTTCCAGTCGGAGTTTTGACTTGATCGACATTGCGTCAGCCACATCATGGTCTGTTGAGTCTGCTGAGACCAGTGGAGCTCGTTGATTCAAGCGTGTCAGTGCTCATAACATTCCAGGCATCTTGTGAGACAGGGGGTCGCACCAATTTTTGTGTGAGGCATTTCTATCTGCGTCCATCGACGATTACTCGAAGTGTCTAGATGACCAGAACTCATCCGATGGATTAACAAGCACGGATCAGCAGACAGATGAGCCGAGAGAGGATCCGAGTTCAACGGTATTTGCGGTCGTTGTATCCCGAGGTGATAAATGCAGGCGTGAGGAATTGCTGTTTCCTGTGATGAACCTAGGTCTAGATGAAGTCTCAGATACGGAGCTGCCAAGATCCTCTCCCTGAGGGTTTCTACAACTTGACTCAAAGAAAAGAACTGTTGTACTGTACATGCCTATTCGGTGAGCACACTACTTTTACAAACATATTGGCAAATCAGAAGATCAATTGGATGGAAAGAAGGACATTCTGGCAGATGTTAAACTGTCCTTCTTCCAAAATTACTCCAGACAGCCTCTGTGGTCGAAAAAAGGAGTCTATCGGCACAAAAGTTGAACATAATGAGCCCCGAAGAAAGTCAGACCATCTTGAAATCTAGCAAAAGTAGGATCTCAGCTTTGAAGCACCAATGACGGCCTCATCATCAGCCTGATCAGGACAGAGAGGTTATGAGAAGGGCAAATGCCCACAACGGCGATTTTAGAACTTTTAAAGAACCTGAAACTTTATAGTATGACGTATTAGCTGTCAATATAACTATTTATACGAGTCTCTTGAACATTTTTTTATTTTTCGCATAGCTACGAATTATTCCAATTATCACTATCAATCTCATTTATATGCATAAAACTCAATATGTAATAAGGTTGTCATTTTGGTAATTATTTTGTTGCGTTTTAAGGGGTCCAATTGTGTGTGGACACAATCTTGCCGAACGATGGATGCAGTTGGAACACCACAGCATTCTGTGCACGCAATACGACTTGGATCACGATAATAATAATACCAAAGTAAAGCCACAAACGAGGAGAATCGAGTGGAGTAATATATTATCACAACAGGAGTTTTCCACCATTGTCAAATTACATTTTTCACTTTTAGCTAAACAATCTCACCTTTGAACTGCACAATATCCCCGTCGGTAGTTGCCACATGGCAAAACAAAACATATCAGCGTGTTCACCGGGTTCATGTTGATATATTTAAGCTCCTTTATATTATATCATGAGCCCACTCCTTGTGGAAAGTCAGTAGTCGTCACCTTTCGTCAAGTGCTGCTACAAGTACTATGGACCACTACTAGCGAGTACAGAAGAGTGCCAAATATTTGATCCTGCAATCTATTCCAAGAGTCACAGCATCACACTTTCTAAGTCCCCGTACCCGCAACATTGTTGTATGCTCACAAGTACCGGTAATTAGTGTAGTTTGCTAGTATTGACTTACACTAACGAATGCCACCGAGTGACGCTCTGATAAGTCCAGGGCGAGTATAACAGCAAATGAAGTATCACTGCAATTGTTCCTGGCAGTTTCTTGGTACGAGTGAATATACTCGTATCGTATGTCGCCTCTGGAGACACCCATCTCGTAATCTATACTGTAGCTGTTCTCAACAGGTTCGATCACGTGATGCCGTTTAACGAACCCCGGATTCAATGTCAAACTACCGAAACCAATACAAACTGCTTTACCGACAGACCTATCTCTGTTTCACTGCTCTTTCTATTTCTCCACACAAAATTGACCATTTTCTTTTTATCAATTCACTGTTCAACTATCACACTAAATTACAGTAGTCATAAAACCACAGATAAACTCCCCAGATCCAACCGAAAACACACCGAACTAGCCAAACCAGCTCCTCTAAATCCATCGGTAACACCCCCTAAGCCATCACGTGACTTGCAGAGCCCTCAACAGCCCTTGTAGCTTAAACCCGGCTCGCATCACCAAAAACAAAGCACACACAAAACCCCGCCCCATCCCATAACCACCCCTACTACACAATCCAGCGACCTCTTTTACCCCTCAATCTCGAATATCCGCTAATTTCGAGCCCCCCACCGTTTCTTATCGCGCTTATTGCAATTCGCGCTCGCGCGTTAAATTAGATCCAATTAAAGTTTGCTATCTACCAAAAAAAGATATCGACCCATGGCTTGCAGTTTCTCACCTCTCACCTCTCCTATCTCACCCCGTTCACACCTCCGCTGAAAATGACCAATGGCGAAAAGAAATCTCTATATTGTGTTTTGTGACGGATCCACGAAAAGAGCCTACGGCAGATTATTCAGCGGGTACGGCGTGTGGTTTGGAAAGAGGAGCCCCTACAACGTGTCTGGTGCAAGCTCAGCTGTGACAAGCACCATGGCCGAGCTCATGGCCATCCGCGAGGCCTACAGAATGATTGCATACATGAACACGCGCCACAACTACCAGGTGTGCACAGACTGCATTGCGGCCTTTACCATGGTGAAGCGACACGCTCCTGTGTCCCGGTACTTCAATCCGATCCTGAAACAGATTTGGAGATGTGAACAAGCCGTCGACGGAAACATCGACATTGAATGCGTCAAGGGTCATCAGAAAGGAGGGGGGAATCATGAGGCTCATTTGCTGGCCAAAAGGGGAAGGGAAAGGGCCATAGCATGGTGGCAGAGTAGGTCATGCTGAAAGAGCGAAACGGGGCGTTTTGAGCTGTCGATACCGCATCTCGACCAATGTTGCATTTTTAGCCGGATCGTGTTTGGATCGATACTGCATTTCTCGTTACTACAATACTGCATCTCTCGACAACACTCTCTCATTGATCATACACATAGATAATAGATACAGGTAGTCGTAGTCGTAGTCGTAGTGTAGAGATCTATAATACGGGTTTGCACGTGTCCTAATAAAACGATAGCGAACAAACAGTCCATTTAGAACACCCCTAAAGCCAACTAAATTTTCGGCTATAGGTGGCAATACGAATACCGAACGAGTTATAATAGACCAGAGGACCGAAAAGTCGCTATTTCATTCATTTCTCATTGGTGGATAGGACTTTTGAACATCAGGAGACGTCGACAACCCACGACAGAATACGGCACTTGATAACCAACCACAGAGAGGCTGAAGAACAGTTCAGTAGTGCCACGGGTTGTTTGAGAGAGTCCGGATTGTTATGGTGTGTACACTCTTTTCCCATGGACGAATCCACGACCATTATAAGCAAAGCGAGTCCAGGGACTTCATCTTCCTGAAGCGTTTAAAATAAGAATGATCAAGTCTAGAGTGTTTCAATGCGCTTGTTCGGTGATCTGTTGCTCCTCTTGTACATTCTCACGAGGTCAGTAGTTCACTACGACCATGACAAGGAAGAGGACGTAGCATGGGGTTGAGGACTCAGATCGAGTACCACAAACATTCAAAGAGCTGGGTGGTGCTTTCTGAGCTCCATTAAGACATCAGAACCAGTACCTGATGGTATAAGAGCGTGATAGCAGAGCAGAAGACTCCTCAGAAGCTCTTAGTCAGCTTTCAAGTGGTAAGTGAGTACAGTTTACTTGAAATCGATTTGCCTAAGTACTGGAGAATACGCCAAATGCTACAGTTTGTACTGTACCTACTGACCCACACTCCACACCTATCTACAGCACCAACCAAGATCCAAAGCTTCAAGAAGTTCACGTGATCTAAGATTAAGAAGGCTCGTTCGGAAGAATATCGCCTCCTGAGCGCTATCGCTGTCTCGAGACTCTTTCCGTCTTAATGCCAATCAGCAAGTAAATCTCATCACTGATGACCCACCACATCACTTAACTTTACTTGACCATAGTGAAATTTACTTAGACCCACACTTGGCCTAATCCAAGCTGAAGCCTGATAACTCGTTTGAGCGACCCATAACAGGCCAAAACGAACCACGAAACAACGAGTGCACTTCCAAGAGGCAGAATCAAAGCGCTAGAATGTTTCTGAGGGTCTAGAATCACCGAAATAACGATTGTGGCGAAAAGTGGCTAATTCGATTTATTACGAGCAACTAGGGATCGGCAAGAGAAAGTTTGTGTGAAGGGAGAAGGCAAGATTCCAGACGTCTCAAACATCACAGCGAGATGAAAGTAGTGTCAAATTGACGAGCGCAAGCTGGGTGTTGTACTGATTAACTTTTCACATCTTTTCCTCCACTACCATTCCCCTTTATCAGCCCCATTCTATTCTTCCCCACCCTCTCCAATAAAGTTACCCTCTCTTTTCTCCCTTTTCAGCTCTACGCCACCTCAGTGGCTGACGCCTCAACTCTATTTCCGCACGTGACCAGCAAACTTTGAAAGTTGCATGATTCCTGATTCGAGTCTTTCGAACCAAGATCACCAACCCACCACACATCCCACGGCACTACCCAATGGCGAAAATCCGACTGCCCTACGTGCCGCTACCGCAGTCGGCAGTGACTCAGACACAGCTGCACGTGTCCGACTCGCTGTCGCGGCTTTTGCGGGGCTCCAAAATCAAGTCCTCCGCCGCAACCTCGTTCGACACAGACCCAGCAGACTCCTCGAAACCGTCGGCAGCCGTGAATCTGGGGCTGGACGGCTCGCCCTCGGGGCTGCCTCCGGGTCCTCCGGCCGGCGTTTGTGTTCCTCGACGATCGCCCGAGGCACGAGATCTCCAGAACCGATTCGAGACGAGTCTACAGAATCGAGATGCTCAGCAGGCGTTTGATTTGTGGTCTGGGGGGAAGCAGAAGGATGCGACAGAGGCGGAGTCGACAGATTCGACACAGACGGATCTAACACAGATCGGTACTACACAAACAGATGCATCAACCTCGCCAAACACTACGGTGTTCCCGCCATCGGGGCTGCCTCTCACCGCCACATTCAAGCTGCTCAACCTGCTGCAAGCGACCGATCCAGACTCGCCACTGGTGTACAAGGTGGTCAAGGCGATCATCGGCGCGCCGGAAAATGCATCTGTGTTTGCGCCAGCCATTTTCCGCGTCTTCATCCACTACTTTCAGACAAAACAGTACGCCACAATCATCGCGCTGTGGACGCAATACGTCAACAACGGCTGCCTGGTGGGCACCAAAACCGGCGACTACCGCAAGTTTGTGTCTGTGGTCGCCCCAGCATTTATCGTGGAGGAGTTCGAGTCACGTGGCTCGAAGGAAGGAGCTGCCAGAGACCTTATTGAGCTCCTGGGCCCCGAGGCACCGGTTCTGCCTGCCGACAAGATGGAAAAAATGGTCAAGACGATGCTCAGAAAAGTGTCACGGGGAAAGGAAGACGTGGAGTCGCTCATGGCGCTGCTGGGGGCCCTCAGACCCAAGTACAAGCTGTTTCTGGACGTGCAAAAGACACACTCGCAGCAGCAGTCGGTGCTGGAACAGGTCCAGCGAGCCGTGGAGATGAAGTCGGCCCACCACCTCAACTACTGGTGGCACGTGGTCAAGAAGTCGTCGCGCAACCTGCTGACTCTGGAGCACTGCCAGGCGTTCATCACGGCGTATTCTGCGCTGAAGAACTCGGCTGGCGCGTTCCAGGTCTGGGAGCTGATGGAGTCTTCCAGTGGGGGAGCCATCGAGCCGTCGCGTGAGTGCTGGGAGGCGCTGTTGGAGGCTGCTAGTCATGTGACCACCGCACAGTCGCAGTTCTTCCAACAGGCGTGGGACGGCATGGTTATGGCTGGGTATACGCCCTCTCCTCACTGTTTTGCACTCAAGTTCCGATGGCTGCTGCGAAACCGGATGTTTTTGTCGGCCGATAACCTCTTTTCCGACATTCTGGCGGTGCCCAGTGAGTTGGAGTCGACTGAGGCTCCTGCTGGAGACCTGCCTGGCTTGACGCAGGAGATTCTGGAGGCCTACATTCCCTGTTTGCTCCGAAAGATGCGTTTCGAGGAGGCCGAGCAGCTGGTTCAGCTTTTGACGCCTCGAGAAACGATTGACATTTCTCTCAACCTCGCGCGCATTTTCCTCAACTTTTACATGAAGCATAAACTGGTGGACAACATGCCCAAGTGGCTGAGTAAGATGGAGCAGCAGGGTCTGTTCACGACCCCCGAGTCGTTTGTCCTGCTGCTGGCATACAACGTTCTCTACATCACCGAGGTGGCTCCTGAACGGGAGATTTTCCCCGTTCTCAAGCAGATCTACGCCCAGATGGAGCAACAGGGCATCCCTCTCAACCAGGAGACTTTCGGTCGGTTGATTGCCGAGGCGTACCGCGTGTGTCCTCAGCTTCCGGCCTCTCGAGCGATTTTCGACTCGATGATTCGTGCCGATATCGTTCCCGACGCCGAAGTGATCATGCGGGTGCTTCGTGGCGAGTGCTCTGCTCGAGGCGACGTGCTGATGGGCCAGGAGCTGCTGCATTCCATGATCTCTATGACGTCCACCCGGCACTTCCGCCAGCCCGAGTTCTGGAACTATCTGCTGCGAGCTCTGCTGAAGCAGGACAAGCAGGCGGAAGCATTGGTGTCGTACGGCAAGATGAAGGCCGCTGGAGTGCCCGTGTCGGCTCAGACATACACTCTCATGTTGGAGGGTCTGGGCGAGGACTATTCCGAGGTGAAGCAGGGCATTCTCATGGAGCTACAGCGGGTCAAGGAGCCCAAAAAGACCTATCTGCTGTCGATTCGGCTCAAGAGAACCATTTCGGAGCTCAAGGACCAAGGGTATGAGATTGGAGGGTTGCTGCGAACCGAGGCTCCTCCTAGATGGAAGTGATGGGGCAGTCTGGTGCCTGTACATATTTTTAGCATTTGTATATAGAAACTAATCCTAGTTGATGGTTGTCTGGACCGGCAAAAACAAACGGTACATTCCATGCTGAGGGCTTTTAGTCAATTGAGTAGTTATACCTAGTTCTTTAGCACTGTTTGCGGGAGCGTTATAGACTGTCAAGCCATTACAGTAAGACTTGCAACGCAGGAGAGAGACGTTTTGCACTTCAAAGGCAGCCCGTGTTTTTATCATCTCAGCAACTCTCGTAATCACTTGAACAAGTCTGAAGGGCCCAGGTTGAATTTCCCCTTTACCCTGGGCTAGTTCCAATTGACAAGAGATCGAGGTCTAGAACGTTGAAACTAGTTGGATGTGCCTTAAGGGGCAGTAGTCTACGGCACTGTTGTTTACTACTTGTAGCTAGGTGTCTTTTTTTAGTCCAATTCCCCAGCTCTCTGTTCATCCCTGATTTATGGTGGGAGCAATAGATCCCCTTTATTGATACAACTTTTGTCCCACGATATATTACTGTTTGGCAATCGTTTTACTCGCACATTGAAAGGTGACATCTCTGACCCAAGCTTCTCACTGGTACTTTTCACAGCTTAACACAAGACTAGCACATACGACAAGAACGTGCCCAGGTCTCACAGATATATGGGCTTTCATGGGCTAACTCGTTTTCCGCCCGAAAGGGAGATATTTGTTCCACCTACGGAATGTGAAAAGGTAACATTTGTTTTGCGAGGCACTTGCACGTTCAGAGCCCCCAACCCTCCCCCTGGTCCATCTATATAATCCCTTCATATCCGCCCACATGTTTCCAGCACACAACCACCACTTCAGCTCTACCAACTACCTTTTCGCTCGCAACCAATGAAGTTCTCCATTGCTGCTTTTGCTCTCTTTGCAGGCCTGACCCTTGGAGCCAAGCTCACCGACGATCAGGCTGTTCTGGACCAGCTTGGCCAGAATAATTATGTTGTTGATTTGGACTACGGATTGGCCAATGCATTTTGCGATGCGGCTATTTGGCTTGCTGACATAGATGGAGTCAATCTAGAAGAAGTCGATCTCTTTATCGATGAGGACAAATTTGTTCAAGGCCTTACTAACGAAGTTCTCACCAACGATGAGCTTCTTGACGCCCTTCGGCTCGAACTGGTATATGCCAAGAGATACGCCAGAAAGGATGTGGACCGATATTGGGTGTATGCATTCGAAGACACCCACTTTAGCCCTGCTGTCATCAATTTTTCCCTTGATCAACTAGGACCCGCACCTCACGCCGCCAAGGACTACGAAGATGCCGCCGCAGTTGCCTACCACATGTACGTGGCTGCGATCGCTGCCTGGGTAACTGAGGTGCAAGGTAAGCAAGATCTCGTTATCCTTGAATATTCAGATATTCATTATGACGACGACGACACCTCTGTTCCTGTTGTGGACGAGGCCCTGCACCAAGAAGTCGACGACATCTTGGCGCAGATCAAGCAGCTCCAGGAGGAGCAGAAGCTTGTCGAAGAGAAGCTCAACTCTCTCGACTACTCCGATCTCGCTTCGGACGCCCAGGCTTCTGCCCAAAAGCTCGACGACCTCAACAAGAAGCTTGACGATCTTGTGGAGCTGATCAACGCCACGGCCGACTCCAAGCCTGTTGATCCGGTTGTCCCTGTTGATCCGGTTGAGCCCGCAGATCCCGTCATTAAGCCCTTTGGGCCTGATATCACGCCTGTTGGACCTGATTCCAAGCCTGACCCCACTCCTGCTGTCACTCCTGCTGTCACTCCTGCCACTCCTGTCACCCCTGCCACCCCTGCCACTCCTGCCACTCCTGCTGTGGTGGAGGCTTCGCTCAGCATTGCCGACGACACCTATGCTCTCTGGAAACAGCAGCAGGCTCTGGCTGACAAGATTGCCCAGTCTGCTGGAGAGCACCACTCTGCAGAGCTCCAGGCTCTTGCTCAGCAGATGCAGGCTCAGGCCACCGCTCTTCATGATATCTGGAAGCAGCAGCAGGGATGGGTTGCTCCCGTTTCTCCCGTCTCTACAGCTGATGATCCGGAGAACCAGGCCGCTACTACTGGCGCGAACAAGGCTGACGCTGAAACCAATGATGCCATGTCTCACTCCAGCTCTTCCAACACCAATGACAACTCCAACGTCAACTCCAACTCCAACACAAACACCAACACCAACACCAATGTCAACAACATCTACATTGTTGGCAACTCTGGAAGCTCTGGCAACTCTGGCAACTCAGCCATCTCAGCCGTCCAGGAGAACATTAACGGAACTCTCACCACCGTGTTTGTCACCGACGTTCCCGTCACCTCTGTTGATGCCAATGGAGTCACTCACACCGGAGTCTCCCAGTCTACCGTTACCTCCACCGTCTGCAACAAGTGCAGCGCCGAGGCTCAGAAGGATGACCTTGTCACCGTCTACGTCACCGACTGCCCCGTCACCACTGTCGGAGCCAAGGGCGTGACTCGAATGGGAACTACCCAGACCACTGTGACCTCCACCGTTTGCACCAAGTGCGTTCTTCGAGAAACGGCTGTTGCTAATAAGCCTGCTGACAAGCCTGCTGACAAGTCTTCTGATGAGAAGTCTTCTGATGACAAGCCAGCTGCTGACAAGCCTGCTGACAAGCCTGCTGACAAATCTGCTGCTGCTGACAAACCTGCCGACAAGCCCGCTGCTAACGAATCTGCCCCTGGTTCTTCCGTCAAGCCTGCTGCTGGCCAATCCACCTCTGACAAACCCGCCGCTGACAAACTTGCTGCTGACAAACCTGCTGCTGACAAACCTGCTGCTGACAAATCAGCTACTGGCCAACCCGCTACTGCTGCCGGCTCTGGAGGTACAACCTCCGGTAACACCGTCCCCGCTGCTCAGGCCCCCGGACCCGTTGCTGCCCCTGCTCAGGCCAACAGCGCCTCCAAGCTGGTTGCTGGCGCCTCTTTTGTTCTTCCCATGCTTGCTGCCTTGTTGTAGACTTTTAAAACGGCTGCTATATTTTGTTTAATTGATAATTGTGTTTTCCAGTGTTGTTTGTAGTCCATTTGAGAGATGATGTAAACGGTGTTCCGTGTCTGTGGTCCCAACCATGCGGCTCGGAAATGCATATATGAGGTTTTCAACCCTGTCAATGCCCTTAAAGCTGATCTCTTGGGAGGCGTGAGTTCGAATCTCACGGATATCACCATGCAACAGTGTATAGCAGACGCTGTGAGTATTTATACGATGACAGCCGAAATCAGCTGGTGGTTTTACGAAATATTGCTCACTTGTTAAGAATTATTAATAGCTAAATTGTTCAGAACCAAGGTTATAGAAACACGAGGGCCAGGGGGAGTGCCGAGACGAACCCGACTGCCAGCTTGAAGGCACCGTTGGCTTGGGCAACTGGTTTCTTAGGAGACTGGGGCTGGGCGGCTCCAGCAACAGTGGCATCCTTGGGGGACGAAGGAGCATCGACAGAGCCAGCAGAGCCAGCAGATCCAGCAGAGCCAGCAGAGCTAGCAGAGCCAGCAGAGCCAGCAGAGCCAGCAGATCCAGCGGAGCCAGCAGAGCCAGCGGAGCCAGCAGATCCAGCGGAGCCAGCAGAGCCAGCAGGAGCAGGGGATCCAGCAGTACCGACAACACCTCCTCGAGATCCAGTGCCAAACTTGGAGCTACTACCTGATCCGTTGGAGTTGCCTAGGATGGTGGAGGTGACATAAACGGTAACGGTGTCTCCGGAAACGGCGTCTCCGGAAACGGCCTGCACATGAGAATTAGGCTTGGGGCTACCTCCAATTGAATCGACGATAGTGCCGTCAGGAGTAACACGAACTATCACTGTAACAGTTGGATGGGGTGTTGTGCTCTTTGAGGCGACTGTCACCTGCTCATAGAAGTCTCCGTTGGTGTCGGTAAGAATCTCTGAGCCTGTACCGGAACCAGATCCAGTGACAGTCTTGGTGGAGACGGGGATACGGGTAACCTGCTCATACAACTTCTCTTCAGAGTTGGTAAGCGTCTGAGTGCCGGCAATGGGACCAGGAACAACGTGTGTGGACACGATGGTGGAAGCAGGAGCCGAGGAGACAGAAGAAGAGGCAGAGACAGGGAGACTGGAAGAAGCAGGGGAGCTAGCACCAGCCGAACTAGTGACTTGCTCGTAGAAGTCTCCAGCAGCATTAGTCAACGTCTCAGTGCCAGGAACAGCGCCAGACACCACGTTGGTAGACACCGGAAGTTTAGTCACCTGCACATAAAAGTTGCCGTTGTTGTCTGTAAGATACTCAGAGCCGGCAACTGAGCCAGGCACCACCTTGGTGGAGACAGGAACTTCAGTCACTTGTTCAAAGAAGTCTCCATTGGCATTCGTCAGAATCTCGGTACCGGCTGAAACCCTGAAATCCAGGGCTAGGCTAAAGCGACACCCAGTCTAGGTGGGGTTACACTTTTCTGACTATGGTCCCGGATCAGATTTCCGGGGAGGTTCATTGGCCATTCAGAGAGACCAAAGTCATGGCGTAGTCACTGACTGTAGTGGTAAAAAGTTCAACCGGTACAATACATCCCAGTTGAAGGTCTAGCTAAGAGCAAACCCCACAAGTCGAAGGAAAGTATAGCTGGTCAGGATGTTACAGTAAAAGTTATGTGAGTGTGGCCCACTTGTTTTGTACCTTCAACAACAACGGGGCCGTATTGCACCCCTATTGGTGATGTTACATCAGCCGAGCAAGAGTTGTCGTTTGTGTTGCAGAGTGTGAACAGTGAAAAGGTGGGGGAGACAAGACAAAAAGGGTCACAGTGCTAAAATCCTTACACCAGGATTCTTCAAATCCGGCGAACTACAACGTTAACTAATTTTAGTGCAATGAGAATGTCTCTTCTGGGTTGTTGCAACAGCTGATCAAGACTAAGAATGCAGTAAAAGGCGTATGAGCGTTGAAGAAAATGAAATATATAGACTATTACAAACATAAGAGACCCCAATGATATGGGGATTGTGCATGAGGTTACATTTCGGTCCCAAGGGCATGCTAGAGTTGGGTTAGGGAAGATCGCCTCCACAATATTGCCGATTTGGGACGAAGCTGAACCACTTCTGGCTTTCCTCTGCTTTGTTTTCGAAAGCTCAATCGCTTCCCTCTTCGGTTTTTGCTCTAATGCTAGCCGTTGTTAGTATCGATGTAACAAGTGACCCCATATTGCCATTTGCAACACTAGCATGATCCCAGAGACCAGGAGGAACTTTTACTCTCCAAGTCCCCAGAAGATGTCACAGGATGAAAGCCGGTACAACGGTGATCAGCACTCAGCACTGTTTTTGATTTTGAGTAATCGATTACAAGATCAGAGTGACACCTTTGGGTAACAGTTTTAATCGCATCCAAGCTTTACATCTCAATGCTGGTCACTCTGTCTGCCCATTGAAAGAAGCAGATTCTTTCCACCAGTTGGAGACACCTGATCCAGCAGTCTCATGTTCTTTGCACTCTCCTCGTCTTCGGTCAAGTGCTCTGAATGGTAATGTCACCGATGTAAGAAGGATAAGGTCTCGGCTATGTGCCTAAGTTCCATGTTAGCTGCATGACCGTTATCCTAGCACATGTTCATAAAAGCTTATTTATTCGGGACCGATTTTACTGATAACCTTAACCTAGATCAAGAAGCGGATGTGAGAACCCTTCACAGATAGGCCTTATCTTGAGACAACCTTATCTCTCGAGAGATTGGTCATAACCTTTTTCTTTGGTGATAAGTGCAATCGAGGATGTCAGTATCTCTGTCTCGTAACAAAACGGGGTGTACAGCATGAAACTCGCTATTTTGGAAACCGACACTCTTCCTCCCGCGGTCTTTGCCGAGTACGGCTCGTTTGGCGACGTCTTTCGAGCTCTTCTGGAGCGTGGAGGTATTCCCTCAGACGCGGAGTTGAGTTACTACGATGTGGTAAAAGACCAGGATTACCCTGCCGTTACAGACGTCGACGCGATTCTCATCACTGGCTCCACGTTCGACTCCTATAGCGACCTGGCGTGGATTCTCAAGCTCACCGAGTTCACCCAAATGGCTCTGGAGCACAAGAAGAAGATCATTGGAATCTGTTTTGGCCACCAGATTCTCGCCCGGGCGCTCGGAGTCAGTGCAGAGCGAAACCCCAAGGGCTGGGAGGTGGCCAGCACCGAGATTGAGCTGACGGACGTTGGTAAGAAGGTGTTCCCCAAGCTTAGCCAGCAACACAACGGCACTCTTCGCATTATGCAGCTGCATCAGGACATTGTTCCGCGAATCCCCGAGGGCGCAGAGCTGTTGGCGTCGTCACCAGTTTGCAGGGTCCAGGGTCTGTTCAAGAAGGACGCTTACATTTCACTGCAGGGTCACCCCGAGTTTGTGCCTGGTATTGTGGACAAGCTTCTGGATGTCGAAGAGCAGGCTGGCGTGTTCTCTGAGGAGCAGACGAACAAGTACAGACGACTAGCTGAAAAGCGACAGGACGGAGACGCCATTGCAAAGGTTCTGGTGGACTTTCTGTGTGCTGAGTAGAATGGATCAAATGTTTGTGACCCATGCCTGACAAGGAGAATGGGGCACATTTCGAGGCTAACAAAATTTAATTTTGAAAAGTCCGTTTGTCGTGAGCGGTGCCACGGAAATCACACGAAGCTATTGTTTTTTTGGTAAGGCAATCTTGTCGCTAGTTCATTATCATGATCTGGAATCTTTCTATGCTTCAAGTCCGCAGTGTCTGTGTCCCAACCGTGCGGCTCGTATATCCTTATCTTTGTACACGTCATCTAACAAATACTAGGTGTCTGCACCGTCGCATGTATCCGTGAGATTCGAACTCATGCCTCCGAAGAGACCTCCAAGGCCACCTTAATTACGAAATGTTCTGTTTGTCTTACGAGATATTGGTCACTTGTTAAGAATTACTAGCTAATAGGTAAATGTCTCAGTAGAAGAAAGGTTACAGAAACACGAGGGCCAGGGGGAGTGCCGAGACAAACCCGACTGCGAGCTTGAAGGCACCGTTGGCCTGGGCGGGAGTGCTGCCTACTACACTCTTAGGAGACTGGGGCTGGGCTGAGAAAGCAGCAGAAACAGAGCCAGCAGAGCCAGCAGTACCAGCAGTACCAGCAGCAGCAGCAGCAGCAGGGGATCCGGAAGAACCAGCCTTACCAGCAGGAGCAGGAGATCCGGCAGGTTTGGCAGTGTTGGCAGTACCAGGAGCTCCGGTGGAACCGACAATGCCTCCCTGAGAACCTGTACCAGACTTGGGGCTAGTGCCAGAACCGTTGGAGGCGTCAAGGATGGTGGAGGTGACGTAAACGGTAATGATGTCTCCGGAAGCGACCTTCACATTGGAATCATGTTTGGGGCTACCTCCAATAGATTCGACGACAGTGCCGTTAGGACTGACACAAATTGTCACGGTAACAGTGGGATGAGACGAGGCTTTACCTCCAGAAATGGCAGAAACGGATCCAGCAATGGTCACCTGCTCGTAGATGTCACCGTTGGTGGCGGTAAGAAACTCTGAGCCTGTACCGGAACCAGAACCAGTGACAGTCTTGGTGAAGACGGGGGTACGGGTAACCTGCTCATACAACTTTCCGTCCGAGTTTGTGAGCGTCTCAGTGCCGGCAGTGGAACCAGGAACGACGTTGGTGGAAACAATGGCGTTTGTGGTAGAGCTTGAGTCTGCTGAAGAAGAGACAGAGGAACTGGAAGAGACAGTGGAACTGGAAGAGGCAGAGGACGTGATGTTAGCCGAAGAACTGACATCAGCAGAAGAACTAGCATCAGCCGAAGAAGACACCACCGAACTGGTGACTTGCTCATAAAAGTCACCATCAGCATTAGTCAACGTCTCAGTGCCGGGAACAGAGCCAGTTACCACGTTGGTAGACACCGGAAGTTTTGTCACCTGCACATAGAAGTCGCCGTTGGCGTCAATCAGAATCTCGGTACCTGCAACAGGGCCAGGAACCGCGGTAGTAGAGACAGGAACTTCAGTCACCTGTTCAAAAAAATCACCATCGGAATTGGTCAGAATCTCGGTACCTGCAACTGAACCGGGGACAACATTGGTAGAGACTGGTATTTCAGTCACCTGTTCAAAATAGTTTCCACTGGCATCGGTCAGAGTCTCAGTGCCAGGAACAGGGCCAGGGACAACGTTGGTTGAGGCAATGACTGCAGTCACCTGCTCAAAGTAGTTTCCACTGGCATCGGTCAGAGTCTCAGTGCCAGGAACAGGGCCAGGGACAATGTTGGTAGAAACTGGAACTCCAGTCACCTGTAAAAAGAAGTTTCCACTGGCATCAACCAGAGTCTCAGTGCCAGGAACAGGGCCAGGAACGACATTGGTTGAGACAACGACTTTAGTCACCTGCTCAAAGAAGTTTCCACTGGCATCAACCAGAGTCTCAGTGCCAGCAACAGGGCCAGGAACGACGTTGGTTGAGGCAATGACTTTAGTCACCTGCTCGAAGAATTCTCCATCAGCATTGGTCAGAGTCGCGGTACCTGCGACGGGACCAGGAAGGAAGTTGGTAGAGACAGGCACACTGGTGATCTCCAAACGGTAACCTCCGTCAGGGTTGGAAATGGTGGTGGTTCCAGCAATGGGTCCTGCGACCACGGTTGTAGCGGTGATCAGGGCTTGGGGGACGCACTCTTGAATAGGGGGCCAGTTGGTGATCACTGTTACCGAGTCTGTCGTTTCAACGGCCAGGGCCGCCTGTTGGGCTGCGTAAATCCTGTATTCGAGTGCGATTGCATCGTTGTAATCCTGCTCAGTATGGGGCAAGGGGTAGAGAGTATCAAGGATGTAAATGAAAGATCTTACTTGTCGTCCATTGACGACGAGACTAAGAAAGTCCGACCACACAGGTGGCTCGCAAAAGATGGGATATACGTAGTTACCCACATCTGCGTAGAGGTTGAGATCCTGGATAAGATCCTCGTGGCTTTCGTTGTAGGCGAAATCAATCAAGCCCTGTATGTCGGTGACTCCAGGATTAATGGCAAGGCCTCTCTGACCAGCAACCAATTGGGCTCCACCGATAAAATTTTGAAGCTCGGCTTCTCCCTCTGCGTAGGAAATTCTCACAGTCGTGATTGAGTCGAGCACAGCCTGGTCGGTAGTGAGGTCTGCAAACACAGACGAGGCACAAAGTGCCAGGGAAATAAGGGATAGTTTCATCTCAAAGGGGTAGCAGGAGAATGGGGTTTGGCGACGTTTTCTGAATGTGTGTAGGACTTCGGAGTCAGCATTGCTATTTAAATATATCGCATGGGAAGAAGTTCTTCCTCACTTCGGAGTCGGAACGTCTATAGTGCTTTGAGCAGCCATATCCTAAAAATGTACCAGGTACATGAACGATCCTGGACAAAATCATGGGCTAGGCGTTGAGTGGGGACATAAATGATTCTAGCCGTATACTGACGATTCTGGACGATATCATGGACTAGGTTGTTTCAGGGGGGTCAATTGGTGAATATGAAAACTGTCCTTATTGGAATGAACAGTGTCTCGACAAGAGTTACGATTCGAGCCACAAACGGTCAAGTTCTTCCCACTGTTTTTCGATCGACTCAACACAGTATTGTACTTTTTTTTACAAATAATTGACCCTTTATAAGAGCGTCCAAGTTGTTTCATTATTAGCTGGGCACCCTTAGCCACGGTCTATGGAACGAGCTAAAAAAACACGGGCTGTGCTTAGCACTTTCTGATGAAGAGTGCGAACGCTACGCTTGGTAAAGAGGGGTTATGTGCGGGCCGCTCAAACACTTGAAAGATGTACGGCTTCGGTCGGAAACGTGTGTCCACTCCTGGTGCGGTCATTGGAAAGGTGCTCTGAGTGGTGAGACACGGCGACATTGTTTGCCAAAATCGCGGAATCAGCGTGGCTGGAAGTTTAAATTCCAGGGCTAGGCTACCGTAGAGCGAAACTAGCATCCAGGAGGGGTATCAATATTCCGAATGAAGTATTGTTTCCTTGGATACGATTTTTGAGAGGGTCTTTGGCCTTTGTATCAATTAGTTTTAGTGCAGTGGGAATACTTCTTTTGGGTGGTTGCAACAGCTTATCAACGTTAAAGTGTCGTTTAGAAGCAGATATAAAGCAGTAAAAGGTGTACCTTTTGACTATCGTCACTTTAGCTACAGCTGGGAAGAATCTTTCTGGAGGAATAGGTCAAATATAAGATGTATTTCTCTACGACAAGCTCGAGAACGTCACACCCCGGTTCAATGTTGGAGACCTTTCAGGTGAGTGTTGAGGTGTCAACCACGTTCACGAGATGAATAAGCTCTCTCAAAGTTCATTGCAACACTACTTTCCGCTAGCGCCCGCACATTCGTACTCCACACATCCATACAATCCTTGTTGAGAGCTTTCGATGCCATTTTGGGATGCAGCTGAACCTCTGGCTGGCGTTTTCCTTGTTTTCAAAAGCTCGAGAGCCACATGTCTAGGGTGCCTGGTCACATCTGTCAACTCTCCAGCAGTTTCCGTGGCATGCAACTGAGGGCTTTGGGATGGTTGTGGTGCTGTGACACTGGCATTAGAAAGTACCGCAGTGGTTGGCTGCTGTTTTTATCAATTCAGTAGGTGAACCCGTATCATCTTTTGCAACCCTAGCGTTACTCTAACGTAGGCAATTGTACATACTCTTTCCAGAGCACGACATTCCGGTACAACGGTGATCAGAACACAGCACTGCCTTCGATTTATGAGTATTCCATTATAAGATCAGTATGACACCTTTAGTTGACAGTTTCAAACGTAATCCAAGCTTTACGTCTCAATGCCGGTTTACCCAACACTTTCAGTCTCATTTGAGTGTGACAGTCTCACTTGATTGTGACAGTCTCATTCGAGTGTGACAGTCTCATTTGAGCGTAACTGTCATATTCGTACAATACCCTTATTAAACACTAATTATTGTAGTAACTTGAAAAAATATCCGCTATCCCAAATATATGCTTCCATAGAAGTGGATTTACCCCAGACCTTAGTCCTTATCCAGTATTCCCATGTTTTTTATCAAGTGCTCTGTATGATAAATAAGATGGATAGCTGTGTGCCTGAGTTCTAAATTCTTTGTTAGCTGCATGACCGTTGTCCCGGCGTATTTGTTCGAACCTT